>WHVA01000001.1:0-730389 GCA_015179125.1 Gautieria morchelliformis | reverse complement strand
TTTATTCATTTCAAATGCCTTGAGTGCATCTGGTGGCAGTGCTGCATGTGCAGATGACTGATCAAATATAAAAAGGGCTTGACAGCCAGGGTGTGCCGCTTCAAATGTTGGAATTGCTGAAGATTTCACTTGCTCAATGAGTTGAGCACAATCCCAGTATGGATCTGCATTTGAACCGGGAAAGATGACCTTGCATGCACTGGAGGAAATGCTGCCGTCATCATTGAAAGAAACCAACCGTCAGTTCACCTCCTCTATGAAGTCCAAGATGTGAATCAGCCGACCATTTCCTTTTTTCTGGAGGATTTGTTCACCCTTCTGTAGCCTGACATGGTTGATTAGATTCAAGTATAAGAATTAAATATACATACATACCAGGTAGAACCTTTGAAGTCATTTTGTTGACAGCAGCTCTCATCGTGAAACTCAGCAATGAGAAGCCTTTCACCTGGCTGAAGTTTGGGTCCAACTCACTTCGGCTCAGGCCCCTCAAATTTAATCATCTGTTGTTCATATTTCTCCATCATTGGGAGGAAAACCTCATTCTAATACTTGACAACATCAGCCCTCTCATGGCCATCCATATAGACCCCTTTTCGCACAAGATGGTGCATGTCCAGCCAAGCTTCACCAACAACCTCCGTGCAGTCCTCTCACAGAGTGGTTTCTTCAAGGTAATATTCAGGGAGGGGAGAATCTGTGAGTTGAGGGATGGCAGAAGAGCTGAGGGGTGATTGAGCCAATGCGCTGTTCTGTAAGCCATGTTCTTGCCGCAACTTTGACAGCCTCATCTTTTAATAGAGACCATGAGTTCTTTCTGCCACCCATGGATTCAATAGGGAGCTGCTCAAATACTTGATAATGGTGTGCAAGACCTCTGATATGGCACCCAAAATGTTTGCTGGATCCACATTGCTTTTCATGCCACTGTGCTGCCACCTCCCTGCTTGAAGTGATCCAGCCATGACCCTTCAACTGAAGTGTGGCAAAATTACGAAGGATCATTAGCTGGTTGATGTCCTTCAGTGGCATATGTGCATGCTTTTCTTTCAAATCATCTTTGACTTGATCTCGCAAGTCCTTCCAGCCATGAATATTCACCAATGGCCTCACCATGTCCGTAACCTCATCTTCCCATGGCTCTTCTTCTCCAGCTGTGTCCCCTTTGTCTCCTTCTTTGCCTCCTTCTCCACCTGTGTCCCCTTCACCTCCTTCTCCACCAGCATCCCCTCCTTCTTCAGCCTCACCATCGCTGCCACTTCCATCCTCCGTGCTTCTCTCCTTTCGCTTTCGAGACGTTGCAATAGGAGTAAGGTCTTCAAAGGAAAGTGGTGGAGGAGTAAGGGACTCTTGGTGAATCTGCATAGGAGCCATGGCAGGTGCTTCAGAGCGGTCCACAACAGGCAGGCACATCACATAAGTATCAAGAGTTTGCTGACCCTCTAACATGGAACGATAACGACGCCGAGTATGTTCTGATTTACTGCCGACATCTGGGCCTGTGACATATTGTTTGGGACGAGCTGCGCAACAAAGGTTGGTCTATTTTTGAGTGCGGCAGAAACTTATAACTCACCTTTTTTATCCATTAGTCGCTTCATCCTCTTTCCTCTTTCTCTTCAACGCTTCTGGCATCCAATCCTCATCACTCGGATCATCTCCATTTGCCATGGCAAATTTCAGGAGTCTCGCATACAAAACATGCTCCTCCTCCCCAAAACCCAGCCATCCAGTGTCAGAATCCACTGACCCGTTGTCTTCGTCATTCAACTCCTCCAATTCCTCCCAGTTTGGCCGCAAACTGTCGTTCTGGTGAGGTTCCCAGCACTGCAGGAAGAAAGGGTACTTAACTTAAGTACATTACGTACCGATAAATCAGTACCGAAGGTACCAAATCTAAGAGCTCGCGTATCTGAATTTAAGTACACCGGTCAATTGGCGCGACCCCGAAATCTAGTAGAGAGAATGTCCATTTCAGAAACAATTTACACTGATTTTCTGCCTTTTTTGTACTTAAAATTGCAGTTATAAAATACTGATAAACCAGTGCATTATACTACTGAAATGTAGTTCTGAAATACATGAAAAAGTAACTGGGTCAGAAAACGGTGCAGACCAGATGAGTACGCGATACGATGCAGGCAAACACGAAAATGACGAGTGGGAGAGGATCAAGCACTGTGAAAACATGAATAACAGCAGGGGCAATTTCAGCGATGGGACAATAAAAAGAATACTTTACGCAGCAATAACTGTAATAAGACGGCTATGTATCAGGGGTGATCACCGCGAGCCCTAGCAGACGGGACCAGCTGCGAAGGGAATATGAGAGAGGGAATATGAGATAGAGAGAGAAGGCAGAGATACTTAAGACATACCTGGCGTTTTGTTTTTCTCACCCCGGAGCTTCCAGTGGCAGTAGAGGAAGATTTTTTATCCGAAGCACCCTGACCGAGTCCATGTGAGCAAGGGTATACGAGCATATGATGAAAATACCTTGGCAACCTTTGTTTTCTTAGCGGTCTGCAATCGAGTCAGGAGCGGCCATGCGACAAATGGCCGTGAGCTAACCTTTTCCTTGCCCTTGGCCGGCTGGAAGGACCTGGTTAGATATGTAGATTCATTAGGCCAGAATATACACGCACCACTGGGATTGACTCGAGCATCTTGTAGCGTTTAGACTAGCCTATGCGTCAGTAAAAAGAATAATATAAAACTCAAGCAAGCTAGACTCACCGGTCCAGGACCATCGTCGTCCTCAACTGGCTTCTTCCTCTTCACGCCGGAGACCCCCTTCTTTGAGGCCATGCTGGCAGCCACAGCAATGGAGGTCTTCTTCTTGCTCTTGGAACTTTGGCTGGCGGTACCGAGATCCAGCGTCTCCAGATCATGCGTGACATCTCGCTCATGATTCTCGACAGCGGCGAAGTTGGGATGGGGCCGCACTTTGCTTTTGCTAGAGGATGTCCCCTACAATCATAAGGTAGGAGTCATATATATAATAAAAATAAAAATAAAACACGGACCTTGGTGATGGGGACATCGCTGACGACTGGGGGGGCCGCCTGGCGATTGTCCGGGGCTCGGTTAGCCTTTGAGGACTTGACCTAGTGAATCAGTAATGTAACAACGAAAATAAAAGAAAAAATACTCAACAAGCTTGGCAGCCGGCTGGACAGAAGCCGCTGCGGATTTCTTCTTGGACTTGGATTTAGCGGTGGAAATAAGAGGGGCAGCTGGGAGAGGAGCATGTGTGAGGTTGGTACTGCTGGCAGCAGGCATGGTGGCCGCTCGTGTAGCCTGGCGCAAGGCCGATTTTCGAGCCTGTTCCGTAGTGTTCTTGAGGTATTGTTGAATAAGCGTGTGAACTGGCCAGCCGCCAGCGAAGTTTCTAAGCAAGGGAAAATCCTCGCATACCTTGATACAGTCACAATAGAAGTATGCAATATATGAAAATTTGGTTACATACTTTGAGTTCGACCAAAACCGTTTTGGCCTTTACTTGCTTGCGCATTGGGAGAGAGAGATCGAGGTTTTTGCCGCAATGAGAACGCACTGAACGCTGGGATACAAGATGTGTTAGTCATCTCCTTAATGCTATAATCACGCCCTCCTGTACCATCGCGCTTAGGGATTAGAAGGATCGGATCGATACTGTGACTTAGCTCAGCCCAAGTAAATTCGCAATAAAGCTCCTGTCGTTTCTTTTTCCTAGCTGGCATGTTGTTATCGTCGCTGCTGACATCGGTAGCATCGACGTCGCCACTGTCCGTGGTCTTAGCATGACCAGGTGTGATGTCTTCTTCCTCGTCCTGGGAATCAGAAATGGAGGCGATGGGACCAAGTGAGGATTTGTTTTCGTATTCGTCACCCGAGAGGCCGTCACTATCATTCTCTTCCTCCGATTCTGAGTCCGTGGCTTCAGGGTTACCGTGGGTTGCCTCATTGGGTGTGTGCGCGGAGGAGATGTCCGAGGAGTAGTGAGACGGTGGTGGAGTGAGTTCTTCCTCAGAAGAACTTCCATCCTCCTCAGGTTCCTGGTACGTACTCATCGTGCCAGAAGAAAGCGAGGCATCCGTTCCAGAAGGAGCAGCCGATGCTTAGTCCCAGTTGAGTATAAGTATGTGTGGCAAAGAGCGATGAAAGTGCAACTTACATTGAGGGATAGACTTCAATAAACTACTGGGATCGAGACCCTGTGCGATCATAGATTTGAATAGCTCTAGCGTACATGTAAAAGGGGTTTTGAGCGGAAATCACAGGGACATCAAAATGGAGACTTACTCTGCATTTTCTTAGTTGCTTGCTCCATTATCTAACGTATGACAGGTTGGAGGTGATCGAGGGTAAGTATCGAAGGCGACGAGGGTGGTTTGTGGTGGTGGGAGGAAGGAAGGAGTTCTAATTTGTCAAGTGTCGGACATTGAAATGACTTCACAAATTCTGCTACTGTGTGCACATGCCACCATGCCCCCAAAGAACCCTTGTCTATGTATCCCATCCTGCACGAAACCGCTTAGTGCAAAGCAATGTCAACGACATCGAGAGCTGCTAAAAAAAGCACGAGCGCTCTCATCATCGGATTCAGACAGTGCGCCCGACACCAGGCACGATAAGCTGGACCCTGATCAAGATCTCGGTCAGTTTGCCGACGACGAGGGTGGCAATGATGTCATCATGCACAATACAATACTCGACGATCTTTTATCTGATGCACCGTCCGAGTCCTTAAGCTTAGTGGAGGAAGAAGAATTTTTCCCAAATCTCAATGAGAATGAAGGACTCGAGGAAGAGGCCGAAGTCGAGGAGGTTGAAGATGAGGAACGAGATGAAATCACCAATGAAGACCTCGTTCGTGTCCTCCAAGAACGCTATGGAGAAGAGTGGAGAGCACAGTTGCATGCCATACGTCTGCATTTTCGATTTATATAACATATTATGTACCTAACAACCTTCCTTCAACCACAGGTGGAGATCTGTTAACTGATGGTGACCTAGATAACATCTGCGCATTTTCCCTGCGCATGTCGGGTTCAGGGCTCCCTCGGTCTACATATAACAACATGCGCATGTTCTTTCGACGCAAACTCAACCTCGACACTGAATATCTAATGTACCAGCGAATTGAGTTTCTTTCAGGCATCAAGCCTGAATTCTACGACATGTGTGATAATTCCTGCCTTCTATATGTGGATTCCTTCCGAGCTGACACATATTGCTCAATCTGTGGTAACCCTCGCTACCATGCCAATGACAAACCGATTGCACGGCTCCCTTATCTGCCGATCATCCCTCGCCTGCAGGGGTGGTATGAAGGCCGCTCGATGATCGAACGGCTCAAATATAGAAGTCAATACACTCACACGCCTGGGGAATACAGCGATGTCTTTGATGGATCCCATTATCGCAGTCTCCTGGATCAACATGTCGAAGTACAAGGTGAAACACTCGGCCATAAATACTTCTCCGATCCTCGTGATATTGCGCTCGGGGGGTCGACCGATGGGTTTCAGGTATTTATCAATTAAATAGGATAGTTTATACTCACAAACTATTCATAGGTGTTTGCTATTAGACCAGCCCTAGGAAGAAAGAAGAGTAACTCGGCCTGGCCAGTATTATTAACAAATTACAACATCACATCAGAGGTTCGCACCCAATTCGACAATCTGCTTCCTGTCATGGTTATCCCTGGTCCCAATGGCCCCAAGTGCCTGGACTCATTCTTAGTGCCTCTGATCAAGGAACTCGAACGACTTGCTCGTGGTATATGCACATATGATGCTGCAACCAACGAGAATTTCAATTTACACGCGTATCTCATTTTATTTTCAGGTGATCTGCCTGCTATGTCCAAGCTACTATGCTTGAGAGGGCATACTGCCTATTGCCCATGCCGCTTCTGTCTGATCCGAGGCGAACGCGATGAGATCCAACGGCCAGGGAAGAAACCAAGCTCCACCTACTATCCTGCATTACAGGCGCCACGACGACCAGGACAGCGCAGGGATGATGGGTGGGACCCTAACAACTTGCCTGTCCGCACACACAACAACCACGTCACACATCTCACTGAAATATTGTCTGCTGAACCGACTCGTCGTGACAGGCTTGGAATGCACTACGGAATCAACCGATTGTCTCGGCTTTTTGCGCCTCAAGTCACTCAGTCTGCCGGATTCTTTTCCACATGACATAATGCATCTTTTTTTCGAAAATATCTGTCCATTACTAAAAGAGCACTGGACAGGATCGGGCCGCTTCAAGAACATTGAACCTGCTGACCCAGGATACCGCCTAGCACCACATATATGGAGCAAATAGGCCATGAAACCGCCGAGGCTTACAAGATGATGCCCTCCGATTTCGTTGGCGCCATGCCCGACATCACCAACTCCAAATATAAAGCAGAATTCTGGTCATTCTGGGTGCAGTATTTAGGCCCCATCCTCTTACGGAATCGGTTCCCCAACCCCAAATATTACGATCACTTTTGCGATCTTGTCAGCATCATCAAGACGTGTCTTCAGTTCGCCATAACTGAGGAAGCATTGCAAAAACTACATAAATCTATCGTAAAGTGGGTCCAACAATATGAAAGGTGCGTTATGAATTTTTGTACTCAGTTCGTGTTCTGAAGCAACCGTGGCTGGCAGGTGGTATTACCGTTATGAACAAAAGAATCTCCCTGCATGTACTTTCAATATTCATGCGCTCCTGCATGTTCCCGACTACATACGTCTTTGTGGCCCTGCATGGACGACTTGGGCGTTCCCAATGGAACGATATTGCGGCAAACTGGGATCGCGCGTGACCTCACGGCTTCACCCTTATGCCACACTGTCGGTGTATGTCACACGTGCAGCGCAGCTCTCCCAGCTCAAGGTCTTATATACGCAAGTTGATGAGATGCTGACGCCGGAGGCCATAGAAGGAGCTGTGAGCGCGATGGAGCATGTCTACCCAGAATGTGCGTACTTTGATATGACACCCCTTTTGCATGCCGCTAACACATTGGGGCCTCTTAGTTCCTAATACAGTCCTTCGTTCACCTCGTAACCTTGCTTTTCAGCCAGATCCGGACCTTCGCCGAAGAATCGCTTTATACTTCGTGCAGCTGTTCAACTGCCTGGCCAATGTCATCCTCACCGAACTACCTTCAATTATGACGAGATGGGGAAAAGTTCGTATTACTAATGATGGCGACAAGATTCGAGCCAGTTGTGCCATAAGTGAAGCTCAGGCTCGTATCAGCCGTGATTCATCATTTGTCCGTGTGAGTACTGCATGATTTCTAAATCAGGAGAAAATTTTATGGCTCATCATATTTTTACAGTATACATTGATGGTGGCTAACAATCGCCATGGCCAAAATTTGCCAGCACATGTTCGGCAAATATTTTATGGACAGCTACATTGCATCATCGATGTCGTCATGCCGCAGTCGCGTACACTCGACCTCGAGGAGCCCCGTCGATATCTTTTAGCAGTCATCCAGCCATGTTCAACAGGAGGAAAAGATGCGACTCACGAGCTGACCACGTATTCGGAGACCACCGTCCCTGTTGTTGTGGATTTGCGTACGGTCGAATGCGTAGTTGGACAAGTCAAGCGCGGGAATGAATGGGGAATTGTTGACCGCAGTGGGGACTTTGCCAGGACTGTTTTCGTGGAACCGGAAGTCGAGTTTGAATAGGTGCGTTTTTTTTTTCTTTTTTCTCTTTGCGTTCTCATCATTTTATATTACTCCAGTAAGCTACGTTGTCGCTACACATCAATTGCACTATTTTAAACACTCCCCTTACTCTCTGAGACTCCCAAGTCCCTGCGCTCTCGAGCTGATGCATGAACAATTTGCGATGCACGATGCAATAATTCTTTTGTTGTACTCACTAAGACTTGCTTATGCTAACCTAGTAAGTGAATTTGCTGTCTCAGGGCTCGCAGCACTCGGTTTGTTTGGTGATTTGATGCGTCTACCTGTCGATATGGGCTGGCTTTGGGTGGCTTATTTTAAGTGTTTAAATGTACTTAATTTTAGTGGTAGCTAAATTATTTTTTTTGACACTGATTTTGGGTGAAAAAAACTACTGAAATTAAGTACTAGTGCATAAAGTACTTATTTTAAGTGCCTGTTCTTCCTACAGTGTTCCCAGGCTGGGTCATCTTCCTCTGTGCTGCTGGGATCAGTAGAAATAGCTGCTGCTGAATGAAGCAGGGACACCTGGGAGGGTGCATCCACAGGTGAGACAACATGCTGGGCTTGGTTTCAAAGCCCAGTGATATTACACTTTTGATTCTTGCCTCGCATGCGTCAAGCTGGCCAAATCATGTGAGTATGTTATGTAATATTAAAATAATTATTTCGCCTGCATCCGTCGTGGAATTTTTTTTTATTTCTTCAGAATCAGATTCAGCTTGAAGAAAGCTATCGATTCCGCTATTTTCTATATTTTTAGCTATTTTTTTGGTGTCCGGCCAAATTTTGAAGGGCCAAATTTTCAAATAGCACGTTCTGAAGAATCGGCTCGTGGAAACCTGCCCTTAAGGACCTAAATAGACTCTATCTAGGCTTAAAAACGATATTCTAACGCGGGTGGGGTGCCCATAACCGGTTGATTTTTTTAGTGGACTTTGGTTGTCCGCGACTGTACATGACGAACCATATGAGTCTAGACATTTCGGTCTCGGCTGCGAGCCGACTCGATGACCTCCTGAATCTGGGCCATCGATCTTCCATCGACACGGTATGTCTAACTTGATCCCCGTTTGTTATTTGACCATGGTCCCGAGCCATCTTGCAGACGCGTTCGATGTTAGTCGCTCGCCGACCGACTGTCTCCACGGCAGGTCCGCAGATGGTGGTGGAAGCATGCCGTCCAGCTTGGCCCTGGCGACGGCGAGGAGGTTTGTTCCTTGTGACAAGGAATCGGCACATATATTTTCCCCGCCAATGAACAGGTGGAGCAGGTTGGTCCTGAAGATGATGAGCACGCGTTGTTCGCGAAGAAATATATAGGTATATCTACCAGGAGATGCAGCCGGGGGGGTATTGCTTCCTTGTCTACATTGCGGCGGATCCCCAGACAGATGACAGGCTCCAGGAGAGAAGGTGGCTTGCAATTTTGTCCTTGGAGCGGACAGGTCAGGGCGGATGGTCCGACAGCCTTGTTCGATCCTGGGCGTCGTGCTGAATAGTGAGATGTTGGGATGCCCCTGGCAGAGAACCAGGTTAAACACTGCGAGACCAATGGGGTGTTGATCGAAATCTCGCCAACGGCTCCAAAAACATCGGTTTGTGTGGATGATTTATCGGGGGGTATCCGAGAGTCGTGCATTGGAATGGACCAGTGGACCTAAACGGTGCCGGAAAGCGGCCAAAAAGACCAGTGAAACATGCCTCTTGAGCCGTTTCTGCTTTGGGTCGTTTTCTGCACGCTGAGCCACACATTTTGGAGCAGCGCCGTCGGTACAGCCGCGGAAACGGGCGCATTGTGCCCATCTGGCTGCTGCCACGCTGGTCAGCCGCCTTTGCAACCAATCTGTGTACCGGTAATACACGCTGGGCCCGGGGCAACCCCATGGCACTAGTCAGAGGCAAGTGACCAACCTGACTCGGTGACGGATGCGCTGAGATTGGGCCGCCCAGAACGGGAGGGATGCACGTTCGACATACATGCCGTGCGGGTTTATTGGCAGGCACCGGTCACGGTCCCAGACGCACGTAAGGTCCCGAATGCCATTTACAGGCAGACACCGAAAGTGTGGGCGTTCTCGGACACGGATGTCGCCATGCCGCTGCGTATCACGCACGGGGAAAAAAGGCCGTGCGTCGCAGGCTGAGGGCGTGTCGGCTGTCGAGAGTAGGTTATATATGCGTGGCGCCTCTGTGGGTGAAGCAGCGAGACAGGCGGATGGACAGTGGAGGCGAGTGAGCAGTGGCATTGTACGGACTTGGACCAGGCGGTAGCGATTGTGCTTGCGTAGTGTGGAATCGGCGTCGGGCGCAATGCTCCGCGCGGGCTGCACCCAGAAAGTTAAAGTTGAACTGAAGAGGTAAAAGGTACGCTCAGGCTTGAAGCTTGATTGAATGTCGGGGGTGGGGTCGCCGCTAATTTAGAGTTTTGAGTTTGGGTTGGAGGCTTGGGAACTGAGATGGAGATGGAGATGGAGTTGGAGTTGGAATTTGAGTTTGGGTTTTGGGTTGGAGATGGATTCGGGTTGAAGGTGCGGGTGCAGTTGGGTAGGCGCAGTGTACTCTGGAGGGAAGGGCTAGGCTGTCGAATTCCGGCGAATCCGCGTACGTCTCATTTTCTATCAGCTTCCTGACGGCGTTGGGCAGGTTTCTTCTCGCGTCGTCTATGAGCAGTTCGGTCGGGTCCTCGATCGCTTGTGCTAAGGTGAGAGCTTTCGCTGCCTGTGCTACGTGTGCCAGGACTCGCTTCCCCCTCAACACTGATGGAAACGTTTAAATGAACTCGTCGGCGCCCGGGAACGACACGCTGTAAAAAACCAGCATTACAGTGACTGGCAGGGATAAACGTGAATTGAGGGGCACTGGCAGAGTATTATGAGTTCGTGCAACAGCAGCGAGTGAAGGTTACTTACCACATTAGAGAATTTTTTGACGAGAGTCGAGGCCCGATGCAGGTGCGGTGGATTTGAGCTGCACATGGCACATGGATGCATGTGTGTGTGGTGACGGACTGATGGGGACGGTGGTTTTAGGTAGCGCACCCCGTGGTCTTCGGCACGAGTATGGGCGGGTCTGGGCGGTAGGCCATGGCGCACGGGGCACGGGGTGCGTGATCTGTTGCCAGAGCTGTGAGGACTTCCACACTATGGCAGGTTAGAGAATGGCGTGGTTGGGGGAGGACATCCGCGAGCTTGGATGCCGTGGCCCGCGGATGGGACGGTGTTGTACGGCGGGTCGGTGCGGACTCGTACACCCCGCGGAGTGTCGCTGGGCTTCAGGCGTGTGTGTGTGTGTATGGGGCATCGCAGGCCATCGCAGGGTGTCCTCGTCCACGCAGCGGCAGCGGCAGCGCGGGGAACGTACGAATGAGATCGAGGGTGCTGCGTGGAGCAGAGAACGGTCCATGGATATGCCTCGGGGCGACGCTCAGGGTTTGCATGGCGGCGTGACTCAGGCTGGGTCCCCCTCGTCCGCGGGCTTGCTGAGTAGTCGATGAATATGAGAGACAGCGTGCACATGGACGCCGTCGCGATAGACGCAGCGCCGCGGCGCAGAGGTCGATATCTCGATGGTGCTCCCCGTTCCTCATGGAGCCCGGAGATGGTAGTAGTAATCTCGTCGCGCGCGGGTATGTAGAGTTCGATCGCGTTTCACGTGCGTCGCGAGCAGCGTGATCGAGGATTAATTGTCGTGAATTGAGGAGCACCGGGATTGATGAAAATGACCTCCCGGCCTTTGGGATCGTCTGTACTGTAGAACGCAGCCAGCGATGGCCGTGGAGTGGGGCCCTCGCCGCGCACGAGGACAAGTCTGGAGGGAGATTAATGCACGTTGCCGCCTTCCACTTTCTGTTTCATGAGAGATCCTGTATGTGATTCAAGCTCCGCAGACCATGTGCGGCTATCGATGTTGTGCGCGACGATGGCGGGGACGGGGTTTAGCCTGTGGAAAACGAGCCCCCGTGCGCGTGAGCATGTCGTGGTGTCGCAGGCTGGGCGGCGATCTGATCTGGGTAGGGCACGGGGTGCATGGCGTCCGACGACGGGGGGGAACATACACTGTGGGGGCTCGCGTCGCATCTGGGCTGCCTCGAAACTGCAGCGCACCGCATTGCACTCACAAAGGCAGACAGAAAACGTCTGGGAACGTGCTCCGGTGACCGTTCCGCGCCACGCTCTTCTCGCTCTTCTCGCTCTACCGCAAGCTGGCCCTCGGGGCGACTGCCGGACAGTTATCAAGTTGTATGGTTTTCCATTCCATATTTTTCGCCATGTTCTTCGCCTCACTTATCAAATTACCAGACTCCTATACCTAAGTACCTTCTTCGCTTCACTTATCACTCATGGTTAAACCCGGCTCCCACACCTGTTAAACCGACATTCTTCTATGCGAGTCTGGAAATTTCTCGTGGAGAAGCTGCCTCGTATCTCGTATCTCGTTCTCACGATCACCGATATTTTTTGTTGTGCATTTGTTTGTTACTTACGAAGGCCCTTTCCCCTTGTCGTCGCAGATGCACCTGATCCTGGCATCACACGTATCAGCAGGCTCACCTGAGCGGATTCGCCGTAATGGGGCCCGGGTTGCTGGAGACAGGGGTGGGCACGAGTCTGCACTGGCAGATCGGCACGGGGTTCAACGTTGAACGTTCAGACCCAGGACATACGCGCAAAGTCAAGCGAGATAGTACTAGTCTCGCCTGTCGCGGTCTTCCCACTGTGGGAGACGACATGCAGGAAAATGCTGGAGTCGTCCATTCAGGCGAGACTACCGATCGATTCGTAGCAAACGAGATAGGATACTCAGCGGGTGGCTTCGAAATTCGCCGGTGGCCAGGCTGCTGGGGCGCAGTGCATGTATTGTACTAGCTTCAAGGTCAGGAGAATGTAGGCATGACGTGTCTTCTGAAAACTGACACGGCGATTGTCGAGTTCTGAATTCAAGGAGATGTCGTCTGGAAAAAGGGTGTCCGCCCCATTACAGATGAAGGAAGCAGGGGCGCCTCGTGGGGCAGGAGAACTCGAAGCGGAAGCGGAAGCGCAGAGATAATGGGCTATCACTATCAGAGGCTTAGCGTTTCTGGGCGCTGACTCACGATCTGCTGGACAAGGATGTACTAGGCCGGGCACGTGCACTCATTTGGGTGGAAGCACTGTCGGCGGAACGGTGCCACCTTGTATATCTGCATTCCAGTCGCAGTCCCGCGCCCTGGAGTGTGGTCCAGGCATGACCTTGTCACCAACGAGTGCGGACTCGTGGTTACGGACATTTTACGTACTGTATTACACCCTCCCCTACCACTTAATCCCCCATGTCCACCCTCCCATCCACCGCTTTCATCTTACCAACTCACCTCCGCATAGGGAACCACCAGCAATTCCCATTCACACGCCGCTCCCACTGGCAGCGTTCTGGAAAGTTGTCCTCGATATGACTGCTGGTGACTGCCACGACCAGCTCATGTATATAATTTTACTTGCTGATTTACTATAATACACTGGTTTACTCTATTTCTTGGAGCCCTTGTCGGTTCCCTTTGTCCCAATGCCTCGAATCCCTCTTTCATTGGTTCCATCGCTTTCGGCCCTCGACTTACAGGATGGTAGAATTATCAGGAATCCGTTGTCCGGTCCAGTGGGGAGACCGATACACGACCTACGGCTTCTTTATTGGGCAAACTTTGCTTTCTCGAAAACCATGGTTTGCATGTATCGAACACCGTGCATTCGCGTTGGATGGAGGGTCAAGATCGTGACGGGAGGATGCCAATAAAAGGGACGCGGTTGTCGAGTTGTCTGAAATGTGGTGCAGCATCGCCCGAGGCCAGAAGCCTCGGCAGAGGGAGGTGGTGCTCCTCACCCATCGAATAATGAGTGATTTTGCTACCGATAGATATTAGAACTGAATGGTGTGCCTAACATTTTCAATTGGAGTAGAAAGGGCGCTCGCCCACCGATCCGCGTACCAGTCCCGCGCCCGGCAGCGTGGTACGCAGCTGGACCAGCAGCCACGGGGTCCCGCCCTCGAGGGCACCGCGGATGGAGAATGAGCCATTTCCCTTGCCCGCCCCCGTTGCCTGTACGCCGTTGCACAGACTAGAGCCCGCCACAGGGAGGGCGTGTCGGCTGTCGAGAGCAGGTCTATATATGCTTGGCGCTTCCGTGGATGAAGCGGCGAGACGGGCGGATGGACAGTGGAGGCGAGTGAACCGTGGAATTGTACGGACTTGGACCAGGCGGTAGCGATTGTGGTTGTGTAGTGTGAAATCGGCGTCGGGCGGAACGTTCCGCGCGGGTTGCACGCATGAAATTAGTATGCCTCGGGAATGCCTCTGGAATGCGGCCGGTGCATGCGCGTCCCTTGTCATGACGTGCACGGTGGTGGTGTCGATTTACGGGCCGGATTTCCAGGCTTGAGCGTCCTCGGGCGTGTTGTGATAATAAGCAGAGCAGTCGACAAGCATGAGAGACAGCGTCGAATGGGCGAACACATGCACATGCATGGCGTTGCAATAGACACAGCGGAGTAGAGGCCGATATCTAGATGGTGCTTCCCGTTCCTCGTGGAGCCCGGAGGTTAATCCTGTCGAGCATGTCCTTGGTCCCGCATGTCAGGCTTCATAAGAGCAAGTGACTTGTCCGCATATAATTTGGGGCCCAAATACAGGGCTGCATGCACAGCTGGCTACGCAGACTTGAAACACAGGGGCCCTCGTCCGCGTTTCATGTGCATTGCGAACCGAAGCTGCAGTGATGCAACGGTGATGGAAGGATGGTAAATGAACTCCCAGCATCCAGGATCGACGCTCTTTAATAACCAGCATTGACTGCCGCTGACAAACGTGAATTGAGGGGCACTGGCAAAGTATTATAAGTTCGTGGAACAGAAGCGGGATTACAGTAATGAAGGTTACTTACCACATCGGAGATGCCGGTGCAGGTGCAGGTGCGGTGGATTTGAGCTGCACATGGCACATGGATGCATGTGTGTGCGGTGACGGACTGACGGGGACGGTGGTTCCATTTTAGGTAGCGCTCCCCGTAGTTATTGGCACGAGTATGGGCGGGTCAGGGACATGGACCATGGCGTCCCGGGCACGGTCTGGGTGAGTCCAGGTATCGTCCGCGAGCTTGGACGCTGTGGCCGGTGGATGCGACGGTCTTGTAGTCTTGTGTGGCGGCGTCGGTGCGGACTTGTACACCGCCCGAGTGTCTGGCTGCGCTGGCAGAGTATTATGAGTTCGTGCAACAGAAGCGAGGAGATTTCAGTAATGAAGGTTACTTACCACATCGGAGAATTTTTGGCGAGAGTCGAGGCCCGGTGCAGGTGCAGGTGCGGCTGATTTGAGCTGAACATGGCACATGGTTGCATGTGTGTGTGGTGACGGACTGACGCGGACGGTGGTGCACATTTTAGGTAGCGCACCCCGTGGTCTTCGGCACGAGTATGGGCGGGTCCTGGCGATGGGCCATGGCGCAAGGGAACACGGTGGGTGCGTGAGCTGTTGCCAGAGCTGTGAGGACTTCGACACTATGGGAGGGTAGAGTATGGCGTTGGAGGAGGACATCCGCGAGCCTGGACGCTGCGGCCCGCGGATGCGACGGTCTAGTAATCTTGTAGCGTGGCGTAGGTGCGGACTCGTACACCGCGCGGAGTGTATGGCTGGGCTTCAGGCCTGTGTGCGTGCATGGGGCATTGCAGGCCATCACAGGCTGTCCTCGCCCACGCAGCGGCAGCGCGGGGCATGTATTGGTGCGTCTGCGCACGGTCCACGGATAAGTACGAGTATGCCTCGGGATGCGGCGGGTGGTGCGCGATGCTCAGGCGGCTTGGCATGGGGGTGGTGGGGCAAATTTCCAAGCGTGACTCAGGCTGGGTCGTCTGCGGGCTTGCTGTGATAATAGGCAGCGTGTAAAGATGTTGATCTTAGGACCTTGTATCACAAGGGCACTGCAGAACTTGACCAATGAGTGGTATTCTGAATGCTACGTAGTGACAGGTAAGAGTAAGATGCGATCAAGCTGGGGAACCGCCGGCGGTTCCCACGCACTACTATACAGTGGGGTCTTGTGGACCCCCCCCTCTGAATCCACTTCTTTACACCCTCCCCTTCTAGAAGGAACCCACCGGGTGAGCCAAAAGAAGCACCCCTTTGACCTTGAGAAAGGGATGGGTGTGTGGACCAGGTCATTCTGATGTACCTCAGAATAACCGCAGATCTGATGCCTCAGATCTGACATGAATGGCATGATGTCATGACATGGCATCATGGCAGATGTGTTGGCATAGTGCCAACACATCTGTTCTGGTGTTCATCATTCTGAACACCAGTGGTTGTGCCGGCTTCGCCAGCACTCCCCGGTTGTAGTGGGTGGTTGGTTGGTTTGGGGGCATGGTTCTTCCCCCTCTGAACCGAAACCCACAGTTGAGAACAACTTGAATGCTCTCAAACCCACAGACAGGTGATGTCTGTGGGGAACTGAACAGCCAATGATCTAGGCATCATTGGTGCCTAACTGCGAAGGATAGCAGTTATGCAGCCATAGGACCTGGCAGGGCCCTATGCAAGGAATAACCAAGCGGTCAATAATTGACTGCTTTGTGACATGATGTCACCCGTAGGACTCGGAGGAGCCCTATGCAATGAAATTACCGAAGCGGTCAATACTTGACCACTTCATGGCCGAACAGGCCAGCGGCTGCATACAGCCGCTGGGCATTGTGTCCATGGACCTGGACACAACGGATGTGCATTTGTGTGCACGCCAGGCATGTGATGCAGGCAGAGGCACACTTTCTGATGATCTGTTGGATTATCTTGCAGCTGTCCATGGGGGCAGCTGGTTGCTCTTGAGGTTCATTCCCGAACCTTACGTCCTGTTCGACCGGGACGGCTGGCGGCGGCATTCGCCGCTTGTCCCGCTCCTTTCGGCACGGGTCTTCCACGTCGTGACCGCATTCGTTAGCTGCGGACTGTCGCGCACTAATGGCGGTGGCTCCGCAGGGGGCCGGCAATGCGGCGGTTGTGACATATGCCACAACCGGGAGCTTCTGGGGACCTTTGGTGGGTCCCCAGGTGCGGATGCACGCCCCTTGGGGCGTGCCGCACCCTCCCCCTTGACAGGAGGGAGCAGGGCGGCCGGGACCGCCTCTGGGCCCGCGCGCGAACGCTGACGCGGCGGTGGGCCGGCCCTGGCACGCGGCAGGGAGCCCTAGCAGCCTGGGTGTCTGCTGCGGACCCGGTGTGCCGCGTGGCACCCGCCGCTGACGGGGGCGGCCCTGGATGCGGCCGCGAGCGAGGGCGGGCGGAGTGGCGCTGCGGGCGCGGCTTTCGCGGCGCCTGGCGACCTCTGGGGGCCCCTTGAGGGCTCCCAGCGGTGGGTGCACGTCCTTTGGGACGTGCAGCCCCATTCCCACTCGCTGGGAACGAGCGGGGCAGCCGGGGCGCGCTCTGGGGCGGGTGGATGTCGTTGCGTGCCGGGCGTGGCGTGCGCGACATCTGGGCGGCTCTGGGGACCTCTGGAGGGTCCCCAGAGGTGGATGCACGCTCTACAGAGCGTGCACCACCGTTCCCGCTCGCTGGGAGCGAGCAGGGCGGCCGGGATGGCGCCTGGGGCCGCGCGCGACCGCGGATGACGCTGCGCGCCGGGCGCGGCGTCTGGCCGACTCTGGGGGCCTCTGGAGGGCCCCAGAGGTGGATGCATGCTCCAAGGAGCATGCACCACCTTTCCCACTCGCTGGGAACGAGCAGGGCGGCCCCTGGGGCCGCAGGCGAGGGTGGATGGCCGCGGGCGCCAGGCGCGGCGTTCACGACGTTTGGCCGGTTCTGGGGGCCTCTGGAGGGCCCCCAGAGGTGGATGCATGCTCCAGGGAGCATGCACCACCGTTCCCATTCGCTGTCGTCCGTGTGCGCCTGGGGCAACCTAGAGCGCGGATGCGCGGTGTGGGCGGTGGAGGCGGCGTCGATGAGTGCAGCATCACGTCGCACATCACGCACAGCGTGGCCGACCTGTCTGGCCAGCTGCTGGAAGGCCTGAGGGTGCTGGAGGTGCCGTGGCGCGTGGATGCGTCCCAGAGGGACGCCATCGCGTTCGTCCATGGCCCTGCAGAGGCTTTGCCAACGCTCCTCACTGGCCTCTGCCCAGAACCACGCCTCGCTGGGCGTCATCTCGCATGCCTTCACCCAGCGAGTGAGCCGTCCCTTCCTCCTCTCCATCATCGAGTCCAACTCGGACTCGGAATATTCCCGCGATGAAAACATCGCGGCGACAGCGTTCTCAACGGCGAACCGCCGTCTGCACTGCAGTCTTTTTTTAAAAGACTGCAGAAGGTTCAAGAGTGGCTTGATACCTGTTTATCACAAGGGCACGCTGAATTCAACCAGTTTGTGGTAATTCAGATGCTACGTAGTGACGGTGACAGGTAAAGATGAAGCTGGGGAACCGCCGGCGGTTCCCACGCACTACTATACAGTGGGGTCTTGTGGACCCCCCCCCTCTGAATCCACTTCTTTACACAGTGTCGAATGGGCGGACACATGGACATGCACGCCGTCGACGCCGATATCTCAATGGTGCTCCCTGTTCCTCATGGTAAACAGTGATCTCGTCGCAGGCGTGGTAGGTAGACCCAGATCGCGGTTCACATGCGTCGCGAGCAGCGTGATTGAGGATTAATTGTGATGAATGGGAAGGGCACCGAATGTGTGAGGGGTTGATGAAAATGATCGCCGGGATGGTCTGTACTGTAGAACAAGCAGCACAACCTGCGAGCGATAGCGATAAACGTGGAGTGAGCCCTGGAGGACGAGTTTGGGTCATGGAGCGAGATTAATCCTTCCACTTGCTGTTTGATGGGAGAGTGTGATTTGAGCTCTGCCCGTATGTGCGGCTATCGATATCGTCCGCGACGATTGCGGGGACTGTGTTTAGACTGTGGAAAACGAGTCCCTGTGCTCGTGAGCATGTCGTGGTGTTGCAGGCTGGGCATCGATCTGATCATCTGATCTGGATGGGGCATGGGGCCCATCCACCGCGGGACGACATCCGACGGCGCGGGGAACGCATACTGATACTGACTGTGGGGGCTGAGATCGCGTAGCATCTGAGCTGAAACGTTGGCTAACATGCGCCTGCGAGCTCTTCTCTCTAACGCAAGCTGCGGACAGTGATTGTGGTTTTCCATTTCAATATCTTTTGCCACGCATTGGGCGACCTATTTTTATTTAAGCCTTCTCACAATTCTTAGATGCGAGTCGAGAAACCTCTCCACGCTGCACGTCTTCGCTCCATTTATCATTGCCACGCTTCCACAATTCTATCATCGATCTCGTTTACCGGGCACTTATTTACCACTCCCCCTTGCCGTGGCAGAGTCATATGATCCTGGCCCACACGTTCATCACGCTTAGCGGATTCGCCATAGCGGGGTCGTCACCTCGTTGTGGCGGGCGGTCAGATAGCGATGGCGAGCTGGCACTGGCAGATGGATATGCAAGCCACATAGCCTGGGCTCAGATGCAGACGCAGAGACCTGCGCCTGGAGCGCCGGCACGAGACCCAGATCGGGGGGGGATGTATTGTACTAGAAATTCCATGGCGTGTCTGAAACGCATGCGGTTGTCAAGTCAAAAAGTGCCCCGATTGAAGAAGCCTTGGCACGAAGGTGGCGCTGCACGCCCTTTGAAGTAGCACTTTGGAAGGAAGAGAGTCGGTGATTTAGATAATCGCTGAATGGTGCCTAGACCCTGTCGACGGAGCGCTCGTTGTATATTTGGATTCCCGTCGTCCCGGAGCGTGGTGGGCAAAACATAAGCTTGTTCGAAGACGTCGGAGTCCCACATTGTATTACGTCCACTACTATTTAATCCCCCCCATGTCCACAATCCCATCCACTGCTCTTTTCCTCAGGTGGCATGTCTCCAACGCGCCCTCCCACACACTTGCCACCCTGGTTCTCCATCCAATACACTGATCCCTTCGCGGACAATATGCCTCAGGGTACGTCCCTTTCCATCTTCGCAAAATCCGTGTGGCGCGTGCTGAATCTGTCCCCAGGACCCGCAACTGACCATCCTCCGTCGCCGCCACCCCCCGGGTTAGACCCCGGTGGCATCGACACGACTGCCCTCCACACAGAGCAGGGGTACATGCCCGCCGACCCCATGGTGGACAACAAGGACGATGCCGATACGGGCAAGGGGCTGTCGGGGCCCAGCCACGCTCCAACAGTCGATGCGCACGCTGACACGCCTCACATATATGCCCCACCCCTACAGGGCGCTGTCCTGGACATGGGTCCCGACAACTTCCTTTCCCTCCACTGCCCTGAATGCCTCGCAAATCTTGCCTTGAAGAGCACCGGTCATATGCCAGATGGCGCTCCTGCGCCTGGGGCACAATGTGCGTGTCCTTTCCCATTCCCATCTCCTGCTTTCCATCTCTCCAACGCTGGCAGCTGCCACGACTCCCCCATCATTTCTCCCTCATTTTTTCTGCTTTCTGCCTTTCTTGTGCACCGCGCCGCTTCCATCTTTTCACCCCAACTGACGTGCCTTCCCCACCCCAGACCCCACCCACACCAACACCGAAAACGCGCGCATACAAGCCACCTATGCTCGAATGCCGACGCCCATAGCCCCAGTGCCTACATCCCCCCGCATCAGGCGCCAGCATACTCCGTATCCCTTGCCCGTGCCACGCCCGCGGCCGGATGCCGTGCCTGGACTGGCATGGGGGTCTGTGTGGGGCCCTGTATCGGCTTCTCAGCTGGAGCGGTCCTATCGCATCCACCGGTGGAGGCTCCGAGTTCGCGCTGGGCCGCCGCCTCCGTACGTCACGTTTCCGCGTTCGCCGTTGCCGTACCGCGCGGGCGATGAAGTGGGCAAGTGGGCAAGTGCGAGCACAAGCCCGGGTCCGGCCATGTCCGCGGCCGCAGGGTACACTCGAGGCCCCACACACCGCCGCCCCCACCGCCCGGAATTATGACCCGATGCGCTCGCTGATGCCGATATCCAGGCTGAGAATGAGCGCAGAGGCCCACCTGTCCGCCCCGGGGTCCGCCATGGACACAAGCGGGTATGCCCAGCCGCAGCAGCGCTATGATTATAATGCGGGGTACACTCGCCCCAATGCCCAATACACCCCCGCCCCCACCGCCTGGCTAGACGCGACGCGACTGCCCATGCCGACGGACGCGGCGATGTCCGAACAGCCCTACACGGGCACGCTGCCCACACACGGGTGGCCGCCAGTCCCCGTCCCTTTCGCTAACCCCACTGCGACCAACCCCTCCGCCACCGTCACCAACCCCTCCACCACCGTCTGCCACCGCAACCCCAATGCGGACCCCCCCGGCGGCCGCAACAGCAGCAGACCAGCACCCCGGGCAGGTCCGCCGGCGCAGGGGCCGCCGGCCGACCTGCCTAGCGTGCCGAACACGGTGCAGCAGCCGGGCACGGTCCCCGGTGTGATGCTCTATGGCCAATATTTGTCGGCAGTGCCCGGGTACGGGGCGGGCGTCGGCTATAGGCGTATAGACACGGGCGAGGTGTGGGGGAGTCGGCGCAGCGGCAGTGCCGTCGCGAGCAGGAGGGGAGGCGGCGCGGTCGCGGGTGGGAGTGGGGGCGGTGCGCATGCGAGTGGGAGTGGGGGTGGCCCAGTCGCCAGTGGGAGTGGGGGCGGCACCGGGCATCCGTGGGGCGGGTGGGACGACGACAGCACCACCATTTGAAAGGTGGTGATGGAGCGGGAGAATGGCGTGGAGTGGAGGATGGGGTTGGGGATGACGCTGGAGCAGATGCGGTGGGTATGCGAGGAGTGCGATGCGGAGGTGAGCAAGGAGGAGAGGGAGCAAGCAGTATTCACCGCGTTTATAGCGGTAAGTTTTGAGAACGTTGCCGAATGTCCCTGGCGACACCCACGCAGGCAATGGCAGATAGACTGTCTATTGCAGCTTTAGAATAATACCCTGAATATATGACTTTTTCACCTTTACGACAGCCCCAGAATCTGGCACACCTGTTATCCGTCAACCCATCTACTAGCACCCCCTACCAGTGGAAAAGGGCCCAAGGACGCCGACAGACACGACGACAACCAAGATCCTTGAGAATTCCACATTCCCCGCACTCTTATTCTCATTCTCTTCTCCTCGTTCGTGTTCTGTGTTCGTCCCACGCATCCCGTCTCCCCCTTTTTCTTTTTCTTTTGACGGCGGCGGGTCCGGGCCTGAGGCAGAGGAATCAGGATTGACGTGCGTGCGCCGGTCGCGCTGCGCCTTTGTTGCCCTGGCTCCTGGGTGTGTTTGGGTCTTTGCAGCATCACTGTGCCTTTATTTTTTATATCCTTTTTGGCTGTGGAGCGGGCAACGCTGACCGATGCATGGTGTGTCATGCCTGTACAAAAGCTCGCCTCAACCTTGTCGGTGTTCGGACATTGCGCCCTGCGCTGTGCGCCCGTTGTGCTGTGCTGTTCGTGTGTCGACAATTATCTTTTTCTTTTTCTTTTTTTTGTCTTGTGCTATCTTTGTTTTTCAATTTTCCACACTATCGTCGCTCTCGCTGCTTTTCCAGCCGTTTCCCCGCTATTCGTTCCGAATCTACCCTCCTCACTGTATCATACCGCACACCCGCATTCCCGCCCATTCCCACTCCAACTTATCAAAAAACGCTGCATCATGCATCAAGGCTCTCGCAGATCCGCTCCATATGCCTCTGTATCCTGCGGTTGTGGTGTTCCGATGTGTACCATGTTGTTCGCCTCATGCTTTTAACCTCATCGTTCCGGAGGAGAGGAAGCTCGATTCGCACAGCCGGCTTGGATATTGTAAAGTAGCCACACAGTAGTAAATAGATTGTATACTTCTAACTGCAGTGCCCAACGTGGAAAAGACATTCGAAGACATAGCATTCATGTGTGTCCGTGGAGGCGTGTCCGAATGTTAATTGGTAAAAAGTGTCCCAGCTTGCTGAGACGTGATATATATTATTAGGTATTTTTTTCAGTCGTGGACGTGTCAGACGATGAGAAGAATCAAGAAGGAGGTCATTTGTGTAATGAATGGCGGATAGGCCAGAAGAGAAGAGCACAGCTCGAGAATGATAGATAACCAAGAAGGGCGGCCACGACGACGACGGGACAACGCGCATCGACCTGCTCACAGCGACGGGCGTCACGCCAAGCCGAGGGAAAGAGATAACGCGCATGCTATGACACGCGTCCCCTACCGCCGTAAAACTTGTCCATGTGTACCTGATGTACATGTTCATCAGGGATACATTCCTGTAGAAGAACTTGACAATTATTTCTACCAGTTTGAACTAGATAACATGCTCCTACACCTAAGTGATCTCATCCACCTCAGGACTGAAAGCCCCTAAAAAAATACTCCTTCGTTCTACATCGATCACCTCCTGAATTTGGGCCATTGATCTTCCATCAAGACGGTATGTCTAACTTAATCCCCGTTTGTTAATTGACCGTATAATATATCATTTCCGAGCCATTATGCAGACACTGTCTCCACGGCAGGTCCGCAAATGGCTGCAGAAGCATGCCGTCCCTGGCGACCACGAGGCAGTCTGTTCCTTGTGAGAAGGAATGAGCACAAATATTTTGCCCGCCAATGGTTGTTCTGGCGGACGACAGGCGGAGCTTCGAGCTGGCGGCTGGTTCCAAAGACGATGAGGCGCTCCTCGGTGCGGAATGAGTAGGCATTGCTCGTGAAGAAATATATGTACCAGGAGATGTAGCCGGGGGCATATTGCTTCCTTGTCTACATCGCGGCGGACCCCCGGACAGATGACAAGGTCCAGGAGAGGAAGTGGCCTGTAATTTCGTCCTGGGAGCGGACAGGCCAGAGCGGACGGTCCGCCAGCCGTGCTCGATCCTGGGTGTCGTGCTGAATAGTGAGATGCTGGGATTACTCTGGCGGAGAGCTGGATTAAACACTGCGAGCCCCAATGGAGTGCTGATCAAAATCTCGCCAGCAGCTCCAAAATCATCGGCTCGTGTGGATGTGGATGGTTTATCCGGGGGGGGAGGGTTATCCACGAGTGGTGGGATACTAGTAGAACGGACCGAGGGACCTAAACGGTGGCGAAAAACGGCGCGAAAAGGCTGGTTGAAACATCCCTCTTGAGCCGTTTCTGCTTTGGGCCGTTTTCTGCACGCTGAGCCACGCACATTTTGGGGCAGCGCCGTCGGTGAAGTCGTTGAAACGTGCACATTGGGCCCATCTGGCTGCTGCCACGCTGCTCAGCCGCCTTTGCAACCAATCTGTGTACCGGTAATACTTGTAATTCATGCAGGGCCTGGGGCAACCCCATGGCACTAGTTAGAGGGAAGCGACCAGCCTGACTCTGTGACGGGTGCACTAAGCTTGGGCCGCCCAGAACGGGAGGGATGCGCGTTCGACGTATATGCAATACAGATTTATTGGCAGACACGGTCCCAGACGCACGCAAGTCCCGAAGGCCATTTACAGACAGACACCAATGTGTGGGCGTTTTCGGACACGGACATCGCCATGCCGCTGCATATCATGCACAGGGAAAGAAGGCCATGCGTCGCAGGCTGAGGGCGTGTCGGCTGTCGAGAGTAGGTCTATATATTCCGTGGATGAAGCTGCGAGACAGGCGGATGGACAGTGGAGGCGAGTGAACCGTGGCATTATAAGGACTTGGACCAGGCGGTAGCGATTGTGCTTGTGTAGTGTGGAATCGGCGTCAGGCGTAATGTTCCGCGCGGGTTGCACGCATGAATAGGTATGCCTTGGAATGCCTCTGGAATGCGGCCGGTGCATGCGTGTCCCTTGTCATGACGTCCACGGTGGTGGTGTCGATTTACGAGAGGGATTTCCAGGCTTGAGCATCCTCAGGCGTGCTGTGATAATATGCAGAACAGTCGACAAACATGGGAGGCAGCGTCAAATGGGCGGACACATGCACATGCACGGCGTTGCTATAGACGCAGGGTCGATATCTCGATGGTGCTACCTGTTCCTCGTGGAGCCCGGAGATTAACCCCATCGAGCATGTCCTTGGTCCCGCATGTCAGACCTCTTACGTGCAAGTGACTTGTCTGCATATAATTTGGGGTCCGAAAGGGCGCTGCATGCACAGCTGGCTACGCAGGCTTGAAACACAGGAGCCCTCGTCCGCGTTTAAAGCGCATCGCGAGCAGAAGCTGCAGTGGTGCAACAGTGATGGAAGGATGGTAAGGATCCACGCTCTTTACTAACCAGCATTGACTACCAGTGACAAACGTGAATTGAAGGGCACTGGCAGAGTATTATAAGTTCGTGGAACAGAAGCGGGATTACAGTAATGAAGGTTACTTACCACATCGGAGAATTTTTGACCAGAGTCGAGGCCCAGTGCAGGTGCAGGTGCGGTGGATTCGAGCTGCACATGGCACATGGATGCATGTGTGTGCAGTGACGGGCCGACGGGGACGGTGGTTCCATACCGACACAGGGCGCTGCATGCACCGCTGGCTATGTAGGCTTGAAACACAGGAGCCCTCATCCACGTTTCATGCGCATCGTGAACAGAAACTGCAGTGATGCATGCACCGCTGATGGAAATGTGTTAAATGAACTCCCGGCCTCCGAGGTGGATGCCCTTTCAACACCAGCATTAACTGTCTTGAATTGGGGGCACTGGCAGTGTATTGTGAGTTCGTGCAACAGAAGGGAGATTACAGTAATGAAGGTTACCTACCATATCGGAGACGCTTTGACGAGAGTCGAGACCCGGTGGAGTGGTTGAGCTGCACATGGCACATGGATGCATGTGTCTGTGGTGACGGACTGACGGGGACGGTGGCTCCATTTTAAGTAGCGCACCTGTGGTCTTTGGCGCGAGTATGGGCGGGTCTGGGCCATGGGCACGGCGCACGAAGCACGGGGTGGGTGCATGATCTGTTGCCAGAGCTGTGAGGACTTCAACACTATGGGAGGGTAGAGCATGGCTGGGGGAGGACATCCACGAGCTTGGACGACGCGGCCCGCGGGTGTTGTACGGTAGGGTTGGTGAGGGCTCGTACACCGTCCGGAGTGTCTGGCTGCGCTTCAGGCCTGCGCGGCGCAGACCGAAAGCACATCCCAGAGGCGTGTGTGTGCACGGGGCATCGTAGGCCGTCGCAGGCCGTCCTCGCCCACGCAGCGGCAGCGGCAGCGCGGGTCATGTACGTATGAGATCGAGCTTGCTGTGGTGCGCGACGCTCAGGCTTTCGTATGCGTTTCATGTGCATCGTGAGCAGAAGCTGCAGTGATGCATGCAATGCTGATGGAAACGTTTAAATGAACCCGTTGGCGCCTGAGAACGACACGCTATAAAAAAACCAGCATTACAGTGACTGACAGGGATAAACGTGAATTGAAGGACACTGGCAGAGTATTATGAGTTCGTGCAACAGAAGCGGGATTACAGTAATGAAGATTACTTACCACATCGGAGAAATTTTGACGACATTCGAGGCCTGGTACAGGTGCGGTGGATTTGAGCTGCACATGGCACATGGATGTATGTATGTGCGATGACGGACTGATGGGGACGGCGGTTCGCATTTTAGGTAGCGCACCCGTAGTCTTTGGCACGAGTATGGGTGGGTCTGGGCGAGGGGCCATGGCGCACGGGGCATGGGGTGGGTGCGTGATCTGTTGCCAGAGCTGTGAGGGCTTCCACACCATGGGAAGGTAGAGTATGGCGTTGGGGATGTCATCCGTGAGCTTGGACGCTGCGTCCCGCGGATGCGACGGTCTTGTAGTCTTGTACGGTGGCATCAGTGCGGAGCTAGTCGTACGCTGCCCGAAGCATCTGTGCATGGCGCATCATGAGGGCAGGGTGTCCTCGTCCATGCAGCCGCAGCGCGAGGCCCGTATTGGTGCGTCTGCGCACGGTCCACAGATAAGCATGAGTATGCCTCGGGATGCGGCGGGTGGTGCGCGACGCTCAGGCTTGGAAAGGGGATTGGTGGGAAAATTTGCAGGCGTGACTCAGGCTGGGTTGTCGGCGGGATTGCTGTGGTAATAGGCAGAGTCGTGGATGACAGCGTCGAATTGGCGGACACATGGACATGCACGCCGTCGACGCCGATATCTCGATGGTGCTCCCCGTTCCTCGTGGTAAACAGTGATCTCGTCGCAGGCGTGGTAGGTAGACCCCGATCGTGTTTCACATGCGTCGCGAGCAGCGCGATCGAGGATTAATTGTGGTGAATGGAGGAGCAGCGAGTGTGTGAGGGGCTCCGGGATGGTCTGTACTGTAAAACACTCAGCACAATCTGCGAGCAATTGTGGAGCGAGCCCTGGAGGACAAGTTTGGGTCATGGATATTAATCCTTCCACTTCCTGTTTGATGGAAGAGTGTGATTTGAGCTCCGACGGTATGTTCGGCTATCGATATCGTGCGCGACGATGGCGGGGACTGTGTTTAGACTGTGGAAAACGAGTCCCCGTGATCGTGAGCATATCATGGTGTCGCAGGCTGGACGTCGATCTGATCTGCATGGGGCATGGGGGCCATCCGCCGTGGGACGACGTCCGACGGCGCGGGGAACGCATACTGATACCGACTGTGGGGGCTGAGCTCGCGTAGCATCTGAGCTGAAACGCCGGCTAACACGTGCCACCGTGCCCTTCTCGCTCTAACGCAAGCTGCGGACAGTGATTGTGGTTTTCCATTTCAATATTTTTTGCACGCATCGGGCAACCCGGCATTCAAGTGCTAGCGCCTTCTCCGCTTCATTTATCATTTTCCACACTCCCACAATTCTGGTATGCAGTACGCTGCCTCGTTTTCGTTGTCACAATCACCCTTGTTTACTGGGCACTTATTGGGTACTTCCCAACGCCTTTCCCTTGCCGTGGCAGATCCACATGATCCTGGCATCATACGTTCATCACTCTCGCCTCAGCGGATTCAGGGTCGTCACCTCGCTGTGGCGGGGGGTCAGACTGCGGTGGGCACGAGCCTGGACTGGCAGATGGCTACACAAGCCACATGGCCTGGGCTCAGACGCAGACGCAGAGACCTGCGCCTGGAGCCCGGCATGAGACCCAGATCGGGGGGAAGGTATTGTACTAGGAATTACATGACATGTCTCTGAAACGCACGTGGGTGTCAAGTCAAAAAGTGCAAGAAGCCTCAGCAGAAGGGTGGCGCTGCCCACCCATCGAAGCAGCAGCCCCGAGGCCTGAGGCACCAAGCCAACTGGGTAATTTTAGATATTCGCTGAATGGTGCCTAAGACCCTGTCGACGGAGCGCTCGTTTGTATATTTGGATTCCCGTCGTCCCGGAGCGTGGTGGGCGAAACATAAGCTTGTTCGAAGACGTCGGAGTCCCACATTGTTACATCCACTACTATTTAATCCCCCCCATGTCCACAATCCCATCCACTGCTCTTTTCCTCAGGTGGCATGTCTCCAACCCGCCCTCCCACACACTTGCCACCCTGGCTCGCCATCCAATACACTGATCCCTTCGCGGACAATATGCCTCAGGGTACGTCCCTTTCCATCTTCGCAAAATCCGTGTGGCGCGTGCTGAATCTGTCCCCAGGACCCGCAACTGACCATCCTCCGTCGCCGCCACCCCCCGGGTTAGACCCCGGTGGCATCGACACGACTGCCCTCCACACAGAGCAGGGGTACATGCCCGCCGACCCCGCGGTGGACAACAAGGACGATGCCGATACGGGTGAGGGGCCGTCGGGGCCCAGCCACACTCCAACAGTCGATGCGCACGCCGACACGCCTCACATATATGCCCCACCCCCACAGGGCGCTGTCCTGGACATGGGTCCCGACAACTTCCTTTCCCTCGACTGCCCTGAATGCCTCACAAATCTTGCCTTGGAGAGCACCAGTCATATGCCAGATGGCGCTCCTGCGCCTGGGGCACAATGTACGTGTCCTTTCCCATTCCCATCTCCTGCTTTCCATCTCTCCAACGCTGGCGGCTGCCACGTCTCCCCCCATCATTTCTCCCTCATTTTTTCTGCTTTCCGCCTTTCTTGTGCACCGCGCCGCTTCCATCTTTTCACCCCAACTGACGCGCCTTCCCCACCCCAGATCCCACCAACGCCGAGACCGAAATCATGCGCATACAAGTCACCTATGTTCGAATGCCGACGCCCATTGCCCCCATGCCTATATACCCCCGCCAGGTTCCCATCCAGGACACACCATTTCCCTGGTCGCGGCCGGGTGCCATGCCTGCCTTTGCATCTACATCTGGGTCGGGCCCTGAACCGGCTTCTGCACAGGATCAGTTCTATCACGTCGGGTGGGGGACGCATGGTGTTCCCGCTGGGTCGCCACCTGAGGGCGTCACGTCTCCGCGTTCGCCGTCGCCGTATGGCAGCGCGGGCGACGATGGCTGGGGTGCAACCATGAGTGCCGCGCCGGGGTCTGCGTGGCCCATGGGCACCAGTCAGGATGTTGACTGGCTGAGAACGAGCGCAGAGGCTCGTCCGTCCGCCCCGGGGTCTGCCATGGACACAAGCGGGTATGCCCAGCCGCAGCAGCGCCATGATTATTATGTGGGGTACACTGGCCCCGACGCCCCCACCGCCTGGCATTTTGACGCGATGCGATTGCACATGCCGACGGACGCAGCGATGTCCGAACAGCCCTACACGGGCACGCTGCCCACACACGAATGGCCGCTAGCCCCCGTCCCTTTCCCTAACCCCACCGCGACCAACCCCTCCGCCATCGTCACCAACCCCTCCGCCACCATCCGCCACCGCAACCCCAATGCAACAGCAGCAGACCAGCACCCGGGGCAGGTTCGCCGGCGCAGGGGCCGCCGGCCGACATGCCTGGCGCGCCGAACACCGCGCCGGGCACGGTCCCCGGGGTGATGCTCGATGCCCATTTGCCGGCAGTGCCCGGGTACGGGGCGGGCGTCGGCTATGGGCGTATAGACACGGGGGGGAGTCGGCGCGGCGGCGGCGCCGTCGCGAGAAGTGGCGGGGGCGCGCACACGAGTGCGAGTGGGGGCGGCGCGGTCGCCAGTGGGAGTGGGGGCGGCACCAGGCATTCGTGGGGCGGGTGGGACGGGGACAGCGCCAGGACAATGTGAAAGGTGGTAATGGAGCGGGAGGAGGGCGTGGAGCGGAGGATGGGGCTGGGGATGACGTTGGAGCAGACGCGGTGGGTATGCGAGGAGTGTGATGCGGAGGTGAGAAGGAGGAAAAGGAGCAAGCAGCATTTACCGCGTTTAGAGCGGTAAATTTTGTCATGATAAGAACTGACCTTGAGTAAGTCACTCGTACCGACCCCTAGTGCGTATTCTGACGTCCGTATGTGGGTTACAAAGTATTGCCACCAAGGCGCTTGTGAAGTACGAGTTTCTAACAGACCTGGGGACACTATCACTTCCAATGCGGGGATGCCATCAACGCTTTTACAGGTCCTGGGGTGTGTTATTTGTAGCGATGTCACATCCATATTCTAATTTCCAGTGTTCTCGAAACTATTTCCTACCTGGGCGGATCAAGTTTAGGCTCGAGACGAGAGTGCCTTTCACACAAAAATTTTCTGCTGTGAGTTACCTGTAGACATGCTTAAAATACTGTGACGCCCATAAGTTTCCTACAGACCACCTCTCGTCCGGTGAATCAACTTTATGGACTTGAGCCCGTATCCTTGTCTTGCCTCTCACACGAGCCATCTACAAGAAGTACCTTTGGGCGAGTTGCCCGTAGCGACATGGAAAGCCAGCCGTCCTCAGATGTTCTGCGAACTATCTCCCACCCACTGCGCCTGCGTATGGAGTGCAGCTTGAGATAACAGTGCCCGTTACCATCGCAGACGTATTATCTACATGCCTGCCATTCCACATCCAGAGCGTTTGTTGGCATTCGAACTTTCTACAGGCATGGGTTTGATGTCAGACTCGAAAAGAGTCCAAGGAAGGTTCTGGTATGGGTGGTCGGAAAAAAGAGCTGGTGGTATCTCCTGCGCTGATGAAGATGTTTTGTCGAAGCCGAGGCCGAAGATGATGATGAAGACGAATAGTTGGTGAAACTAAGCATCTAGAAGACCCGAGACAAGTTGTGGACAGTGGAAACTTGAAGGAGATTCGAATGGACATCCAAACATCAGGCATGATCACGTATGCGATTGTCGTCTTTCTTCATTCCAGTGGCTGGACGCGATCAAGTATTCGAAGAAGCACGCGGCGCAGAGCTTACCATGAATATGGTGCGGGGCGTTCCCCAAGTCGGTGGATGTACCGACATGTCGGCGACTTCAGCTACACAAGCCCCATGTTCTTTGCTCGCGAAGCATTTTCATCTCAACCTTGTGTCGCAAGACTGGGATAGTCTTTCCCGGCGAGTTGCATGTGCAAGATGAGTAGTAGCACGTCCGTCCGTTCGAGACAGTCCGCTTGTCCGCTTGCCTGGGGAGGGCTTTCACAAGGATGAAACGGGCACTGCCAAAGGTAATTCAAGGCTCAGAATTACTTAGTCTCCTTGCCATAACAACCGATGATAATACAAATCCAGCTCGGAGTCCCTAGAAGTATATGTCACTGGTCGATCAGCAAAAGGCTGGACGATGCGACTGGACGCGCCTGGAGAGTTTATCATCAATATGGTGCGGACGTGACAGCTACGTTATAACGACACGGTCGGAACATGGTCCTGTGTGGTAAAATGGTCCTGCGAGGTATAAACGTCGTAGAATTGTATGAGGATGAGGCTGCGTAATAACCAGATTCACAAAACCATATATATGTAGACAAGGTCGAGGTGAATATAGTATTATACCGTTTGCGGATACATGATGTGGCTGGTTGAAAGAGGACAGAAAGAGGACATAGAAAGAGGACATATCTAATGCAAGGAACAGATGATGGATGTGTATGTGGCAAGATGCCATGACAGCATAACTAAATATATGAATTGTGGACGACGATGCCGATAAACATCCTCACGACGGGGAGAGCCTGGAGGGGTGGGGTGACGCATGGTGCAAGACGGATTGCGCAACGCCCAAGCCATGAGCACACGTCACGATCGGTCGCGCAGAACTCCAGTAACCAATGGCAGGCTTGTGGCGAACCTGTCCGTCAGGGCAAAGATGACCTCATTAGGTGTCTCAAAGATATATCCACCCCGAGACATGGCTGTCGATCGCGGCGGATGGATCGGGCTTGGCAGCAGCGGTCTAAGGACTTGTTGATGATGTGGACGTAGAACTGGGGATCGCACTCGACGCAGAGGAAGAGGCATGTTTGGAGGAAACTGTGCTCGGGAGTCCATTACCTGGATTGTGCCACGGCCTTGAGGTGGATCAAGATTGATAGCCGCGTGCGCATCATGGATAAAATCATAGACTGGACTATTGCTAGTATCCGTCAGACAAGAAGCTGAAGTGATCAAGAAAACATACCCATGTACGAGAATATCCTGTATTGGAATGGCGGGCTTCAGTCTGAAGGCTCTAGCACGAACAGAATCCGAGAGTATACTAGGCCTTAACGTTTTCATCTCTCCTATGGGTTCGAGGCTAGCTTGACCGTCTGCCATTTCTGTGTGCACCACGTCTAGCTTCAAGTTAGCCAAAGGCTTCCTTGGTAACATTTTCCAAGTGAATGCTAAAGCCAATACGAGCTCCCTCACCGGTTCTTCTTCGACAGTCACGCATAGATCTGGCAATGGCAAGTCTGCGAGCACATCAGAGAGAGACTTAGCCAGACTATCCTTCTCTGCACGCGCTTGCGCTTCCGAAAGTCGAAGTGCGTCGAGCTGGGCAGCAAGTGATTGATAGGAGCTAGCCGGATGCAACTGTGTGACCGGCAATTTCGGTGAGGCAGGTACGAGAGAGGCGGATTTAATAGACAGGATAAGGTCGGAGAGTCGCCTTCGAAGCGTAAGCGTCTGAACCAGTATATGCTGAGTGGCTGTCTCATGTTCCGCGTCCCTGGCCTGCTTTTCCAGCTGCTGCTTGCGAGCCAAAATTATCACCAAGCGATTCTTCATCCTATTCTGGGCACATAATGCACGCGCGTGCTTCCGAATCGTAAGCAGCTCGATGAGCAAGCTCTGCAAAGTATCTTCACAGCATCGTACAGCCTTTTTCAACTGCCCGTTGGCAGAAGTCATGGTAGTTACGGCGTCTGCTGTACATTTGGTCGACCGGCGGAACATAAGTAGGTGAACAAGCAGCTGAGGCGTGACAGTGTCTTGTGCTTGTGTCTCGTCTGTATCCGCCTTATATATGTGGCGGGATGCCAAGAGCCTGGGTGAGACACCGAGCTGTAGCTTGGGAGACTGTGACCAAGGAGCAAATGATCGCACGCTTTGTCGACATGCGAGGATACCAAGTAAGAGCTGATGTGCCATATCCTTCCGCTCAGCAAGTGAGAACTCCATTCCTCGAACATGAGACTGCAGAAAGTCAACACGGGAAGACAATTCCTCGTTTTTCTTCAAAAGTACCACATTGTCGGCCTCTAGTCGCGCAATGGTATGCTCAATAAACAATCGTTCCCTTTGATTGCTAGCTGCATCAGGCTAGAAGGATACGTTCCTGAAACTGAGTACAACATAAGGGAGAAGAATGTCTTACGTCAAGATAGATGTGTGCCATTTCTCGCAAGGTGTTGAAAGTAGGCGGGTCGAAGTGAAAGAAGTACGCGAGAAGGCGAAGGATCGCACGAATAATGTTTAAGGTTAGCAGCACGCACTTGTATAGTTCCTGGCTTAAAATGCAAGATAACGATGAGGCTTCCTGTGGAGGGATGAAGGAGACTTTAGGATGAATGTATCGTGAACGTCACTCTAATCTGTAATCTCACCCAGGTGACTTCATAAAGGTTGAGGAGTATGCTGGGAACTGCTGTATAAAGTCGTTCAAGACCTATGGCCAGTCGATCGAAGAGATACATTTCCATAACTGCATCCAAGCCGAGAAGCGGATGTTGAAAGCGGAACGAACAGTCACACATCGTAACACACAAGATTGAAGCTTGACACGTGACGCTTGAAGCTAATTTAGAGAGTGCTTAGGCCTACTGGATACTAATAAGGTAGTAGGCCGGGGCAGTGTACTCACGCTGCAGAAAGCATCTGCACATTAGGTTATTGACATACATATGACAGTACTGTTGAACCAGATGGGGTACTTAGTCTGTCTCGTAGACATGTTTATGATAATTTCATGCGCGGATCAGAAACTTTTGGAGATTTCCATGATTATTGATCACTCCTGCGCTGACTAATGGTGCAGCTCTCGTTTCTTGCTGCCGGTTGCATCGAAGGATTACTGGGAAGGGTCGTTAGGTAATTCGAATGCAAATACATGGAAGTCAACTTCACATTCGTCGTCAGGGTACACCTGCTAGTACTCCCTACGTATACTACCAACAGGCTCCGTCTCCTCCAACAGTCTACCAATAAACGTAAGTTCCCCACGTCCGGTCCTTAATCAGCGTAGGAACATGGTCAAGTTCCGGATGATTCAGCCGTCTTTCAATTCCGAGATAAGCCTGGTAACGCCAGAAGATATATAGGCGTGTCTCATAATCCCGCAGGCTGGCGCATCCATCATTTCGACGTAGGAACCGTAACGAAAAGGACACATCTATCAACTCCTGTGACACTCGACTGACACCATGTGGAAACGTTCGTTGGATCCTGGAGAACGTCAGAATGCCTAATGATGAGTTATGGGCTAGACAGTCAGACATATTATTTTCCACTGAACCATCTCACAATAAGACTTACAGGATTCTACCTCAGCGTTCTGCCTGCGTTATGTCCTTCTCCGAGTCAGGTTCTGACAACTGAACAGAAAGTGACCTGCCAGAATCTGGAACCAAGGTAAATTCACTTCTGACCGAGCCGTGGCGAGCGGGTTCGTTTTCGGGTGGTCTATAAATATTGCCTTCGAAGGACACGCTCCTTCGCGGGGGGTGGAAGGCACTGATGTACGCAGCTTCTGGGTCATCCAGGCGATTCCATTTGAAGCGCGGACGGAAATAAAAGGATGGTGTATGACGTTGGATAACTCCGACAAGCTGCAACGCCCAAACTTGCCACAGTGGTGTGGATCCTCCAGGCTGAGGAGTACCCTGCGGTAGTGTTGCTGCACCAATCCGTCGTTTTTTCAGGACAACGAGGAGTGCGAGTAGGGAAGCCATTAAAATCGCCACGCCCAGCAATATGGCGAAGATAGTTACAAAATAACTTATCCCGTCCATTGAAGTGTTGCTACCCGCCGCAGAAGCCATGGTTGTTGGCACAGAATTACCCGCATTGGATGTTTGTGAACCGACTCCAGATAAGGGATTGCTGGTTGGTTTCGCTGTAAGTGACGTGGGTAGTATGGGTGAAGAGACGGTGGTGGTAAATGAGACCATGAAGGTCGTAGATAGTGTTTTGGCATTGGTAGGGCTACCTGCCAGCCGCGTCGATTGGGATGATGCTGACGTCGATGCCGAAGGGTTTAAAGTTACGGACGAAATGTTAACTAGATCACCAGCGTTCAGGTCCTAGGTAGATGTCAAAAAATTTGCCGTCTCTAAGCCGTTCTAGACTGACCATAACCTTAGCCCGAAAAGCCGACGCTGGATGGCTTGAATTGGGGTTGATGGAGCTGTTGATCGGAGCTGTTAATTGTAACAAACCACAGGACGGGGAACTTCACTTGCCCAACAAACCCGTGCATGCACTCATTCCGGGGGACCGTCTGTTTGTTGAAAAAGAAAATGGCTTCAATGGAAATGGTGTGTTCAGTTGATACTAGTGTGAAAAGCTCAGCTTCAATCGAATACTCACGTTTCAAAGATGTCAATGTGAAGTTGAAATCATGCGGCTGTACATGCTTTCCGGGTGGTATATTGATGAATCCTGAATCAAGGCCTCCCAGGAGCGGTACGCAAGGCTGATCGAAAGTCGATTGGGTAAAACTTGCATTGCCCGTTCTGAGAAGTCACAGTAGTCGATCAGAGCTTTAAAGGATTAGGTCATCATCGCAGATGATAACTCACGTGAAGTGAATTTGAACCACATCGCCCACGTTTGCGTTGAAGCTGGATGGTCCGAATCGCGTCTTTACAGATACCTAGAGACGTTTGACACACTTCAATAAATTTGCAGACAAATAAACGCAGTCAATATTATGAGCCGTCAAGAAGAGATACCTTGTGAGTTTTGGCAGCAGAAACAGAGATCAAGGCCGAGATCAAGATGCAAATCAGGAACGGTGTTGGCATTGATGAATACAGAAAGAAAGAAGGAATGAATGAATTTCGTCCAGCGCAGGCGGTCCAGGCCTGTGAGAGAGGGGAGTGCAGCGGGAGTAACAGTCCGAGTCAGTCAGTGTCGACTCAGTGAATGAAGTCGACTCGAACGGTAGCTATAATCGATCGTCTATGATTATCACATTTGAATATCACTCCCTAAGGGGATGGAACTCGAACTTAAGCGAGACCTCAGCTGCGAGGATATCGTACACCGTGACCAGGCAGGTTTACTTAGCGGCCAATGGCAGTTCAACGCGAAGTCTGCTCCGATCATCAGCGAAGAGCGTCGTTGCATGTGTGATAGAGTCCTAATAGCCTTCTATAAGTAATGGTGCAATGGGGAGCGTTGGAACACAAGTATTCGATACTTACACATAATAAGTAAGTATGATCGTTTGTGCCTCTGGTAGGCTGGCGTCAAAAGGCCGCGGGAGCACCACGATGAGTCATCAAACTGAGTACTTGGTTGCGAGTGAGACGCCAAAAGGTCCACTGGCCATGCATCATGCATCATGGCCTAGAGAAGCGATGATGACCTGCAGGGAAAACTTTGAGTGAATCGAGGGCTCGAGTGACGAGGGTCTTACTTTTCCTGATCTTCTCTGTTTGATGCTATCAATATCAGTGATAATGTGTGCCTTCGCAGTAATAGAGATTATCCCTCAGTTTCGCAGCTAAGAGCTCTTCGAAGTTGAACCACATGGGTCTGCCAGCTAAGACACAGCCCATGTAATGAGGACCTTGCATAGCACAAACGACTGAGCACCAATTTGGAGGCGCTGTGTGTGCATGGAGTCATTCGGTTTTATGCACTTTCAGAAAGACCACAGAATCTTGTGTCGTCTACATTATTGTCCCTCAGATCTTCCTAGTTGTATTTACAGTAATCGAAACAATTTGACATCGACCAAGAATGTGTTCCGAATTTGAAAGCTCTTTAGAGAACAGTTTTCCGCTTTTGATCCTTAGACGTGAAGGCGTAACGATGTCGTATGTTTGCTTCGATAGCCTGCATCGTGCCGCATTTTCAGGCTTGATGTCGTTTACATACACAGTGCATGTCGTTAACATTGATAGTAAATCTCCGGCTCACAGGAAGTGGGGGATAGGGGATGTGAGACAGTCGAACGGGAGATTCTGAAGGCTGCCGAGATACAGAGACACCATGACTTATTGGTGATGGAGTGTAAGCACCCGTGTCCCACAACGTGCAACTCACAATGCAGTAACGATCGGCCCCATACATGTAATAATCCAACTAGAGCCACATACTTTGCATATTGTTGACTGAATGCATAAGCAGCTGGTTTTCAATTCACCATCTAGCCGGAGTGTCCAGCTGGCAATTGGATAACCATAGAGGAATCCCGGTGATGCTGGATGGCGCAGCGTGTGGCAAGATGGAAGGGAGATATGAAAAAAGAGTTAGTGGGGTCGGAAGTATTAGCTTTGACTCTGAGTGGTACAGGAAAACTCATTGACGCGTCTGGCTCACTTTTCTTTTCTTTACATAATGTGCCTGTGACTATGACCACTCATCAATTGGGACACCACATGAAATTCATAGGATATATGTCATTTCCTTATGGCCATTTATTCAAATAAAAGCACTGCACTAATGCAGGGATGGCGTGAAAATTGGACCACCAGCCGACCCAAATCAGACCATTTTCCCTCGTGGCCTTGCATCAGGCTGGGATGTACAAGTACTGCTACGTCGGTGTGTCGGTATTCACGGTCGAGTTTTTCCCTGACAATCACATTACTCTTACTTTCAACACCGCGAATTTATATTATGATATCGTTACAGTAATGTCATCACCGGCATGGGCACATTTTGCCAACCGTGGGGAGTACCGTATCGGTGTATCGGCGAACAGTACATAAGAAGGCTATCTCACAAAACCAATCTCGTGGTCTTTTATCCTGGCAGTAACTCCCCGGTCCATTCAATTCACATTTTCCATCTTCTTTCATGCGTACATGAACTAGGGACAGCACTATCTTCATATCTTCCCGAAGATCGATCCCGGGGGTTAGACAAGGTGCCATTGGCATATGGTACAATCGGCTAGAGCTCAGCAAGGTCCCCGCTCATAGCACTAGAAACGTTTCCCAAGGACCGTATCTCGCTGCCACAGAAAATTGCCCGTCACAGGGACGCGATGGCGCAGATCTCGGATCTGCTTCGAATTTGACATCAGGCCTCGGTGCATGTTCAAACCCTATTTTCTTCTGATGAGGCGCAGGTCCCGACGGGGCCCATGCAAGAATCCGGCGCTCTCACATTTGGGACAAAGGCTCCTCAGATCGGCAACAGCTCCAGCATGAATAGCACCGTACGAGTACCCAGTCTCCTTGACACCGAGCTTCCGTTCCAGGGAACGCTAGCTCATGGCCAAGAAAGCTCTTAATTGATCGGCGCGACTTACCTTGCGGAAATATACTTTTATACCGTGTGTAAAGGATCGTGGTTCATAGACACATTTCTCGGGGATTTCCAGGCATCGGACGCATCCATCTCAAAGTGTTTATGCATGCAGACGTTCCCTAGTAGTCGGCGGAGGGCCTCCGAGTCGGTGACGACTGGAGGTTTAGGCAGATCGCAACATGAGATAGACACCATGCATACTCTAGCTCCATCGATGCCTTGTTAGACCCCAACGTTTCTGTTAAACGTCGCTGAGACCGTCGATTATTGAGAATCGTCGGAATGTTAGGATCTCCATCAACTAGACGTACTCTACTGATGCGCCTCGGGCGGTCTCAAACGTGACGTCGTTGAAGGCGAAAAGTCATGCTCCCACGTCAACGCCCTCGATGTCGAGGACAAGATATGTAAAATCGTGGGCAGTGGGAGAAGGCTGCCAAAGTGTTGTCACAGTACGTCAATCAGAAGCTGTTGACGCTGGCATGGCCTGTGGGCGTAGCACGCCCTAAGCCCTTCACAACGTTTCTTTTTCTTCTTTGTCGTTTCGCTCTGTAGACAATACTACATACTACCCATCCCCCATAATACCATGGTCGCAGCCACGACCCAAATGCTGTTGACGACGATACTGCAATTCATCCTTACATCTCTTACGAATGCCGCGTCTGCCGAGCAGTGGCGCAGCAGGTCGATATATCAGGTTTGCGAGCCTTCGCGGAATGCTCCTCTCTATTAGGCCCGTCTCACCTATGACCAGGTCGTCACTGACCGCTTTGCAACATCAGACTTATCAGGACCCCCGTGTGACACGTCTCAGCGACAATACTGCAACGGTACATGGACAGTAAGCGGCCGAAGACTATTTATTATCATAGTAAATGTCAGCTGATAAACTTTCAAGGGGCTCACCAAGAAGCTAGACTATATTCAGGGCATGGGGTTCGATGCGGTGTGGATAGCCCCCATTGTCCATAATATCGAAAACGAGACCGCCTATGGACAGGCTTATCACGGGTGCGCAGCTTCGGCTGCCATTACTGCTCTGAGAGCTAACTTTAACTACTGCCGAAGGTATTGGAGCCAGGATATCACGACACTCAATGCCCATTACGGCGACGAGACTAGTGTACGCAGTTGCTTGGCCCCTGCGTATAGTGACGGCTCACGACGTTAATGACAGCTCAATGCTCTCTCAAAGGCTTTGCACGACAGAGGGATGTATCTCCTCCTGGACGTCGTCATCAACCACATGGCTGCATCCGCATTGCCCACCCCCTTTAGTGCTTATACGCCTTTCAACCAGCCAGCGGAATTCCACCCTTTCTGTTTCATAACGGACTATAACAACCAGGTGCGTTTAATATCCGTGTATTTCTCTTGGCCATTGGGCTCTAATTGACGAAATTACAGACAGATGTTGAGCAGTGCTCCCTCGGCGACACCAACGTGGCCCTTGTGGACCTCAACACCGAAAATCAAGATGTGATTAATGGGATGTACTCCTGGATTAATCAAACCGTACAAAAATATAGTGTAGATGGGGTCAGGATCGACACAGTGAAGCACAGTGAGAACCTGACCTTCTTAATTATTCTTCGTCTTATTTAAGTATGATAAGTTCGGAAGGACTTTTGGCCGGGTTTTGCACAGAGTGCTGGCGTGTGGACTGTTGGTGAAGTCCTGGATAACAGGACGAGTTACGTGGGAGACTACACTAGTCAGTTACTGTCCCATGACCTGGAGAACACCGCGTTGATTTTGACTGCAACACAGATTTCTTGGACAGCGTCCTTGACTACCCGGCCTACTTTGCCCTCACCTCGGCGTTGTAAGCATCGTTCGCTTCTGGTCGTTATATCCGTCTCATCATTCAATGCGTCAGTCAAAATCCTTCCGGCAATATCTCCGCGCTGGTAGAAGTCGTTCAGCAGACTCAATCGTACAAGGTACATGGTTGTTGGCATGAACCATTGCACACAATTCCTTACCAGCGCTCCTAGGGCGGAGCGATGTCTACGGCGTCGTTCCTTGAGAACCACGATCAGCCTAGGTTCCAAAGCCTGACCACAGATCAAAGTCTCGTCAAGAATGCCATGGCATGGGCTTTCATCACCGATGGTGTGCCCATCCTTTACTACGGCCAGGAGCAAGGCTACTCGGGCTCTGGAGACCCTAATAACCGCGAAGCATTGTGGCTCTCTGGGTACCAGACCCAGAACAAACCGCTCCTCACGCATGTCACGTCGCTGAACCAAGCGCGAAAGGCTGCGATCAACGCCTCTAGTACCTTCCTCACCACACCTGTACGTAACTTCATACTCCCCGCCCGTCCTTGAAATCAATCGCCCATTCCCATCACTCCATTCACGTACCCCATTCCTCTCTCTGGCACCCTATTCACATCCGCAGCCTTTTCACCCCATCCCAACCAAGGCTATCTTCAACCCTACTTATATCTGATAACTTACATTCCCGCACCAATCTCACAGATGAAAATACTCAACTCCAACGCCAACTCGCTCACCATCTCCAAACCGCCCCTGCTCGGACTCCTCACCAACGTCGGCAACGCCTCCGTCTCGTCGTGGGGCGTGCTGAACGCTGGGTACAGCGCCAATGCGAATCTCATGGAGGTCCTGACCTGTACTAAGATGCAGGCAGACGGGCAAGGAGGGGTCAGTGCGAATACGGCCACCGGGCAGCCTATGGTACGCCGTCCGTTTCCTTTCCCTTGTCTTTTTCCTTTTTCCTTTTTGTGGCCGGCGATATGATGCTCATTGCGGTCTCGCGCAGATCATCCTCCCTACATCGGCACTGGCGGGCTCTAGTTTGTGTAACGGCGGGCAGGCAACGGGGACGGGCAAGGGAAACGGCGCGTTCTCCATCCGCGGTGCCCTCGAAGGCGGTACCCAGTGGCTGCTGGTCCAGCTGGCTGTTTTCGGCTCTCTTCTCCTCGGCTTGGCGTGACACACGCTCGACACGACGCCCGTCGCTGTCTCTCGCACCCAGACACGAGCGGGTCGCCGCCCTTCTTGGTCATCTATCATTCTCGAGCCGTGCTCTTCTGGCCTATCCGCCATTCATTACACAACCGACCTCCTTCTTGATTCTTGTCATTCTCTGACACGTCCACGACTGAAAAAAATACCTAATAATATATATCACGCCTCAGCAAGCTGGGACACTTTTTACCAATTAACATTCGGACACGCCTCCATGGACACACACGAATGCTATGTCTTCGAATGTCTTTTTTACGTTGGGCACTGCAGTTAGAAGTATACAATCTATTATCTATTTACTACTGTGTGGCTACTTTACAATATCCAAGCCGGCTGTGCGAATCGAGCTTCCTCTCCTCCGGAACGACGAGGTTAAAAGCATGAAGCGAACAATATGATACACATTGGAGCGCAACAACCGCAGGATACAGATGCATACGGAGCGGATCTGCGAGAGCCTTGATGCAGTGTTTTTTTCAAGTTGGAGTGGGAATGGGGGGAATGCGGGTGTGCGGTAGGTGTGAGACAGCGAGGAGGGTGGAGGCGTGTTTGGATTACGGGATTTGGAGCGGATAGTGGGGAAACGGCGGGAAAAGCAGCGAGAGCGACGACAACATGGAAAATGGGAAAACAAAGATAGCACAAGACAAAAAAAAAACATAACTGTCGACACGACAAACAGCACAGCACAACGGGCGCACGGCGTGGGGCGCAACGTCCGAAGTGTGTGTGTGACGTTGATCCACCGACAAGGTTGAGGCCGGCTTTTGTACAGGCACGACACACCACGTCTGTGAAATGCATCGGTCAGCGTTGCCCGCCCCACAGCCAAAAAAAAAGATAAAAAAAATAAAGGCAAAGCGACGCTGCAAAAACCCAAACACACCCAGGAGCCAGGGCAACAAAGGCGCAGCGCGACCGGCGCACGCACGTCAATCCTGATTCCTCCGTCTCAGACCCGGACTCGCCGCCGTCCAAACAAACAGAAAAAGGTGGAAACGGGATGCGTGGGACGAACACAGAACACGAACACGAACACGAACGAGGAGAAGAGAATGAGAATAAGAGTGCGGGGAATGTACTCACTGGAATTCTCAAGGATCTTGGTCGTGGTCGTGTCTGTTGGCGTCCTTGGGCCCTTTTCCACTGATAGGGCATGGTCGTAGATGGGTTGACGGATGACATGTCTGACAGACCCTGGGTCTGCCCGGGAATCCAGATCCCGGGGCTGTTCGTATGGAAAATGTATTTATTCACGGATATTCTAAGCAATAGACAGTCTATCTGCCATTGCCTGAGTGGGTGTCGCGAGGCATACTCGGCAACGTTCCCTGGAAGGTGATCAAATAGAGAACATTTTCGTCCCTAAATGAACCTTCACTTCAGACCAAGCCAGATGAATCCAACCGTGGATGTTGATGTACAACGGATTTGAGTGGTGTCCTGTTTTCCAGTGCAATATATGATGACTTATTCGAGGACAGAGTTAGAGGAATAAAAACCATGGTCACCATTTCTGTAATAAGGCCCAATACAGTCCCATGTTGTTGCCATGGTCGCTTTCTTCGCCCGGGGAGCTTGATCCATCACACGCTGGTGTATCTTCCCAAGTGTGCGGTCCCCTTCTTCCGCAGCATGCAGCGCACGGCTGAAGAACTATAATCGAATAGTGATTATCTGGGCTGTGTCATTGGTTCTCAAATCTAATATGTCACTGTAGTAAAAGAGTTGATTCCCGTGGGTAACGTGTGCCACTTTGTTTTCGCTGCGGCCTTTGTAACATAAGGTCGCCGGATGTGAAGCAAGCGAGTCGGGACAAAGCAAGCTAGAGGTTGATATCAAATCTATGACTGCGTGCAATGAGCGAGTCCTACCTTGTGGATGGCACGAGCGCTTTTCGAACTGATCTAAGCCACTGTCCATACTCGCCACTGATTGCGGCAAAGACTGCACGAACTTTCTTTCATTATCTCTCCGTGATCTCCCGTCATCCGTGAATGATTCAGTGCAGTCATCACAACTTATCTGGAGACATCAGACCTCTACCCTTCCCTCAGACTTTGAGCCAAACCCTCGGTTCTGACTGACGGCTACCAGTTGCTCGTCGACCGCGCCAACCATCGAGATCCGTGGGAAGCTCAACAATCTTGGTGAGCGTCTGGTAAGTGTTATCCATGGGGATCCCATCGCGTTCGACCATCAGGCTGCTGTCTCGCCGCGGCAAAGCCCCACAGAACTTTGTCGGGGTACACTTCTACGATGACTGGACGATGCCCGGGACAACGACGACAGTGCCAAAAAAAATCACTACAAAGCGGCACGCTGCTGCAGTATTCGGCTCCAAATGACTGTAGTCGGGAACTTTTGAAAGACTGGTTGATCTAGGTGAAGTAGAAACATACCTTTGAGAATGTATGGGTCACTCCTGGAACTCGTGTCAAGAGCCTCGTAGCACCGCGAGCGATCTGATAACCTTCTGACGGCTTCCCGAGACTGATATATATCTATAACGCAAGCTAACAAGGATTTGAGCAGTCGCCTCGCGTATATGTACATCAAATAACCTACATTTCCTCTGCAGCAGGGAATACGCTCTCTAAACTTTCTGCCCTTGTGATATCGGTTCTGAGCATTCTTAAAGACCTTGAGTCGTTTCTCAAGAATTTGACATTGCGTCTGTAAGAGCCCGATTGAGATAATTATTGCTGCGAGGAAGTGATACCAGGCAAACTCGCCTCTCGCAAGATCCATTCCGCTATGGCCTATTCATAGATGTATAAGCAGGAGACTTTGGGGATTGTTAGAACTCCCACCTATGTCACCACAGCGGAATTTCGACATTGAAGAGTGGGTCCGTTCTCGGATAAGCAGACGGGGAGCATCGATGCCAATGATCCCCCTCCCCCCTCCCCGCCATCCTGCATGTTGAGACCATTCGTCTTGATGGATCCACTAGGAGAGAGTGAGTTGTGAAGGTTCAAACCAAAGTTCACACTCAAGCGCTTACCTGGTCACCTTCTCTTTCGATCCCTCATTCCATGGCTCTCTAAGTACAGGTATGATCTGAGGTATGTACAATTTGAACGATACAACGACATATGTTTCACCCTTGCTTGTATGGTCCAGGGCTGCCAGTTGGTGTATGTTCATATCAACAGGCATGAGTGGAATTACTCAGGGGGAAATTATACGACAAGTCGGTAGCTCATCTGTTCCGCCGTATCGCATCCGACGACGTTGGTACCGTTGTTATCCTAGATGGGCTTAGGTGGCAGTAGTATCCCGAGATCAGGCATGGTGTTTTAAAGGCATATATTGTGAGTCTTTCACATCCTGACGATATATCTACCTCTGACTTTCAAGTTAGAGGTCAAACGTACGTCAATTCGTCACCAATGGCGTATCTTTGTTGTCACCATGTCGACTATGCGCCACGGCTCATCGTCTCTCCTCCTTCGCACTGACGACGTAGAGACCCTATGTGTGTCTGGCCAGCAGCGCTTGGTATCTTCTTCCTTGGAGTTAATCAAGGTCTTTGTGCCTGACGGCAGAGCTCTTAGCGTCGTCCTACAGCTCCTGGATGGTCCCCCAGTAGCCGAGTCATGCTCGCGTTTTGTACGTTATCCCACCGCCAGCGTAGATGCCTCCACGGCTTGCACTTCAGCCACTGGGGTATGACACAGTATGCTCATACTTTAGGGCCATAGACACAGGACCTTCAAGAACCATTCGACCAAGCTGTTCAAACGGGAGTTGCCTCGAATCTTTTACACGTGATGCGTACGTAGCCAAGAGAATGATACCTGGCAATGAATTCGGGCTTGGGGGAGCAGTTAAGCATTGTCCGTCGTTTGTTGTCATTCATAAATAGAAATACAACATAATCCATCTGTTATATGTTATGATTCCCGCCCGCTTTGCCGGTACATATTCTTATATATCAAACTGAAATAGATCTATGTTAACATGACACTACCTGCCTTTAGAAAGGCAAAACACACCTGAACATGCATTGAATACGGCCACGACGTCGATTGCCCTTTGGTATCAATATACAGTTTTTGAGATGTACCATGCAGGTTTTCGGTGAAGCTGCAGGAACTGTTATTCGTAGGTAGTCATGGACAGGAGATATCTGCTTACCGAGTCAATTGTCCAGATTCACCAGGCGCTCGCCTCAAGTTCTTTTGGCCGAACACCGCACGAAGGACATGCGCCATCGTCTTGTTGGAGAATTCCTGGTCCAGTGATCTGGATTCAGAGTTAGGATGGACTGTTGTGTGTGTAGCTAGTCTACGAACGAGTGTGCTCCTGGTACGAAGGACAGCTCAGATTGCGGTCGTCTTGGATTAACAGCCAAAGCATCGCCTCCAGGCTGGCCCTCCTGCAACCAGCGCGTGACAATTGGGAAAGTAATGAAAGCAGCCAGGGCTTACATCCACAAGCGCTGCAGCCAAATTAACAAAGACCCTCTCACCCCCTTGCAGTTCCGTTGTCTGTACATTGGTATTCGCGCGGGCTTCTCTGAGCACACCAGCAACCTGTCTCGAACATCATTAGCCTCACAAACTTGAGCTAGGGAGCACTGGGGACTCGCAGGAGGATCAATACCTGTTCAATAATCAGTTAGATTATGCTTACACCACAAGTGGGTGTACATACGTAGTGCCTCTTGCACATACCCTATCAGCAGATTCTCCGTTTCCTCGCTGACAGGACGTCCAGCTAGGGCAACAATGGCATCCTTATCGTTCTTCCTTGAAACTTCCAGATAGAAATTGACGACGTGGGTCATGGCTATAAGACAGATCAGGAAAGAATGCCGCGTTGCGACGAGGATCGTACCATGAGCCCAATTGGCGACCGAGTTGATCGCAACGCCAAAGAGGTTGCACACAATATCCGCATTTCCCTCATCGTCCGGTTCACCATGTCTGCGGTTTAGCAGTTTATAGAGAGCATTCTCGACTTGTTTGCCATTTTCGTGCTGGCCAGCAAACCTGCCAACGACCCCTCGGATGGAAGAGAACTGTATGCCACCAGTCAGGCAACCGCGACAAGGAAGCGTTAAAACCACCCACGACAGACGTCGCCTCATTTATTTTTGCGGTTATGTCATCCAGGAGGGATTTTGCTGCCTTGCGAGAATGGTACTCCAGAAACCACGCATTCACGGGCTCATTATTGCGGTAGATGTATCTGGTTCGCAACTCAGTGTCAGCACTATGGAAGGTGACACAGATGAACGTATTCACGTAAACAAGACGGCGAAGTAACCATATAGCTCCTGTTCGGAATACTTGCCGTGGGGGTTTTCCTTCGTTCGGAGTGGCAATCCCACCTGTGGTAGGCGTTAGTCTCAGTAACGTGAGGCATCTGGTCAACCGGGACATACAACATGTGTCGTGAGCCAATACAAGGGCAGGACGTTGATGACTTCGCGGACGATGTCGACGGTCCTCGTTGTCGCTCTCGCAGGTGCATACGACTTCTCTGCGAAGAGTTCTCGGGTCATCTCATAACAGTACTGGGCATACTCCGAGTTAGCTGTAGAGGTGAAAAGCAAACCGTGGATCTAAAAAGTATTTATCATGTTGACTATCCACCCGCAGATGTACAATTTACACGTACCGTGGCACGAGTCCGTCTGTGGTTGGTGCTATCACTAGCATCAAAGTAAAACACATGGTTGTCGGTGAGCTTTTGAGCAAGTGCTTGATAAGGTGCAAGGAATGTTGTTGTATTCGTGACGATCTCCCTCACAAACTCCAAGCCTTGTATAGGAGTAATGGCAGATACGCTGTGGGGCTCCAACCAATCATACTTCCTGATCATGCTCGGCTCCCTTTGCATGTTTTCGCGCATGCGGCTCGGGACGATGAAGGGGAAGTGGGCATATATGGACTTCGGCGTATAGTGTTGTGGAAGGGTGCGGAAGAGGAGCTTTGTAAGCATACCGCCAAGGGATCCGTTGTCGTCCGTCGTTTCGACGTCTTGATATCCCCATGAGGTGAGATTGAATGCTAGACGCGAGGTCAGAGGTCAGAAGCAGTGAAATACGAAGATGGGGAAGGACGTACGCGTGTATTCAACGGTCAAAAACCTGTCTCCCCGAATAAGAGCAACCGCATCCGCTAGAATCGAGCGAGACATGGTGAAGCCTGAACACAATCCAGACCCTGGGATTGATGGTCTGGCCTCCTCTGCTTGCATCCCAACCTGATCAAATAGTTACATAAATATGACTACTGTGGAGATAACCCACAGATCACGCACATATAGCTCCATATTGTCAATGTTGTGATACAACTGTTCAGCTGCTTGCTACAAATCACGGATGAGCGAAAAGCAGACCATCCCAAGAAATACAGCACAAACGCTAATTTCATCTTTGGAATTCCACTCCTTGAAGCTTGTATATGCTGAGGGAAAACACCGTCAACACCATCTAGGTTCGCCACAACGGCTCGCACGCACGTTTCAAGCCGAGGAAAGTCCTGAACTCATTTAGCGAACACACACCCCATGCTCGCGCCTGCTGTATACCCATAATCTCGATGATTTTGAACGCGGCTGGGATACCACGTGCCCGGAATGCATTCGCAGAGTCGGCAGTCGCACCCTGGAGAATGCGAGCAAGATCATCATCATCAAATCGTCCAGTCGTCTCGTTTCGTCTTAATCTGCCGCATCCACTCCACTTAGTGTTGAACAAGCAACAAATTGGTAAAGATGGACGTGCCGGCCGAGTGTCCAATTCCTAACATCGGCACCTTGGGCATATAAATCCCTTCCAACAGCTTCGCCAAAATCTCTAGCCGTGATCTAAATGGTTTCACGTGAGTATGGACGGCTGGCTGATTCGCATTAGAAATAAGTCACCTCATCATATGTCTTGTTTGGGAAAAGTCTTTTCCAGGTATCATCCAGCCATTTCTCTTCTTTTGTAGACGTCGTTGCATGCCACTGCAGAAGAAATTATAGGATGAGCGTCAGAACGAGCAATGCTCGGGACGGCGGTAAAGTGCTAACTCGGTACAGCAGGTTGAATTCTACAGAGCAGGCGTTACCCTCGCCTCGTGGAGTAATTTCGTGGTGGGAGTCTCGTATAGGCTGTGGTACGTAGTGGTTGTCAGCACCGCTGATAGACGAAGGTTCAATACATTACTCACGTCCAGCGGTCTGAGATGCCAGGGTGTCAGGTCGGGAATCATACGCAGGATGCACCCAACATAGTCGCGCATGATCACCTATAATGCAGGATAAGTATAGTAGAACCGTCGGCAGGTGAGACTATTTGCCTGCATAAATGCCCCACTATTTGGAAAATGCACCATCAGTGCTAGGTCATGCTGCCAAAGGATCTCGATGCGCACCAATTAACGAGCCTTGCCCTGTTGAAGATTTCGTTATCTTGTGCCCTGAGTTTGTCATTGTCAACGGGTAAAGGATCGGACGAATAGGTTCGCCGTTCGTTGATATTGAGAATGCGAGTGGCGACGAACTGAATGACGCATAATTAAATGCATGGTTTCAATGCAAAACGCAGAGAAAAAGGTACGTTGTGGTTACGATTGAAAACAATCAAGAGCGCAGCAGTCGAGGGAGGCATACCCAGGAGCCTCGCGTCAGCGAAGACATCATCCCAGAGACGCCCTGTCCCATCAAACCTCCGAACCTTATCTTGTTCTGTCTGATCCACTCCATACAGCGGACTGAGGTCCAGATAGCTGGAGGTATCATTTATGCCCGAGTCGGTTTTCCTATTGGTGTGGAAGAGCGAGTGAATTATAAGATTTGCAAAGGCGAAGAACATGGAAGATAGCCCCGTCGGATGGTCCACTTGTCGGTCACGTTTGAGGAGCGTGTCGAATACTAGCCCGGGGTCTGGGAGCGTCGAGATGGGCACGACGTGCGAGGATGTGACGGAGCGTGCGTAGGGTGTGTGGGCGGCCCCAAGTTCGGGTATCAGAGGGTTGTTGCAGCTTCCGTCAGCCTGGCGATAGGCGAAGCTTTTAAGACCAAGGGCACTGCCGTTGGCTTCGGCAGGTATGGAGTGCACGAGGGGGCCCAAGAAGGTGCAAGGAGGGTGAGGCAAATCCTTATAAACTATATGGAGTCAGGGTATAAAATAACGCGGGATTCAAGCAGATACGCACGAAAGTCGATCATGAAATGCTCCACTTGAGTAGCCAATTGACTGCCTGGTGGGAGACGAGACATGAAGACGAGCACTTCCTCTAACTAGGAGTGGCGTCAAAAAGTAACCCACGAACCAATACCCAACGCCGGCTCACCATGTATTTGCGGTCATCAAGACCAACGCCATTCTGATTTTTTAATGCATCCCACACAGCCCCCTGTCGACCTTTCTAGTTAGATAGAATAATGGATGGCTGAATGCTAGTGGTACCAAAGTTCCAAAGTTGACAGGGCTTCCTCTTCTGATCTGGGCTTCGATGGATTGGATGAGCGAAGTATTTTGGGACCCGCCGTGGTCATTGGACAACGCAGGAGAGCTGGAGTGGGACCCCAAGAATGAAGCAAAATCAAGAGATGCAATGCGTCTAACAAAGCCGGTACCGTCTTCTTCGAAGTCGGTAGTGGGGGTTATTGCGTCTCGACCCCGGCTACTGTAAACGAAGTCAGGGTACATTGACAGAAAGGTTTGAAAGCTGGGCATACTCGTGGTTGTTGCTCGACATTCGCTAATATCGATGTGGAGGAGGGATAGAAGAGAGGTACCGTACAGCATCGCTATCGTGCATGCCGCGACTTTTGAGGGATTCCTGAGCATCAGCAGGCGTTAAATTGAACGGAGGAACGCTGCACCGATTCACACGTTCACGCGCCAAATCTCGCGATGAGAAACGTACCGTAGGCTAGGATTTTCCGCTAATACACTGCTCGATGTGGCGTGATGCAGGTTCAGCAACAAACCCTTTTCAGCATCTACGATGATCATCCAACTGAGGCAACGATGAACCATCATCATCTCAACTGCCAATACCTCACTGCCACTGTTCGCAATGACTACCGACAAACTTTGCCATTTCACCGGTGGCTTCAGGAAGCCGCGAGGGGCCGACGCGCTGTATTACATTCAGAATGCCCTGAGCTAAGGAATTGGACAGCCAGGAGGAGATTAACGCGGCTTACATAACACTGTATATGATGATCGGATCAGGCTGGGTACTTCCGATGATAGTATAAGCTCAGGATCTTTGGGCAGGACGGTACGATCATGTCTATACTGTACTTGAATGACTGCGTCAGAACAACCCCAGGGTATATGGTCTGGATCACTAGGTTTAACCATTCAGGCCCATTCACACCTTCGAAAGCTTTCAGCAGAACGTCTTGCTTATTGTAAAACCACACTTTTTCAAGCAAGAAACGGCTGTGCGGTCATACACATGCTAGAGAAGAATCAAAAGAAGCAAAAGGTATGGAGCATGCAACATTAAATCAGCACAGCTGCACAGGAATCATGACATCGCATACGGGGAGTATTTCCAGTACCTTTGAAGTATATGTCATACATATAAGCTGGAAAGTAAGTGGGTTTAACTGACCCTGAGTACCGAACAGCGAGTACGTATGGCACAACAAATTTACGGACGATCCAGGGCATCGGGGGCCAAAGGTCTTTGTACTCTGGAGGCGTATGACTATATATATTGATGGAGGTATGTTTAAGTCAAATTACCCTTTACATGACAGAGAGGGCGACTGACCTTCGCATGTACGGGACGAGCACGAAAGGATTTCCAGCAGACTTGGCGTGTTTCTCCAACGTGTCTATAAGGCCCTCCAACTCGTGGGCCTCCCATACTTTAAGCTCACCGGGGGCGATGTGAGCAACTTCCTCGTCGAGATGTTTAAACTGCGGCACAGCACGCTATTAGTCCATAAGTTCAGACAATTAAGCCACTTACGAGCGGCTCCTTGAGCTTGACCATCATTTCCTTCAACTTTTGAGCATCGAATAAAGAGGTATCAGCTTTAGCAGCGCGGATGGTAGCGAGTAACTCGTCCAAGCCCGCATGGATGATCTTGTGCGCTTCAATTTCCTGCGAAAAGTCCAGTTTCTTGTTTAGGAAGGGAAAGACTACTATCTCTAAGTGTTCATTCAACTGTAAGACCTTGATCAGTCCCAAAGTCTGAGCATGATAGCGGACCTTCTGCGCCATGATGATCATCAATGGCGTCGGCCCAGGCTTCGCAGTATCCAAGAAAGTTGGTGAGGTCATCCATGGGTGGATTATCGAGACGAGGGAGAATGCTCTGGTACCCGTTCTTGAAAGTCTGATGAGCTGCAAGTTGTTCTCAACTCGCTGGGCAATGAAATTTGTCAGGCCAAGCCAGCACTTACCACGAATCATGTTGTACTGGAGAAGCTCATATGGGTCGGTAGGTATTTCGGGCATTTCTGTCAGTATGTACTCGAGGAGAGTGGCGTAGAGCAGGTGAGACGGGAGCAACCTTCTCTTAACCCCATGTAGATGTCCTGCACAGCATCCGTGAATGGTAATTGGCGTCGAGAGCCTAGAACGTCACCATTAAATGACTTGCGCTCCAGCACACCTTACATAAGCTAACAGGCTAGTAGCAGCCGTCTCTCGACATCCTCAATTCCATCCACCTTTGGGGCGTAGACGATAGTAAAAAAATAAGTTGTTATTTCGACTAGCGATGTCTTAGGAAAATAAGCATGCTACTAACTATTTCGGTAGGAGCTCGAAACAGGGAAACCATATGTGACCATAAGATGACTAACTGAGCGCAACACACACCAACCGAGCGAAACAAATAAAAGAAAAATGGTGCACATAATAGGGTGTTTGTTGACATTACGCAATCGCTTACAACCGTAGGAGCAAACCGCGGCGCCCGATGCCCTTGATTACTCAGCAGGTCATTCACGACCGTTTCTGGTCTTGCGTACTTTAGTTGCAACATTTCTTTATTCTCTTAATGCAAATCTTAGTATAGCTAGTTTGCATCGTTTCTTCCTCAGTGGTTTGACACCTTTGTGAAAATGCTGAGGTAAATCAATTAGTTCTCATGTATTGTCTCTTGCTCACCTGTATGCAGTAGAACTACATATAGGTGATTATATCAGTGGTTTGACACCTTCGTGCAAACTCTGAGTAGAACTTCGTATAGTCTATCCTTACAGGTTATTGAGGACCCCATCGACACCTCTCTTCAAGAGATTGAAGAGGGGGAGGGTGACCCTCAGGAAACTGAGGATCAGGATAGGAACGGCGAGCCGACAGAGGCTTGGGAGCCAGAGCCGTCCCAATACTATGATTGGGATGAGGACATGGCAGACAATCAGATTGCCTACCGATCCAGTGTGGTTAGAATCGTGCCGGTAGACGAGACAGCCAAAGTCATGGCTGCTCGAATGATGGCCCCAGACAAGGCATCTGAACCAATGTATCACCACCGGAGCAAACACCACACACGGCCTGCATGGCCATGTAGTGAGAACTGTACCCTGTCGGGGTACTGGGAGATCAACGGCATGAAGGCCCACTGCCTACTAGACAGCGGGAGCGAAGGGGTATTATTATCCCCCAAATTCACCCATGCCACAGGCATCAAAACATTTGCCTTGGAACAGCCAATTGCCCTGCAATTGGCGTGCATCGGTAGTCAATCAATGATCAACTACGGGATGAACATGACCATTAAATTTGGTCGTGAAACAGTTGAAGAATACTTCGACGTAGCAAACATCGAGTATTACAACGCTATCTTAGGCACTCCGTTCCTAAGGAAACTAGGAGTAACAGGGACGATCCGTGTGGGGAATGAAACCATCCCCACAGGAAAAGTAATCTTCAATGACAAAAAGTCATCGAAGGGAGGCGCAGATCCAAAGGTGAGTAGAATCACCTTGGGGCCCATGCTCACCATGGCCAATTGAAGCCAGGAGGATGAGTCTTGCGACTCGTCCCCAACCTCTCCCTACACATGCAGGGAGAGATGCTGTCATCTCAGGATGAAAGTGCTAGAAAAAAGAAAAAAGCCGCCGAGTGCCGGGGGTCCTAACAGACACACATGGCACTTGATGGCTACCCAAACCACTACCATCATCCTCACGGATGATGACATCCCTCGCGCAAGCGAGGAATGGATGGACAAAATCGCCGACCTTGTTGGCGGTATCCTGTTAGAACTCCCTCCCTTATGGGAGGTGAATCACGAGACCAATCTCATTGATCCCAACAAACGCATGTGGTATCGACTACCCAAGTGTCCTGAACACTTCCGTGAGGAAATGTCCATAAAACTAGAATGGTACACCATGGTGAAGTGGTGGATACCTGTCAGGGTTCATGCGTTTCCTTCCACAAGGTTCTATTTCCTTCCATGAGTTTCCGTCACCTTCCGTCAGTTTCCATAACATTCTGTCACATGTCACACTCTGTCACATGTCACTTTCCATCACATGTCACTTTCCGTCACCTTCCGTAACCTTCTACAAGTTTCCGTCTCCCCTATTATGTAAGCCTTGCCAGCGCTATAAGACTGTAGCCCGTGTGGTGGCGTTTCCTCAGCTTGATCTCTGAGGATACCCACTACACAGGCAAGTCCCCATGTATCTATCGTTGGTAGAGTTATAAACTGAGGATACCCACTACACAGTTGGTCATTGTCCTAGTATCGGCTCTTATCTCCTTGAGTATCTTTGGTTGTGGCTTTGTCATTAGTGTTGCCCTCACAGAAGATCAAGCTCATAGGACGACCCCACACACTTTTCTTAACCAGCCTTCATCTCAGCCTATGGCAAACCAACTCCCAGACGCATACTGGGACTCCTTGGGTGAACATGGGCCATTTCTTCGAGGCCTCCTTTCCAGCCAAGCACAGCAGCTGCAGCAACTTCAACTGCAGAATCAGGAGCTGCACAATCAGATTGTTAAGGTTCACGACCACTTAGCCCATGCTGCCACCAACACTGCTGTTGCTGCTGCTCAAGCCCTTGCGCCCTCAGTACCTCACAGTGTCCCTCCATCTACTCGCTCTATCAAAGCAGCAGAACCGGAGAAGTTCAATGGAGACCGTGCAGAGACTGAAGGGTTTATCAGGTCTATCAAGTTGTCCATCGCTGTCCAGCCAGCATCCTTCCCAGATGAGCGCACAAAGATCCTATATGCTCTTTCCTTCATGACAGGAGGCTCTGCGGAGATATGGGCACACAACGAGACACAGGCTGTCATTGATGGCACCTCCTCTATATCCACTCTGGAGGGGTTCATTAAACGTGTGGAGGAGGCCTTTGGTGACCCAGATCGTGCCAGAATGGCTTGCACTAAACTGCATGACCTTAGGATGGCATCAGGAATGTCGGCAGATGAATACATGGCTCAATTTGAGATCCTGGCAGGCAGGACAGGGTTTAATGATGAGGCACTTGAGGATGCCTATTGTCATGACCGGTTTATTTCTCCTACCGCGCTACCTCCATGTTCCCCCTCGTCACTCCCTAGCATCTTCGTCAGAGTTCGCCGCACCTGCCGACCACTCCTCCTCTACATCCACCCTACTCGCTGTTCGCCTCATCCCCCGAACCGCTGTTCGCTGCTCGCGCATTTCGCCAGCAGGCACACCATCAAAAATGATCGATACCAATCACTCGGCATGATGGTTCATCATTAGCCCCATCATCTTCTTAATCCAACCCCATTGGGTGTTCGTATGGCCAATGTGTGTTTGCAGGGCGTCCCTTCCATAGGTCGTGCGGGATCAACCCAGTCAACAAAGAGTCCGTGCAGGGTAGCATGTATGCGGGTCCCAAGACATGGTTTTGTCCATAAGTGCCTTCGCCCCCTTTTACTCTCCGTCGTTCCACGTTCGCATTCTTCCCTCACTCTATTGTATGTTTATTCCATCTCCTTAGTATCATGACTGCGCACCCCTATCCAACCCTGACTCGTGACGGCCTCTTTCCTATTCGCTGATACCTTATGAGCATTCGATATAAGTAGTTTACATTCGCATGTATATTCCCAGTTCAATTATCATACGTCGTGCATCTTGTGCAAACTTGACCTCGCTGTGGTCATCGTCTTGAGCCTCTCCTTGAAGATTTCTATCTTCAACCAGCCAAGGACTTAGGCATCACTGGTGAGTTCTCATACTTCATCTTCATTACCTTAGCCTTCGAACCATTTTCTGTGCTGTTGGCGAAGGGCTCTGAAGGAGCACCTTCGCCAGCGAAGGGACCGTCGAAACTTAGACAGCCCTTCCGCGATATCTTGCACGTTACGTCGTCAAGTGCTGCGAGCTATTTCGCTACGACTGTAGATAGGGCGAGCCCCGTTCGGGCAACCCTCTTGTTCCGTGAACATTCATCGGTTCACTTATTCGCCGAATGGCATACTTATTCGCACAAGTTATTCAGGCATTCGCTGTGTTCACTAATACACGATATTAACGCCTAAAAACCAATCTTGACACCTATGCTCGTGGCCTTCCAGCAGGTATCCTTGACAAGATCCACGCCCAGCCCCTTCTTCCATCCAACCTCAGAGCCTGGAAGGAAGCAGCCTGTCAGATTGACTGCAATCATCGCCGTCTGTTAGAGGTCAGGAAGGCACAGACACCTCATGTCCCTAATCGCCCTCCTCCTGCCCGACCACTCCACACTCCTGCTACGGCTCCTGTTGTCACAGCACCACCCAGTAATGCGACACCTATGGACATTGACTCATCCCGCCACCGCACCGAAACACGGACCTGCTACAACTGTAAGAGACCTGGTCACATTTCACCAGACTGTCCTGAACCTCGCAAGCCACGAATCCGTGCAAACCTCACAGAGGCAGACATTGCAGCAATTGTCTCTAATTCTGTAGCAGCGGCGATGGAGGAACGCAAACAGAAGGTGGAAGCCCCTGTCCAAGAAGAAGGAAAGGGTTTTTAGGCCAGTCAGCGGTGAAAGACATGCCCCGCTCGACGAATCGGTTTTCAGCTCTCGAAACATGTACAATAGGGATCACAGGCGATATGATGCATCCTTCTCCTATCCCTGATCGAACTGAAACCAAATCAGCCATGCCAAAAACCCAACCCATCGCTCCAGTTGCTAATGCAAACCTTCCAGTCCCTCTATATGTCTGTACTGCTGATCTCCGCCGATGCGCCAAAGTACCTCTCAAGGTCCACTCCATTGACACAGGGCATCCACTTGCAATTGACTCCCTCCTTGACAGTGGTGCTACAGGGATGTTCATCGATGTGGAGTTTGTAAGGGAACACAGACTTCGGACCCGTCCCCTACCCCGTGCCATCCCCGTCTACAGTATTGATGGTACCCCAAATGAGGCTGGCTCAATTAAGGAAGAAGTCGACCTCATTTGCACCTTTGGGGATCATACGGAACGTGCCACATTCTCCGTCACGAGCCTTGGACGACTTGCCATCATTCTTGGTCACACATGGCTTGTTGAACACAACCCAGAAGTTGACTGGCGTACAGGAGATGTGAAGATGACACGCTGTCCCAAGTCATGTGGGGGCAGACCTGTTGTCAGAGGGCCCACAGTCGAAACTGTTCCAGAAGAGAGTGTAGATCAAGAGGAGGTTCCCATACAGCACACCCCCTCCCTACTTGAGGAAGGAGACAGGACCTTTGTCATCTTTGTGAATGAGAGTCCTGAAATGATTGGTGCAGGCTGGACTGTCTCCCAACAGCTTGCTGAACAGGCCAGCAAGTCTGCACCAGTCAGATCCTTCGAGGACCTTGTTCCCAAACCATACCAGGAGTTCAAGGATGTGTTTTCTAAGGAGTCGTTTGACCAACTGCCTCCTCGAAAGCCCTGGGACCATGCAATTGAGCTCACTCCAGATGCACAACCCTTCAGCACAAAGGTTTACCCAATGTCACCGGTTGAGCAAAGGGAACTGGATAACTTCCTTGAGGAGAACCTGAAGAGCCATTGGATCCGTCCTTCCAAGTCACCTATGGCATCTCCAGTCTTCTTTGTGAAGAAAAAGGACGGCAGTCTTAGATTTGTGCAAGACTACCGGAAGCTCAATGATATAACAATCAAGAATGCCTATCCTTTGCCCCTTGTTCCAGACATCATGAATAAGATTGCTACTGGAAGGGCTAAATACTTCACAAAGCTTGACATCCACTGGGGATATAATAATGTACGCATAAAAGAGGGAGATGAGTGGAAGGCAGCCTTTCGGACAAATAGGGGCCTGTATGAACCTCTAGTCATGTTCTTTGGACTCACGAACAGCCCAGCAACCTTCCAGACGATGATGAATGACATCTTCAAGAGTCTCATCGATGAAGGGGTTGTGGTGGTGTTCATGGACGACATTCTCATCTTCACAGAGTCGCTTGAAGAACATCGTAGGATTGTACGACGTGTCCTTGAAATCCTCCGGGCCAACAACCTGTACCTCAAACCTGAAAAATGCCTATTTGAGCAACTAGAGGTGGAGTATCTCGGCCTCATCCTCTCTTAAGGACAGGTTGCCATGGACCCAGTCAAGGTTGCAGGGGTGCGGGACTGGCCAATACCACGTAACGTCACTGAAGTCAAATCATTCCTTGATTTCATCAACTTCTACCGTAGATTTGTGGAAGACTTCTCACACATTGCAAAGCCCCTCAACCAGTTGACAAAACAGGATGCCCAATGGTCTTGGGATCCAAATGGCCCAGAGCAAGCATCCTTCGACAAGCTCAAACTCCTCATCACCTCAACACTGATCCTTGTCCTCCCTGATCAAGACAAACATTTCCGTCTTGAAACAGATGCCTCAGCCTATGCCACAGGAGCAGTACTGTCCCAGCTATGTGATGATGGCAAATGGCGGCCTGTTGTTACGTATCGAGATTTCCACTAAGTCGGAACTGGAAAGGACAGCGGCTTCAACTTATAGGTTGCGCCCCCAATGAACTATCGTCCTAGGTATTTCGGAAATGAGCCGGAAGTCGGAAAGTACTGGACCAGAGGTTTGGTCGGAACTTGAGTCGGAACTGAGGCGGAAGGCGGAAGGCGGAAGACGGAAGGCTGAGAGAGAGACTGAGATCTTGCTAGACTCGCTGTGCTAAGAACAGGAGATGGAGCGAAGGAAATCAAGTATCGAAGGTGATTATCTGATTGCAGAATAACAGACATACATGAGGGGGTTTTTATACAAAGCGCAGAGCAACAAGTAATGGTGTTGTACTAAACAAATTCCGGAGGAAGCGGAAGTCGAGTACAATGTGTGGGAACTAACCTATTGGGAACAATGGGACTACAAGGGGGGTTCAGGGTAAGGTAGAACAATGGCAAAGAACAAGGGGTCGGGAAAACATATCTGACAACGAACTACAAGGGTGACCGGATATATGGTTTTGATGGATGGCGAGGTGGGTCCGGTGGGTCCGAGTAATAGAGTCGAAAGAACAAGGGAAATGTACAAGGGGCGGAATGTCGGAAATGTCGGAGGGGCGGAACGTTGTGCGGAACTATTGGAGGGGCGGAAGGAGTGGCGGAACTGAGGGTCGGAAGTCGGAAATGAACGGTCGTAACAGTATCTCCCTTCTAAGGTCGAGCCCCGCGAGACCACAAGTCGGAATCACGTGACCTGTGAACAAATGCGTCGGAGTTTGAAAGATAGGCGGGAAGCAAGACGCGTCTTCTGTTTAGTCCATCATGAGCACTCCAGTCGACTTCTCCAAAATGACCAGTGCTGAGATGAAAGAACACTTTGCTGACGTGCTCGCGCAAAAGGAGTTGGCCGAAAAGCGCGAGGCCGAGGAAGCGGCGCGGAAGGAGAAAGAGCGTCTGGAGGAGGAGCGCAAAGAGAAAGAGCGCAAGGAACAGGAGCGTCTGGAACGGGAGCGGAAAGAGAAGGAGGAGCGTGACCGCAAACGTCGCGAGGAGGAATCGCGCGTCCGTGAAGAACAGCGGAAACGGGATGCGGCCAAAAAGGCTGCGGGAAACAAGGCCGTGGCGGAGAAAACGGAACAATCCCGGGTGAGTCGGAAAGGTTCTGAGTCTCATCCCGAGACTGACTTAAGAAACTTGGCAGAAAATAATCGTCGAATCCGATTCCGAACCGGAGTCGGAAGACACGGCGGAAAACACACCGTCTCCTGAAGGGAAGGGAAAACAACAGGAAGTAGTTCCCGTTGTGAACCTTGTGGCGGATCGGAAAAGGAGGGCGGACGAATTTCAACAGGCCAGGAAGAACAAGATGGCCCGCATTGTCGACCTCCGGGAGTTGGGGCCGGAGAATCCCGTGACCCGGAAACGGAAGACAAGGGACGGGGAAGAAGAAAAGGCGCCCTGCGACACATGCGAGGTGAAGGGGCTTGAGTGTATTTGGTCGGAAAATCCGCGGGAAACCGCTTGCGATCGGTGCCGTGACAAGAAGAGGCGGTGCGTCGTGGACGGTTGTTCCGCGAGGGTGGAGCGGAAAAGGCGGAAAGTCGAGACCGAGGGGCCAGAAACCCCAAAGTCAAAACCAAGGTCGAGCGGGAAAAAAGGCGCGGAAGGCTTTCCGGTGACCGGGCAGTCGGAAACAGCGGTGTTAAACCACTTCACCATGGCGTCGCCCCTACTCGATATCGCCGAGTCCTTGAGGGGGATCCGGAAAACGCAGCGCGGGATCCGGAACATTTTGCTGGAAATGGCAGAGGTTCAACAACACCAAGTGTTGTCATTCCAAAATCAGATGACTGTAATGTCAACAGTTTTGGAGCAGCTGAAGCGGGAGTTCCGGTGGCGGAACGATTTGTTCCGGGACCAACTAGGGTTGCGAGAGGAGCAGGAGAATGAGGCGGGAACGAGGGTGGAGACAGAGCTGGTGAGTGTGCCGATGGGGCATGCGGAAGAGGGTGCGGAAGCGGAGAACGAGGAAGAGGCGGAAACGATGAGGGAACGGTTAGACACGGAGTTGGTGGTCGTCGAGGTAGGAGAGTCGGAAAAGGATCCGGAAGCGGAAAGGGAGGTCGAGGCGGAGACCATGAGGGAGGAGTAGGGTGTCGAGGTGACTTGTAGTATTTTTCTTGAAGTGTCGGAAATTAGCATATCGGAATAATAATCGGATTTTCTTTTGAATTATGACTTGAGAAATGTAAGCAAGCCGTGGTGTCGGAATGAGGTCGGAATTGACTAGGGCGCGGAAATGGGGCCAGGCTTGTCAGGATATGACTTGTGGAAGTCAGAGACGAGGTCAGAGGCGTGGTCAAGTTCCGTGGCGGAAATCCACGAGGTCTCTTCGTCGGTGTTTTCATAGCCTGCCCACTTGACTAGGTACTGGAGTTGGCAGCGGTATCGTCTGTCGAGCTTGGAGTTGAGAATTTCCGAAATCTCATATTCCGGTTCTCCGTCGATGACGACTGGCGGAGGCGGAGGTTGTTCTCGATTCGGAATTGTATTCGGAACTGCTGGCTCAAGCATAGAGACATGGAATACCGGATGTACTGCGCGCATCTTGTCAGGAAGTCTGAGGGTGAAAGAACGACTGCCGGCCTTAGCGATGATCTCGTAAGGACCGAGGTATTTCTCAGAGAGCTTCTTCGAGGGGCGAGTGGTGCGGAAGTTTTCCGCTTTGACAAAGACTTTGTCGCCTATCTCGAATGCCGGTTGCGGAAGGCGTTTCCGATCGGCGGAAGTTTGGTATCTCTTCTGGGCAGCGGTAATGTTCTCTCGGAGGTGCTGGTGAAGGTCGTCAAGTTCCACAACGAAATCTCGGGCTCTTGCAGAGGCGAGGTCGCGTTCAGGGTGGATGGCGAGATTCGGGTGGTAGCCCTTGTTGGCATAAAAGGGTGAAATTCCGGTGGTAGCGGAAGGCGCATTGTTGTAGGCAAATTCCGCAAGTGGAAGAAGGTCGGACCAATTGCTATGTTGGTAGTTGCAATAGACGCGGAGATACTGCTCAAGGGTCTGATTAGTACGTTCCGTTTGTCCGTCTCCTTCGGGGTGATAACCGGAAGTGAAGTGGAGCTTCATGTCGAGAGCCTTGCCGAGTGTGCGGAAAAAGGAGGACACGAATTCGGATCCACGGTCGGAAGTGACATGGGAAGGGATTCCGTGCTTGGAAAAGACGTGGAGCACAAAGAGCTGTGCGAGCTGGGCGGAAGTTATGGTGTCGTAGGTCGGATAAAGATGGACTGCTTTGTAAGGCGGTCAACGATCACTAGAATGGTATCATAGCCGGATGACTTAGGAAGTTTCTCAATGAAATCCATGGATATCGAATTCCAGGTTGTTCCGGGATCGGAAGTTGCTTCAGGAGGCCGTAGGGTTTGTGACGTTGAGGCTTGGCTCGCATACAGGTGGTGCATGACTTGCAGTAGTCTTGGACCATCGTGCGGAGGAGAGGCCAAGTATAGGTGCGTCGGATTATGTCGAGGGTCTTGTTCTGGCCTTGGTGTCCTGAGAGCGGATGATCGTGGCTTTGCTGGAGCACGCGAAGTCGTAGATCGTTGGTGTCCGGAACGTAAATCCGGGACTTGTACCGGAGAAATCCGTCGGAATCGAGGGACCATCCAGGACTGGTGCGGTCATCGAGGTGGGCTGCGGAGGTGGGGTCGGAACGGAGTGCGGAACGGATGTCGGAATGGAGAGACTCGGTGTCCATAATAATTGAGGCGCGGAGTAGTGGAAACTGCAATGCTGTGGCACGCAGGGACGATGCCAGTTGCTCAGTGGAGAATACTGGGCGGAAATTGTGCGGATTAACGCTGGCATAGTCGCTACTTCCCTCTTTCGGGTAGACGTCCCAACGTCTAGTGAGCGCGTCGGGTTTTGCTCCGAGCTTTCCGGGGCGGAAACGGATCACCATGTTGAACTGTGAGAGGTATTCAGACCAGCGGACTTGACGGCGAGTCAAAATCTTAGTGGTTGCAAAATACTCAAGGTTCTTATGATCCGTTACAACGTCGATCGGATAAGTTGGACCTTCGAGGTAATGTCTCCAGATTTTGAAGGCTTCAAAAATCGCAAGTAGTTCCTTATCGTGGACGTCGTAGTTGAGTTCCGGGGCGGAAAAGGTGCGGGAATGAAAGGCGATCGGATGAATTTCTCCGTCGTTGGGTGAAATGATGGAAAGAATGGCGGCTAGCGCGTAGTCAGAAGCGTCGGTTTCGAGTACAAGTTGGGCATCAGGAATCCAGAAACCGAGTATGGGAGCCGTGGTGAAGGCCGATTTGAGGGCTTCAAATGCGGAACGGCATTCCGGTGTGAAATTCCATGGGGCACCCTTCCTGGTGAGACGCGTGAGCGGAACAGTAATGTCGGAAAAATTATAAATGAAACGCCGGTAAAAGTTGGCGAAGCCAAGGAAAGACTGCACATCCTTAACACGTCGGGGTTCCGGCCATTCTTGAATTGCCTTGACCTTGTCCTCTGCCATGGTAAGACCTGTTGGAGAGAGGATGTAGCCGAGGTATTCGACCGTGTCGCGATGCCATTCGCATTTCTCTGCTTTTGCGTAGAGATGTGTTTGCGGAGACGGCGGAGTACTTCGCGGACATGTTCCCGATGTTTTTCCGGTGTGTCGGAATAGATGAGGATGTCGTCAATGTAGACTAGAACGCATACGTCGAGGAGGTCGGAAAATACGTCGTTCATGAATCGCTGAAAAGCGGCGGGAGCGTTGGTTAGACCAAAAGGCATGACAGTCCACTCAAAGGCACCGTAGCGGGTGCGGAAGGTGGTTTTCCACTCGTCACCTTCCCGGATGCGGACAAGGTGATAAGCGTGCCGGAGGTCGATTTTGGTGTAGATCTTCGCCCTGCGGGGAGTGTCGAGTAAGTCGGAAATGCGCGGAAGCGGATATTTGTCCTTTTTAGTGAGGGCATTGAGTCCGCGGAAATCGACGCAGAGGCGGAGAGATCCATCCTTCTTCTTGACGAAGAGGACCGGAGCGCCGTGCGGAGACAGCGAAGGGCGGATAAAGCCCATGTTGAGATGTTCATCGACGAACTCTCGGAGAGTTAGGAGTTCACTTTGCGAAAGAGAGTAGATCGGTCCAAGGGGCGGAGATGCTCCTTCTTCCAGATCTATCTTCAAGTCGTAAGGTCGATGTTCAGCAGGTTTGTCGGCTTTGGCCTTATTGAACACGTCCGGGAAGTCACGATATTCTTCCGGAACTGAGCTCATGTCGACCGGAGCGGAAGTCGAGGCGGAACGAGCCTTGACTGAAGCCGAATCGGAGAGGTGAAGCTGGAAAACGGTCGTATCATCTTGCCGTTGCAATACGCGGAAAGCGGTGGCGGAAACAGCGCAATTCGGGGGGCTTCGAGGGACGGAGGTGCTAAAGCGGGACCGGAGTGCGGAACTGAATCCACGAGCGGAGTTGCAGAAGAGGCCTGAGCCATCTTTGCAGAAGACGTCGGAATAGATGGAAGTTGATCCGGGGTACGGAACTGTATTTGACCCAATGCCCAGTTAATCGACGGATTATATCGGGTGAGCCAATTGTGTCCTAGTACAACGGAACAGCTAGCATCTAGCGGAGTAACGTAAAACGTAACTTCATGGTTGTCCCCAGTAGCGAAACGGATAGACAGATCCACAACTTGGGAAATTCCCATGTTGGAAGACCCGTCGAAAAGGCGGAGCGGAATAGTCGGAATGTTGCGGGTCGGAAGTTTATGTTTCAAAACAAAGTCGGAATCGAGGAAACAATGAGTCGAACCGGAGTCGACCAATGCTGTAAACGGGGGTGCGGAAATGGTGTCGGAAGTGAGCGGAACAGAGAGAGAGTCGGAGGACGAAAGAGCGGATGCGTTGAGTTTAACCTCGTTTGTCGCACGAATGGGGTCAACACAGCCCTCAGCTCGTGCGGAGGCCGGAGGACTGCTGACTATTTTTTTGAATCCGCAGCGGGAACCGCTTCGGATTTCTCTTCCGTCTTTGCTGCGCGGCCTTTGGCCTTAGCAGCGGAGGCGGAAGCGCGAGTGCAGTCGCGAGCGACGTGACCTCCTTTGCCGCAGAAGAGGCAAAGGTTGTTGTCCATGCGACGCTGGCGTTCTACAGGGGTTAGTTTTCCGTCCTTCCCAAGTTTGTCGGAAAGATCCGGGGTGCTCTTCCGGGTGTTGGTGTTAGAACCAGAGGCCTGGTTGTTCCGAGGGGTGTTGTTGTTGTTCCGGTTGCCGGAGTTGGATCCGGAACTGTTGTTGTTGTTGTTTCCGGAGTTGGTGTTTCCGGAATTGGTCTTCTTCTTGTCTTTATCAGACTTCTTGTCGGAAGACTTGTCGTTCTTGCTCTGGGCGGAGGTTTCACGAGCAATCTCGGAGTGTCTTTCCCAGTATCGCGAATCGATGGATTGGGCGAGGTTGCGGAGGTCGGTAAGGGTGGCGGGTTTTCCGACGCGGGCAATTTCATCCTTGATGCGGGATGGCAAGCCCATGTAAAACTGGCGTCGGAGTGCGGCTTCTCCCCATTGGACTCGAGGAGCGAGCTGCTGAAACGTGACGATATATTTAGCTATCTTATGAATGTCTTTCATGCGAAGCTTATCGAGTTCGTTTTCCGCATCGGCTTCCATATCAAATGGTCCGAAGTTGCTGCGGAGTTCGGAAATGAAATTGGGGTAATCGTCGGCCCAGTCGACGAGAGCGAACGGATCCATGAGGGCGGGTTCGAAATAGTCGAGCGCCGTGCCTCGGAGATAGGAAAGGGCATAATTGACCTTTCGTTCGTCGTCGGGAAAGGCGTCGGGACGATCACGGAAATTGAGTTGAAGCTGAACCAGAAATGGCTGGAGCTTCTTGGGGTCGGAACCGTCGAACTGATCTGGTTCGCGGACCTTTGTCTTGGGGCGTGGTGGTGCTTGGGCCGGGCGCTGGAGTTGTCCGGCTAGCATGGCGATGGCTTGTGCAAGATCCGGAACTGGCGCGGGCGGAACTGGGTTGGCGGGAATCTGAGGTGGAATTGGAGGTGGAGGACCGCCTGGGGGACCGCCGGGTGGGCCGCCATGAGGGCCGCCTGGAGGTGGTCCTGGTGGTGGAGCTGGGCGTCGGAATGACGCTGCTGTTTGTTCGCCGCTGCTACTCGTCGAATTCCCGTCGTAGTCGGGATTGTCGTCGGGGTTAGCGTCGGGAACTTCTTCGAAACATTGCGGAAAAGCATCGGAAAGCTCATCGTCGGCACGAGAGCTGCTGGAGGGTTCCGCGTGCCTTGGTGCTGCGGATCTAAGATTGCCAAAATAAGAGAGAGCTTCGACAGCTCCTGCTCGAGCTGAAGTAGCTGTGGTACGAGGAGGCATAGTGATAGTTATCGGGTGGGAATCAGATAATACTGTTACGTATCGAGATTTCCACTAAGTCGGAACTGGAAAGGACAGCGGCTTCAACTTATAGGTTGCGCCCCCAATGAACTATCGTCCTAGGTATTTCGGAAATGAGCCGGAAGTCGGAAAGTACTGGACCAGAGGTTTGGTCGGAACTTGAGTCGGAACTGAGGCGGAAGGCGGAAGACGGAATGACTGAGATCTTGCTAGACTCGCTGTGCTAAGAACAGGAGATGGAGCGAAGGAAATCAAGTATCGAAGGTGATTATCTGATTGCAGAATAACAGACATACATGAGGGGGTTTTTATACAAAGCGCAGAGCAACAAGTAATGGTGTTGTACTAAGCAAATTCCGGAGGAAGCGGAAGTCGAGTACAATGTGTGGGAACTAACCTATTGGGAACAATGGGACTACAAGGGGGGTTCAGGGTAAGGTAGAACAATGGCAAAGAACAAGGGGTCGGGAAAACATATCTGACAACGAACTACAAGGGTGACCGGATATATGGTTTTGATGGATGGCGAGGTGGGTCCGGTGGGTCCGAGTAATAGAGTCGAAAGAACAAGGGAAATGTACAAGGGGCGGAATGTCGGAAATGTCGGAGGGGCGGAACGTTGTGCGGAACTATTGGAGGGGCGGAAGGAGTGGCGGAACTGAGGGTCGGAAGTCGGAAATGAACGGTCGTAACACCCTCTTGAAACACCAACATACAACTGACCATGTCCAAACACTGGATATCTCAGGTCCAGCCAACCGTACCCAAAGACTGTCCCTGAGACTTTTTGATGGTCATTGCAAATCCCACACGTACCGGAAACTGTCTCCTCTGCAGCACAAATGGTAATTCTCCCTCTGATGGTGAAATATTGATCCTGGGGATGAAAGCAGTATTTCCTGCACATGGACCTGAGATGATCCTGACCTCCAACACCCTATTCCTCATCCTCACCAACCGCAACCTGGTCCCATTGCATAGTCCTTGCTTCTTATCCAAATTGCGCAACATCATCAGAGGCACTCCAGGCTTGACTTCCAAGTGAGCAGGAGGAAGACTGCCCATCTCTATGGAATTCAGATACTCCACAGGACACTGCTCTGCAAAGTCGGTTTCCTTGACAGAATCTGCACAGTGGAAGACCTGAGAATCACCTGGAAACTGCCTCAACACCATGGAATTGATCTCATTGACCTCAGTATTTCTGGGACAGAGGATGGCCCGCTCCAAGAAATAATTGTCCTGGGCAGGGACTGCATTGCCAATTCCAGGGTATATTTCCTGGATCAGCTCTGCAATTCCAGGGCCACAAACCATGTGTTGAGGGAGTGAGAAGGTATGATCTAGTGGGAGATCCTTTCCCTGACCCACATTCTGCAGCCATTCTGCAAACCTGGCTCTGTCAGGGTCATTTCTCACCCGCATGTTCTCTGACACCTCGGTAGGTCAAACGCCTTGGTAAGGTCAAATGCATCAGCAAGGTCAAACGCATTGGGTGAATCAAACTTGGGATAAGTCAAACACATTTGGATAAGAAAATTTCATTCAGATAAGTAAAACTCTTCTTATTGATTGAAAGTAACTCTAAATAACACATCAAGGTAGGTAATGTTATGACCATGCTCAACCAACTCCGGTACCCCCGCACCTCCAACTCTATTCCACAATGTCTGCACTTCAACCTTGTGATCCCCTTGTTCTTCACATATTTCCCCTTATGACTCTTTTCACCAGCATTCCATACTTGACCCTCAGCACAGCAAGTCCAGAACATCAGGAGTTCCATTTGTTCCGCTACCAATTAGACCCTTGGTCTTTTGCCTATTGTTCTTAGTTCTACACTGCACCCCCTTGTAGTTCCTCTTGTTTCGCATTAGGTACTTTTATCCTAGTTACTTGCACTGGAACTGCTTACCTCTACCTTCTGACATGTTGTCTCAGCTCTTTGTATAAAACCCAGTCATGTGTGCCTCTGTTCAGCAATCAGATAATCGATTTTGATACGTGACTCCCTCCGGTTCCTAGACCTGCAAGGCCTCTGCCTCTCTGACCTCCGTCTTCCAACTTGATTTCTCATATCCAACTTAACTCAATTCTTGAACCCTTACTACTTCAGTTACAATACTCAACCTCTTCCAACTTCCAATCTCAGATCTCCAAAGTACTTAGGATGATAGTTGGGGGTGCAACATATAAGTTGAAGCTGCAGTCCTTTTAGATCCAAACCTGATACATAACAGGTAATGACTCTACACATTTCTCCCATGTCTCATGTCCCCTACCTCACATGTAGTGTGTCCTTGCCTGTAGTGTGTCATCACACTTTATCTGTCCTCACATGTATTGCTTCCTCACATGTGGCATGTCCCCACACGTAGTGTGTCCCCAAGTATAGTGTGCGTAGTGTGTCTCCACATGTAGCATGTCTCCATATGTAGTGTGTCCCCACATGCAGTACAGTGTGCATGGCATCTCCCACATGCATAACATGTCCCTCAAGTATTTTGTGTGTAGCATGTCCCTGGTTTGTATGTCCCCAAATGTAGCATGTCTGTCAGAACCGTCCACACCAGGCGTAAGATCCCAATGTTGAAGACCCTGCACTAAAAAGGGGTGCCTGTTCTGGTTGGTCGAAAGAGATAAGAAGAAGGACAAGTCTGAAATAGACAAGCCTCGAAGTAAGAGATTGAGAGAAGAAAGACGATAGAGTGAGCAAGGTATCCTCAAGTGCTTAAGGGCACAGGAGACGGTGTAACGTATATGATAACCAAACTAGCGAAATACATGGAGCAAGCTCTGGTATTTATCTACTTTGGAAAAGGGGGATGAGTCAGAAGACAATAGGAGGGATGAGTCACCATGAGTCAAAATGAGTCAGAGTGAGTCAGGTGATTATGAGAAGGAGTCAGAACAACAAGGAGGATGAGTCACAATGAGTCAGAGTGAGTCAGAGTGAGTCAGGTGATTATGAGAAGGAGTCAGAACAACAAGAGGGATGAGTCAGAATGAGTCAGAATGAGTCAGAACAATAAGGCTGGTATGGTACACAATAGGGGAACTGAGTCATAATGAGTCAACGAAAAAAAGAGCAAGTCATGAGGAACAATAGTGACTCATGGAGACAATAATGAGTCATCCTTAACCCCTGAGCCAACCAACAATCCGGAACAGCACATGGCACTGGAGGTGATGGCTCAACTTGGGGTAAGATGTGATGGCAGTGGTCTGATGAGACGATTGGGTGAAAAGATTCCGTGTAAGCGCTCAGCGCAGTTGGTGAAATAAACCGGTTCATGACAATGTCCCTAAATTATAGCATGTGTGTCCCCCATGCATAGTGTGTCCACATGTGTAGCATGTCCCTACATGTAGTGTGTGTAGCATCTCCCTCAAGCATAGTGTGCAAAGTGTGTCCCCAATGCATAACATGTCCCCAAGTATAGTGTGCATAGCATGTCCTTTGTTTGTAGTGTGTCCCCCAAGTATAGCATGTGTAGAATGTCCCTTGTTTGTAGTGTTTTCCCCTGTAGTGTGTCCCTTGTTTGTACTGCGTCCCCGAAGCATAGTGTGTCCCCACATATAGTGTGCACATCCCCATGCATAGCATGCTTGTCCCCATGCATAGCCTGCGTGTTAGTGTGTGTAGCATGCCCCTCAAGTATAGCATGCATAGCATGTCCCAATGACATGTGTAGCATATCCCCAAGGGCTTCAAAGTGAAGCAAGCAGGGGCTGTTACTTATCATTAACTTTTCGCAAACTCAGGGACATGTATCAATATCTATTTTGTGACATATACAGACATAAATAAAATAGTCAAGGAAACTATATTTAAGCAGCTGCTGTCATTAATTTTAGCAAAGTCAGGCTTATCTATTTTTTGAAAAAATGTCAAGAAAATGTCCAGTACATGTAAGCTGAAGCTGTTATTAATTTTAGCAAAGTTAGGATTATCTATTTTTCGAAAAATGTCAAAAAAATGCACTGTACATTTAACCCAGAGCTGTTGTCAATTTTGACAAAGTGAGGATAATTTATTGATATCTATTTGCGAAAAAATGTCAAAAAAGTACAGTACATTGAAGCAGAAGCTGTTATTAATGCCCAGCCAAAGCCAGAGAAGCCTAGAGACTGACAGAGAAACCCAGAGCCCAGCCAAAGCCATAGTAAGCCAGCCACCAGTATAGCCAGAGAAGGAGTGCCTGGCAGCTTTACAGTAAATAAAACAACAAAACAAACCACATTTAAAACTAGAACCTATTGTCATTAACTTTAGAGGAAACTGTCAATTTTCGAAAAAAACCTGAAAATATATATATAAAAAAATACTTTTTTTTCAGCAGTCTTGGGATTTTATTTAAATCTATTTTCGAAAAAATTCACAGAAATATAAAGCACATGTGACAATACAATATGATGAAAAAAAAAAAATGGAACCAATAAAATTACAAACACAAATAAAATAAAATACATGGGAATGCATTAAAAAAGAGATATTACTTACCAATAGAAAGCCAGCCAAGCCAATAGATAGCCAGCCAACCAAAGCCATAGACAGCCAGCCAGCTAAAGGAGGAGACACCAGAGAGCGCAGCAGACAGCAGACAGCGCAGAGAGCAGACAGCGCAGACACAGCAGACAGCGCAGACAGCAGACACAGCAGAGAGCACACAGCAGAGAGAGCACACAGCAGAGAGAGCACACAGCAGAGTGAGGAATTCCCGGTCAGGCAGATTCCTGGCGTTCAATCCTACCGAGCTGCCTTTATATACCGCGCGCGCGTGTCGTGCATGGACCACGCGCGAACGGGTCACGTGACCGCGGACGCTGCTGCGCAGCGTTCATTGCTCGCGGCTGCGCCGCTCACCGCTGACCTAATTTTTACATAATATTGTTTGTCAGCAGCGCCCACAACCTCCCACCAAGCCGCTTTCACATAGTGTAATGGTCGCGAACGGGTCATGTGACCGCTGCACAGCGTTCTATGCTCGCGGCTTGCCGCTGACCTAATTTGGAACGCAAACGGTCATGTGACCATGCTGCGCAGCATTCTTGGCTCGCGGCTGCGCCGCTCGCATGCCGCTGACAAACTGATGACCTAAAACCTGACATAAGCGACACCCACAAGCGCCGCACGTGCTGCTTTCTACTATAGGAATATAAAGGCAGAACGATCTCAAGTAGATCGTAGAATATCAGTCTATTATTACTCCTTCATTCCACAGGTTATGGGCCCCAGCCATAACTAAACTACTACACATCTAGCTTACTCCAACTACACCCTACACTCCACCAACTCAATACCGATCGACGATGTCGAGTAGCAACAACACGTACAAGATCGACCCCTTGAACGGGGATAATTACGCGGCGTGGCGCCGGCGGCTTGAGTGGATACTCGATGATTTAGATCTGCGGGACGTGACTATCAGCAGGGAGATGGAACCGAGACCGGCAGATGCCGACAACGTCACTGCAACCGAGCAGCAGGAAATCGATGATTGGAGAAGGAAGGACAAGAAAGCTAGAAAAGAGATTTGCCTCAGAGTCGCCGATGAACAGCTAGTTTACATCAATCAGACAATGTCTGCATTTGCTGTATGGACTAGTTTACAAGCAATATTCAAATCTAAGGGAGCCGTGGGAATTGTAAATCTCCAAAGAGATTTCTTCCGGACGCTTGCCGAGGACGGCGCGAACATGGAGGAGCACGTATGCAAGCTCTGCGGCATTCAACAGGAACTGAATGCACGGGGACATTACATCAGTGACACCGAATTCTCGAACACGTTGCTGACATCATTACCAGATTCTTGGTCGGCGTTTATTACGGCAGTAAACGCCAGTGGAGCCGGGACGACAGCTGATATATTAATAGCTTGGGTCCTCGATGAGGATCGAGCACAGAAAGCTGGATTGGCACGGCAGACGGCGCTTAAGGCGCAACAACGTCACAGGCCCAGGAAAGATGACTCAGGAGCAACAAAGGGAAAGTGCCGAAATTGCGGCAAGAAGGGTCATTACGTGAAGGACTGCTGGGCGAAAGGTGGCGGCAAGGAAGGCCAAGCACCAAAGTGGTTCAAATCAGGGAACAAAGAAATGGTTAAACAAGCGGAAGAAAAGGACTTCGCGTTTGTATCTAAGGAGGTAGCATACAGTGCTATATCTGCATCTGACTGGCTAGCCGATTCAGCGGCAACAACACACATAGCTAGAAGCCGAAACGATTTCGCTAGCTATGCCGAGGATCCATCGGAAATGGAAGGAATTTCACCTGGAGCAGTACTACATACACAAGGCTGAGGCACTATATACATGGAATTCAAGGTCGGTGCCAAGACGAACATGATCGAGCTACGTGACGTCAAGCATGCACCGGATGCGCCGAACAACCTTATCAGTGTAGGGCGTCTAACTGATAAGGGCAACACGGCCACATTTACAGGCACCGGCGTCGAATTCAAATCATGCACCGGCATTATTTTTGCACAGGGACAGAAGCGCGGGAGGCTATTCTGTATGAAGGCACGGGTCACTCGATCAATCGAGGCATGGGACTTTGCCGCAGCGGCAAAGGGACGGTCATGGGACAAATGGCACAGGATACTCGGGCACATCAACATAAATTCTATAAAGATGTTGAAATCTAACAATCTAGTCACTGGACTTGAGATCGACGAGTCAAACGAGCCGAGCCAGTGCAAAGCATGCATACAAGGCAAACGGCATGTGGAGCCATTCCCCAAAAGAGCCGAGGACACTGTAGAACAGGTCGGTGACCTAACAGTATCCGATGTATGGGGGCCTGCCCAGACCGAGGGACCATCACACGAAAAGTATTTCTATTCTTTCACGGACATCAAATCTAGGTACATGGTCATCTATTTCGGGAGCACCAAAGATGAAGTGCTCAAGCACTTCGAGACGTACAAAGCATTCCTCGAGACCCAAACAGGTCAGAAACTGAAGAAGTTTCGCTCAGATAATGGAGGGGAATATGTCAATAAAAATTTCAAGGAATTTTGTGCAAAATATGGCATTATCATGGAAACCACAGCTCCATACTCCCCAGCCCAGAATGGAATTGCGGAACAACTCAACCGGACCTTACTCGAGCACGCACGGGCAATGATATTTGCCAAGAACCTGCCAAAAATACTCTGGCCCGAGGCCGTGGCTTACGCGTGTTATATCAAAAATCGATCACCCACGCGAGCGCTTGGAGATGACGCAACGCCGTTCCAGGCACTATTCGGCAAGAAGCCAAACATAGCACGTCTAGAGGAATTTGGGACAAATTGCTGGGTTATGGTGCCGGATCAACGTCGAGCCAAACTTGATCCAAAGGCAGAAGAACACATTTTCGTCGGAGTAGCTGAACATGCAAAAGCCTGGAGGTATTATAATAAAGCCTCAAAGCACGTTCAAATCTCAAGAAATATCACATTCGACGAAAGTGACAATAAACTCTATCCTATCCCAGATAATGATGATGACGACAGTACTACGGCACCGCTCGAGGGGGAGCACTCACCGCGTGAGCATGTACCGGACCAGATCCCATCTACCCTGCAGATGTCATCACCCCAGATGACGCCCGTTCCTGATCCACCTGAACAAGCGCCAGCTCCACAGATTCGACGGAGCGCGCATATCACTCAAAGACCGGATTACCGGAAGCTGAATGATTTCAGGACGCACCGAGCAGGTTTACATAACGAAAGAAATCGTCACTGAACCTGAGAATTACAGAGCGGCGGTATCACGTGATGATGCGCCGATCTGGGAGAAAGCGATGGAAATTGAAATGGATCAACACAAAACATTAGGAACATGGGAATTAACAGAACTACCACCCGGACGAGTAGCTATTGGTTGCCAATGGGTATACGCTGTCAAAAGGCAACCGGATGTACAATTCGATAAGGCTAAAGCAAGGGTTGTGGCTCAAGGATTCACACAAAGGCCAGGGATGGATTACTACGAGATAACTTCACCTGTGGTCAAATTTGATTCACTACGTGTTCTATTAGCCATCGCAAACACACTTGATTGGGAAATCGAAATGATGGATGTCAAAGGCGCCTATCTCAATTCAACCATCTATAGTATAAAGTTCTAGGGGGGGCGGTTGTGGGCCTCCCTATATGAAAACAGCACGCTCCGCTGACATAATCCTGACATAAGCCTGACATAATCCTGACTAAGACGCAAACAAACCACGCACTATGGCGGGGCTTGAATGCAAGCGGCGCAGCCGCGAGCAGCGTCTAATCCTGACTAAGACGCTGCGCACGACGCGCGTTCTCTACCCCCTGCCATCACGCTCTCCCACCGTCCTCCCAGCATGCTTCTTTCATATCTATTTCTGTCTCAGGTATGTTCTCACCTCCTGGATCAATTGACTGACCCTGATGAGGCATGCAGAAGCTTTTCATTCACTCGTGTGTCTCTCATTTAATTTTCGCTTTGTTAACTCATTTTTGGCCCCTTTTTAGGCCAGATTACACCTCTCAGCTCCTCTTCACTCTGCCTGTGGGTGTCTGCCTGCATCCTGGTGAGCATCCTGGCCCCATTTTCGCTTTTTTTGCATGGTTTGCTCATGCAAGCAGCTCTGCAGTGCCTTGGGTATGTTTTTCTCTTTTATTTTCGCTTTTTTAGGCTTATTTTTGCCTTTCTCATGCCATATCTATATTCCCTGCCTCATATCTCTTAGGTATGGTTTCATCCTCTGAGCAATTCCCCTTTTCTGTGTTAATTTTCGCTTTTTTGCCCCATTTTTTCCCCTTTTCAGGCCAGATTACACCTCTCAGCTCCTTTCACACTACCTGTGGGTGTCTGCCTGCATCCTGGTGAGCATCCTGGCCCCATTTTCGCTTTTTTTGCATGGTTTGCTCATGCAAGCTGTTCTGCAGTGCCTTGGGTATGTTTTTCTCTTTTATTTTCGCTTTTTTAGGCTTATTATTGCCTCTCTCAGGCCTGATCTATATTCCCTGCCTCATATCTCTTAGGTATGGTTTCATCCTCTGAGCAATTCCCCTTTTCTGTGTTAATTTTCGCTTTTTTGCCCCATTTTTTCCCCTTTTCAGGCCAGATTACACCTCTCAGCTCCTCTTCACTCTACCTGTGGGTGTCTGCCTGCATTCTGGTGAGCATCCTGCCCTCATTTTTGCTTTTTTTGCATGGTTTGCTCATGCTAGAAGCTCTGCAGTGCCTTGGGTATGTTTTTCTCTTTTGATTTTGCTTTTTAAAGTTTATTTTGGCTGTTTTTCAAGCTTACTTAGGCCTTTTTCATCCCAGATATACTTCCAAGCCTCCTATTCCTTTGGTAGGTTTTCGTTCTCATCACATTGTTGCTTTTTTGAAATTAATTTAGACTTTGTTATCAGGTCCTCCAACAGGCCTTCCTGTCATTGGTGAGTTTGGCGGTCACTTTTACTTTTCTTGGATGCTTATTAGATATATCTAAGTCCCTCTGGTATATTTGGTTGTTTTATATAACTTTTTCAGGCTTGATTTAACCTCTTCATTCCAGATCTGTTCTCCAGGCTGTCACTCCTTAGGTATCTTCCTATTCTCATAGCAATTTTCCTTTTTGGCACCAATTTTGGGTTTGTCCATAACTGATCAGTTTGCTATTTCTTTCAGTCCCAGCTATCCAGTAAGGTTTTGCCATCTGTATGTTGGATTTTCAAGCTAATGTTGACTTGGCCATTAGTTTCCCTTCTTGGTTTTTGCTAGGCTCTGTGCGGTGCTAATCTCTCTGGCCTATAGTGATTGAGGTGGTTGGTTGGTTGGATTGTGCACTGGAAGCTTGCACTGCAGTTTGGTTCTGGCAAGAATTACAACTCCAGTGTGGTCTGTGAACTGGATTGGTTTGGTGGTGCATATTGGATTTAGGGGGTTTAGGTGGACATTGACCACCTTGCTGGTATCTGTGGTGGATTTGTTAGGTTGGGTGGTCAGTTGGTTGGATTGTGCACTGGGGGCTTGCATTGCAGTTTGAGTCTGGCCAGAGTTACAACTCTGTTAGCCAGTGTGGTCTGTGAACTGGGATTGGTTTGGTGGTTTAGACAGTTTAGGTGGACATCGACCGCATCCCTGGTATCCCCTATTGTTGGTTGTGAGCTACAGTCATTGTGAAAATGTGAGTATCCTTGATAAAAAAAATTTTTTTGGCTTGATTTGAAACTGACTGTAATCTAAGGGAGCCCTCTACACCAGAGCGTGATAGGCAGGAGGAGCATGCTCTGGAGCGTCAGCGGCGGTTGCCAATGACGTCCCCTTCTGTGCGTCGTCGGGATAGGGTTCTCGCTGCAGCTCAAGAACGTCTTCGAAATCCTGACCCTCCACCTCCTCAGCCATTTCCTCGACCTCTACTCCCTCAGGACAATGCAATTCCTTGGCCTCCTGTGGCTGGACCTTCAAATGCCATTCCACCTGATCTAAGTCCTCGGGATGCTGTACGTGCCATACAGGAACGGTTAGCAGATATGCCTCTGGCACCTGTGCGTCAGAGACATCCCCTGTTAGCACCGCCACCTGTTCCTGTAGGCTCTGCAGCAGTAGCGGCACTGTGGGCCCAGGCTGCTAATGCCCAGATAGCACCTCCTCCTGTCCCTGTAGGCTCTGCAGCGGTAGCTGCCTTGCAGGTCCAGGCTGCTAATGCCCAGATAGAACCTCCTCCTCCCATCCCTGTAGGCTCTGCAGCGGTAGCTGCCTTGCGGGTCCAGGTCGCTAATGCCCAGATAGCACCTCCTCCTGTCCCTGTAGGCTCTGCAGCGGTAGCTGCCTTGCAGGTCCAGGCTGCTAATGCCCAGATAGAACCTCCTCCTCCCGTCCCTGTAGGCTCTGCAGCGGTAGCTGCCTTGCGGGTCCAGGTCGCTAATGCCCAGATAGCACCTCCTCCTCCCGTCCCTGTAGGCTCTGCAGCAGTAGCTGCCTTGCGGGCCCAGGCTGCTAATATCAATCCTAGACCTCTGCCACAACAAAGACAGGCACGACGGCGCGCACGACACCCTGAACCTCTCCCAGATCAAATGCCACTCCAGCAGCAGCCTGCACCACAACAACCTGTACCTCCTCTGCCTCCAGGGGCCCCCTGTGCCTCCACAGCCTCTGCATCCACCTGCTCCTCCTCAGCCCCCTCCACTTCCACCGCCTCCACCAATGCCTTTAAGAACCCTTCCGCTAGCACGTCGCCCTTTGATTGAACAACAGATTGCACCTCATGACCTTGGTGCTATGGATGACAAATGTCCAAAATGTAAAGCATGGCATTGGAAGGCAGAGCGTCTGTCCGACTCTACCATTGCTGAGCCCAAATTTGGTATATGTTGTTCAAAGGGCCAGATACACCTTGAATTGTTGATGGAACCTCCAGAACCACTAAAGACTCTTTTGGTCAGCCAAGACAGGCGTGGCAAACAGTTTAGGGAAAAGATTTGGAACTATAATGCTGCACTGGCATTCGTCTCTGTGGGAGTGAACATAGATGACAAGGTCGTGAATAGACCTGGGCCATATGTCTTCAAAATTCAGGGAGGCCTCTATCATATTCATGGCGCTCTTCTTCCTACTCAGGGTCAGGATAGGGCACCCAGCTATGCGCAGCTCTACTTTTATGATCCAGCAGAGGCTTTGCGACGTAGGGAGGCCAATAACAGTTTTGATCCTTTGGATTCAGATGTTTTAAGTGACCTCCAGAAATGATGCAGGCTCACAATCCATTGGTTCCAATCTATCAGCAGGCGATGGAAAGGCTTAGGAACCAGCCAGATAGGTTGACTGTGGAGGCCAGACTCACCTACAGAGCACATACAGACCAGAGAAGATATAATATTCCTACAGCGGATGAGATTGCCATTGTGCTCCCTGGAGAAGGTGTGCCTGGAGGCACTAGAGACATTGTCATTCAGCTTAGAGGTGGAGAACTGCAACGAATTCAGGCCGAACATGCTTTGTATGCCCACTACACTATGTCCTTCTCTTTCCCAGAGGTGAATCAGGCTGGGATTGGGACATTCCATGGATAGACCAAGCTCTTCCACGACAAGGCCAGGAGGGGGAGGAGGAGGAGGACCCTTCAAGTGACAGGTGTGTGACCATGTCAAAATACTATCGTTATCGTCTTTTTCCAAGGGAGGGTGAAGCTGAAACTCTCTTCCTGGCTGGCAAGCTCTTTCAGCAATACATTGTGGATGCTTGGGCAGCGACTGAACAGCAGAAGCTAAATTGGATCAAATACCATCAACACGAGCTGCGAGCTGAGGTCTACAATCAGATGATTGATACATTTGGACCTGAGGACAATCAGGCCAATCCAGCTAACTTGGGACAAAAGGTCATCTTGCCTGCCACATTTACTGGGAGCGCCAGGGATATGAACGAGAATCTTCAAAATTCAATGGCAATCACTAGGAAGCATGGTCCAGCAGATGTCTTTGTGACAATGACAGCAAACCCCCAGTGGAAAGAAATCAAAGATGCTCTCAAGCCAGTCCAGACTCCCAGTGATCGTCTTGACTTGGTTGCAAGAGTTTTTCATCTCAAGAAGGAGCAATTGATCAAACATATCATGAAGGATGGTATCCTTGGTCGCACAGTTGCACGTGTCCATGTGATCAAATTCCAGAAGCGGGGGCTCTCTCATATGCACCTTCTTATATGGTTTAAAGAGGAGGATAAGATCAGGACACCGGAAGCTGTGGATGCTTTGGTTTGGGCTGTCTTTCCTGATCAGCAAGAGCATCCAAGGCTCTACAAATTAGTTTGTGATCTAATGACTCATGGCCCCTGTGGACAAGCGCGTCCTCGGGCTTCTTGCATGACAGAGGGCAAGTGTTCTAAACATTTCCCAAAGGAATTTCGTGAGGTGACATCTGTCACTGAAGATGGCTATCCACAGTATCGCCGTCCTAATGATGGCAGACAGCATAATGTCAGAGGCAACATCATGGACAACCGCGATGTGGTTCCCTATTGTCCCACCCTCCTCTTGGAATTTGAATGCCATATTAATGTGGAACCCACTTTCAATGTGCGCTCTATCAAGTACATTCACAAGTATATGTACAAGGGGCCTGACAGGACCACAATGACCATTAATAAGGAGAGGGATGAGGTTAAACAGTACCTCGATGCACGCTATGTCAGCTCACATGAAGGTGCTTGGAGACTGCTGGAATATAAAATGCATGTTCAGGTCCCTCCTGTCATGGCACTTCCAGTCCATTTGCCAGGCCAGCACAATGTGATATTTGATCCTCATATGGATCCAGGCATGGCTTTGCAGAGGGCAGAGGATGCTAAGACCATGCTCATGGCCTATTTTGAAGCCAATGACAGATATCCTGAGGCACGTGAACTACTCTATGTGGAATTTCCTGAGCACTATGTTTGGAAAAAGCAAGCCAAGCGGTGGCAACCTTGCCAGCGGGGTTTCAGTCTTGGTCGCCTTCATTTTGCAAGTCCAGCCTCTGGAGAGCGCTTTTTCTTGCGAACCCTCCTTACAGTTGTCAGAGGTGCAACGTCATTTGAGGAGCTTAGATCATTTGATGGTGACCTTTGTCCTACTTACAAGGCTGCATGCCTGGCAAGGGGCCTGTTAGAAGATGATTCAGAGTGGACACAGTGTCTTCAGGAGGCTGCACATATACAAACAGGTTTCCAGCTCAGAAGGTTATTTGTCACTATTCTCCTTCAGTGTAACCCTGCTCGGCCTGCTCAAATTTGGGAGGAGTTTCAGGAGCGTATTTGTGATGACCTGGAGTATCAGCTTCAAAATAGGCATGGCATTCACCATCCTACCAATGATCAAATCTATGACTTTGGTCTCTTTCTCATTGACAAGATCATACGTCAGGGGGGGAAGTCTCTGGATGAGTTCCCAGATATGCCACAGATAATGGGGCACTGGGAGGGATTGGTAGGGAACCGTTGGATAGCTGAGCAGCGGGACTATGACCCAGCTACAGAGCTGGAAAAAGCCGCCACCAATATTGACAAGCTTAATGCGGAACAGAGGCGTGTCCATGATGAGATCCTCCATTCGGCCATAAATGAAGAGGGTCTTCTGTTCTTTGTCAATGGCCCTGGTGGTACAGGCAAAACTTTTACCTGGAACACCCTGGCTCATTCTATCAGAGGAAGGGGTCTTATTGTCCTATGCATTGCATCTTCAGGAATTGCAGCATTGCTTCTAATTGGGGGCAGAACATCACATGCTATGCTCAAGATTCCAATTCTGATTCATGAGGGTTCTCTATGTGACATCAAAAGAGGCTCACCATTGGCAGAACTTCTCAAGCAGGTCCATTTGATCATATGGGATGAGGTGCCTATGCAGCATCGTCATGTAGTTGAAGCTGTCGACAGAACATGCAGGGATGTCCTAGAGCGTCCAGATCGTCCATTCGGTGGTATTACTGTGGCTTGGGGTGGAGATTTCCAGCAAACTCTGCCTGTTGTTCCTCGAGGTAACAAGGAGGAGATCGTGGGTGCTTCTATCCAAAGATCCCCTTTGTGGCATCATGTCAAGGTCCTCCATCTTACTCAAAATATGCGGGTCGACCCTCATGATCCCCAGAGTGAACAATTTGCTCAGTGGCTCTCTGATGTTGGTCAGGGAAAGGATCTCCCTTTGGACAATTCATTCACACTTCCTCAGCACATGATCTGTGGACCACAGGTGTCAGATCTCATTGCAGCTATCTATCCTAACATTGGTACTGGGGAGGCACTCCAAGACAAATACTTTTTGGAACGTGCCATCCTTTGCCCTCGCAATATGGAAATGGATGAGATTAATGCTGAGGTGCTCAATGTATTCCCTGGGGAGGAGCGTCTCTATCCCAGTGCAGACTCAGTCAAAGGAAATGAAGATGGCAACGTGTATCCTGTGGAGTATCTCAACTCACTCAACATGGGTGGGCTTCCTCCATCTCAACTCAGGCTTAAACCTGGAGTGGTACTCATGCTTCTTCAGAATATTGACCTTGGTTGTGGACTCTGCAATGGTACAAGGTTGTGTCTCATCAATATGACCAACAGGGTACTCTTTGTGAGGATCATTTCAGGACCATTTGCAGGAGAGACTGCATTTATCCCTAGGATTACAGTGACACCCACCTCAGACCAATTGCCATTTGAGCTCCAGTGTCGCCAGTTTCCTGTCAGGCTGGCCTTTGCCATGACTATCAACAAGTCTCACGGGCAGTCTCTTGGCACAGTAGGCATAGACTTGCGATACGTGGTATTTTCACATGGACAGTTGTATGTTGCAGTGTCAAGAGGCACTAATTGGAACAGAGTCCATATTCTTTTAGGGGAGGGGAACAAAACTTCTAATATTGTATACAAATGTTGCTGAAGCCTGATTAAATATGTATTTCCATTTGTATTTAATGTATGTAGTTTCATTTCACCAAATAATTCTTTGATTCTATTAACTACCCATGTGCAATGTTAACCCTAAATAACCCGGTGCGAAGCACGGGTCTATTGGCTAGTCTTATGGACAAACCCTAGAATGTGTTAGGTAATATAGTTGACTGTGGGCCTAAGGCCCACAACGTTACATACGGACTCATCGCTGGCCACAACGAGCACACTCCTAAGCTTACCGTGGCACGAATCGCTCCGCTGTTTGTATATATCTACTCTAGCGATATGTCGACACTTTTTTCACTGCTTAGTGTCAACCTCAGTCTCCTTCAAGCTGTCAGCTTTGAACAGCTTATCACATTTGTCAACCTTATCCAACACCTTTGCGAGCGAATAAAATGGAACCAGCCTTACGATTACATTGGTCCCCCAGATGCACTGCCAATTTCTGTGCACAATTTTATATGTGATGTGCTGGGGCTGGACACCGAAATAGTAAAATATATCTGGCTTACTTGGAAGCATATGGCTTGGACCAAGGCCACCGATTCTAGAGAGCCTCAATTCCAACGATCAAATTCACTTCTACCTTTATTTCTGAAGCATGGTCCGGCTCATAGCATAGGTAAATCTGACCGAGTGGTTCGCTGCCTGTATTTAACATATCACTTGCAGCCTATTATGAATTCTTTCTACCTCATCGTGTCTGCATTGATCCAGAATGTCAGCATTATGGAAGTACACCCCAGTGGGCTCGTCCTCGTTTACAGAACCTAGTACATATGCCGCAACGTTACTGACAAAAGAATATGGACCGATGCCATGCTATACAACTTCATTCTACTGCCGAAGTGAGTTACACATTTTTAGTATACAATAATACTGAAGGTTATTGTGAGATTGTCATACAAGATATCACCACAACTACCGTGTTCATGCACAAGCATCATTACGCACTTACTACTCGGGTGTCCCTGATGTTATCCAGGTGTCCCAAAAATTCTTCTTTCAATCTTCTGCTTGTGAAATCTTTGCTACCATGATGAATTCAGCTTGGTAAGTCCTAAGGTAATGTGAATGCTCAATAATCATCAACTTCCGTTTAGGACTTCAGCTACGAATTGTGACATAATATTTAATCAAGCGTTTCTGTCTCCAACCATCAAGAATCTCTTGCCACGAGATTGGAAGGTCAAGCTAACATGCTACTCCGAAGATGTCTGGAACACATTTTATATCCATTCGCTCCTCCTTGACCTTACTGCGCGCTCGGATGTATTACAAATCCCTCACCAGTGCTCAAGTCAAGCAGATCGCCTTCGTCCCGCTCTTGAAGCACGCAATGATTGTATGATGGGAGTTGGGCAGGAGCATTGGAATCATGCATGTGAGAAGTGCACACATGTCTCTAAAGATGCCAATGGGATCAGCTGTGAGCTGTGCTTTTCCATTCTCAACGCCTGTTAAATTGTCATCGTAGATGGGATACGATCGGTGGTCACTGATGGTGTCACTCTCGGACATCCCTGCTGTGCCGGTGATATTGAATGCAAAAACCCACTACCTAACGGTCGCTCAACCTATTGTGAAGCAGGTGATCGTCATAGATTGAGGTATCGCAATGTGCTAATGCCGCACGTATTTATCAAAATTGTTAGTTTTGAGCCGGTTATGTACAGTGGAATATAGGATCCATTGCGAAATACGGATGACCCTCCTCGCCGCTGCCTTCCCACCGCAGACCAGGCCAGGCCACACCCCTCCATCCTGATACGGTCCCGCACGCTGATTCACCAAAACCCAGTGAAAGACGGAACGCGATCTCGCCATCGACCCACCACACCTCGGCGAAGAATGCAGCGGCGAGCACGCCGAGCGGGCGGTGAGGAGCGAGGTGAGGACGAGAGCGCGGAGGTACGGCAGGACAGTCGATGCGAGCGCGAACAGGGCGAAGTCCGAGACGTGCACGCACGGCGCCCAGTGTGCGGGCGGGCACGGGCTGTACGTTACGCAAAAGTTGTAGGAATGGAGTAGGAGGCGGAGTGTATACAGCGTGTGCGCGATGACGAGCACGGTGAGGGGACGGCGCAACAGCGCGGTGGAGGGCGGAAGCTGCGTCTGGCCAGGAGCGGACGTGCAAGCCGTAGGACACGACGAAGAGGACGGACAGCGTTGCGTAGCCCGGTGTAAAGGCGGGGCGGACGGGACGAGACTTGGCATGGGAACAGCATACGTATCGTGTCTTCGGAATAGTCACGTTCGGAAAGTCGAGCAGATGTCACCAGGAAAAAAAGCCTGAGAGGCGCCGAAGCCACCGGGCAAAAAAGGAGCACCCTGGGGCGGCGGCGGTCGCATGGCGCATGGTGCATGGTGATTCGAACGGTGATGGGGTTGTTCGGGTTGTGCTGGAGAAGGGAGCGGCACCAAGAAGACGACGTGGCAGCTTCGCAGCGAAGTCACCGGGGGTATGGTTAGGCTACTCGAGGCTCATTGGGGCAAGGATGACTCGGAGTGATTGATCAGCTGGTGCGAGTCGTACAAACAGATTGTGGAAGAAGCTATGACTGTAGGTGGGCGGTGTTTATTGCCGCTGACGTAGCTGCACGTGTCCACGAATGGCAAAGGGGGAGACGCGAGTGTTCAGCGTTGTGGAGCAACGAGGCACTCACCTTAGCTGTGATGCGAGCAGCCAGAAGAACACATCAAAATGTGCGAGTGAGATCCAAGAAGGAGGAGGGTATATCACGAGCGGAAAAGGGGGAGGCGCGAGTGTTCAGCGAAGGCGGCGGTGTGGAGCACCTAAGGCACTTACATTAGCTTTGATATGGCGTTTTGCGTCGAGTGTGGATGTAGGCAGGGCATGTTGGTCACCTCCTTGAACAGCGAGGGCGATAGATGGAGTCTGGAGCAGTTTCTGCGGCGCGGAAGACATGGTACCCTTATGGTCTCTTAGGGTTAAGTGTCCATGGACGCGTCAGTCCTGTGGCCGGGGTGCCCTCAAGGCTTGTCACCGGCAACTTCTGCTGCCGTCGCAAGCGCCCAAACATGCTTGTAAATACTAAGCTTGTTTCGGATCAGATGCGCGTGGGAACATGAGTCTAAAGATGTCCAACTCGTCCGGCCGCCATTGGACATCGTGTGCGGCACGACGGCGAATTACAGCGTGATTGATGCCTAGATTCAAGTGGCAGGGAGGACCAATGAAGCAAGGAAGGCTACACGCCCGCTAACGGACGATATCCACCTGAAGAATGGAACAGAAGTAATAATGCTTTCCTTCGAGGCAGAGCTGTAGCCAGACGGATGCCGCGAATGGAAGATAGTGTATGTGTTCCTTGACGCTGTGTTCAATCGCTGATGTATATTTTTATGATAGGCTAACAATAATAAAATCGATTGCTTCCCGCGTGGTGCAGCGGGATCGAAAACGTATAAATACGTGGACACCCATGTCGCTTTCCTTGGACCTGAGCCCCGCTGCGCATCTAAACGTGGCAACTCACGCTGTTTTGTCTCTTGTTAGTCCATTGTGTCACCTACCGCATCCCTAGCGGCTAGAGAGTACACTCGAAATGGCCTCCTCACAGCGTGCGTGTTTCCAGAGCAACTGATACTACATAGCTAGTATAGCCTAACCTACTTGACACGCATCACACAGATTTCGTGCGCGCTCTCGAGCTGGCAACTAGGCCTAGGAAATCGGCTTATGGGTACACTCCCACTGAATGGGTATGTATACTCTATGTGGTGCTTTTCAGCATTACCACAGGTGCGCCATTTAATGCTTAACCAGACCTATGATCTCAGCCGATATCTAAGTATATACATTCTAGCTTTTCACCTTGGTCAAACGTTCTATATCAAGCCACGGTCATATTGGATCCTGCCAACCATCGTGCTATGTGGTCTATGCGAATTAATTGGATGGGCAGCTAGGCTGTGGAGTAGTATAAACGTTTTCGCTCGCAATGCGTTTTTGATGCAGTGAGTCTGCAATTTGTATGAATGCTTACGCCTCTCATTTCCATGTGTGCAGGATTACGACCACTATTATCGCCCCAACATTTCTGACTGCCGCTTTATATACAATCCTTGGGCGGCTCATCACCCGTCTTGGAGCTCGTTTTAGCCGACTGACACCCAAAATATGCAAGTCCAAGCCTATCCTCGCAAACCATGCTTTTAGCTCACCCTATGACCAGACCTCATCATATTTATAAGTGCGGATGTAGCTGCGCTTGTCGTTCAGGCTGTGGGGGGTGCCAAAGCAGCCAGTGCTTCCAATAACAACCGGCCTGCCACTACTGGGGCACATATCATGCTAGGCGGCATCTTTTTGCAACTGGGTAAGTTGAAAGCCATTTCCATGCTCTGTAGCCTTTCGGAAGGCTCTCATGCGCATCAATTTGCTACACTGTTTTCTCCTGGTACGGGATTCTATGAACTAACACTTGCGCCCATTGCAATATAGTGGGAGTTGTACTATACTCTCTTCTCGCCACGGAATTCCTGCTCCGGTTCCATTTCCAGAAGCCGTTCAAGTCAAAGGCACGTGTTCAGACAGACACTTCCTCAAGTGACAACGAAAAGGAAATCGAGAACGTCTTTGAAGGGCGTGGAATCATGTCGCGCCAGGAATCCCTGATGATCGCAGGACTAATACTGGCCACCATTTTCGTTATCATGCGGTGCGTAGACTATGACCTGTCTGGCATATCTAGCGACTGACTCTGGCGTCTTAGATCTGTCTACCGTGCCATTGAACTAAATGGTGGTTGGACTGGGCGTATTTTTACCACCGAGAAGTATTTCAACATCTTGGACGGTGCACCTATCGTTCTTGCGATGTTTACCCTCAACTTATTTCACCCGGGAGTATTGTTGCGCGGGTAGTCCCCGGAAATTGGACAATGGCGCCGATACGGACATCGGGTGATTCTCAGCGGCATGTTTAGACCAGATAGGTATACTATACCTGTAATTCGTAGTAGAGTGGCCAGGGGGATCACAACACGATCCGGGCAGTTAGAATTCAGACCTTGGGTGCATGGTACTCTGTGCAGCAACTACCCGAGAGGTTCCTTCACCGACGAGCCTGTGATCGTACGGCAAGGAAGGACCTCGGTATGTCACTGTGGTGAATGGCATTTTCTCGCCGAACCCGTGCACAATATTTTGCGCCCGTGTCAATTTTCCAACCCGAGGTCCCATACCATATGCTGTTGCAAGGACCTCACGAGAGCAAGAGCGCACAACATACTAGTATAAACACACCCATGGAGACAGTAATGCAAGTAAAATTACACAAGACGTCCGCTCTCCCGTCTAAACAGTCATGCCTGCAGGCGAAGGGTCAGCACATTAAAATATGAAAAAGTCATTTGGAACAACATACAAGAGAATACGCTGGGCTCGCTCACCCCACAATCTGCTAACGACGAATAGAGACTACATCACTGTACGTTCGCTCAATTTCCACAAGCGCGGCCATCGTCTCCTCACTGAGAATACAGCAATGATAAATTGCTACTGTCCTCAGACTTCCATAGCCCCAGCCTACGGCATCAACCATGCGCCTAAGCATGACCCTGCGTTCAGCTTGGTCCACAGTTCGCCTGTTATCTTCGTACTCGTCAACGCCGCCGACTTTGTCTACACCTTTATCCCCGTCTGTTTGCTCGCGTTTCTCGATAGATATGCTCCGACTCCGAGGGGGACTAACCACATACGCCTCATCGGGTAGGGAACGGGCCTGGATAAGCCTCGGGAGCGCATCACCTTCGATATCCACGGATTCCAGCCTCATGAGTCTAAGCTGTGGGCAGGGCCATTCCCCCACGGGCGTGTCTGGGCCTGGTATTAAGCACTCGAGCACATCAAGTTTCAGATACACGTCGTGGATTACAAGCGTGTTCAAATTCGACATATTTCGAAGCAGTGGGCCGGTAAGATTCTCGCCGAGAGGGAGCGAGTGGTGGTTGAGCACGATGAACTTCAGCGTAGCGGCGGTTTCTGTAAGGAAATGCCATAATACCTGGAGTACGTACCCGGCCGGGTGGTGGTCAAAAAGAAACTGCCCGAAGCGGAGGTGTGTAAGTGCGGGAATATGAAGAGAGCGGAGGAGAAGCATTATATCCGGCGTATAATCAGCACTGAATTCGAGGTCAATAAGTGCAGGCAGCGTAAGTCGCCTCTCGGGCCACATTGGGCCGTCATCTAAAATGGGTGCTCGGTTGGAGATCACGAGCAAAGAGAGTTCTGGGCAACATGCCAGGAACTGAAGGTACGTGGAGGATGGTGCGGGGAAGTCGGATGAACCGAGAATCAGAGATTGTAAGGGAAGGTACGATGTGGTCATAAAACTCGTGATAAAATGCGCCTCGGGGAGCTCCAGGTACTGCAGCTTAGGCGCGTATACTAACCCCATCTCCTGAGAGTCGGGATCTTGCATTACCAGCGAGAAATTGCGGACGCAAAAGACTTCCATGGACAGCAGCTGCGTTACCTCCCCAAGTGGAACAAATTCAAGCAGCTCCTCCCAATGTAGCCGTTGTGCTATGAGGGAGCGAATGCGCCCTGTCTCGCTCCTGAACAATCTCAACAGTGTTGATACTCGAGATCTCGAGCCGGACCACTCCCTCGGACGGATAATAATATCCAGTGGACACCCGCTGGTGTAGCTCAGCCACGTTTTAACAGTATCATGGTCGCATTTGAGGGTGCGCCCCAGGACGAAGATAGTCCATAGGGTTGGCGTATTAATAGCAACGGTACGCCAGCGATGACATACTTGTGTCAAAGTGCGGCGCGCAGCGTAAGGATGTGGTTGAAGCGCAGGAAACGCAATATGGAGTCCGCTCCCGCTTGGGAGCGGAGGAAGACAGCTGATGAATATGTGACTGAGGATCTCATCGGGTAGTGCGAGGGCGGGAGGTGGAAGCCCAGGGGTGCCTGAGGGCATGATCTCGGTTCCGGGTGGTATCAAGGATTCATCTGCATCAGTGACCAATGAGTACCGCACAATTTCGCTAGTAGGCCCTACAGATCTAGAGCTTCGCAACGCACCAGATAGTAGAGATGGACGACTAACCCTCCAGACATGGCTTCCCTGCGCCGCCTTTCCCTTTCTTTCTCCTCGTGTGCGACGTGGGATGCGAGCAAAAATGTCACCAACGAATACCCTGACCGGCTTCAAAAGTTGGAGCCGTCTAGCTCGAGGAGCCTTCGGGGTCGGGCTCATGTTAGCGGGTGGCGTGTCGGTGTTGAATGTGGAGAAGGTCGGCGTTGAGACAGTTAGACGCGGGGCACGTGTGCATGGTCGACGCAATCTCATTTGCTTTCACGAATTTGGGGACCGGGATCTCCCCCGAAAGTCGTGCGAAATCTCCCAGTCTGTCGCCATACAGTCCGACAAGCTGGTGGCCTTATACAACCAGTTGTCTATCAAGCGATGTCGATGAGTGGTTGCCGTCATTCTCGTCGGGTGCTTTGTCGCGTCCAAACGACCATATGCAAGGATCGACCCGATTAACAGGCTTGCAAAATATCCTCACCGTAGTCACGTGACGTGTGACGGCATCTCTGCTTAGCTTTGTGGACTGGTACTTACTCACTCACCTAGAAATCAGCCATTGCATCATTCTTGCTGTCGAAACGGGTTGTCAAAGGCACTGACTTATATCTACAATGTCGGCAAAGAAACTTCTAAAGTTATCCACTGTAACCGAACTTACACAAACTTTAGCGAGCGCACGTTCGGACGGGGACTCGTCCCTGTGAAACAACTGTCACGTGGAGGGGTGGTTCACTGCGGCTCGCTTCGCTCGTAATAAGATCTGGGTACTTATAAATCATGTTGGGCCTCACTCGTCCCATTCATCCATCTAGCAACACCCAAGATGCGCTACTGGGGACTCGCCTTGGCGTCTGCCTCCGTAGGGGGTGTCGCAGCCAAAACCTACAAGCATATTGCGTACTTCAGCATCGACGGCTTCCACGGCAGTGATGTCGAGAAGTACGTCGCCGTGCGACCCAACAGCACCATTGCAAGCCTGCTGTCAACTGGCTTCGAGTACACCAACGCCTTCACCTCCGCGCCGTCCGACTCGTTTCCGGGCACCATAAATCAGTTCACGGGTGCTTCACCGAGAACCACTGGTGTATGGTATGATGATGTCTGGGACCGTGCCTTCTTTCCGGCAGGAAGCAACTGCACTGGCCCACCAGGCGCTGAAGGTGTGTCCAGTCCGTTTCAAATCTTGCTGAGCTCTGCAAGACTGACTGTTGCACGCACACAGTGCAATTCGCTGAAAATATCGACTTCGACTCTACCTTGTTGTTCTCCGGTGGCATCAACCCTGCCAATCTCCCACGCACCATTATCGATGGGCAGTGCACATCAGTAACGCCCCATGCCCGTCTTCGTGTCAACACTTGGACGGAAATCGTGACAAGCAAAGGTCTAGAGACGGCCCATACTGACAAACATCCTGCCTACGATATCCTGCGAGGACCCAGTGGAACTGGACTTACGACAGGATTCTTCCCCGAGATTCAGGCCGTACCAGTCACCGTCAACGCTACTATCGCTTATGACCAGCTCCACGTCAACGCATTCCTGGACTGGCTCGATGGAAATGTCCCCATAAACTCGACGGGTTCGTTGAAGGGAGTTCCTACCACGTTCGGTGGTAATTTCCAGGCGGGTATGTTATTCTACATCCTGTCCAAATTCAATTGCCGGTGTAGCTTATGTACGTTTAGTCTCGGTTGCTCAGAAGACCGTGGGCTATGTTGCGGGCAGCCTGGACTTTACCCCCGATCTGCTTCGGGCAATTGACTTTGTCGACAATTCCATAGGACAGGTCGTTGCCAAGCTGACCGCAAAGGGCCTACTCAAGGAGACCCTCATCATTGTGGTCTCGAAGCATGGCCAGGCTCCCATCGACCCTACGTTGTTTGGTGAAGTCGACCCACAGGATGTCGTGGACGCTACCAATGTGGATGTTTTGTTCCAGACGGTAAGTGGCGCCTATTCGGGTGACGACAGCTTGCAAGTGTAATGCTAATCTGGATATCAGGCTGATGACATCGCTCTCATCTTCCTCAAGAATCAAAACGAAACCCAGCTTGCTGTCAATAATCTTCAAAACGCCAGCGCAGCCCTGAAGATCGATGATATCATATTTGGGGAGCGGCTCATCTCTGAGGGATTCGGTAACCCTCTCAACGACACCGCTGTCCCCGACATCATCGTCCGCCCCCAGCTTGGCATCATCTTCACCAACTCGAAAGCGAAGATCGCGGAACACGGCGGTATTAGTGACGACGACAGACACGTGGCCTGCTTCGTCAGTAACCCAAAGCTCAAAAAGACCCAGTTCCAAAACCAGGTCAACACAACGCAGGTGGCGCCGACTATCCTGAAAGCACTGGGCTTGAACGTGCACGATTTGATGGGCGCCCAAATTGAGGGAACAAAGGTCCTCGATGGGTTTTAGATTCGTCCACTCACTACGAGTCTATCATTAACAATATCCCACCTTCCCGAGTTCTCTCAATGAATTATTCTTACTCAGATGCAAACGTAAGATGCCTTTAGGATTCATGATTGGCATTCTTGCAACACACGTCCAGAGCGTAGCCACTAATCATGGGCAGTAAGTATTACTGACTACATGGATGAGTTCACTTTGTCAAAGGTTACTGATCGTAATCAATGGCAAACCTTCAGCGAGATAAAGGCAGAAACCACAGCAAATAGGAACTTCGATGTATCATGCAAGCCCCGCCTGGGGCAGGCGATGTCCTGATGTGAGCAGTTCCATGGAGTATAAAGGCTGTTCTAGCCCGAGAACACCCTCCGTTAATTGTTTCCGAATCGTGATCAAGAGACGGAGCTTGGACGCATGAAGGTTCAAATTAGAAGCATTCGAGGAGATTTCCAAGGTGAGAGACCGGAAGAACAACACCGCACGCTGTGTCCTATCCGGCCAATCCATCTAGTGAATCGCGGACACCTGCATATGCTGGAATTCACGCCGATATTAGGAAGATGTCATTTGAGTACGTACTTCTCTAACTGTCAACATCGCAAGGCCCCACTCTCCGGTGCCGCAGTGGGCGTCAGGAACCATCTGCGCATTAGGCCACTTGCTCGAGTCGCGGGTCCTTTCATGAGAGCAAGTACAGACCAGGCACCAGGCAGAGTCACATCAAAGTGACTCAGGCTGCGAACTTAGCATAACCGGGAGAGGCTGCCACCCAGCGTTCTTCAAGTTCTTGAATCTTGATCCAAGGCCACTCTCGAGGCGCATGTGAGCTAGCTGTTGACTCTGAAATCAAGAAAATATACTCTTCAGCCCTAGATACATGCTTGCGCTGTTGCCCGATATGGATAGGCAGAGTGTGCTTATTAGCGCCGGCACCGCAATGACTCGAACTACACAGCTGCGCACACGCTGCTGCGAGTGCGCAGAGTCATGAAGCCGCAGGCTATCCACAGTAAGGCATCGTTGTATAAAACGACCGTAATTACACGCACTCTTGCATCTCAAACAACAGTACTCGACTCAGTCGTAAATCACCCATCCTGAGTTTGAACGTCTACAGTGCACACACACTCGACACAGCTTTAATCATGCCTACGCGCTCTACCCCATCAGCAGTGACAGTATCCTTGCCGGGATTGAAGTCGAATTTCCAATCTAAACCGTCACCAAAGCAGTCTGCCGCGTCCGTCGCGACAAAATCATCCCCCCCCACCCATACACAGTCGACCACCTCTGTTCCCGTCAAGGACTACGCGTCCGCATTTGCGTCCTTGCAGTCGTCGTACGGCTTTTCGGGCGCCGCACCCACAAACACGTCTACACGTTGATCGACCCCGCAATAATCTATTCTACCTTCAAATCATAGGGGTCGGCATAACCTAATTTTAATAACGCTTCGCGTTTTCACTCCCGCTGTGGATCACTCGTCTTTCGAAGGAGTTTGAAGTCTCATCGACCACGGGCGCGATGAGATGGGGGGATGGATCGAGAGGAGGGCCGGGCGGGAGAGTTTATTGCGTCGCATACAGTCAGAAAGGTTTAATGGAGCAGACGACGCATGCAGAGCTACTTTCTCATCCAAAATTTTCCAAGGCTCCTGTCCTGCGCCGTTTACAATATGCCTGTTTATAATATGCGTTTTTATAGTGTAATTGTATCAAGCTACATCAAGTCCAGGTGTTCAATGTAATTTGGTCAGCTCATAGTAATGAGACAATAATCTGTAAAGTCATGCATTATATCCCCCCGTCCAGGCCTCATCTGGAGGGTTTCTAGTCACCTCCACATTCCCATAGTGATCCATGTACGCGCCCTCATCGCTCGCATCAATGCCACCCTTCCTCAGCTCCGTAATCAGCTGTTCACTCAATCCCAGCTCGTCTTTCGCGACCCAGATCCACGGCTGTTCCGCGTAAGTGGAAGGATGGTCGAACCCGTTCTCGTCAAAGTCTGAGTCTGAATCGTCATCATAAAACTCGGAATCTGCCACCACAGAAGTTGGGGTTGCCAGAAAGGACGAGTAGGAGCTATCAGACTGGGGCTCCCGAGACGATGATGACACGTCTTGTGTTATGGGATGAAAACTACTGGGAGGCGGACGAGAGCCTGAAGCTTGCGGTGGTCGCTCTAAATAATACGTTGACGGCCTTGGGAGCGGCCGTCTGACATTAAGTTTTGGGGTAGGTTTCGATAATTGTCGTTTATTCACAGAACGAATGTCTAAAGAATAAATCGAGATTGAGCCATGATATATCCACATAATATGGGACGCTCACGGTTGCGATGGAAAAGATCCAATTCAACTCTTTCCTCATCCTTTGTCCCCTCACGTCGGCGCCGCTGTCGCTCAGCCCGGGATTGCATACTTTGTGTAGCAAGGGACATCGGCAAGTGTTCAGAAAGTGCTGCAGTGATTCTCAGCCTCCCTAAGCCATAGACGAGGAGACACACGGACTAACTGTCGTAAGATTTTTTCAGAAATATCTGGGCACTCATGGTTATTACCAGCAGGATGAGCATAAGAATGCCGAGAGCCAGAAAGAAGGGTCCACTCGAGATCTTCAGGAAGAACAGTGCTGCAAGACAAACTTGCTCAATGTAGAGCCCTACGACTAGGAGAAGGATTGATTAATTAAGAGCGACACAACTAATGACTAATGATGTGCCTACACAGGCTCTGCATTGCGACGGGATACTGGTGGATATATATAAGGCTGCACATGGTGACATCTGACATGCTTACGTATAGTCCTCCGGTCTCCTGCTCATGAAGCTGATCGAAAACCCAATTAAGAACTATTTCGCTGGTCAACGGAAAAATCCAATATTATGGACACGATACACTCACGGAATTTCCAGGCCAAATAAAAAAGAACAAACGCCAGGGTAGCCAGACCATTGATTATGGGTGACAAAACACTGTATGCAAAGCCAATAGTAGCTAAAAGCGACATCTGAGCGAAAACTGTTCCGAAATCGGTCTGGAATGACGGGTCACTAGGAAAACATCAATAGCGTAGATAGACATGACGAACTGAAGGCATTAAGAAATTCAGAGTGAATGCTTGACGTGGTGTATTCCCGAAAAACCACTTTCTCGTGTAGTAGATGAACAGCGTTCCGATCTGAAGAAGTGCACCTCCTGCTCCTGTTAATCCCTGTGTGACTAAAATAGGGCCGTAAGCATTCCAGTTAAAGACGAAGGACTGCTCAAAGTAATATAAGCGAACCTGTCCATGTGAGGAAGAAAACGCTGGCGTCGGGCAGGTGCGATGCGAGCTGAGATACCGTCTTGGCTGGATTGTTTATAATCTGCAAGGCATGAAAAACTCAGTGACGAACTTCAAAGAGGTTTAAATATGAGCTATACATCCGAAAAAGTGGCAGCAAGACCGGAGCTCAATGTGACTATCAGGAAACCATGTCTGATAAACCCTGAGCGTAAGCAACGGCGGCGGGAGTGATCATTGATATGTCAACGTACACAACCAGGAAGGGAAAATAACGCTTGTACACGCTGATATATAGAAGGGAGTATAGAGGGATATTTTCGTACCAGGCTAAACCTTAGTCGGGTGACATCCGCCTATATTCATGTAGTGTTCCACAGAGACATACCTCTCAAAATACAGGGCATCACCGTGAAGACAATCGCTAGAGTCAGCGGAGATAGAACCCCTTGCAAGAAGCCTGGGACCGGCGTTGGGGCACGGCAAATCCAGGCAAGCCATCTATCCGGGAATAATGAGCCATTGCGGGCCTATGCTTGACGGAGTTTATTCACAACGGACCGTACTTGGGCACAAAGCTGGCTGATGTTGCTCAGAAGTCCGACGAAAGAGACAGGGAAAAACCATAGGATGGTTATACCGACACTTGCCATCCACGATGTAACATAACGAAGACGGACTTCGTATCCGCCGTCCTGTAGGGTTATTCAGATGGGCGATAGGCAACTGACAGCACTCACGTCAATATTAGCCCAGATAATATCCTTAGGGTTAACATGCACCCATTTATAAGACATCTTCAAGGGCTGCACGTGGATCTCAGTGATCGTCCGTAGAATTATGTAACTGAAGAAATGCGACTTGCCTCGTGATGTGAGACACATTGAGCTAAGACGTGGGCACCCATTTGAAGATTGCATTGAATGAAGGCGCTTCCCAGGGGCTTGGCTGTATCTATCTTCCGGCGCAAATCATCAATCTTCGCATTGAGATGTGATATCTCGCGCTGGAATATCGTGATATAGAATTAAATTAATGTATACCCGGACGATGTTCCCAATCTAATATAGCACCTTGTAATGCTTGAATGTATCGACTTTGCGGCCCACTATACCAAAGAAACCCTGTCGGTGTCTGGGCCGTTTGGCACGCGGAACTAGGTCATCTAACGAGAATTTGTGGTTATGCCGCTGGGGATGAAATGGGGAACCTCGCTCAATGTCCCGCGGAACTCGACGATGGCGACGTGAAGACTTGGGAATGCAAGTGAGTTCAGTGCAAGGGCATGGCGCCAGAAGTTTGTTGCGCGTCTCACCTCCCTGTCATGTACAGAGCCTGGTCCCTGCGTGTATCGATATAGTTCTTCTGCATTATGCATCTCCCGTCTTCTCTGCCATTCCTTCACGGCAAGCCGCAAAAGCTTTGACGTTACATATTCGAGTTGCTCGCAAGCCTGTAAACGCCGCTCGTGAGCCTTGTTAAGTTCCTGGAGTTATGTCACCGTCCACTATTCAAATCCAGAAGAGTATATCCACTGACTCTTGTATCTCGATATATCCAGATGTTCTGTACACCGCCGGGAACGAAAGATGCCCAAATTCGAAGCTCTCTTTCTGAGCACATCTGGTGCGGTATGGACGTAATGAGGACAGTTCTAGCCTGTGGTAGGTGGGAATGGGATTTAGAAGACAGGAAACGGTGACGCATGTGGGTGTAGTGGATATATTCGAGGCGTATGAGGTATATAACCCAAACTGAGATAGAGTATGATCTTCCAGGACCAACAAAGTAGATCAGCTACGTACACGTCAGCAAGTATACTATGATAACGTGCGCAATGTAACGGTTAGACTCGGTATCGGATATACTGGATGGATGTCAGAGTGTCCAAAAGAATCATTAAAAAAACGTACTTACTTGCCCCAGCTCAGTTTGCCCAGACCAGCTGATTTTCCATTGACACCAGCGACGTTGATAGGTAGGAGGACAGCCCATGTTACTAATGTGAAAACGCCGAAGATGATGATCATGAGTCGCAAGAAACGAAGGAACATGTAGGCGTCTAGCCCATTCTTGTGTATCTGAGGAAAACTGGTAAACGGATACCATAACACTAAGAATACGCTGCGCCACGTACGACATCCTCTGCCGGGATAACAGCGATGGCTGGTAGCCACTTCCAAGGGCCAGATGGGAGTGGCCTGGCGCGTTTCCTGACGTCCCATGACATTGTTATCAATATGAGCAGTGAACAAGTGTGTCGACTGACTCTGGAGGAGGTAAGTACGTTCTAGGTGTATATATTCGATTAAGCCTAGTTTTGAGCAGGACAAAGGCGGAAATTTCAATGCCCAGCAGAATGCTATTGCTGGCGAGAGCTGTGAGGAAAGTCTGTGTTGTTGTGCTTGTCGCGTTGGTAGCTGTGGCTGCAGACATCGCAGTTGTAGCCTGTTGACAAAATTCGGAAAGCACGAGCTTAAGTCGAGGCTTACGGTAACGACCTCATGGTATTCATTCTATAAAATAGACTTGGAACTAAGATTTCGACGCACGGTGGAGATAATTCACCTGTACGGCCTCACTTGGAGCTTGCTCTTACAGTAAAGGGGAAGCGTGCTGGTTAGACCAAAGTTAGGTTGATCGCCGACAAGCTGTTTTCTGGTAGTACTTATGTAAGCGCCGTACGTGGGGCAAAAAAGGCCTTTTCGAGCTTCATCATGTTGGATGTACGATGTCATACAGCACCACATGCACCCACATACATGTCAGTACATGTATTTCAACCGCCGCCGACCCCTTTTTCCCTTAGTCGTTCACCTTCCTGAACGCCTGAGGTAAGAACTAGCTACTACTCTCTCTCGTCGTTATGCGTCGCTTACTTGTCATTACCCGCACTACAGCTAATCGTAGTGCAGGTATAATACAGTCGTTCACCTCCTTCCTGAACGCCTGAGCTAATCGTAGTGCAGCTCCAACAGGTTATAGGCCAACCGCTGCACTATTGAATCCTAACCCTTCGTGAAGCATTCATCGTGCAGATCTCTTACTCGACAGGCAACACTTCCTCTTGACGCATATAGCATTTTTCTTTTCTCTCGCGATGACTTCGTCCATCACGTCGTTTATCCCTGAGAACTGGGCGAGACCCAAGTTGTCTAAGCTATTGTTAGGGGGCGAGAACTACAATTCTTGGTCCAGTGAAGCAAGGGCTCTTCTTGCTACGAGTGGCCTATGGAAGTACATCGATCAGAATGATCCTTCCTCCATCTCCCCTCCTAACTCCCTTCCATCTGAGAAAGCGCTTTGGACTGTGAAGAACACCACTCTCGTTTTCACTATTCAGCTCATGATGGATCCTTCTCTCCATCACATCGTATCTGCCTGCATGACCGCCGCTGACACCTGGACCAAGATCCACGACCCCTTTTCCACCCTCGGCCCGATGCACCAAGTCTCCCTCCTGAAGCGCGCACTCTCCACTCGCTTCACTCCCGGCATCGATATTGATGTGACACTCCTCGCGCTCGAGCATACCATGAAGGACATGTTTGCCGCCGGCCCGATAAAGGAGGACGACTGGATGATCATGATTTGTCTTAATGCCCTTTCTCATGATTTCTTTACTCCCATACACGAGCAACTCGAGGGTATCCTCACCTGCACCAAGGACGGCATCTCGTTTGATGGCCTCAAGGCTCGCTTGCATTTCGAAGCCTTGAAGGTCCGCCATGCCAACCAAGCTGTCGCTGCCGAGGAAGCCTTGGCTGCTGTCTCGTCAAAGAAACCTCGGGTGACCTGCTCTAACTGCAATAAGCCCGGTCATCCTAAGGAGAAGTGTTGGCGCCCCGGTGGTGGTGACGAAGGGGGAGGCCCCAGAGCCCGTGCGAAGAAGGAGAAAGATCGTGAAAGCGCTCTCGCCGCCGCCGACGCTTCTGTTGTGGGGGAGACCAAGACTGAATCCGCCAACATCGCTGCCGCCAAGCGACGCGTATCATCAACGACTGCGCCCTCCCCTCCTATCTCATTCTACCAGCCATATGACCACCTCTATGAGTCTGACTGGTCCTTCGTATGCCTGGACAGGCTTGACCCAGCGTGCAGCGTCGACTGGCTGATGCATAAGCACGACACGAGGTCCCCAGAGCTGGCTCTTGCGGTGATAGACTCTGTTCCCCGATTCCTCGACTCCGGAGCGTCTATACACTGCACCCCGTGTAAAAGCGACTTCAGTAAAATCACGCCCATCATGCCCCGTCCCATAAAAGGGATGAATGGCTCCATTGCTGAAGCTATCGGCGTAGGTGATGTAACGATGAACACTCTGAGTGGCCGTTCTATCACCCTCCGCGATGTCCTCTATGTCCCTGATGCGGCAATCAGACTCATCTCTGTAGGAAAGCTCGGAGACAACGACAACTACGTCTCCGTCTTCTCTAGAGATCAATGTCGTGTTTACAATCCGGAGAAAACTGAGGTACTTAGGGGCTGGAGAGCTTCCGGCGGGTTGTACTTCGTCCCCACGGCCTCCTCCGCTCACGCCTACACTAACATTGCAAGGGCTCCTGCCAGTCTTGAGACCTGGCACAAACGCCTGGGTCACGTCAATTACCCCTCAATCATCGCGATGGCGAAGAAAGGTATGGCTACAGGTATGCCTACCGACCTCTCCTCCATGCCAAAGGTTTGCGATCACTGCATTCTCGGCAAACAGGCAAAAACGCCGGTACCAAAAACCCGTGAAGGGAAGAGAGCTGAGGGTACCCTAGACATTGTCTTTTCTGACATCACCGGGCCTGAGGATGTACCCGCCGGTGGTAAGTTTTACGCCCTGAACTTCATAGACGACCACTCTAGACAAACGTGGACATACCTTCTTGCTAAGAAGAGTGATGCACTCAACGGTTCATTGAATGGCAAGCACTTGTCGAGCGACAATCCAAGCGCACCGTCAAAAAATTTATTACCGATAATGGCGGGGAATATACCTCTAAGCTCTACGAAAAGTTCCTTATCAATCATGGCATCGAACACCTCCTTACCGCACCGTACACCTCTGCAGAAAATGGTGTAGTAGAGCAGAGTCACCGCACGCTCATGTCCAGGGCCCATGCGATTAGATCGGACGCCAACCTCCCTGCCAGTCTGTGGGGGGAGTGCATACTAACAGCGGTCTACTTAAAGAACCGAACCCCCACTATAGCCCTCAAGGACAAAACACCGTATGAGGTGTGGACGGGTGAGAAACCGGACCTCTCACACCTACGAGAGATTGGCTGCAGGGCGTTCGTCCTCATACAAAACCGCCATATCGCAAAGATCTACAACTGTTCGATTGAGTGTGTCTTAGTCAGATACTCACTAAACTCCAAAGCCTACCGTTGCTATAACCGGTCTACTGGCCAGATAATCACATCCCGCAATGTGATCTTCATCGAATCGCAAGATAACGATCCATGCCCGCTACACCCTGGTCTCGTCGTGGGGCACAATGCAGAGAGTGATAGCGATGACGAGGCCAGAGAGGATGCGCAGGGAATGGACAAAATGAGTGCGCTAGGTGAAAACACTCACGGCGCTGCTGCAGGGGATGTACCGGATGTCGAGGACCGACTCCTCAACCAGGGGGTGTCTCTGATGTTGAGGAATACGACATACCTAACCACCCAGACGTAATTGACGACGCTCCTCTACCGCGCCGATCCACGTGTGTCCCCAAACCTTCCGCTGCCGGCGCCGCCATGCGAAACTTACCGTATATCAGCCACACAGAACAAACGGTCGCCGAAATCACCTCAGCCAGCACCCTAGCCCGCCTTGCACGCACCGCGAGAATGAACGCTGATCTTGAGGCAAACTTCATCGAAGACATGACGCTGGCAGGCATTGTACATGAGGACGAGGACCCCAGTTCCTTCACCGAAGCGCTAAAGGGTCCCAACGGTCCAATTTGGCAACTGGGCATGGATTCGGAGCTGCAATCTATGGCGAAGCACCACGTCTGGGACCTTGTACCGCGTAGCTCTGTACCTGCTGGCAAAGGCGTTATCAAAAGCAAGACCATATGTCATATCAAGCGCGACGAATCCAGAAAGATCGCCAAACTAAAGGTCCGCATCGTAGCAAAAGGGTTTACACAGGTTGCTGGACGTGACTACCACGATACGTTCTCTCCCATTGCCCGTCTAGAGTCGTTCCGAGTTGTTCTCGCCTTGGCCGCCACCCTAGACTGGGAAATACGGCAACTTGATGTCAAAACCGCCTTCCTACACTCCGAGCTCGACGAAGAGATCTACATGGAGCAAGCCAAAGGAAGTGTTATACCTGGCAAAGAAGACCACGTGTGCCGTCTGCGAAAGGGCCTCTACGGGCTCAAACAATCCGGTCGCCAATGGAATAAAACTTTGGATAAGGCAATGATAGCTCAAAAGTTCACTCGCTGCCCTGTCGACCACTGCATCTACACGCGCTCAACAAAGCTCGGTAATTCCATTGTTGTCATCCACACCGATGACATGGCCGCCGCTGCTAGCTCAAACACCGAATTAGACTCAATCGTACTTGATCTCAAAACGGCTGTCGATATCACTGATCTTGGTGACATCCGATGGATGCTTGGGATCGAGATCTCCCGAGACCGTACAGCACGAACCATATCCCTAAGTCAAACGGCCTATATCGAGCGCATTGTAAAACACTTCAATCTTGGTACCGCGCACCCAGTGTGGACCCCGCTCAATACGTCTGCTAAGGAACTCTCCCTTGACCAGTCGCCGACATCCCCCGACGAGGTTGCCATCATGTCAAGAGTACCCTACCGAGCAGCGATAGGTTCCATGATGTACGCATCAATGTGTTCGAGGCCTGACATTACTTTTTCCGTAAACCACCTATCCCAATTCTCCACAAACCCTGGCGAACCCCATTGGGCCGCTGCGAAACACGTCCTCACGTATCTTAACACCACTCGCTCCTACCGCCTCACTCTTGGCGGGATCCACTCGCACATCACCCTTACCAGTTCCGCGACTCTGACTACGTGTCTGACTCGGACAACAGAAAGTCTGAATCTGGGTAGGCCTTCTTCCTCGGAAAAGGGGCAGTTACCTGGAGTTCCAAGAAGCAGGTGTCCCTAACGACGTCCAGCTGTGAAGCCAAATACGCAGCGGCGTGTCATGCTTTGAAAGAAGCAGTATGGTTAAGAAATCTATTAGAGCTGCTAGGCCACAAACAAACTTCCCCAACTCCCATCCAGAGTGATAACCTAGGGACCATCTCCATCATCAAAGATCCCTCATACCACGCCAGATCTAAACATTTCGATGTTCAGCATCACTATGTCCAAGAACGCGTCCATAACGAGGAACTCACATTCTATCACGTACCCACCTCGAATATGATCACGGACATCCTGACGAAGGCGTTACCCAGACCCGCGCATGACAAACTACTGAAGCTTCTCGGCATCCACTCTAATCCCTGATCTCCTTATTTCCATTTTTTTGTCTTTCCATCGAGGGGGTGTGTTGGATGTACGATGTCATACAGCACCACATGCACCCACATACGTGTCAGTACATGTATTTCAACCGCCGCCGACCCCTTTTTCCCTCAGTCATTCACCTCCTTCCTGAACGCCTGAGGTAAGAACTAGCTACTACTCTCTCTCATCGTTATGCGTCGCTTACTTGTCATTACCCGCACTACAGCTAATCGTAGTGCAGGTATAATACAGTCGTTCACCTCCTTCCTGAACGCCTGAGCTAATCGTAGTGCAGCTCCAACACATCATGCGGAGTCGACACCATTCATCACAATGGTGACGACATTGAGGACATGAGATGTACATTTTCCAGTTTGTATCATGTTAAGGCGAAAAGTTGAGGCGGCCCCTGGCCTACGTACGGTACGTCACAGTCACCCTCGACTGCGGACACTGTAGGAAGAGTGGGCACTTAAAATAAGTACTTTATGCACTAGTACTTAATTTCAGTAGCTTTTTTCACCCCAAAATCAGTGTCAAAAAAAATAATTTAGCTACCACTAAAATTAAGTACATTTAAACACTTAAAATAAGCTACCCAAAGCCAGCCTATATCGATGGGTAGACGCATCAAAGCACCAAACAAACTGACTGCTGCGAGCCCTGAGACAGCAAATTCACTTACTAGGTTAGCATAAGCAAATCTTAGTGAGTACAACAAAAGAACCATTGCATTGTGCATGGCGAATTGTTCGTGCATCTGTAGCTCGAGAGTGCAGGGACTTGGGAGTCTCAGAGAGTAAGGGGAGTGTTTCCAATAGTACAATTGATGTGTAGCGACAACGTAGCTTACTGGAGTAATATAAAATGATGAGAAAGCAAAGAGAAAAAAAAAAAAAAAAAAAACGCACCTATTCAAACTCAACTTCCGGTTCCACAAAAACAGTCCTGATACATACAGCTGGATTACGACTTTGAAAGAGTGGTGCAGAGTTGGAGAGGAGAAGTTGTATGTCCGGATCTATGTTGCTTCGGTCTTCCTGAAGCCCATGCTCACACATTTGGAGTGCGAGCATCTTGGCACCCCGCATGGCGAGCCATGCATCAAATGCACCAGGGACGGCGCCGTGGGCGTTCTGAATGAACAAGAGCTTCTGGTATAGTGCATCGCTGTCACTACTTTGTGCTTTAGGGAAAATGATGGCGCCCATGAGAACATCCGAGTGCCCGTTGATATATTTTGTAAGTGAATGAAGGACGACGTCAGCATGAGTTGGTCCTGCAAGAGGCGAAATGCAGAAAGGTGAAAGAAATGTGGAGTCCACGAGGATGAGCGCCTGGGTGGCCGCCGGGAAGGCACGGCGTATGAGGGCCATAATTTGGGGAATGTGAGGCGCAATGTGGGGCTCGTAGGTGTCTCTATCCACACAAGCTGAACAGTATGTGTCAGTGATGAAGCTGATGCAAAAGAGAGAGCCCGGCGGCGTACCTTGGTATTCTCACGCACGGCTGCAACGACATCATCGTCACTGGTCATGTCAAAGTCCAGGAAGGTAACCTCGAGGCCCTGGAGTTGCGCTGCGACCTTGGACATGTAACGATGGTCAGATGATATCCAGTCACTCGTCCAAGTTACATACCTCAAAATCCGGTGGTTTGGTTAGCATGTGTCTGGCATAGCGCAGTAAAAGATCCATCAGAGAGACTTGACCCCATTCATCTGCGTCAACAAGTAAGCGGCACAAACGCCAGTCGATGGGGACAAACCGCACTGAATGCGACGGCAACACAGCCAACCGAAACAGGAGAACGGTCACGTAATAACGACAAGAGAACTGGTTCAAGAGAGGTAAGATGAGAAGGGTCTAAGCTGGAAGCAAGCAGGGGTTGAGACATCGACACATATTAAAGAGCATTTCATACCTGTATAGTTTGGGAATGGCGAGGGCTGCGGCCTTTCGCACATAAGGACTGGGATCCGCTGCACATTTCTTTATGCCTGCATGCAATAATAAGATTTGGTAAGTCAATTCAATGTCCGACACTTTCCAAATTGCAACTCCTTCTTCCTACCGCTGTGACCCCCAACAACTGTTCACATCGACGATAACTACTCTCGAACTCGGCGAACACGTCCTCGGTTAGATGATGGAGCCTGCAACCAGGCAAACACTAAGTAAGTCACTTTTTCATGTCCTCATTATTGCTGCTCAATACCCACATATCCATGAGCTATTTTTGCACCGGCCTTCGATCCCAGTAGCATATTTCAGTCTCTACCTCAATGTAAGTAACATTTTCAACAGTCTTTGCCCCGCATATAATTGATTCTGACTTTGTGTCGGCCTCTTCAAGAACTGAGGCGTTAGGAAGTACGCGAGCCATACGTAAGTCCAACAAACCTGAATACTTTAGCGTCATTGCCCTGGGAGCAATGTGGATGAGGGAGGTCGATATTGGACGATTTGGGTACTTTGTTCCCTTTCTGATCTTTCAAGGTGTTGGAGTGCTGACTGGCCTTTTCATTTATTTTCATTTAGCCGTTTCATTTCTATCTTTGAGGAGGAGGAAGAGGAGGACATGTTAATCATGTGTGAGGACACCAAGATTGCCGAGCTGGCGGCCGGTGGCTATGCAGCCGCAAATATCACCGTGCCACATGTGCCTGAGTTGAGCAGCCCTGTAGAGGAGAAGGACATTGTCGAAGAAGATACCATGACTGTGGAGCCCTCGCACATGCCTCCCCAGAACCCTGTAGAGCCCTCGCACACGCCTCACCAGCAGCCTATAGAGCCCTCGCACAGGCCTTCCCAGCAGCCTGTAGAGGATGCCTTACCCACCCCAGCACCATCCCCACCAACACCGCCTGCACCCTCACCCCCAGCTTCTCCCGTTCATTCCGCTGCACGCATCCCACGTAGCGCCTCTGCCGTCCCTGACAAGGCATCCCGTCTCTCGCGGGTCTGGACCCCAGAGGACGAAGATCTCTAGCTCTGGCAACTCGAATGAGAACAGCGGGTCGTTGCTCGACTCTGCCAAGCACGGTGAGCAGCTGCCTCTCTGCGGATATCGTGAATGGAGAGTAATGAGAAGAAGGTAAGGTACATCATCTCACAGGTGAGCATCTGTCTGTATCTCACTGCGTCAGCTTCCTTCTGTCATACAAGAGACTTGAAGAGAGGTGAGTAGACACAGCGATGTGCTTGTTATTGGGAGGATTTCGACGGGTTGCTACAGGAAGTCATCTTCACATCGTCCATCACGTCAGTAGCGTAGGTGACCAGAAATTTCCGGGATGGCTGTCGCTGTTACTGTACCATTACCACCATAGGTTCAGTCACACGTCACAAGACCCCTTGAATCTGAACTCCCAGAGCCCTAGTCACCCGTCACACATAGGTCTCAACTACAGGTTGAGTAGGTCCAGAATAGGTACTTTGGGAGCTTCAAGTCGATTTTTTTTTCGACCCACAGCATAGTTATGATTAAACTAAGTCAGATAGGAGCAGAACCCTGGAATCACACAGACGGCTTAGAATGTCTGCCCAAACTGTGCTCAGCTTGAAATGTAACCTTCGTAAAGAACCTTCAAATGGATCCTCACCCTCCATGCTTGTATGATACTCATACGTGAAGCAGGTAGAAGACCACCATGTATATGATCAGGAATTATTAACCGTTGCAGTTGTAGCAGGTAATTTCCTCTACGGGCCTCTTCTTCTTGGGAACAGCAGCGAGTGTGCCCTCCATTCGCTCGGTCTCTGACTTGGCTGCATGGATTTGGCGCACCTCCTCATTCAATAGGTGGGTGATAACAATGTCGAGGGTGAGATCGTCGGCTGGAATACTGTCGAGTGCGACAATGAAAGTGGAGTACAAGTCGGAGCCCTTCGGTGAGTGCAAGAATGACATCCTCATCTATGATGCTAACTCCGGCCGCTTCAAGCTGGAAGGCAGTGTTCTTGATGTCAGAGATCCATGAGACCATTGGCTGGTCATCGCGCTTGCGCATGTAAAGGAAATGGCGGCAGAGTGAAAGGTGCGTGGCAAATCCACAGGCCTGGTGGACCTTCTCCAGGCTCTCCCAAATCTCCTTTGGGTCATCGTAGCATGTGTGCGGAAGCTGGGATTTGTCAATGTTCAGGATGATCTTTGCGTGAGCAAGCTGTTGCTTTTTTGTAAACGCATGGATGGCTTTTGAGTTTGGGGAGCCAGTGGGTTGTGCCTCAGTGCCATCAACAATGTCCCACAGGTCCTTCTCGACCACTAGGGCAGCCATTACATAGTGCCAGTCGTTGTAGTTAGTTTCGTTGAGTTTTTTGAAGTTCGGGTCAGGCATGGTGGACAAAATGGGGTGGGTACACTTTCAGTAGGTGTGGGCAGAGCTTTCGTTAGGCTCAGATTCAGTGCCCGTTCGGTAGGCGCAGTCAACGTGCTTTCACTAGGCACGAGTATGGTCAACAGTTGGTTCGGCACGCTTTTGTTATGCGTGGTGCACTTTCATTAGGTGCAACTTTTGGCAGGCAGTGCCTAGACAGATGTGTTGATCCGTTTGTGTTGGGATTTTGGGGAGAGAGGACGCAAGGGAAGGGGACAGCACCAACTTGGTGGTGGTTTCGCACCGCGTTCTGTTGCAAGTCAGGCCGCGATGGGTTTTTAGGGTAAGAAGTGCTGGAAGGGAGAGCCTGTTTGGAATTACCGTCTGATCTGTCTCATTTCACATCTGTAATTTCACTGTAGATCACTTCCAAGATTTTCTGTCCAGCGAGCAATCACCGGGTTAATTAATTGTGTCCCTCCTGATTTGGATAGACCAAGACAATCAGCCTCTGATCTTTCACATTGCATTGAAATCACGATGCAGATCGAAACAAGAAACCAAAAGGAAATCTGATCAATTATACTCCAGCAATAATAGCATGGGATAAATCCACAATAGATTAAAACAATTTTCCAATTGGATTGATGACCATGCCCATCTGCCAAGCATACCGTATGCGTCGTGAGTAAATGAGATGCAGCTCATAATCCACTGGCAGTACACACCTTTCTAACAACCTGGTGAAGTGTCTGCCTCTGGAATCCCACTCTCGTATTCCACTCCATCCCCAGTGGTATTCCCATACTTTTCTCGTGTACCTTGCCGGTTTATTGGGTCTGCACGCCCCTTAGGGTCTTTTCTTTTTTCTTTGTTTATTTCTTTTTATTTTATTTTTATTTTATTATTTTATATTTATTTTATCTATCATTTTATCCAACCCCAGGCTAAGCCTATGTTGGTGGCTACATGCATTGTACTAGAATTGGGTGGGCCTTCCCTCTCTCTCCCTGGGGCTCCCATCCCTCTGTGTCCTCAAGTAGGCGGGTGCACTGACAACAGGCCCCATGCACCCACCAGCCCAGCTCCTCGAGCTGTTTCCTGCCCCCTCTCTTGAGGCAAGTACCCCCATTCTCCTGTTAGCTGTTCGATTGTGTGGAGGTTTGTAAGTGCTCGGCCACCGAATGCTATTACTGATCGATCATAGCCGTCGTCTGCTGTGACCTGTTCTATCCAACTGTCCTGGGGTTCCTCCTTCCCCAGTTTACACTGCTATGGTTGACACTCTACTACCTCGCACAGCTTCCCAATCCGGAGTGTCATGGTTATATTGCGCTGCTCCCCTTCTCCTGCCCCCTGGCTTGATCAAGGAGACTTCAATGGAGTCAACATGCTGCCCACTGCTCGTGGTTAATGCTGCTCATGCTTAACGTCACGCTGCATCGTTAAATGCCTATACTCGATTACTGTAAGGCGCCCACTGGCGCATCCATTCCGGATGAGGACTTGTACGTTTACTGGTGTACGACGCTGCATGGATGTGATGGGGCTTTTATCCGGTTTTCCGCCAATACATTCACTTTCATGAGTAGATAACAATGACTAGTAATTATACTTTATTCTATCTCTTACATCATAAGATCTGATTTTGGTAGAAATACATTCACATATCCTACCAAACAGTATAGTAATAGTTACCATGGAATATGATGATAATTCCAGTACTTGAATTAGTATTTAGAAACAAACTGTAGAGGACAGGAATTATAGGCAGTAGGAATGGACTTCTTGCTCAAAAGAATAGACTAGAAAACAATTCACTCTCTCAGTGAATTTAGTTGTCACTTTAAATATATTATACACTACCTAGAAAACAATTCACTACAGAGGATTTCTAGGTTAATAAATCGAAAGAATGCTAGACTAATTTACTTGCCTCTCTCAGTGAATTTAGTTGTCACTGAGAGAGGGGGAAACTGTTTCACTGCGCATGTACTACTACCCGGCTCTTTAGCGCCCAAGGGCTCGCGCGTCGAAGTCATTTCAGACTCCGCTGGGTGCAGCCGCTTGTGAAAGTAGGAATAACAAGATGAAATGGAGAGACAGGGAGTGAGTGGAAAATTTCGAAAATAACCAGAGAAATGGATGCATGATACAAGAACAAAATGAGAAGAAATTGAGAAAGCACACAACAAATTGGATATATTATGCTTGATTTTGGTGCAGGAGCATCAATGCACCCAACACGCCCCCTCAAGCTTAATATATTCCGATTTTCTCGTTGAGGATCTTCACTCTAGGACTAGGAAGTCCTTTGGTGAGGATATCTGCCAACATTTGTTCGGTTGGCAAATAAACGAGCTTGGCTTGTTGATTTTTGATTATATCTCGAAGGAAATATAATCTGATGTCGAAATGTTTGGTTCTCGTGTGTTGTTGAGTGCCATACGTGATGGCAATGGCTGATTGATTGTCTGAATAAATTTTGATGGGTCTGTTCAGTGGTTGGAATATTTCAGAAATAAAATGGCGCATCCAAAGAGCCTCTTTGCCCGCATGGGTCAGGGCGACGAATTCGGCTTCAGTTGATGAGAGGGCTACTATCGACTGTTTCTGGCAACTCCATGAAACAGTGCCTCCATCAATCTGAAATAAGTATGCCGAATACGAACGCCTATGACTCTGTGAACCCCAATCCGCATCTGAATACCCCATCAAGCCGACTCGATTTCTTCCAAGTGTGAGCTTGTAATGCTTCGTGCCTTTCAAATATTTGAAGACACGTTTGACTGCATTCCAATGTGTGCCACCTGGATTTTCGAGGAATTGCGAAAGCAATGACACCGCAAATGCAATGTCAGGTCGAGTGGCTACAGCTGCCCACATCAGTGATCCTATGGCTTGCCTGTATGGAAACTTCGACATGGCTTTCTTGCCTCTTTCTGTAGAAGGACACTGGTCTTTTGATAATTTAACAGCTGGATCAAGGGGCGTAGCATAAGTCTTTGCATCTTCGAGATTGAATTTCTTGATGATCTTCTCGATGTATGCAGGTTGTGAAATTGCAATAGTTTTCTTCTGCCAGTCTCTTTCGATTTTGAGATTCAATAGCCAATGAATCTCGCCTAGATCTTTCATACTGAAGACCTGAGCAAGATCTCGTTTGACTTCGTCCAGGACTGACTGATTCTCAGCTGTGATGGTGAGATCATCCACAGCTGTTGCAATGATCACATGCCCCTTTCCGCCGCGTCTATAAAATACAGCCCCATCTGTGGCTGACGTAGTGAATCCTAATTGGTGGAATTCACCACTTAGACGTTTGTACCATTCCCTTCCAGATTGTTTGAGGCCATAGAGTGCTTTCTTCAAAAGTAGCACTTCGTCTTTGTCTCCAGACTCATATCCATACGGCTGCTTCATGTAAATAGGTTCAGGTAGTGTAGCATTGAGGTATGCATAGTCCACGTCCATTTGATGGATAGGCCAGTCATTCCTAGCAGCAATGGCGCATATGATCCGTAGGGAGGATAACCGAGCAACAGGTGAATATGTCTCATCATAGTCGACTCCAAACTTCTGTGTGAAGCCTTGGGCGACCATTCTTGATTTAGGCATTATTGGTTTCCCTTCTGGATTACGCTTCCAAAGGTAGACCCATTTATTACCGACAATATTGGCTCCAGGAGGTGGTTTGGCTCGTTCCCACACTCCCTTGTCGATTAGGGCCTCATATTCTTTGTCCATTGATTTCTTCCATATAGGATTATTCAGAGCTTCGTCTGCATTGCTAGGTTCAATTTGACTCAAATCCAGCGCCTTGTTATTGTTTTGACCGTCGGTTAGAAACGCACTGATGGCACACTCATAGCTACTGATGCCATCAATCTCGGAGGATAATTCTTGGTCGAATAAAACTTCTTTATGGTCCTCAACGTCCTCGTAAGCTAGCGTAGTCATATGTGCGCCAGCTTGTCTCTGGGTTTGAGATCTTGTTACGGGACCTGATGGGGCCGGCTGCACTTGTTGTTGACGGATCCTTTCGCTTCTCCTTATCGGTTCGGCTTCTCTAGGTCTGTCATCAACTCCCTGAATAGGTTGCAGCTTTTCAAGATATTCCTCTGGTGCATTTTCATCAATTTCTTCGATCTTTGCCTCTTCGCTGACTAAGCGACCGGGCACAGGCATTGATGCCTGAATGGCCTTCTTCTCTTCTCTAGACGTAGGTAACTTGGATTCCTCAATAGAAATGATTGGGACCTTTCCCTTCTTCATCTCTGAATCAAACACAATATTCCGCTCGACAGAAACTTTGTGCGAGTCAGGCCAATAAACATAATGACCATGGCTCTGCGCAGAAATTCCTATCCACCGAGCTCTCTTGGCACGAGCTGCCAATTTATCTCCCTGAGTGACTTTAACATAGATTTCAGTTCCCCACGCGTGAATGTCTTTGAGATTCGGTTTTTCATGGTGAATCATCTCGTAGGGCGTTTTATCCGGTAGAGCTCTTGTATGTGTCCTATTCCTAAGATAATTGGCATGCTGTATCGCATAGCCCCATAATATCTTAGGAAGGCCTGATTCTAACAGCATGGCACGAGTTCTCTCAGTGAGAGTTCGGTTCAGACGTTCGGCAACACCATTAGACTCTGGTGTGTCGTGTACCGTCAACTGATGCTTCGTGCCTTGTTTGGCTAGATGCTGTTCGAATTCAGAGCTCGTATACTCGCCCCCTCGATCAGAAACAAGTGCCTTGATGTGCACATTTCTCTGTCGAAGCATTAAAGCCTCATAGAGTTTGTACTTTGAGAATGCTTCTGATTTGTTCGCCATGAGATAGATCACCGATTCTCTTGAGTAGTCATCGATAAAGGAGACATAATATGACTTCTTATCGATTGTGAGGTGTCTTGCAGGTCCCCAGACATCAGAATAAATTCTGTCACCAAATTTTGACGTTCGGTCTCTGGGTTCTCGAGGAAGAGGTTTGCGTGCAATCTTGGCCTGAATACACGCATCACAGACAATTCTATCGCCTGTGGAGCTCAGTTCAATGCCCAATATCATGCCATGATTTAATAGATGTTGTAGGGACTTCTGTGAGATGTGCCCCATTTTTTGATGAATTTCCATGGCAGACAAACACATATGGGCTTGAGCACTTGGTGACTGGAGGTCTAGTCGATATAAACCATTGACCTTCGGTGCTTGCATCAATACCTTTCCAGTAGCGTTAGATATTGTGCATTTCTGGCCACCGAGTCGAATGTCGTAGCCAGCATCATCGCACCGACCGATCGAGACGAGGGTAGCAGCAATTTTTGGAGCATAATACGTATCTTGCAACGTGACTTCTACTGTTTTATCTCCAACCTTGTTGGATAATACAAGCAGTCCTGAACCGAAGGCATCAAAAGTGCCTTTGTTGGCTGCTCGGATAGTCCTCGGCTGTGAGAATTGACAGTAGTTCCTCAATAAATTTTTGTGAGGAGTCATATGCGATGTCGTTCCGGTGTCGAGTATAACTATAACTCCTGAGGATGTGCTCAAATTGAAATTAGAGCACTCGTCAAAATTGGTGAAGGCAAGATGCCCATCACCACTTTCCTCAGAAGAGGACTCTTCTTCGGCAACATTCGCTTTTGCGTTACCCTTCTTCTTCTTCTTGGCTTTGGTTTTTTTCTTCTGACGTGGTCCTTGACTTTCTTTACCACCTCCTTTAGCCCAGCAATTTTCGATAGAATGTCCAGGCTTTTTGCAGTTGGTGCATATATGCGCCTTCTGCCCCTTCTGGTCCTTTCTAGTAGATGAACCAATAAACACCTGCTCTTCTTGCGGGAGTGTTTTCTTCCTGTCATACTGAGCCTTTAGTACCCTAATAATATTATCAGGGACCAATGGCATCCCGCATTCTTCAAGCGAAGTGGTAAGGGCGTTCATGACTGCCTCATAGGATGGTGTAAGTGACGCAAGGATGATGTCCATGAATTCTTCTTCGGAAACTCTGGCTCCCATCTCATTAAGACGAGCATTTAGGTCTTGGGCCTTGTCCAAATGATCTCTCAAGTCTCCATCCTCAGGACATCTCATACTGCGGAGTTGTCTCTGCAGGCTGGTGAGGACCATCTTGGGCTTTTTGGTCATCTCATTGACCAGTGCATCCCAAGTCTCTTTTGCTGTCTTCTGCTTCTGTAGCATCAGGGCTAATGACTCTGACACTGAGACGATGATTTGGGTCTTGGCTTGTCCTTCTCTAGCAAGGTATCTCTCCAGCTTCTCCTCAGCCTTATCCATCTGAGTTTCCTCAGCTTCTGTGAGAATATGGCCTGGGGGCATAACTGGAGGATCAGGAGGTCGAGTGACTCTCCCTTCTACATGCTTGAGTAGATTTTTGGACTCGAAATAGCTGATGAGAGTGGCTCGCCACAATGGCCAATTACTTCCATCAGTAGCAAGCTTCTCAACACCCAATAGCTTCTCAGAAGTGTCTCCGGGGCCCATAACCCTGTAGAGGACAGGAATTATAGGCAGTAGGAATGGACTTCTTGCTCAAAAGAATAGACTAGAAAACAATTCACTCTCTCAGTGAATTTAGTTGTCACTTTAAATATATTATACACTACCTAGAAAACAATTCACTACAGAGGATTTCTAGGTTAATAAATCGAAAGAATGCTAGACTAATTTACTTGCCTCTCTCAGTGAATTTAGTTGTCACTGAGAGAGGGGGAAACTGTTTCACTGCGCATGTACTACTACCCGGCTCTTTAGCGCCCAAGGGCTCGCGCGTCGAAGTCATTTCAGACTCCGCTGGGTGCAGCCGCTTGTGAAAGTAGGAATAACAAGATGAAATGGAGAGACAGGGAGTGAGTGGAAAATTTCGAAAATAACCAGAGAAATGGATGCATGATACAAGAACAAAATGAGAAGAAATTGAGAAAGCACACAACAAATTGGATATATTATGCTTGATTTTGGTGCAGGAGCATCAATGCACCCAACACAAACACTCCAGAATATGTATGATACATAATTCATCAATCTAATAGGGCGACCTTGATCATTGGGCATTTCACTGCCCAGTCCTTTTTGTTGTCTCTGACTACAGCACGTAGTATCTGACCAATCGAGTGGTTTGCACACTGAGTCGCTCCATCCGTTTGGGGATGGAAGGCAGTCAACATGAGGAGTTTAGTCCCCATGAGTCACTGCAGTTCACGCCAGAAGATAGACGTGAACTTCGAGTCTCTATCAGAGACAATGGAGTCTGGGACTCCGTGGAGTCGGACTAGTCTATAGAAGAGGGCTCAAGATGATAGTCACAGTGAGGTCAAGTTTTGCACAAGATAGATGTATGTGTCAAGATTGGTTTTTAGGCGTTAATATCGTGTATTAGTGAACACAGCGAATGCCCGAATAACTTGTGTGAATAAGTATGCCGTTCGGCGAATAGGTGAACCAATGAATGTTCACAAGGTAAGGGAGTTGCCCGAACGGGGCTCACCCTATCTACAGTCGTAGCGAAATAGCCTGTGGCCCTTGATGATGTGACGTGCAAGGTCTCACGGAAGGGCTGTCTAAGTCTCGACAATCCCTTCGCCAACAGCACAGAAAATGGTTCGAAGGCTAAGGTAATGAAGATGAAGTATGAGAACTCACCAGTGGCGCCTAAGTCCTCTGCTAGTCGAAGATGGAAATCTCCAAGAGAAGGCTTAAGACGATGACCACAGCGAGGTCGAAGTTGCACAAGATGAACGACGTATGATAATTGAACTGGAGAATATACATGCGAATGTAAACTACTTATATCGAATGCTTGTAAGGTATCAGCGAATAGGAAAGAGGCCGTCATGAGTCAGGGTTGGATAGGGGTGTGCAGTCATGATACAACATAGATGGAATAAACATACAATAGAATGAGAGAAGAGGGAGAACATGAAACGACGGAGAGGGAAGGTGGCGAAGGCCCCTGTGTATGAAATCATGTCTTGGAGCCCGCATATACACTGCCCTGCACGGGTTCTTCATCTACTGGGTTGATCCTGCACAACCTATGGGTAGGATGTCCCGCGAACGCACCCTGCTCATATGAACACCAAAAGGAGGTTGGATCGAGAAGCTGATGGAGTTACTGACGAGCCATCATGCCAGGTAGGGATGTCGATCATGATTTGATGGTGTGCCTGTTGGCGAATGATGCGAGCAGCGGATGGTTGTTCGGTGAAATGCGAGAAAGGGCGAACAGAGGTGACTTAGAGGAGGAGAGGTCGAGGTGGGGGGCAAAGCTGAGCGAACACAGAACACCATCGGAAGAGGGTCAAGCAGAGGAGGTGGTAGACCCAGTGATGACTGCCAAGTCGGTCCAAAGATGTTGATCGTGCGTTTGGCGGCGTGGCTATGGTAATTGGTGCGAACTATTTCGCTATGACTGTAGATAGGGCGAGCTCCGTTTGGGCAACCCTCTTATCTTGTGAACATTTATTGGTTCACCTATTCGTCGAACGGCATACTTATTCGCACAAGGTATTCGGGCATTCGCTGTGTTCACTAATACACGATATTAATGCCTAAAAACGAAGACAGAGGCGAGGATAATGGAATCCGCCGCATTAAACGAGGGCTCACAAAAGCCCACGAGCATCGCCACATCATGCGAAGACGATGATGTCAGAGTCATCGCCGCAGGTAACGACGGTGCGCCCCTGTGCCGAATCATTGAACAACGCGTAGACCTGTCCAAGGTCTTACGAGACGCATACCATAGGGACGCCATGTTCTCAAAGATCATGGAGCACCCGGACGCGCACCCAAGATTCGGAATCTGGGACAGGCTGATCTGGACAAAGAATCAGCTCAAGAGAGACGTCATCGCCATCCCCCGTTCTGTTCTTCAGGGGGGAAGGAGGCTGGTCAAAATCATCATCGATCGAGCACACCAGATAGTCGGTCACTACGGCCATCTGAAGACTTCGAATTACATTCGAAGGTCATATTGGTGGCCGGGCATGAGCCCGGACATTGAGTCATTCTGCACATCGTGCACGAAGTGCCAGATGATGAAAACCGCGCCACAACGGCCCAAAGGCCTACTACACAGCTTACCCATTCCGGATAGGCCATGGCAGTCGATTGGCATCGACTTCATGGGGCCCCTGCCCAAGTCTAATGACTGTGACTACCTGATGGTAGTCATCGATCGACTAACATCGCATGTCCACCTCGTCCTAACAACAACGAGCGTGTCAGCCAAGGGAGTAGCCTGGCTGTTTCTGAAAGAGATCATTTGACTCCATGGGGTTCCCAACTCCATTGTCTCGTATAGAGACTTGAAGTTCACATCGATCCTTTGGCGTGAACTACAGCGACTCATGGGGACTAAGCTCCTCATGTCAACTGCCTTCCATCCCCAAACAGATGGAGTGACCGACCAGGCAAACCGCTCGATAGGACAGATATTGCATGCGGTCGTCAGAGATGATCAGAAGGATTGGGCATTGAAATGCCTGATGGTTGAGGTCACCCTCAACAGCAACGTCAGTGCCACCACAGGGTTCGCACCCTTCGAGCTGAACCACGGCTATATGCCACGGATAGATCTCCCCATAGCCGTGGACACCCTGTTCAAAAGGGTAGCCCGGTTCGCACATCAGGCAAGATGGAACCTGCTGGCGGCACACGATGCAATCATTGAGCATTGGGTGATGCAAACGTTTCATGCAAACAAGAAACGTATGGTGAGCGACAGGTACGTGGCAAATGACCGCATCTACCTGTCGACCCAAAACCTAACTCTCCCGAAAGGAAGAGCCAGAAAACTAGCTCTGCGGTACATCGGACCATACTGTGTCGTCGAGGTGCATAACGACGCCTCGACAGTGACCCTTGAGCTTCCCGACGAGCTGAAAAGCCGTCACATATCACCGGCATTTCATTCAAGCCTCGTACAACAATACGAGGCTAACAATGACAAGTTATTCCCTCGTCGTGAGGCCAAGTCATTTTATGACTTTGGAGCAAATGATGATGATGTAGAGGACAGGAATTATAGGCAGTAGGTATGAACTTCTTGCTCAAAAGGATAGACTAGAAAACAATTCACTCTCTCAGTGAATTTAGTTGTCACTTTAAATATATTATACACTACCTAGAAAACAATTCACTACAGAGGATTTCTAGGTTAATAAATCGAAAGAATGCTAGACTAATTTACTTGCCTCTCTCAGTGAATTTAGTTGTCACTGAGAGAGGGGGAAACTGTTTCACTGCGCATGTACTACTACCCGGCTCTTTAGCGCCCAAGGGCTTGCGCGTCGAAGTCATTTCAGACTCCGCTGGGTGCAGCCGCTTGTGAAAGTAGGAATAACAAGATGAAATGGAGAGACAGGGAGTGAGTGGAAAATTTCGAAAATAACCAGAGAAATGGATGCATGATACAAGAACAAAATGAGAAGAAATTGAGAAAGCACACAACAAATTGGATATATTATGCTTGATGTTGGGTGCAGGAGCATCAATGCACCCAACAGATGAGGAGTGGCTCATCAACGAGATATCGCACACCGATGGATAAACTCGACGGACCTGGAGTTCCAGGTCCGCTGGACCCTAGGCAACATGACATGGGAACCCATGTCGTCATGCAAGGACCTTGAAGCCCTAGATCGCTATCTAGAACTTCGGGGGGTGAGCAAACCACGCGACCTCCCCAGATGCTGCTAGACGTGTCTGTCACGTGCATACCACGTGACGTGCCGGGCACGGTGTGGTTAAATTTTCACTTCGGATCTTTCTGAGGGCGCATCGCTTCTTGGAAGCAAACCACCATCATCTATCCACGAAGATGAGGCCCCCCAAAGATGGGATGGACGTTGATCCATCAATGTCCATAATGCGCGCAATGGCCCCGAGACAGGGGGCCGCAGACATCCTACGAGCTCCAGTCGACCAAGAAAACTGGATGATCATAGGATGGGAAGACACTTTGGCAATCATTCACCCGGACAATTGCGCCACCTGCCCAGACTACGCCGCGCACCTACTGGCCATGACAGGCACCCGCAAGGTCAAACTGTGGGATGAAGACATCGGTGATGCCGTCGACGTGGCCTGGGGATGGCTCCTGAGGGGCATCATGCGTGACGCGCGGGAGGAGCCCCTCAGGGACATCCATGACCTCAAGGAGGTCAAGGACTTGGAACGCGTGGTCGAAGACCGCGACGACGCGCTCGAAGCCAAGCGCACCAAAATAAAAGAGCTTGAGGAGCACCTGAGCGCAGCCCAGCTCCAGCTCAAGTTCGCCCATGCAGCCTCAAACAGGCCACGCCATGACCCAGCCACAGACCCAGTTAAAAAATAAAATAAAATAAAATAAAATAAAATAAAATAAAAAGGAGCCGCTGGGCGTGAAGAGCTCCATGGTAGTGCTGCTGAGCTATTTACCAGCAACTGGCAGACTGAAAGAGACATTCGGTGATGATTCTGCACCGCCCTCTTAAAAGCACAGAATAACTAGATTGACAGCAACACTAGAGTACAAAGTGACCAACAACAACACCAGACCATTGCATTGTCTATAAAACCACCAAAACAACCTCCACCATTTAACATCAGCTCGCACAGCAACCTGTACTGACTTGTCAAAGCAAGACCAGGAAGAAGTCCACAGACCTTTTTACTCTTCAACTGCGGCACTCCCACATGTCGTGCCAGCCTGCTTACAATGGTATGAAGACTAAAGTAGTGAAGGTGAAGTACGAAAACTCACCAGTGGTGCTTAAGTCCTCCTCTCTCCTGTGCGGGCCTTGTGCCTCAGCCTTATTGTACCATATACTGCATTGCCATTGAGTGTACTTGATGAAACTAGTTTAAACTGCTCACCTTTTGGAGCCTGGTTTTGGTTCTCCTTTGATTCAACTATGCATGCTTGGAGCTTCTAGCTAGTCGACCTCCCTTGTATCCATGCTCCATCCAGCTGCATTCTTTGTCACCTATGTGGGCCCAGATATGGGACATGCGTATACTATACTTGACATGATCGATCGCTGCACCGTTCCGATGGCAGACACTGTCTGTGGGGTGGGTCACTGTTGTAAAGATGTCGATCTTATGCCTTGTATCACAAGGGCACAGCAGAACTTGACCAAGGAGTGGTATTCTGAATGCTACGTAGTGACAGTGTAAGGGTAAGATGTGATGGGAACCGCTGACCAGTTCCCACGGATAAACTATATAGTGGGTCCCTAAGGGGCCCACTGGGGTTATGTAATAACTAGTGTACATGTAGATACATAGGGTATTTACACCCTCCCCCTCTATAGACAACTATAGGGTACCGCCTAGGACTCATAGAGGTCATCCATGATGGAGTCCTCTAGTGTTTCCGATACGATGACATTGTCGTTGTACGGGGCCGGTGGAGCACGTGACTCCTCTGGAGGCACCTCCACATCTGCGGGGGTGGTTGGGTGAGGCGGTTCTGCCTCACCACTAGCGGTGGTTTCCGCTTGGTTGATGGGGCCTGTATCCTCGCGGAGCATGGCCTCAACGGCTGGGTCCTCAGCCTGGGGAGGAGGCCGGAAGCACGCCAGCTCTTGATCGAGCTGAGTGTGGGTGAACAGTTGCGGCACCGCGGCCCTCATGTGGCTGGTCTCGAGGTCCTTTTGTTGGCCCTCCCGAGCGGCGGCACTGAACACCGCGCCGGTGATGCTGCGTTGAACGTACTGTTCAATGTGCGTCGCTTGTTTGTGAGTGACCCCGGCGTAGCGGGCCAGCCATCACGCGACCTCGGCGAGCGGGATGTCAGGGCCAGCTCGGCCCCCCATGGGATATGGGCCTGTGATGGAGAGCCGCAGACTGGTGCTCTGCGGTGTCAGGCATTCCCTGGAATCAATGAAGCTCGACCATTGGTCAGTCAAGCCGAACAAGTTGAGAAGTCTCAACTTGAGAGGTGATGCGACCCCTTTAACATGGGGCATGAGGGCCTTCAACCACATCCAGACGTCCATGTCGTCTAGGTTGAAGGTTCCATCCGAGTTGTCACAGATGGCAGACGGGATTCCTTCAGGGTTGTGTGTCCAGCCCCTTAGGATGGTGGTGATGTCGTGCGGGGTACCACTCGCTATCACAAGACAATCCCTTTTGGGATTGCGAGCGCGTTGCTCACGCTGGATGTGCTTGAACATGCTGATCATCTCACGCATGCGCGCGAGTTGCGGCGTTTCTTTTTCACATGCTATGAGCTCAACGAAGCGTGGGTCGTTGAGCGGGCAGATGTCATACCATTGAGTATGACGCTGTTGAGCCTTTCCTACTGGTCGTGGGAGGAGGCCCATCTCGGAGACAGATGGGTCTCTGAGTGGTATGATCACTCCCTCCCCTGGGTAGGGAGTTTTGGATCAAGATGTTAATTGGTGCTTTTTAACAAATAAGATCTATTGCTCAGTGGTTGGGACCACTGTGTTCGCCTCTCTTCTGTGTGCTGACTAAGCCTTTCGAGGCGCGTCCGGCACTGATGGATGAGAGTCACGTGACCGTGTCGACAGAAGAATGGTGTCTATCCAAGGGATAACTAAATCAAAAGCGTTTGCTTTTAAGGTAGTATAGAGTAAACAGTGATAATGAACCCTCAACGAAGATTTGGGATAAACTATCAAGTTTTGAACCCTGTAGCTATCAAACAAGACTACAGTAGTTTCAGGGGATAAAATAATCGATTCTGGATAATCTCGTTCATACATTTGTACTAGCTATTTATACTATGTTAATAGTAACTACTAGTGTTCAAGATATTGGACAGATGGGTCGAAAAACTACTTGTAACTAAGGGGTGACTGATTTATAATCATAAAGTCATGGGGTGATGGAGATAGTGTTAGGGTTGTTTAGGCTTTGGAATAGAGATCTGTACCTAGCATACAAAGCCCCTGTCCACATGATGTTAGGATAGTAGTCAGTCGGTCGTGTCATGGAGTTCAAATAGAAAAATGGAATTAAATCTGCCCTGTCTAGCATAAATGCTAGGCTTGGTGATGGGGCCGCTGGCTCTGTGCCTTTTCTGTGGGGCAGCTAATTGAGTATGTGTACTGTGGATGATAGTCTCAAATCACTCCACAGTACCCTGTGCTCCTGCGCAGTCTATTACTCTCTGCGGCGTTTGGTGCCCGCACCCTCTCGGTGCCTGTGCCTGTCTCCGATGAATTACGCAACAATCTCTCTCAATCAGAACAAGAAATATCAAAAATGTTGCTTTTTTTTATTAATTATGTTTTAAGGATTTTGCTATAACTATAAATTTTCCTATTATGAGATTTAAAAAAAAAATTGTGGCCTGGCGCCTGTCGACGTCATGGCCAATGCCATCACTCGATAGGCGCGCTATCCCTGATCGACCGCACGTGGTCGATGCCCGAACCTCTGTACCTTACCCGATCTGTGGGTAAGGTAACAAGTCGTAAATTCATGTGCTCGTCATCTGCGCCGACGTCTATCGTAAGTGTCATTTCTATCTCTTTTTTTGATCTTTTTCTTGTTTCTTTCTTTATTAGTTTCTTTTGTATATAAATGATTTAAAATAGGATAGTTGCGTTTATCACAACAGGGAGGGTGAACTGTCCCCGCTGGTGGTGGCAGGTCCACATGAGGCCCGATGTACTGGGCCTCGACCAAAGCTACCTGCCGTTGTAGGGCAGGGTCATTGATCGTGTGCGACGGTGACGCCGCCAGGTATGCGCTGATCGTGCTTTCCCTCACAATGGCTAAACCATTGACGGTGTTGGGGGTGCCGCGCAATTTCTTGCGCTTCTTTTTCGGCTGCTCAGCCAGCCGCTGAGCTCTTTCCAGGTCATACGTCTTCCAGACAGAGGAGTTGGACTCCCATCCCTCTGGGACGCTGTACGCTGCGTCAGATGGCGCGCTCCGCCCCTCTGTCATTGTCGTCGTCAGGGTGGGAGCCGATAATCGGGATGCTAGCCCCGATGTTGCACGCGCTGGCAAGGGTGCCGTCACACGAGATGATGAGGGCCCTGTGTATCCATTGAGACTGTCTCTCATGTCAGATAATACATCACATGTAACTACTGAAAGTCCATTGGCTGAATATCTGACCATGATCCCTAGGGCGGGGGGACCCATATCGGACTAACACCCCATGTAGATTATGCGCTGTAGAATAAAATAGCTTACTTATAAGAAAGGGCATGGGCATGTCCCGTAACGTGATAGAAAGAGTTCTTTGTCAGGCCTTGGCTACCTATGAAAGAGGCCATGATCAAAACCATAAACAATGTGTTTGGGCACATTGGCCCCTAGGGTATTCAAGTGCTTTCGGCTTGGGCAGGGATGGCATGGGGCAGGGGAGACATGGGCAGGAGCGGCATGGGCAGGTATGCTGCAAAGGATGGAGTGTGGGGATGGGTGATGGGCATATGAGGGCGTCTTGACAGGTCAGGGAAGGCTGTGGCAGGGTGTGTGTAGGCAGGCAGGCACGGATGTGGGAGTTGGCAATCGGTGTTGGGCGTTGGCTGTTTGGTGCATTCCTGTGGGGGCAATTATGTGAGTTAGCTTCTCAATCTGTCATGTGCGAGGTGGTCAGTTATTCATCTTGGGTTGGCGGGGGAGGTGGAGGGGAGGGGAGGGAGAGGGGGAGGGGAAGTGAGGAGGGCGAAGGGGAGGGGGAGAAGAAGGAGAAGGGGAGGAAGAATGGGAAGGGGAGGGGGGCTGGGTGGGGTGGAACCGTTGGGTAGCACTGACATAGTTGATCATGTAATCGATGCATGTCAGGTCAGAGAGGAGCTTGGAGAGATCTAGTGCATTGCATCTGAGCATGATGAGTACTGGCTGCCGGTGTCTTGCATGCACTGTACATGATAGTAGAAAATGTTGAACCATTTCCTCTATTTGGTTGCAGCTGGGGCACAACGGTGTTCCCACAAGCCCCATGCAGTACAGGTGACCTTGCAACTGCCTGTGTCCTGTTCACAACTGCACCAGGATGCTAGACTGCTTTCGGGGCAACTTGGCTGCTATCTTGCGATAGTCCATTGATGGTGCTTTGGGATTGACCTCTTGAAACCTGTGGTATCGCAGGGATTCAGTGAACATATGCCGATTCTCCTCCCTCAATTTTTGGTTGTTTGTTGTTTTGAGTGCCGACTTGCTGAGTGGGAGCTGCTGCTTTTGCAGTGTTGCAGGTAGAAGTTTTTTTTTTTTTTTTTTATATATATAATCATTTTATTTGACCACGGGTTGAGCCCATGATGGTTGCTACACTGTCTGTACTTAAATGGGTGGGCCTTTCCCCTCTCTCCCTGGGACTCCCACACCCATGTCCTCTAGTGAGCGGCTGCACCGACGACGGGCCCATCCCCCCCATGCCGGGCAGAGCGGGCTCGGTGCTGTCATGACCTGTCTATTTCTCTTACCCCACTGTCTCTATGCTCCCTCTCATCACTCCCTAGCATCTTCACCAGAGTTTGCTGCACCCACCGACCACTCCCCTCTACGTCCACTCTACCCGCTGTTCACCCCATTCTCCGAACCACTATTCGCTGCTCGTGCATTTCGCCAGCAGGCATGCCATCAAATACGATCGATACCATTCACCCGGCATGATGGTTCATCATTAACCCCATCATCTTCTTAATCCAACCCCATTGGGTGTTCAGATGGCCAAAGTGTCTTCGCAGGACGTCCCTTCCATAGGTCACGTGGGATCAACCCAGTAAAAGAAGAGTCCGTGCAGGGTAGCATGTATGCGGGTCCCAAGACATGGTTTTGTCCATAAGTGCCTTCACCACCTTTATTCTCCATCGTTTCATGTTCGCATTCTTACCTCACTCTACTGTATGTTTATTCCATCTACTTGGTATCATGACTGCGCACCCCTATCCGACCCTGACTCATGACGGCCTCTTTCCTATTCACTAAATACCTTGCGAGCATTTGATATAAGTAGTTTACATTTGCATGTATATTCTCCAGTTCAATTATCATACGTCGTCCATCTTGTGCAAACTTGACCTCGCTGTGATCATCGTCTTGAGCCTTCTCTTGGAGATTTCTATCTTCAACCAGCAGAGGACTTAGGCATCACTGGTGAGTTCTCATACTTCATCTTCGTTACCTTAGCCTTCGAACTATTCTCTGTGCTGTTGGCGAAGGGCTCCGAAGGAGCACCTTCGCCGGCGAAGGGATTGTCAAGACTTAGACAGCCCTTCCGTGAGACCTTGCACATTACATCGTCAAGTACCATGGGCTATGAGCAGCATGTGCAATGGCAGAGAAAAGCGACCCTGAGCACACATACAGATTTTTCCCGGATGAAAACCCTTGGACATGGGAGCAACAAGGGGAAGCGGAAGAAGCAGTGGATGCGGGAGACCTGCTCAAGAAAGTCAGAGAACAAGAAGATAGGAGGTGGAGGGCAGCAGAGATGGAAGCCTGCATGACGAGACTCACAGAGGACAGAAGGGACGAGGCAGGGCAGACGGGAACGCACAACCAACAGCAGAGGGGACGGATGGAGAGTAGAGGGAGAGCAAGAGGGAGAGGCCGAGGGGCAAATCCACGCGTCGGCCACATGGATCAAGGCTGGCAAGAGAGAGAACAGGGAGAAGGCAGACAGAGCTGACTGGACAACTACAGCATCGGAACCAGCCATGAGCAAACACAGACAACACAGCGAGATGGAAACAACAACAACCCGCCTCAAAGATGAACAGAAGCGACCAACGTATCCAAACATTGAGAATCAGACAACAGAACCTAAACAAGTCTCTTACAGCAACGGCAGATTTACTAGCTAAGTGCACACCTGATCAATACGACATTCTCACAATCCAGGAACCATATATTGATTTTCTCGGAAACTCCAGGGCCACACACAACTGGTACACAGTATACCCAAAGACCCACTACAATGACAGGGGCGCGCAAACAAGATCAATGATCCTGATAAGCAATAAAATAGCAACAAACGCGTGGGGGGGGCAGTAGACGTGGGATCGCCAGATGTCACGGCAGTGAAAATCAAAACGAACACGGGTGACATCCTAATTTTTAATGTATACACAGACTGCACACAATCTGATAGCATAAGGGCGGTATGGAAATGTATACAAGAGCAAGCAGCGGAAGGAAATACATGCAAGCGGGAAGTAGAGGGGATGATCTGGCTAGGGGATTTCAATAGGCATCACCCAATGTGGGACGAGCTACGTAACTCGCATCTGTTCACCAGAGCTAATATCGATGAGGCACAAGTATTGCTGGACGCCATGGCAGAGCACGACCTGCACATGACACTGCCGAAGGAGATCCCCACGCTCAAAGCGATGGCCATGGGAAATCACACCCAAACAGATAATGTCTTCACATCACCCTCGCTGGTAGAGAGACTGATGAGATGCATGACAGTACCGGAAGAGTGACCACCAAAAACCGATCACTACCCTATAGACACAACAATAGACGCTACCGTAGGGACCAATGAGCAGGGCCCCAAGCACAACTATAGACAAGTGGATTGGAAAGAGTACAACAAGGTACTCGGAACAAAGCTGGAGGAGAGCATCAGAGATCCAACGCTGACCAACCAGCAGCAGTTCCACATACACCTGGGAGCGCTGATCACAGCAATACTGGACACTACAGAGGAGGTAGTGCCGAAGAGCAAGCCATCACCATACGTGAAACGATGGCGGTCACTACAGCTCACTCAGAAAAGGGCGGAAACAAGATGTCTGGGGAGGAGGTCATACGCAAAAAGGAACGAATTAACACACCCGTCGCATGAGGAATACAGAAGAGCTAGAAACGGATATGCAGAAGCGATAGAGGGGTCAAAGAGAGAGCACTGGGGGAATTGTTAGGGATCATCCACAAAGTAGCTACCTATCTATGAACATTTACTAGGTAGTTAATTAGTTTCAAATGTCCTCAAGAAAGGTTGTATTAATGTTTCTATGCTACACTCACATTGGGTCCACAAGATACAACAATCTCTTGATGGTTTAGCTAAGAATCACCCACGATCACATGACTATCACATGACCTCAAAAACAGCTCAAAGTCACCTGATCATCCACAGTCACCTGACAATCACCTGACCTCAAAGTCACCTGATTATCTACAGTCACCTGACAATCACCTGACCTCAAAGTCACTTGATTATCTACAGTCACCTGACAATCACATGACCTCAATCCAGCTTGAAGTCACATGACTTTCCTTCGTCACATGATAATCACATGAGCATGGGAGTTTCTTACATACTCTTAGCTTTACTGTCACAGAGCTGTGACTTTAACCCAAAATAGCAATAGACCCTTCCACAGCCTTCCAATAGTTTCCAAACCTTTCCTGAAGCTTCTCTAAGCTTCCACAAGGTTCTTCACAGTAGTAGAAGCCTCTACAAGGTTCCTAGCAGTAGTTACATAAGCTAGATAGATGCAGTATAAATAGCCTGCAGTTTTAGCAGTGAAGCAATCAATCATCTTTCACCCAAACCGCTCATACCTTGAGTAACTGAAGTGTGACTTCAACACAGCCTTGTACCGAAGTACTGGCTCACTGACTTGGCTACAGTCTAAGATTGCAGCAACTCTGATTGGCTCTGAGAAGTACAAGAGTGCTCTATTTTAATTGCAGCAGGCTCTGAATAATCGCGCTGCGAACAGCAACATTACTAAGAGTAACTGATTAGTAATTGTAGAGGACAGGAATTATAGGCAGTAGGTATGGACTTGTTGCTCAAAAGAATAGACTAGAAATTAATTCACTCTCTGAGTGAATTTAGTTGTCACTATAAATATATTATACACTACCTAGAAATTAATTCACTACAGAGGATTTCTAGGTCGATAAATCGAAAGAACACTAGACTAATTTACTTGCCTCTCTCAGTGAATTTAGTTGTCACTGAGAGAGGGGGAAATCTGTCTCACTGTGCATGTACTACTACCCGGCTCTTTAGCACCCAAGAGCTCGCGCGTCGAAGTCATTTCAGACTCCGCTGGGTGCAGCCGCTTGTGAAAGTAGAAATAACAAAATGAAATGGAGAGGTAGGGAGTGACTGGAAAACTTCGAAAATAATCAGAGAAATGGATGCATGGTACAAGAACAATGTGAGAAAAGATTGAAAAAACCATACAACAAATTGAATATATTATGCTTGATTTTGGTGCAGGAGCATAAATGCACCCAATAGTAATCCTGTACCATTAGACGCCACTCTGAGCAGTGATCTAATAGACTTGGTTATTAATTATTCAATTCACACAATAGATTATTAACTTAACTCTGAGTTAAGTGGGTTAATAGCCTTTTGAGTAATTGATCTTTCTTGATCAATCAACGCACTGCAGATATTAACCTAACTCAGGGTAAGTGAGTTAATATCCTACATTTGTTGAGTTGGAAAACCAGAAAAGCCACGAGAATAGTGACATACTTGAACTGAGGAAGAGTTCAAGCGCAGAACCATCTTTTCACATCTTGGGGATTATTGTTGTCTTTAATTCACTCGACCCGCGGTCCTAAGACTCTAGGTAGCTTTCCCCCTTAAAGTATCTGGACCCTTGGACGCCTAATAACATTCTTTGACCTCACAAAGTATTGCACAATCTAAGAACTACACGTGTTCAGTTAAATCTCTATTGCTACACTTCCTGTACTAATACTGATTCTGATTGTTCGCCGGAGTATAATTTCTCAATTGGGTTCTCCGTTAAAATAGTTTCGAAGCTTGCGTGTGCTTGTAAAGTCAAATCTCTGATTGAACTTTAGAATTGTGTTTAACACCACAGTTTTACATTTAGTTCAACGGGTTCCAAAACAGGAATTCCTCAAGAGCATAGACCAAAGGACGGTATGGATGGCCCATAGGTACGCATCGGCAGGAGCATCTGACGGGGGGCTAGTGAGGGCGCCAACAATGGAGACACACAAGGAGAACGGCACAAGAGAAGTAGCGGAAACGAATGAGCAAAAGGCGGACATGCTGTTCGACACGTTCTTCCCCAAACCAACAGCCGGGGTGGAACAGATCCCGACAGACTACGAATACCCCCCCCCCAGCATTCGAATACCAGCTGATAACCGACGAGCAGATACAGAGAGCAGTGAACAGGCTCAACCGATTCAAAGCTCCGGGGGAAAACGGTATCCCAAACGAGATGATAAAACAGTGCATTAATGTTCTTCTACCCTACATAGACCCCCTGTTCCGAGCCACATTTGACCTCAAGGTGTACCCGGCAGAGTGGAGGGATTCCATCACGAAAGTGCTGCGAAAACCAGGGAAAGCCGATTATACAGTCCCAGGGGCATACCAACCTATAGCTTTGCTCGACACGATAGGCAAGGTCCTATTGGCATGCGTGGCAGAGGATCTGGTGATGATGTCAGAGAAACACCGCCTGCTGCCCAACAATCACTTCGGCTGCAGACCGGGATGGACGACCACAGACGCCATACACTACATGATAGGGCAAGCGAAGGATGCGTGGAGAAGGGGGAGGGTGCTGGGAGTGTTGTATCTGGACATCAAGGGGGCTTTCCCAAGTATCGTACTAGAGAGACTGACCCACAACATGCGCAGGAGAGGAATACCACACGAGTATATGGACTGGATAGACAGGAAAGTCCGAAACAGACTCACCACCGTCAGCCTGGACGACTACAGATCAGCAACCAGACCCATAGAATATGGCATGGATCAGGGCTGCCCCCTGTCTGCAATCGCCTACCAGTTCTACAATGCGGACCTGCTTGAAATCGTCCAAGGAACGAGAGGGGAGGGCTGCCTGGGATTCGTCGATGACATGACCATAATAGCGGAAGGGAAAGACCTTGAAGAGGCATTCAGGAAGCTAAAGGACATGATGGTCAGGCCGGGAGGGGCGTACAGCTGGGCTAGGAACCACCACTGCCAGTTTGTGGTGGACAAGTTCGGACTGATGGGGCTCACCAGACGCAGGGAGAAGGACCCATCAAAACCAAGGAGAACCAGACCAACAGCGAGGCCGTCGATAAGGATAGGACAGCATGTGGTACGGCCCACGGCGACGCACAAGTTCCTAGGAGTAATCATGGACCAGGAGTTGAGGTTCAAGGACCACGTCAACTACATGTTGAAGAAGGGCAAAGCGTATATAGGACAGTACAAAAGGCTAGCGAAGCCGTCGAGGGAATAGTAGCTAAGTACATGAGGACTTACTACGTGACGGTCGCGATACCGAGAATGCTGTACGCCGCTGACGTCTTCCTCACTCCAGCAACAGATAGGACAAAGGGCACCAAGAGATTCGTGAATAAACTAGGAAGAATTAAGAGACAAGTCGTGTTAGACATCATGGGCGCACTCAAGTCTACGGCCTCCGACACTCTCAACGCACATGCCAACCTCCTCCCGTTCCCACTACTGGTCAACAAGCTGGTACACAGGGCGGCCGTGCGGTTGGCGTGCCTACCCCAGAGTCATCCGCTAGCTGAGAGGACAAGGAGAGCGGCAAGGAGGTATGTCAAGCGTCACAGGTCCCCCTTCACGAGATGATGCATGCCTTTGAGTTGAACCCAGACACGATGGAGAAAATCCACACAGTGGTGCTCGGGCCCAAATGGACGCCGACATACAGCACAAGGATCCCGCCAACCAAAGAAAAAGCCAAAGAGAAGATAAATGGGGATAGAGCAGACGTAGTGGTGTACACGGACGGATCCTGCATGGAAGGCGGCGTAGGGGCGGCCGCAGTGTTGTACAGGAACGGGAAAGAATGCAGATCAGCAAGGTTATACATGGGCTTGGAAAGCGAACACACCGTGTTCGAAGCCAAGTTAGCAGGCGCAACCATCAGGGCTAAAATGCTGAACATGGAGGGGGCAAGAGATACACAATAGCCCTGGATAACCAAGCGGCAATCCAGACCACTAGGAGGGAGCGAGCCATCCCCGGCCAGTACCTCATCAACACAGTACACAGGCAGATCCAGGGCATAGTCCAGCAGCAGATGGGAGTCAAGGTGATCATGAGATGGGTACTGGGTCATGAAGGAATAGAGGGAAACGAGAGGGCAGATGAGGAAGCGAAGAAAGCGGCGAGCGGAGAGACCAGCAAAGAGAGAGACATACCAATCGAGTGCTGGGGAACATTACCTGTGAGCAGGGCAGCTGATATCCAGAGGCATAACGCGCAGCTGAAGCAGAAAGCCAAGGAAATCTTCGCTAAGTCCCCTAGAGCTATGCGCGCGCACAAAATTGACCCCACCATGCCATCAGCAGCTTTCGTGAAAATCACGAACAGTATACCGCACAAACAAGCCAGCCTACTCGTACAGCTGAGGACAGGACACGTACCATTAAACAAACACCTATACAAGACAGGAAAGACGGGGTCGCCCCAGTGCCCAGTGTGCAAAAATGCACAGGAGACAGTGCAGCACTACCTATTCCGGTGTCCGGCATACAGTGAACAGAGGAAGAGGCTGGAAAGAAAGCTGAAAAGAGGAGCAAAGTCTGTAAGGATGCTGCTGGGGGGACACAAAGCACTAGAACATTTATTCAGGTATATACAGGACACGAAACGATTCGAGAACCAGTATGGGGACGTAACACTACCAACGGCGAAAGAGGACAAGGGAAGGGAAACAGGCAGAAGACAGCACAGGGAGAGGAGGCGCTAACCACACACCTCGCCAACAAAGGCACAGACATGCTCAGGGCCATGCCCCTAGAGATTAAGCAGAGATAGAGGTCTAAAGGAGAGAGGGAAAACACACAAGAAAGAAAATGTACATACCGTCTTACATAGGGCGCTGCCCCAAAAGACATTAAATGGGAAAAAAAAATATTTTTTTTTGGTGATACAGGTCACACCATTCTTCTCAAACAAGGGATTCCACCCCAAGATCGAAGTATCCCTTGTGTCAATATTGGTTTTTAGGCGTTAATATCGTGTATTAGTGAACACAGCGAATGCCCGAATGACTTGTGCGAATAAGTATGCCATTCGGCGAATAGGTGAACCAATAAATGTTCACAAGATAAGAGGGCTGCCTGAACGGGGCTCACCCTATCTACAGTCGTAGCAAAATAGCCCATGGTACTTGACGATGTAACGTGCAAGGTCTCACGGAAGGGCTGTCTAAGTCTCGACAATCCCTTCGCCAACAGCACAGAGAATAGTTTTGAAGGCTAGGGTAACGAAGATGAAGTATGAGAACTCACCAGTGATGCCTAAGTCCTCTGCTGGTCGAAGATAGAAATCTCCAAGAGAAGGCTCAAGACGATGATCACAGCGAGGTCAAGTTTGCACAAGATGGACGACGTATGATAATTGAACTGGAGAATATACATGCAAATGTAAACTACTTATATCGAATGCTCACAAGGTATTTAGCAAATAGGAAAGAGGCCGTCGTGAGTCAGGGTCGGATAGGGGTGCGCAGTCATGATACCAAGTAGATGGAATAAACATACAGTAGAGTGAGGGAAGAATGCGAACATGAAACGACGGAAAATAAAGGTGGTGAAGACACTTATGGACAAAACCATGTCTTGGGACCCGCATACATGCTACCCTGCACGGACTCTTCTTTTACTGGGTTGATCCCGTGCGACCTATGGAAGGGACGTCCTGCGAACACACTTTAGCCATATGAACACCCAATGGGGTTGGATTGAGAAGCTGATGGGGTTAATGATGAACCATCATGCCGGGTGAATGGTATCAATCATATTTGATGGTGTGCCTGCTGGCAAAATGCGCGAGCAGCGAATAGTGGTTCGGAGAATGGGGCGAACAGCGGGTAGAGTGGACGTAGAGGGGGAGTGGTCGGTGGGTGCGGCGAACTCTGGCGAAGATGCTAGGGAGTGACGAGAGGGAGCATAGAGACAGTGGGGTAAGAGAAATAGACAGGTCATGACACCTTACTTCGGTCGCTTCAGAAGATGCTTACGGTCAGTTGGTAGATCTCAGGGACCTTCACCAGTACCTTTGAGATCAAATCAAGAACTTAATTACCCAGTACACAACAGCTACAGCTAGTCGCCACATCACCACACCTGAATTCAAGGTTGGCAATGAAGTCTGGCTCAATTCATGAAATATTTGCACAAAAAGGTCATTGAAGAAGCTTGACCACCAAAGACTTGGCCTATACCCCATTGCTGCTAAGATATCTTCACATGTGTTTCGCCTAGACTTACCATTGGATCTTCACCAGATCCACCTTGTCTTTCATGTATCCCTCTTATGTAAATTGATTCTTAGCTATTCACACAGGACATGTTGTCAGAATACATCTCTGTTTTGATAATCTAAAGAAACCTTGACGTGAGAGGTGTTGTGGCCGACGCAGCACCGTGAGGAGACGGTCCCCCTAGCGCGGCATCTTGGTACAAGCCTCTCCTCTGGAAATGAAGTCGGAGCTTCAAGGCTTGCACCGAACCTAAATTTACCATGCAAACGCGGTAAATTCAGCAGAATAACGTTACTTAGTCACAGCGGAAGTTACAATTTTGAGATTGCAGAAAACCACAGAGCATTCGGCTCAGTTCGATACTGATCTCACGCAAAAAAAAGATCAGGTAATGTCTGAGCTGCACATTTTGTAACTTCTCCAGATCAGATTTTCGTGGTCTGGTTACCGAACGCGCCCTAATATAACTTAACCTGTGCTGCTGGCATCATCAGATTTGCTCCAAGTGAGAGATGCCTACAGTAATACTCAGCAGTATCAGCAGTCATAGCCTCGACGCTCTTAATCACACTACGTCATAGAACATTTAAGGACGGCCTAGCTGATCTGGTACATAATGTGACCGGAAAATTAATAGTGATATCTCTATGTTCAATCCTGTAATGTTCACTGAGGTTGCATGCAACCAGCCAGCAAAAGGGCATAAAATTATTTGACCGTTTGCGCAGGGGCCTCATGCCTGCGTTGGCGCATGTTACCGCAGTCCACACTCTGCACTGCAGGAAGATTGGGCACTTAACTTAAGTACATTATGCACCGATATATCAGTGCAGAAAGTACCGATTTTAAGTGCTTGCGGACCTGAATTTAAGTGCACCGGTAGATTTGCGCAACCCCGAAATCTAGTAGAGAGAATGGTCTTTTCAGAAACATTTCACACTGAAATTCAGCCTTTTTTGCAGTTGTAAAATACTGATAAATCAGTGCATCATAGTACTGAAATGCCATTCAGAAATACATGTAAAAGTAACAGACGAGCGTGGAATATGATGCAGGGAGACACGAACATGACGAGTAAGAGACAAGCACTGGGAATACATGAAGAGCAGTGGAGATAATTGCAGTGATGAGAGAAGCAGCAATGAGAGAAGCAGCAATGAGAGAAGCAGCAATGAGAGAAGCAGCAATGAGAGAAGCAGTGATGGGGTAGCGATGGAGCAGACCCGATTGGGATTACCATGGAAAGCTGGGTTCTAGAAAAACTAAGCGAGTGCAGCAAAATAACAGTTCTGTGGGTTGTGTTGTCAGTTGAGAGTAAGCAATTAGATAAAAAGAAAATACTCTAGGCAGTGATAATGGGTATAACATGGCTGTGTATTAGGGGTGATCACCGCGAACCCTAGCAGATGGGACAGGCTGCAAAGTGGAATATGGGAGATCGAGACAGAGAAGGCAGAGATACTTAAGACACACCTGACGTTTTGTTTTTCTCACCCCAGAACTTCCAGCGGCAGTAGAGGATGATATTTTATTTGGGGCACCCTGACCAAGTCCACGTGAGCATGGGTATACGAGTGTATGATGAAAATACCTTGGCAGCCTTTGTTATCTTAGCGGTCTGCAGTCGAGCCAGGAGGGGCCATGCGACAAATGGCCGTGATCTAACCTTTTCCTTGCCCTTGGCCAGCTGGAAGGACTTGGTTAGATATGTAGATTCATTAGGCCAGAATATGCACGCACCACTGGGATTGACTCGAGCATCTTGTAGCGTTTAGACTAGCCTATAAAAAGAATAATATAATAACTCAAGCAAGACTCACCGGTCCAGGACCATTGTCATCCTCAACTGGCCTCTTCACGCCGGAGAACCCCCTTCTTCAAGGTCACGCTGGGGACTTCTTCTTCTTCTTGCTCTTGGAAGTTTGGCTGGCAGTACTGAGATCCAGCGTCTCCAGTTTGTGCACGAGAGCAGCGAAGTTGGGACAGGGCCGCACTTTTGCTTTTGTTAGAGAACTTGTCTTACAATGATATTTATTATGTAGCAGTCATATATATAATAAATTTTTTTTAAAATACTGAGTTTTGCAACAGGGACATTGCTGACGAAATGGGGGGCCACGTTTGATGGCACGCTCGACACAGACAGACTCGAGATCGTCGGTGCGTATGCGGACGAACCTGCGCCAGGGCCGAGCGGTGCGGACAGTTGCGTTTCGGTGTTGCAGGAGTTGTGTTGCCCGTGGCCGACTACTTTGACTGATGGCGAGTGAGCACATATATGCACGTACCTCGGGCTGCACGGTGGACGCTGCCGAGTCCACCATTCCCTTCACTGCATCCTTGGCCTGCTCCACCATACCCTTCTGCTGCTCAGCCTGTGACAAACGACAAGCAACCAGCGCTACTCATCACCGCAGACAGTGAGCATGCACCTTCACAGCAGCACTACCCTGTCACCCATATGTTATAGGTTGACAGGAGACGTTAGAGACTGTGATATTTAGACTGTAGGGATGGTGGGGGTTTGGAATCGATGACTCGATGGCGTTTTTGCAGGGGGCGAGGGCAGACCTTATACAGGTTTGGATGGGGAGGGAAGCATGTCACCGTTGGGGCATGCAAGCAGAGTTACTGAATGGGAATTGAATGGCGAGGGATCTGCGTCCATTGTATATGGAGTTAGCGGCGGAGATACTGTGCACGGAGACCATGCATGTCATGTCGTCTTCTACACGACATCGCTGCACAAGGTTGATGTCTGATGGAAGACAGGACATTATCGAAGATAGGTGGTGGCCTGGGGCAGACAGAGCCAGACCTCTCGAGGGAAAAAGAAGGAACGTAGAGAATATCATTCTCAGTCCAAGGAGAAGACATCGAAATCGCCCACCAGGAAACGGTATTGGGATGAAGCACAGATGAGGACGCAGAATTGGCTCGTTTTATTGACATTCTCGCCAGGGCAGCTCTAGGGTTCAGCGGCATCATTATACTGTGTCGCCCTCACATTCACCTCGGCATGAAAAAGGGAAATCGACCCGCCGTTCGCATTGAAACTCAAATTCTCACACTGGGCACAGGCCTCCAGATACCGACTCAAGTCTTGGTCATCGCGATCGTTCATACTCTCCTCAAAGAGAGAACTCATCCACTCCCATGGGTTCATCACGCGACGACTCGATACATTCAGATCGACGTCGTAGTACAAGGTCCCCCTCACACATTCCCAGTCGTGACCTGGTGGAACCCAAGATATCTAGCAGAACAGCTTCACCATTACTCGAAACGTCACCGAAGTCTCCAAAGCCGACATTGGGAATCCCAACTCGTCCCCCATCGCCGACTCTGATTTCTTCTAAAATGGACAAGTATTTCGCGCCAGACTATGATCCTCAACTTGACTTGGCTCCTCTCGTGTCATCATCTTCGGGTCTTACTATTGATGTTCCCACAACAGGACTGGTTGACAATGCACAGTGAGCTTTCTCACACCTACCACCACACCCAAAATCACAAAACACCCAATTCCGAGCCACACGCTCACACGAACGCCTCCAGCTCATCGCTGACAACAGTCGGCGATAGCACCCAACTTCCTCCAAAAGAAGAAGTGACCAAAACGATGCCCCAGAGCGTCGAACCACAAGCGCCGGCCACGTCACAAGGCCGAACGAGAGTGAGCACCACCCAGCAGGCTAGCAAAAAGACCAGAGCAGAACTGTTACTAGAGCCCAACACATCCATCCGCACGAGAGAGCAAGCGAGACAGTATCTGGACAAACACGGGTACTACGAGAAAGAAGATCCGTTATCCACGGAGCATCTCAGCTACACGTTGCTGTCCCTAGCATACAACGTCAGCGGCAAAACTCTGCAAGAAGGAGTGAGAGCGGTGGCTGTTCTGATGATGGAAGAGGCAGCGAGAACGGTGGGAGCAGCGGTGATGAGACATGTCGAGAAAAACCTCGAACAAACCCTCTATAAGATCGAACGAGCAACAGACGAAGCGAAAGAGGCAGCAGAGAACGCAAAGGCGGCAACGGAAGGAGCAGGAAACGTTATCGAGCATATGAATAACATGAGACAGCAGAGTCTGCAAGAAGGGGAAAGCGGAACGAGGGGAGCAACGTATGCAGCTGCGCTCAGAGGTAACGTACCATTATCACACCTAACAATTTAGTGAAGGCAAAAGCGAAGGCAAAAGCGAAGGCGAAAGCGAAGGCTAGACAGATACTGATAGACGCAGATACACAGGGCGAGCAAGACACGCTCACCAGCTTGACAGAACAAGAGCTGGTGGCCAAAGCAAACGAAGCGGTCAACAATTTAGAAGACGACCAAGAGTGCACCGACATAGCGTTCATCAGGGCCAAGAAATTAGCCAACGGAGGGATAATATTCGACCTCGAAACGGAGGGGGCAGCAAAATGGGTCCAGGAAAACAGACGAACCTTCCTAAGCAAATTCAGCGGATCGGCTACCATAAAAGATTGAGCGTTCTCAGTAATAGTCGAATATGTACCACTGAACCACTTGCCTGACGCAATGTCGGAGATGAGGAAGATCGAGCGAGACTCGAAGCTACCCGCCAACACACTGATAACCACCCGCTGGATAAAGCCTCCACACAGGAGAACGACCGGACAGAGGTCCGCCCACATTATCGCAAAGCTATCCACCACGGAGGCCGCAAACCAATGCATACGGGACGGCCTCGTCATAGCAGGGAAAAGAACATGGGCTAGAAGGATGAAGAGAGAACCACGAAGATGTCTAAAGTGTCAGAAGTACAACGCACGACACCTGGCAGCCGACTGTGAAAGCCGAGACAGATGCGGGATGTGCGGAGGAGAGCATAGGACAGCAGACTGTGAGGAGAACAACCCGAGCAAATTCAAATGCATAAACTGCGACACGATGGGTCACGCGTCATGGGACAGAACGTCCCCAATCTTCAGAGCGGCGAGCGAGAAGGCAGAAAAAAGTGACCCGGAACACACATACCGATTTTTCCCCGACAAAAATCCCTGGACCTGGGAACAACAAGGCAAGGCGGAGAGAGCGGTAGATGCAGGAGATCTGCTGAAACAAGTCAGGGAGCAGGAAGAAAGGAGGTGGAGAGCAGCCGAGGCGGAGGCCCACACGAGAAGGCAGACACAAGAAAGAAGAGGCGAAGAGCGACAGACAGAACTAGAAAACCCAGCGAGGGGGGGACGAATGGAAAGTCGAGGAAGCGGAAGGGGCAGAGGACGAGGAGCAAACCCGCGGGTAGGACACATGGACCAGGGATGGCAAGAGAGACAACAAGGGGAAGGACGACAGAGCCGACTAGACGACTACGGGATCGGAACACAACGAGAACAAACACAGATAGAACAACACAACGAAAATAACAACGTCCACCACCACGATGAGTAGAAACAACCAACGAATCTACAATTTGAGAATCAGACAACAAAATGTAAACAAGTCACTCACGGCAACGGCGGAAATGCTAGCTAAGTGCTCGCCTGATCATTATGATATTCTTGCTATACAGGAACCATACGTTGACTTCCTGGGAAACTCTAGAGCTACGCATAGCTGGTACTCAGTATACCCGGAAACACACTACCAGAACAGAGGGGCAAGAACAAGGTCGATGATATTAATAAACAAAAAGATAGCAATGAGCGCATGGGGGGCAATGAACGTCGGATCACCAGACGTCACGGCAATAAGGATAAAGACAGACACTGGTAACATTCTAATCTACAATATATATGAAGACTGCACGCGATCAGACAGCATCAGGGCGGTGCATAAGCACATACAAGAAAAAGCGGCGGAAGGAGATACACAGGGACGGGAAACAGAGGGAATGCTGTGGCTAGGGGACTTCAACAGACACCATCCCCTGTGGGACGAGCTCCGCAATTCGCATCTGTTTACCAGGGCAAACCTCGACGAGGCACAGGCACTCTTGGATGCCATGGTGGAACACAATATGCACATGGCGCTGCCCAAGGGAATACCGACACTCAAAGCGATGGCCACGGGGAATCATACCAGAACAGATAATGTGTTCGCATCAAATCTGCTGATAGAGAGGCTAATCACTTGCACGACAGTACCAGAAGAATGACCGCCGAAAAGCAATCATTATCCCATAGATACCAGAATAGACCTTACAGTCGAAGCCACCACACACAGCCCGAAACACAACTACAGACAGGTGGACTGGAAAGCGTACAACAAAGCGCTGGAAACAAGGCTAGAACAGCTGATAGAAGATCCTACCCCGAAAAATCAGACGCAGTTTCACTCTCGCCTAGAAGCGCTCTTCACAGCGATTCAGGACACCACAGAGGAGCTGATACCGAGGAGCAGGCCCTCGCCATACGTCAAGCACTGGTGGTCGCTGCAGCTGACACAGAAGAGAAAGGAAAGGAGGCGACTGGGGAGAAGAGCCTACGCAGCAAGGAACGACCCAACACACCCTTCACACATAGAGCACAGACAGGCCAGGAACAGCTACGCCGAGGCGATAGCTGAATCGAAAAAGGAGCACTGGGCCGATTTCCTCACGAACATCGACCAGAAAACGGTGTGGACGGCACACAGGTATGCATCAGCGGGCATCAGACGGAGGGCTGGCGAGGGCGCCGACAATGGTAGCACAAAGGGGGAACGGCACGAGAGAGGTAGCGGAAACGAACGAACAGAAGACAGAAATGCTCTTCGACACATTTTTCCCCAGAGCAAATGAAGCGTCAGAGCAAATCCCAACAGACTACGAGTACCCGACACCGGCATTCGAGTATCAGCCAATTACCGATGGGCAGATACGGAGAGCGGTAGACAGGCTCAACAGGTTCAAAGCACCAGGGGAAAACGGTATCCCAAACGAACTTATAAAGCAGTGCATTAACGTGCTCTTACCCTACATAGGTCCTCTCTTCCGAGCAACATTCGACCTCGAAGTGTACCCAGCCGTATGGAGGGACTCCATCACAAAAGTCCTGCGAAAGCCGGGGAAAGCAGATTACACAGCCCCAGGTGCATACAGGCCGATTGCTTTGCTCGACACGATAGGCAAAGTGTTATCAGTGTGCGTAGCGGAAGACATTGTGAAAATGGCAGAAAAGCACCGATTATTACCCGACAATCACTTCGGATGTAGGCCAGGCAGGACAACGACCGATGCCATACACTTCGTGGTAGGACAGGCAAAGGACGCTTGGAGGAGAGGGAGAGTACTGGGGGTGCTATACCTGGACATAAAGGGGGCTTTCCCCAGTATCGTACTGGAAAGACTGACCCATAACATGCGCAGGAGAGGAGTACCACGTGAGTACACAGACTGGATACGCAGGAAGGTCCAGAACCGACTCACAGTCATCAGCCTGGACGACTACACGTCAGCGACCAGGCCCATAGAACGAGGCATGGACCAGGGCTGTCCCCTCTCGGCGATCGCCTATCAGTTCTACAATGCAGACCTGATAGACATCGTGCAGATCAAGAGAGGGGAAGGCTGTGTGGGTTTCGTCGATGACACAACCCTAACAGCGGAAGGGAAAGACTTGCCGGAGGCCTTTAGAAAGTTAACAGACATGATGGAAAGGCCCGGGGGAGCGTATGAATGGGCGGAGCAACACCAGTGCCAATTCGCGGTGGAGAAGTTTGGTTTAATGGGGCTCACCAGAAGGAGAGAGAAAGACCCAGCGAAGCCGAGAAAAACCAGGCCGACGACGAGACCACCCATAAAGATAGGGAGACACGAAGTGTGGCCCGTGGTGACACACAAATTCCTGGGGGTGATGATGGACCAGGAACTGAGGTTCAAAGAGCATGTCAACTACACTCTAAAAAAAGGGGAAGCATACGTTGGACAGTACAAAAGGCTAGTGAAACCAACAAAGGGAATACTAGCTAAGTACATGCGAACATACTACCTAGCAGTCGCGATACCGAGAATGTTGTATGCCGCTGACGTATTCCTCACACCAGCAACGAGCAGAACCAAAGGCACCAAGGGCTTCGTGAACAAGCTGGCCAGGATCCAGAGACAAGTTGCGATAGACATTACAGGCGCGCTCAGGACCACAGCCACCGACACACTCGACGCACACGCCAACCTCTTGCCATTTCCGCTGCTAGTGACCAAGACAATACACAGAGCCGCAGTACGCCTAGCGTGCTTGCCTCAGGAACACCCGCTAGCAGGGAAAATAAGGAAAGCGGCAAAGAGGTACGTCAAGAGACATAGATCCCCCTACATGAGATGATGCACGCGTTCAAGATAAACCCGGACGCGATGGAAAAAATCCACACGGTGGTACTCGGACCCAAATGGGCTCCGGCGTTCAGCACGAGGATCCCGTCGACCAAAGAGAAAGCCAAGGAAGAAATAGAGGCAGAAGGAACAGGGGTGGTGGTGTACACAGACAGGTCGTGCATAGAGGGCGGAGTAGGGGCAGCCGCCGTGATGTACAGAAACGGAAGGGAGTGCAGGACGGCCAGACTGCACATGGGCACAGTGAGCGAGCATACCGTATTCGAAGCGGAGTTAGTGGGCGCAGCTTTGGCAGCAAAGATGCTGAGCACAGAGCGGGAGGGAAGTATACGATAGCCCTGGACAACCAAGCAGCCATACAGACAACCAGGAGGGAACGTGCAATCCCCGGCCAATACCTTGTCAACGCAGTCCACAAACAAATCCAAAGCGTAGTACAACAGCAACCAGGGGTCAAGGTCGTCATGAGATGGGTACCGGGACACGAAGGAATAGCGGGGAATGAGAGAGCGGACGAGGAGGCGAAGAGAGCGGCAAAGGGGGAAAGCAGTGAAGAAAGAGACATACCGATCAAGTGCCGGGGCACGATGCCAACAAGCAGAGCAGCGGAAATCCAGAGGCACAACACCAACCTGAAGCAGAGAGCGAGAGAAATTTTCGCTAAGTCACCCAGAGCTATGCGCGCACACGAGATTGACCCAACCATGCCATCAGCAGTATTTGCGAAAATCACGAAGAACATGCCGCGCAAGCAAGCCAGCCTACTCGTGCAGTTGAGGACGGGACACGTACCACTGAACAAATATCTACATAAGATAGGAAAGGCAGAGTCGCCTCTGTGCCCGGCGTGCAGGAGCGCACAGGAGACAGTACACCACTTTCTGTTCCAGTGCAAGGCGTACAAGAAGCAGAGGGAGAAACTGGAGAAAAAGCTGAGGAGGGGCGCAAAATCCGCAAAAACACTATTGAGAGGGCACAAGGCACTAGAGCATCTATTCGGGTATATACAGGACACGAAGCGATTCGAAAACCAGTATGGAAGCGTTGCACTACCACCGGTGAAAGAGGACGAGGGGAAAAGAAAAAGCGGCAGACAGCGCAGGGAGAGAAGACGCTGAATATACACCTCGCCCACAAAGGCACGGACACGCTCGGGGCCAAGCCCCTTGAGCACAAGCAGAGAACAGAGGTCAAAAGGGGAGAAGGGGAAAAAACAAGGAGGAAGCTGTACATACCGTCTTACATAGGGCGCTGCCCCAAAAGACGTAAAATGGGAAAAAAAAAAAAATGCACAGTTCGAAGGCTGGGACGCAATGCTAGAGCTCATACGGCTGCGACGGGAGGACCGTATGGAGAAGAAGAGACCGGGGCGGTTAGGTTTGTCATCTGACGATGCGAAAGAAGGGCGGGGAAGAAGGTAAAGGGATAGTGAGTGCGTCGGCCGAGGACGGGAAGGGAATTATTGCGATTGAATATACAAAGAAAGGTGCGGTGAGAGAGTGGGATATGGGAAAGGCCTAGACGATATAAATTACACGCTGTGCAGTGCTTCATGACTTTAATCATCTATACCGCTCCTTTGCATCAGCAGTGCGTTTCGCCTAAGTACGTGCATATGCGGTGACAGTGGTTATCGAGAAACCCGATTACTGTTATGCAGACTGTTCACTAGACTATGCGCACTCAGGTATACTTACAGAGATCAATTAGTACTTGCTCGAAACGCTGAATGCTTGCTATATGGTGGACTTATTCTACAGGATATAGTAGCTGCCCTAATGTAGTAGAAAATTAAGAAGTTGAACGATGGCTGCACCTCAGGCTGACCCTGGAGACGCGCTAGATGGATCAGCTACTTAGAGAACGCCGTTATTAACTTACAGTTCATGCGCGTCAGCCGACACCCTTTCAAGTAACGGCGGTACTCGGACCCCTTTGTATTACGCCTGCCGAAAGCCGAGCGAAGTTCGGAGCTTCCTTTAGGGCGTTGCATACCTACGGCCCGGCCCGGAGCCTAGCCTCAAGTCGCTGTGCTGGGCCAATCATGCAATTAGAGTTTGGTGCCGCGTGGGATGATAGTTTCAAGGCTGAGACAATCATTTTGGCTTGTCACCTCGCTTAGTTCTGTACAATACTGCATGGATACAGCTTCGTACATCTCCCAACACATCTCGGCTCCGGCCTGCCAGGAGCCTCCGGTACTATCGCTCCACCGTGGGTACCCTCCCATGCCCATATCAACACATGTCAGCCAAACCCCATATGGAAACGATACCTTCAAATAATGGTCAATTACAGTCCTGTTTGCAATTTTCAACGGCGGCTCCACACGCCGGCTGGAAGCCGAGCCAAGGAATTATGTAATATTGCCTTGGCCAAGCCGCAGCAACGGGATATACGTTCAATGCCATCGCGTATGCCATCCTTGCACTAAAGACACGACCTGGACATTCGAGGCAGAGATAATGGTGTCCTTATGTGGCGATGGGCTGTGCATGGGCGCCGAGAGCCTTATCGAGCGACGATCGATCATCGATGTCGCCGAGGTACCGTAAGTCCGTTTTCCTCGGCACTTGGGTCCAAGACCAGAGCAGCCGGAGTCCACGTCCTTGCGATTTCAGCAGTACTGTCACGGCCCTCTGAAAGTATGGCTGACCATATACTCTAAACTAGTACCTATGGAGAAGTGCGTCCCGCCCCAATCCTACTCGATGCTACCGTTTTCTCTCGGTCCGATTAGGGAATATATACCGAATCAGGTGCACCAACTGGTACTCAGTTACGCTGCAATTAGTTGGCGCCTCATGACCGTGCATATCTTGCCAGGTCAGTTTAATTCTATTCAGTGTGGCTTACATTAGTGATAAGGAGAAGATTAGGCGTTAGAGAAGGATCGCCGCGGAATCAAAGATTGTGTCCCAAAGCGGAGCCCCAAAGCGGAGTGTAATCGTTTTTCGTAGTTGATTGCCGTAACCTTCTCTAGCGCGCGTTATATAATCAATGGGTAGCGTTCGAATGAGGTAGAACGCCTATGTATAAAAGCCAGCCCGGGGATTCCCGAGCGGCCCGCCTTTCTTTTTCCTACCACCACATCCAACCTCGTCCATCCGGTCCTCAAAATGAAGAATACTACCCAAGGCCCCAGACACACCATGCGCGCTGTGGGAGGCACACGTGGTCTGATCCCCAGCCGACTCTTAGCTAGCCCCACTGTAAGGACCCCGCGATCACTTACGCCAGTCTTACCATTCTCACCTTGATCAACACATTCAGCAATCCCCGACACCATCTGTCCCAGGAGCTTCGGACGTCCCCAACACGATGACGGTCAGTTACAGTCCTTTTCCATATCGCCTTCGTCCATGCCACCCGCCGCCACTGCCACCGCACATCACCTCATCTGAACTTTCTCTCAGAACACACAAACTTCACTTCCGGAGTCTCTCAATCACGACAATCAGACTGGACAGGTATGTGCATACTTGTGATGGTCAAAGACAATGATTTTCCTGATGGCACCCTATTAGCAGCCTGTGGCGTCGTCCTCAAAATCCGCAGAGAAGGTCTCGGCTGTGTCTAAGGAGGCTTCAGCATCGATTTCCCGAACGCCGCCTGGTAAGTCGTCATTGGGGGACCGTTGGGTCGAAGCTAACATAGCATCATCTATTTCAGGCAGCGCCTCGGCCAGACGTGAAAACCCTTCTAAGAAAGGTCAAGGACCCCAGGGAATAGGGCACTCATCGGGGCATGCCCAGTACGGTGTTTCTTTATGGAGATTTACCTCAGCTCACATGTTCGTATGACAGCCGTCAGCACCCGTCAAGGCCACAACACTCGCATCAGGCGCCACGTAGGACGCGCGATCACATCGACTCGCCCCAACAAACAGGCCCTACCGTGCCAACCGACACCAAGAAAGAGATCTGGGCGGGCGCTTCAGACATGGAGACGGAGGAAACGGACCCCGCTAAGTTAGCCGGAGCATCGCCGAAACCTGACGAAGGCCAGACCGTCAATCCTCTCGAGAGGGAGGGTCCCGGAACATTCAAGGATGGGCTTGTGAACGCTCAGGTACGCAATGCTTTTCCCCACTATATGCATACCAGCCAGTCGTCGCTCCAAAGAGGACATCGGCTCCTCTCTGTTTACGGATCTGCGTGTGGCTGCGGGGTACGATTGCTTACGTGCTCTGTTCTCTAGCCCACGCCGCCCCGCCACAAGACAGATGGCGACGTCAAGAAAAAGCTCTTGGGGGGCGACATGACGGAAGGCACAGACCGCGCCAGGTCAGCCGGAGCATCGTCCAAGCCTGACGAAGGCAAGGCCCTCGATCCTGTCGAGAAGCGGGGTCAAGGAAAGTTCAAGGATGGGCTTGTGAACGCTCAGGTACGCAATGCTTTTCCCCACTATATGCATATGGGCCAGTCGTCGCTCGAAAGAGGACATCGGCTCCTCTCTGTTTACGGATCCGCGTGTGGCTGCGGGGTACGATTGCTTACGTGCTCTGTTCTCTAGCCCGCCCCGACCCGCCACAAGACAGATGGCGACGTCAAGAAAAAGCTCTTGGGGGGCGACATGACGGAAGGCACAGACCGCGCCAGGTCAGCCGGAGCATCGTCCAAGCCTGACGAAGGCAAGGCCCTCGATCCTGTCGAGAAGCGGGGTCAAGGAAAGTTCAAGGATGGGCCTGTGAACGCTCAGGTACGCAATGCTTTTCCCCACTATATGCATACGAGCCAGTCGTCGCTCGAAAGAGGACATCGGCTCCTCTCTGTTTACGGATCTGCGTGTGGCTGCGGGGTACGATTGCTTACGTGCTCTGTTCTCTAGCCCGCCCCGCCGCGCCACAAGACAGATGGCGACGTCAAGAAAAAGCTCTTGGGGGCCGACATGACGGAAGGCACAGACCGCGCCAGGTCAGCCGGAGCATCGTCCCAGCCTGACGAAGGCAAGGGCTTGGACCCTCTCGAGAGGGAAGGGGAAGGAAAGTTCAAGGGTGGGCTTCTGAACGCCCAGGTAGGCAATTCTTTTCCCCACTATACCCATACGGGCCAGGAATGGAGTAGTCGCTCGAAAGAGCACATCGGCTCCTCCCTGTCTACGGATCTGCTTGTTCCCGCTGTGTACCATTACTCACGTTCTCTGATGTCTAGCACGTGGAAGTTGCCTCAAAAGCTGAGGCGACGCGGCACTCTCCTCGAGGTGCCGGGTCCTTGTCGGCCCTAGTGGAACACCCCTGGGAAGCCAACCAGACCGCCGTTGTAGAACCTTTGGGGGCCAGCAACGACGTGGCCACGGCGGTCTCAGGACAGTTAGACGCCCCCCTGACTGCGCAGGATAAAGGCGATGCGATGGACGTGGACTTCGATGTTGCCGCCTTGTGCGCCCTATTCGAAAAGCTCTCACTGCACGACCAGACCGCCGTTGCAGAGCCTTTGGTGGTCGGCAACGACGTGACCACGGCGGTCTCAGGAGAGCTGCACGCCCCCCCGACTGAGCAGGGTGAAGAAGGCGGTCCGATGGACGTCGACTGGGAAGGTTCCTCCCATTCCTCCTTGTCTTCCGCTGATGAGGACGACGACGAGGACGACGCCGATCGCATGGAAGTCGATGACGAGGATGTCCCAATGACGGACATGACCCCAGAGTCGCAACCCAACCACACGGTCTCGTGTTATGGACCTTGCAACGGCATAACAGTTTTTCAGGCGTATTGTTGATAAAAAGGTATAATCATTTTATGCACTGAAAGACGGAGTCTAACTTCATTCAAAGTCCTCAGGGCTTTACCGGGAATCGCGCAAGGCTGGATTGTCACTGTCCGGCGCTTAGGCGAGACCATCCCCCCTCTACAGGAGTCGATGGAGCAAAATACCCGACTAGACCAATGCTCGCGCACTACTGTCGTCAAGTGACAGGGACTGTAATCGGCGGTACACAAGCAAAAGCCGTGGACGGCACCCTGCAGGTGTTTTTTGTAAATTTCGTTTTTTGTTCTGTTTTGCGGTTTGTTTTGGTGTTGTACTATCGGGGGTGTGTAACGTGGTGTCTTGTCCTGTGTGACACAGGGGCCAGTTGGAGATCCCGCTGTGGCAGAGGCTGGTCAGAACGACCAGGTACGTGATGACGGATCTGCTTGTCGGCGCTGCCTATGGTTACTTACGGGTTCTCATGTTTAGCCCGCGCAATCAGAGGCGCCAGCTGCGGAGGCCCCTGTGGGAGCCTGGTCAGAACGACGAGGTACGTGATGACGGATCTCCTTGTCGGTGCTGTCTATGGTTACTTACGTGCTCTGATGTTTAGCCCGCGCAATCAGAGGCGCCAGTTGCGGAGGCCCCTGTGGGAGCCTGGCCAGAACGACCAGGTACGTGATGACGGATCTGCTTGTCGGCGCTGCCTATGGTTACTTACGGGTTCTCATGTTTAGCCCGCGCAATCAGAGGCGCCAGCTGCGGAGGCCCCTGTGGGAGCCTGGTCAGAACGACGAGGTACGTGATGACGGATCTCCTTGTCGGTGCTGTCTATGGTTACTTACGTGCTCTGATGTTTAGCCCGCGCAATCAGAGGCGCCAGTTGCAGAGGCCCCTGTGGGAGGCTGGTCGGAACGACCAGGTACGTGATGACGGATCTGCCTGTCGGTGCTGTCTATGGTTACTTACGTGCTTTGATGTTTAGCCCGCGCAATCAGAGGCGCCAGTTGCGGAGGCCCCTGTGGGAGCCTGGTCAGAACGACTAGGTACGTAATGACGGATCTCCTTGTCGGCGCTGCCTATGGTTACTTACGGGCTCTGATGTTTAGCCCGCGCAATCAGAGGCGCCAGTTGCGGAGGCCCCTGTGGCAGAGGCTGGTCAGAACGACCAGGTGCGTGATGACGGATCTGCTTGTCGGTGCTGTCTATGGTTACTTACGTGCTTAGATGTTTAGCCCGCGCAATCAGAGGCGCCAGCTGCGGAGGCCCCTGTGGGAGGCTGGTCGGAACGACTAGGTACGTGATGACGGATCTCCTTGTCGGCGCTGTCTATGGTTACTTACGTGCTTTGATGTTTAGCCCGCGTAATCAGAGGCGCCAGCTGCGGAGGCCCCTGTGGGAGGCTGGTCAGAACGACTAGGCACGGGATGACGGACCTGCTTGTCGGTGCTGTCTATGGTTACTTACGTGCTTTGATGTTTAGCCCGCGCAATCAGAGGCGCCAGTTGCGGAGCCCCCTGTGGCAGAGAGGCTGGTCAGAACGACTAGGTACGTGATGACGGATCTGCTTGTCGGCGCTGTCTATGGTTACTTACATGCTCTGATGTCTAGCATGCCGAATTAGCCTTCAAACCTGAGGCGCCACTGTTGTCAAGTGACAGCAACTGCAATCTGCAATCGGCAGCACGCAATCATAGGTCTTGTAGGGGATTATCCCAACCATCCTGACAACCCAGTTCACCCGCGTATAGTCCTGCAACGTCCGAGTTGTGACTGCGAGTGGATATACGGATTTCTCTCGTATGGGAAATCCAGAAAACTCCTCGAAGAGAATTCGATGTCACCCTGCAGTGTGTTTTGTAAATTTTGTAAATTATTCTGTTTTTTTTTTTGTTTTGTTTTGCGGTTTGCTTTGGTCTAGCTTGTGCTATTGGGGGTCTGTCTTTTGTCAAGTCTGGGATTCCGGTGTGGTTGTTCAGCTGTAATACATCGCTTGGCTATCGGGGACAAATACGATTGTATCGGGGGCGAAGACATCGGAGACGAATTCAAAACGTGTTGAGGACATACCACATGCCCCAATCCATCAATCCCCTATAATTAGGATATTCAGAGGTAGGTAACTGGCTCCTCCGAGTAAGGCAAGACAAACCATCCTCATTATCCGAGGTATCAGCGGAGATCATCTCAAAGAGCTTCGAAGCGTCGCTTCCTAGATCGGCGATGTCCCCGCTCACAAATGATACGGACGTGTACTCTTTAGAGTCTTTCGTGAGTGCTTGCCTTCTTTTGCGTACGTTCCTCGAAACCTTCTGATAGAGCGATTGAGAGAGCGACGGCCGCCAAATGGTCAATCACTGGCGCATTCGCAACGAATGACACTCAGCTTTGGTGAGCGGCTTACACAATTTGTTCACCGGTGACTGTGTATAGCTGGCATCCACATGCTCCATGATGAGCGGGAACATAATTTCGCATCTCGAGGTCAGCAGCTCGTCTGCTAGCGTCTTCGGGTTCACAGACGGGTGGAATGTCCCTCTTGTGGAAGATCGAAAAGCATCGTCTGCTCCCGCTTCCGTAGGCTCCGCACCGACGACTGATCTTGAAGCCATTGTGGCCAGATAGGGCGTCATCGCCTCCCACTGGCGCAACCAGGACATCAAGGTGTCAACTAAGAACCCGGCTTGCCTTGCTCGAGAAATTCTACAGCTGGCCTTAGCCTGCAAGTATCCGCACTGGGGAAGATGATCCTAGCTAGGGAGCAGCCGGCGTCAGAACCAACTCGAAAGTCAAAAAAATCATGAAGAATGTCGCTGGGATAGACCCTAAGGCACGTGCAGACCACGGTAAACCAGCAAGGCGCAGTTCGAGAAAAGCATGGGAATACCACTTGAAACGGAGTGGAATACTTACGAGACTGGGATTTCAGAGGCAGACACTTCATCGGGTTGTTAGAATGGTGTATACTGCCAGTAAGGCCCAGGGCGTGTCCGTGCCTGTGTGGGCGGGGATATTGTATGACTAGCGTTAGCTTCTCTTCCCTGTTCTACCCTCTCCTCTCCATGAGCATCCCCTCTTGGTAGATATAGATCCCCGTATGTCTTCTTGAACCGCCCTGTTTTGTGTATGTACTTGAACAGCTGCTTTCGGCCTTGTCAGAAGCGTCCTCGCCGACCTTGCTCCTCTGCGCAGCTCTCTCTCCCGTTCCTCTCTCTACCTGCAGTAACTTGGGCACCTAAAGAGGTAATGATGGACTATTTCATCTGCCGCTTTGCACGCTGGGCACATGGGCGATCCCTCCTTGCCTATCTTTGCTAAGTGCCTGTTCAGCGGCGCGTGGCCGGTTCTAAGCTGTACGAGCAGCGTCGCATGTCTGCGGGGCATATCAGCTGTGAGCTTCATGAAGAGCTGTGAGCTTCATGAAGGCTGTTGAAGGCATCAATGGGTCAATTTTGTGCGCTATGTTAGCCCACGGGGACTTGATCCCGCCACTGCTTTCTTCCCTTCCTCGTCTGTGCGCTCATTACCTGCTACCCCCTCGTGGCCTGGTACCCACCTCATCATGACCTTGGGCCCTAGCTGCTGCTGGACCACCCCATCTATTTGCCTGTGCAGTGCATTCAGCAGGTGTTGTCCCAACATTTGTTTCTCCCTTCTTGTTGTTTGGATCGCAGCCTGATTATCCACTGCTATGAGGTACCGCCTCCCTCTTTCCATATTGAGCAGTTTTGCTCCCAGCGCCGCCCCAACGAGTTCTGCCTTGAAGAGAGTGTGCTCCCTCTCTGTGCCAAGATATAGCCTCACCGCTTGTCTTTCCACACCTCCATGGTACAATACTGCTGCAGCTCCCAGTCCTCCCTCGACGCATGAGCCGTCCGTAAAGACCTTAACTTCTGCCGTATCTCTCTCGACCTCTTCTATGGCCCGCTCTTTGTTGAGCAGGATTTTGACCTTGAAGGACGGCTCCCATTTTGGGCTGTGGACGACTGGGTGTATCTTCTCCATCCGGTCGGGTTGCAGGCCAAAGGCGTGCATCACTTCGTGGAGGGGGGTTCTATGCTTCTTCATGTACCTGTTTGCTGACTTCTGGACCCTATTAGTGAGTGGGTGCTTGTCTGGTAGACAAGCCATCCGAACAGCCGCTCTGTGGACTATCTTGGTGACCAGGAGGGGAAAGGGGAGGGAGGAGGTTAGCATGCACGTCTAGGGTGTCATTAGCTGTGGTCCTCATGGCACCAGTGATGAAGAGTGCGGCCTGCTGTTGGGCTCGAGCCAATTTGTTTATTGTTATTGGAGGAGGAAGGACAGTTTCAATCAGGACAATCTTACTTCTCATTTCTCTTATCACTCACCTTATTTTCCCATCATTCCAAGTCGAGTCGAGGCGCATACATGCGTACCATGAGTCAAACATCGAGTCGAGGCGCAGACATGCGTACCATTGAGTTAAGAGTTCATTTTCATGCCTATTATCGAGTCGAGTCGTCATTCTACTGGTCTGACATCATTTATTGCATCATCTCCATCATTTATGAAGAGATTAGCCATATAGGAGCTGTTGCATCACTGTTGACATCATTATGCTCCCATCCCCTAAGTAGCATCATATTTCACATGATTATTACATTCACACATGATTATTTCCTCCTATCCTACACTGCTTAAATACTTGGACTCTAGATACGAATAAAGAAGTGACTTAACAATCTTTTTCCCTAGAGCTTCGAGTCATAAGCTTCTTTGGACTATTATTGTTTCCTCCTCAACTCTTATTGCACCAAGAACATTGCTTAAATCTAGAACTCTAGAACATTGCTCTTATCTCTCAACTAGAACACTGCTTGAGATCTTTATCACATCATTATTCACTCGACCCCAACCCCTTACTCTGATTTATATTAGATTAAAAGTCTCATAGACTTTTCATGGCCCAACAGATCATGACCGCCCTCCCTCATCCTAAACATGATATCCACAAGTTTAGGGATATAAAACCAAAGCTGAGTAAGGATAACTGGATGTCTTGGAAGAGAGAGTTGTTGGCTACTTCTCGAGACAGAGGCCTTTACAGAATGATCACAGGAGCAGATGACTATCCAGATGTCACCAACAGGGCTGTAGTAATCCTCAATGGGGTTGAGACTGTTGGTAATATTCCATTAACTCAGCTCCAGGACGAGTGGCACGACAGGAACAATGTGGCTTATAGCCAAATACTCCTGTGTATTACCCCTGAACTCCAAACAGCCATCGACTCTACAGAATCTTCAGCTATAGCATGGGAGATCCTGACAAGGAAATTCGAGTCTACAGACCCTAGCAAAATCAGCATCATTCGCACAAGATATGAAAATTATCACATGACCGAAGGACAATCTGTCTCCTCCTACCTCACTATAATGAAGGAGTACAGGAATCAATTGGCAAAAATGGGTGAGATCATTGCTGATTCTACCCATGCTGCCACTGTCCTCAGGAATGTACCTGAATCCTGGAGGCCTATCGCTCAAACCATCAGGATGATCACTGGGGACATAGATGTCATTGAGGAGAAGCTAGAGGCTCATGAGGCGGATTTAAGTGCGGTGGAAATATCGAATCAAGCAGCTACGGCTTTTGTGGTACAATCAAAGGGGGCAGGACGACCTAATAACTCTGCATACCCCACCACAAAACCATGGAACACCCCCTATCCAACAAATAACAATCAGAGACCATTTTACAACTGCAATAATTGTGGAAAGGAGGGTCATTCAGCTTCAAGATGTTTCGCACCAGGAGGGGGCTGGCAGGACAAGACCCATGGGGAGGCAGGGGTCGAGGAGCAAGTGTTGCAAGAGGTGGAAGAGGGGGTATTTGGCCGGGAGGAAGTGGCAATCGATCAGCTCCTGTTTGGAACTCTCCAACAGTTGCCTCACAGATGCATCAAACTGTGCCTGCAGGAGCCAACAATTCTTCAAATAATTCTTCAGTGCCATCATCAAGATTTGCCAATGCATCGACAAAGAATATTGTTATGATGGCATATATCTCTGAACAAGAAGAAGACCAATCCAAGAGTGTTGTTTTATCCACAAAAACATCAGCTCTATCAGCCATACAAGACAGGTCTCATATGTGGTTGGTGGACTCTGCAGCATCAAGTCATATATGCGGCAGATTGGAACTCTTTGATGAAATTCACTCGACTCCTACTATATTGGTCGAGACTGCAAGTGGTGAGGCCTTCGAGGCTAGTCAAAAGGGGACAATTCGCATCACACTTCAAAGTGATGAGTCTATGAACCTACCACCCTTGGAGTTGACATTGCAAAATGTCATTTTTGTCCCAAAACTCGATGCCAATCTACTTTCTGTTGGGAGGATGACAACAGCAAATGTAGATGTGGTTTTCAGTCGAGGGGACACTTCACTGCTCTATAATGGGGAAATTGTTGCAAAAGGAACAAAAATCAACAATTTATTCGCATATATGGCAACATCAGTTCAATACCCTGTAGAGACTGTGGAATATTCTGGTGAGCCAAGTGAGCTTACACTTTGGCATCATAGGCTTGCACATGCCGCGCCATCAACACTGGAGACTATGTCGAGGTTGCAAACAGTTGATGGACTCCCTGATGTGGAGGAGGACCAGTACATGAGCCAATGCTCACATTGTCCCTTTGGCAAGCAAACACGCGCACCTTTCAAAAGTACAGAAGAATTACCAGAGAAAATTGGAGATATCATTTCCTCTGACCTTTGTGGTCCATTCGACGTCTCCATCAATGGCTTTCGATATTTTGTGACCTGGATTGATCACAAAACTCGCTATGTCAGTATTGATTTCTTGAAGAACAAGGAATGTGCCACTGTTACCAATTCATTCAAGGGATATATTGCATGGTTGAAGAAGCAGAAAGGAGAGGATGTGAGGAGAGTGAGGACAGATAATGGAGGAGAATATATGGGGAAGGAATTTCAAAAGTTATGCAAAGACCTTGGAATCGCTCATCAAACCACTTCTCCCTATACTCCAGAGCATAATGCCATTGCTGAAAGATACAACAGGACCCTTCAAGAAGGAGCATTGACCCTTCAGCATGATGCTGGACTCTCGAATCGATTTTGGGTCTCTGGAGTGCACACGGTCAATTTTGTCAAAAATCGAATTTTGCATCATAGGATCAACAAATCACCTTATGAGGCCTTCTGGCTAGTAAAACCAAAGGTGAATTGGCTTCGCACTTATGGCTCCAAGTGCTGGGCCTTGATTCCTAAAGCAACAAGGAGAAAGGGAGATTACAAGTCAGTGGAAGGAATATTTGTTGGATATTTCGACAATTCCAAGGCTTACAAGGTCTGGGTTCCACGCACACATACACTGCTGAAGTCCAGGGACGTTGTCTTTGATGAGCTGAATCACATAGAACGAGTCTCTATTCATGGAACTGATGCAGACGACACACCTACACTCTGGCAACGTGAATCCAGACTCCCTGTTATTTTCCAGCCTGAGGAGCCGAGGCCTGTACAGGAATGGCAGTATGATGAAGAATTACCATTCGTTGACAGGACTGATACTACTGGAATATTACAACAAGTCGAAGAGGAGGAGAAGAAGATAGAGCATGAGGAAGAGATCGAAGGAGTGGAGCTGAGAACAGAGGAAGAAGACAGAGAAGCAGAAGAAGAAGAAATTGAAGAAGAAATCGCTCCAAAGGATTTTTCCAAAGGTCCATGGATGGATCCATCAAATGTGGAGTATGGAAGAGGAAGGAGACACGCAGCACTGATGAAAGAGATGATTGCTATGGCGCATGGGAGGAAGGAACTTGAGGAGGTGGAAGCAGCATTCGTGACTCTTGCAGAGGATGAACCAAGCAACTACAAGGAGGCTATGAGCTCGGAAAATGCATCACAGTGGAGGAAATCATGCGAGGTGGAATACGACACACTCACAGGTTACTATACCTGGACCCTGGTCGAATGTCCTCCGAACACGAATATTATAGGATGCCGTTGGGTTTTCAGAGTCAAACGAGACAATATAGGCGATATAAACAATTTCAAATCAAGACTAGTGGCACAAGGCTTTTCACAAGTTCCAGGCATCGATTATCAAGAAACATTCTCCCCCACTATCAGATTAACCTCAATTCGACTCATTCTTGCATTAGGTTGCAAGTACAACCTTGAACTGCGCCATGTGGATGTAAAGGGCGCATATCTCAATGGCAAACTTGAGGACACTGTGTATATGCGCCAACCAGAGGGTTTTATCAAGTCAGGAGAGGAACATCTTGTCTGCAAGTTAAACAAGGGGATCTATGGGTTGAAACAATCAGGAAGAGTGTGGCACAATACTTTGAGGAAGGAATTAGAGAAGATGGGGTTCAAGGCAGGGGAAGCAGATCAAACAATGTTTTTCAGGTTTGGAGACAAAGGAGAGGTGGCTGTAGTGGGCTGGTATGTGGATGATGGATTAATGGCTGCAAATTCCAAGGAAACAATGGAGAAAATGATCAGAGATGTGAGGGGGAGCTTTGACATCCAAGACCTAGGTGAACCAAGCCGGCTTTTGGGAATTCGAATCATCAGGAATCAAGAACTGGGCACCATTCATATTTCCCAACCATCCTTTATCAACTCTATTTCAAAACGATTCGATGTTACAGCTGGACGTGCTACAAACTCACCCATGGACCCAAACATCGAATTCAGAATCTCCACCAATCCAAATGATATTATGGATATATCCTATTCATCATTGATTGGAAGTCTCAACTACTGTGCAGTGGCCACTCGACCAGACATATCCTATGCAGTCAACAAATGTGCACAATTTGCATCCAAACCCAATATCACTCACTGGGAAGCTGCCAAACGAATTCTACGCTACTTAATCAACACAAAAGAATTTGGCATCACATTCTCAAGTCATGGTGATGGCACAAAGGGATATGCTCATGGACTTGCAGGATTCACAGACGCAGACTTCGCAGGAGACAAGGATGATAGGAAGTCTACCACAGGATGGGTTTTTATGTTCAATGGTGGCCCTATCTCTTGGGCATCAAAGAAACAGAATCTTGTGAGCCGATCATCAATGGAATCGGAACTGGTTGCAGGATCCTTTGCATCAGCAGAAGGAATATGGCTTATAAGAATGGGAAAAGATTTTCAGCATAACCTTGCTCCCATCACCATATTTACCGACAACCAATCCTCCATCGCATTTTCCCAAGACAACATCAATAACAGTCGCACAAAACATATTGATGTTCACTTCCATTACACAAAGGAACAGATCACCAATGGAAACATTAAACTACATTATATTCCTGCGATGGACAATCCTGCGGACATTCTCACAAAGCCATTATCTCCACGCAAACATCTCCATATCCTAGAATTTCTAGGAATACGTCGAGTTTGAGGGGGAGTGTTATTGGAGGAGGAAGGACAGTTTCAATCAGGACAATCTTACTTCTCATTTCTCTTATCACTCACCTTATTTTCCCATCATTCCAAGTCGAGTCGAGGCGCATACATGCGTACCATGAGTCAAACATCGAGTCGAGGCGCAGACATGCGTACCATTGAGTTAAGAGTTCATTTTCATGCCTATTATCGAGTCGAGTCGTCATTCTACTGGTCTGACATCATTTATTGCATCATCTCCATCATTTATGAAGAGATTAGCCATATAGGAGCTGTTGCATCACTGTTGACATCATTATGCTCCCATCCCCTAAGTAGCATCATATTTCACATGATTATTACATTCACACATGATTATTTCCTCCTATCCTACACTGCTTAAATACTTGGACTCTAGATACGAATAAAGAAGTGACTTAACAATCTTTTTCCCTAGAGCTTCGAGTCATAAGCTTCTTTGGACTATTATTGTTTCCTCCTCAACTCTTATTGCACCAAGAACATTGCTTAAATCTAGAACTCTAGAACATTGCTCTTATCTCTCAACTAGAACACTGCTTGAGATCTTTATCACATCATTATTCACTCGACCCCAACCCCTTACTCTGATTTATATTATTTATGTGACCTTTTGTCCCTTTGTTTCGTGCAGTGCCTGGCACGAGGAAAATGTCAGCTGCGTATAATAGCCTTGGGACTGCCACTACCAGGTAGTATTTCTGCATGTGCTTGGCAGCTACCCCTTTCGTTGTCCTTGCCAGCCTCGTGTATTGATTGATGAATCTATCCTCTTTTGCTAGCACCTAGTTGACATGCTCCTTGAAGCGTAATTCTTGATCTAGTACTACTCCGAGGAACTTGTGTGAGGTTGTTGGATAGATCACATGTTGCCCTATTCTGATGGATGGCTTTGTGATTGGCCTGGTCTTCCTGTTTCCAGTCGGGTCTTTGTCTCTTTGCCTGGTTAATCCCATTAGTCCAAACTTATCCAGAGCAAAATGACACTCATGGCTGTTAGCCCAGTTCATCGCGCCCCCATGCCTCGTCATGATGTCTGACAGCTTATCAAAGGCTTCCTGTAGGCTGTCCCCCTCTGCTATCAGAGTCGTGTCATCCACGAAGCCTACACAGTCCTCCCTGTTCTTGCACCTTACCACCTCCAGTGAACTCGTGTTATAAAACTGGTACGTGATGGCTGACAGTGGGCATTCTTGATCCATGCCACGGCCTATCCTTATCATTGGGGTACTGTGATCATCAAAGTTTACCGTTTATTTTTATTTTTATTTTTATTTTTATTTTTATTTTTATTTTTATTTTTATTTTTATTTTTATTTTTATCCAATTTTATGTCTTTTGGGGCAAGGCCCTATGTAAGACAGTTTCTACACAGCGCCCGTCGACATGTTTTTTCTACCTGACCTGTCCACCTCTATCTCCGCTTATGCTCTGCGGGCAAAGCCCCGAGCGTGTCCGTGCCTGTGTTGGCGAGGATGTTGTTCTTTGCGCATTGCGCAGCTTGCTCTCCACTCCCCTTCTTTCTACCTTCTGTCATTCTCTCGCTGTTGTGGCAGTTCCAGTTCCCCGTGCGTCTTTGTGAACCTCCTAGTGCCCTGTACATACTTGAACAAATGCTTCATGGCCTTCGGCCTGCCCAGTATGGTTGTGGGCATTGCGGCCCCTCTTCCAAGTGCTCGCTGTAGCTCCTGCCTCTGCTTGTCGTATGCCGGACACCTGAACAAATAGTGCTAGACCGTCTCCTCCACCTTTTGACATGCGGGGCACATGGGTGAGTTCACCTTTCCCATTCTGTGTAGGTGCTTGTTCAGGCCTGCATGCCCGGTCCTGAGTTGCATGAGTATGCTGGCGTGTCTGCGTGGTAGCTCCTGGCTGAGCCTGGCGTATGCTGTGGACGGCATGGACTGATCGATCTTGTTGTAGAGGACAGGAATTATAGGCAGTAGGTATGAACTTCTTGCTCAAAAGAATAGACTAGAAAACAATTCACTCTCTCAGTGAATTTAGTTGTCACTGAGAGAGGGGGAAACTGTTTCACTGCGCATGTACTACTACCCGGCTCTTTAGCGCCCAAGGGCTCGCGCGTCGAAGTCATTTCAGACTCCGCTGGGTGCAGCCGCTTGTGAAAGTAGGAATAACAAGATGAAATGGAGAGACAGGGAGTGAGTGGAAAATTTCGAAAATAACCAGAGAAATGGATGCATGATACAAGAACAAAATGAGAAGAAATTGAGAAAGCACACAACAAATTGGATATATTATGCTTGATTTTGGTGCAGGAGCATCAATGCACCCAACACTTGTGTGCTATGCGGGCCCACGGGGATCGTGTGAAGGCTGCCCTCGCCTCCTCTCGTATGCTCTTTTGAAAGTGCTGTAGCTCTGCCGACCTGCTCTTGGGCATTATACCTCCGCACTCGATTGGGATGAAGCGCTCCTCGCTGGAGTCTCCTCTCGCTGCCCTCTTGGCCTCTTCGTCTGCCCTTTCATTCCCCTCCACTCCTTCATCCCCTGGCACCCACCTCATTACCACCTGAGCCCTCGGCTGCTGCTCCAGCACTCCCTCGATCTGCCTGTGCAGCACGTTGACTATATACTGCGCTGATATCGCCCTTTCCCTCCTGGTGGTTTGCATTGCCGCCTGGTTGTCAGCTGCTATCACGTATCTCGCCGCTCTTTCTGTGTTCAGCAGCTTGGCACCCATCGCTGCTCCCACCAGTTCCGCCTCGAATACGGTATGCTCGTGCTCGGCCCCCATGTATAGCCTTACCACTTGTTTCTCTATACCACCTCTGTACAGCACTGCCGCCGCTCCTACTCCTCCCTCTATGCACGAGCCATCCGTGTACACTTTGACTTCGGCTGGATCTGTCAAAATCTCGTCAATGGCCTGTTGTTTATCCTGGGGGATACGTATTTGGAACGACGGCTTCCACTTTGGCCCAAAGCAGACCGTCTGTATCTTCTCCATCGTGTCTGGCTTCACTTCGTACGCGTGGAACATTTCGTGTAGTGGCGACCGGTGTTTCTTGACATATCTCGCCGCCGCTCTGCGTGCTTTTGGTGCCAGCGGGTGCAGTGGTGGCAAGCATGCTATCCTTGCTGGCGTGCGATGGACCATCTTTGCCACCAGCAGGGGGAACGGATGTAAGTTGGCATGGGCATCTAGGACATCGTTTGCTGCCATGCTCATCGCTCCCATGATAGATATCGCGGCCTGCCACTGGACCCTTGCAAGCTTATTGATGTTTCCCTTCATCCCCTTGCTGTGCTTTGTGTCTGGGATTAAAAATATGTCAGCTGCGTAGAGCATTCTTGGGATCGCGACTGCTAGGTAATATTTCCTCATGTACTTAGCTGTTGTGCCCTTCGTCGGCTTTGCGAGCCTCCTATACTGTGCAATGTACATGTCCCCTTTTTTAAGCACATAATTGGTGTGCTCCCTGAAGCGCAGCTCCTGGTCGATGACGACCCCTAGGAATTTGTGGGTAGCTGTGGGCTTGATGATGTGTTGGCCTATCGTTATGGACGGCCTGGTTATTTGCCTGGTTTTCTTGGGCTTGCCAGGCTCTCGTTCTCGCCTTCTGGTGAGCCCCATAAGCCCAAACTTGTCCACTGCAAAGGTACACTGATGTTGCTCTGCCCATTCACCTGCTCCGCCTGGTTTGCACATGACTTTTCTCAGCTTTTCGAACGCCTCTTGTAGGTCCGCCCCCTCTGCCATCAACGTGGTGTCGTCCACGAATCCAATGCAGTCCTCCCCGTTCGCCCGTCTGATCATCTCGAGCAAGTCTGCGTTGTAAAACTGGTACGCGATGGCTGATACCGGGCATCCCTGGTCCATTCCTCTGCTGACCAGTCTGGCTGGGGTGCTGAAGTCGTCAAAACTGACCATGGTAGCTCTCCCTTCCACTCTTCTGCGTATCCATCTGGTGTATTCTTCCGGTATTCCCCTGCGGCGCATGTTATGTATCAGTCGGTCTAGTAGTATGCTGGAAATTGCCCCCTTGATGTCTAGAAACAGTAGACCTAGCACTCTACCTTTCCTCCATGCATCCTTAGCAGTTGCGATTGTGTAATGTATGACGTCTGTCGTGGAGCGTCCCGGCCTGCAGCCAAAGTGGTTCTCCGGCAGTAAATGATGTCGCTCCACCGTTTTGACTATGTCTTCGGCCACGCACGCGGATAGCACCTTGCCTATTGTGTCCAGTAGTGCAATGGGGCGGTATGACCCCGGCAGTGTGTAATCGCTCTTCCCGGGCTTCCGGAGCACCCTCGTGACTGAGTCCCTCCATTCCACAGGGTAGACATCGAGGTCGAACGTGGCTCGATAGAGCAGGCCTATGTATGGTAGCATCGTGTCAACACACTGTTTTATTAGCACATTGGGGATGCTGTTCGCTCCGGGGGCCTTGAAAGGGTTGAGTTTCTCCACCGCCCTCCTTATTTGGTCGTCTGTGATCGGGGCGTAGTCGAAGGCCGGCTCTGGGTACTGGTAGTCGCTTTGTATGCCTTCGCTGTCTGCTCCCATCGCCGGGAAGAAGGAACTGAACAGCATGTCAGCCTTCTGCTCATTGGTGTCTGCCACCCACCGGGTCCCATCATCTCTTTTGGCAGTGAGGGTCGGTATGCGTGTCCGTGCTCCATCTGTTGGGTCCACTGAGGCGTACTTATGAGCCATCCACACAGTCTTTTGGTCTACTTCCTTCCTCCAGGAACGCATCCCAATGCTCCTGCTTCGCCTTTTCTATCTTCCTTGCGTACTGATTCCTTGCCTCTCTGTACTCCTCGTGCACCCTGTCTGCTAGATCGCCTCATCTGGCGTATGCTTTTCTGCCCCTGCTCCTGGCTTCGGCCCTAGCTTTTGTCAGCTCCAGCTACCACCACCGTTTCATATAGGGAGATGGCTTAGTCTTGGGCACCAAGTCTTCCACTGTCTCCGTGATAGCCATTGTGAGCACCTCAAGGGTTCTTTGGAGCTGCGCCCTGCTCCCTGGTGTCAGATCGGCGATCCTTTCTCTCAGGCGTGCGTCTAGTTCCTTGTTGAACTCCTTCCAGTCTACCTGTCTGAAGTTGGACTTGGGGACATACGCAACCTTCCTGAGCGAGATGTCGATTGTTGTGTCCACTGGGAAATGGTCGCTTTTGGCTGGCTGGTCTTCTGGAATTGTTCTGCAGCTGATGAGCTGCTCCAGCATTTCTGTGGAGATAAAAACATCGTCAGTTTGCATGTAGTTTCCTGTTTCCATGGCTCTTAGCATTGGTATCTCTTTCGGGAGTGCCATCTGCATGTCGTACTCCGCTATGGTGTTTAGCAGGACCTGCGCCTTGTCTAGGTTGCTGCGAGTGAACAGGTGTGAATTCCGACCCTCATCCCACATTGGATGGTGCCGATTGAAGTCTCCCAACCATATCTCCCCGCATGTGTCTTCTTCTTGCACTTGGCCGCCTTTCGCTTTGTTCTGTAGGTGTTTCTGTAGGTCTCTTATGCTGTCAGAATGGGTACAGTCACAGTATATGTTGTATATTAAGACGTTACCGGTGTCAGTTTTTATCTTGACTGCTGTGACGTCTGGTGTCCCTACGTCCACTGCTGCCCAGTCGTTCATGATTGTGTCTTTGTTGATGAGTATCATGGATCTTGTCCGTTTGGTCTTGTCTTTTTAGTGTGTGTCAGGGTATATCGAGTACCAATGCGGTGAGGCCCTAGCATTTCCAAGAAAATTGATATACGGTTCCTGTATTGCCACTATGTCGTATTTGCTGGGAGGGCACTTAGCCAGTAGATCCGCGGTCGCTGTAAGCGACTTGTTTACATTCTGTTGTCTGACTCGCAAGTGTTTTCTGGGTGTGTTGTTGTCACTCATCCTTGATATAGGTCGTTGTTGTTGTCTTCTTGCTGTTGTCCCTCGAGGTTCTCCCCCCCTATGCTGTACTCGTCCAGCCGCCTCTGTCGGTTTCCTTTGTTCACCCAGCCAGGGTCGTGGTGCCCTCTCGGTGGGTTGACTCCCCTATTTCCTTCGCCTTGTCTTTGCCCTCTGGTCACCATGTTCCACCCATTATACTGCCATTCATCTATGTTTTGCTGTCTGACTGCGTTCTGCCTGTTGAGCCTCTTGAAAAGCTCACCCGCATCTTCCACTTCCCCTGCGACTCCCTGTTGCTCCCACGTCCAGGGGGTGTCACTTGGGAAGTATTTGTAGGTGTGCTCTGCGTCTGCTCTCTCTATCGCTTGGCACGCCGCCTTGAACGTAGGGCAAGTTCGGTCCCACGCTGCGTGCCCATATTCGTCGCAGTTCACGCACTTGAACTTGCTGGGGTCTGTTTCCTCGCATTCTGCTGTTCTGTGCGGCTTCCCGCACGTGCTGCATCTCTCCTGCTCCGTGCAATCTGTGGCCATGTGTCTGGCATTATGCTTCTGGCATCTCAGGCATCTCCTGGGCTCCTTTTTCATTCTTCTCGCCCAGGTACGCTTGCCCGCTATTATCATTCCATCTCGAATGCTCTGGTTCGCTGCCTCAGTTGTCGCGAACTTTGCGATGATGTGCGCTGAGCGCTGCCCCTCTGTCCTCCGGTGGATTGGTTTGATCCATCTTGTCGATATGAGGGTGCCGCCCGACAAATTCGAGTCGTGTTCGATCTTTCTGAGCTCTGCGAAAGCTTCTGGTGAGTGAGACAGCGGCACATATTCTACAATAACGGATACTGCTCATTCTTTGATGACCGCCGTTCCACTGAACTTCTCCAGGAACTTCCCTTTGTGGGCCTGCACCCACGTGGCCACTGCAGCCGTGCTTACTTCAAATACCATTCCCCCATTCGCCAGCTTTTTAACCCCTATGAAACACACTTCGCACTCTTCTTCTGTCCAGTCAGTCTGCTCTATAGCTTCATTGGCCTTTGCTACTAACTCCTGCTCCATGAGCGTGGCAAGCGTGTTTTGCACAGCTCTCAGGTCGCTGTCTATTAGTATCTGTTGCTCCCTAGCCTTTGCCCTGGCTAGGTTATTAGGGTGCGACAGCGGCACATTACCTCGAAGTGCTGCCGTGTACGTGGCCCCCATTTCTCTTTCTCCGCCAAAGTTTACCGTTGTGCACCAGCCTTCGACCTTTCTCTGTATCCAGTCAGTACACTGCTGCGGGACGCCTCTCAGGCGCATGTCGTGTACTAATCTTTCAAGGATTATGCTTGGGAAAGCTCCCTTGATGTCAAGGAAAAGCACCCCCAGCACTTTGCCCCTCCTCCGCACATCTTTTGCTGCTCCGACTGTGTAATGGAGTGCGTGCATTGTGGTGTGACCTGGTCTGCATCCAAAGTGATTCTTCAGCAGCAGGCAGTAACTTTCTGTCATTTTTGTTATGAAAAGGACTGTATGATATCCTGTTACCCTCTCACTCACTCCGATCCATCAGCTACTCACCGACCCTTTCCCTTTCACGAGCATCCACCATTCCACGAGTCATACAAGTCCATCGAGGCACGCACGCGTGTGCTGAGCGGAGCTGAGTTGAGTCGAGGGGCCATGTGAGCCCAAGTGAGATCATGGGCTCACAACACCGCAATCTCTTACATGGATCAGCTGGACGATCAAGGCCCGTTTATTTTCTTTCCCCTCTGTACCTGACATGACCCTGCCCATTTTCCTGATCATATCATGTTGATCCATCGTTTGTACTCACAGGTAGTCTCCACTCCCTGATCTACCCTCCATATGTTCCACATCCATTATCTACCATTATCTACCCCCAGCCCACCTGCGTCACACCCATGCCCCCTCTATCCTACCATCAGATACTGTAGTTACGCTTGTATAAAAGATCGAACAATGCTCTCAACCAATTTACCTCTTTTTGCTGGTCACTTCCCATGCGCTTGAGTTCTTAGCGCATCAAACTCTCCCTGTACCAATCCGAGTCACGCCAGTCTATTTTATTGAGCCACTCACAGTAGCACATCCCATAGTTACTTAACATTCTTCAGAATTTTGACTAGGTCCTCAGCTATGCAGGCCGACAGTACTTTCCCCATCGTGTTGAGCAGAGCAATGGGCCTGTAAGCTCCAGGAACAGTGTAGTCTGCCTTGCCGGGCTTCCTAATGATGTGTGTGATTGAGTCATGCCACTGTGCTGGGTACGTTTCTAATTCGAAGGTGGTGTGGAAGAGGGGGCCTAGGTATGGTAGTAGGACAGGAAGACACTGCTTAATGAGCACATTTGGTATGCTGTTGATGCCTGGTGCTTTGAAAGGGTTTAGTCTGTCGACAGCCCACGCGATCTGGTTGTCGGTGATGGGTGAGTAATCGAAGGCTGTCAGCTGGTACTGTGCCATGGGCTGGGTGTCATTGCTCGCTCCTCTTGCCTCTGGGAAGAAGGTGTTGAACAGCATTTCTGCCTTCTGTTCATTTGTCTCTGTGACCCACCTACATCCATTGTCCCATTTGGCACTAAGTGTTGGGATCCGCGTTTTAGCCCCATCTGATGAGTCCACTGACGCGTATTTGTGGGCAGTCCATATTGTTTTTTGGTCTACACCCTCTAGGAAGTTTTCCCAATGCTGATGCTTTGACTTTTCAATCTGAATGCACTGCACAGGCAAATAGATGGGGTGGTCCAGCAGCAGCTAGGGCCCAAGGTCATGATGAGGTGGGTACCAGGCCACGAGGGGGTAGCAGGCAATGAGCGCACAGACGAGGAAGGGAAGAAAGCAGTGGCGGGATCAAGTCCCCGTGGGCTAACATAGCGCACAAAATTGACCCATTGATGCCTTCAACAGCCTTCATGAAGCTCACAGCTGATATGCCCCGCAGACATGCGACGCTGCTCGTACAGCTTAGAACCGGCCACGCGCCGCTGAACAGGCACTTAGCAAAGATAGGCAAGGAGGGATCGCCCATGTGCCCAGCATGCAAAGCGGCAGATGAAATAGTCCATCATTACCTCTTTAGGTGCCCAAGTTACTGCAGGTAGAGAGAGGAACGGGAGAGAGAGCTGCGCAGAGGAGCAAGGTCGGCGAGGACGCTTCTGACAAGGCCGAAAGCAGCTGTTCAAGTACATACACAAAACAGGGCGGTTCAAGAAGACATACGGGGATCTATATCTACCAAGAGGGGATGCTCATGGAGAGGAGAGGGTAGAACAGGGAAGAGAAGCTAACGCTAGTCATACAATATCCCCGCCCACACAGGCACGGACAGGCCCTGGGCCTCACCCATGGAGCACAAGCAGCGATTGAGAAGGAAAGGAGAGGTAGAATAAACATGTGTTGACCGGCGCTTTGTATGAAATGTCTTACATAGGGCCATCCCCCAAAAGACAATAAATTGGATATAAAAAATAAAATAAAATAAAAAATAAAACACCTCGCAGGAGCAACCGCCCACGCAAACCCATACAACATTAGACCTCAACAGGTGAAGCATCTCAATGCCCTGGAGGATATTTGGGGCCTTGTTGGTGATGAGAAGGGTGTAGAGCTCCTCCAAAGGCTGGTAGACATAGCGAACGTCAAGAGGCCCCACGGAAGAATGCTGTGTGTTCACTAAGGATGAGTTTAGGAAATGATGCACCTGGTAGTTGGTGTGCCGCATGTTCAGGTCTTTGCCTGGAGAAACAAAAATAAGGCTTAAATCATTTAGAGATAGTGTGATGAGATAGAACTTGAAATGTGATTTGGGAAAGATCATGCGAAGTCCATCCATATGGCTGGCCAGAAGTCCATGCCTTCTTCTTCCAGTTCTTCTGCCACTGCCTGAAATTGACAGAATAAATTTCATTCTGCTCACAATACTACCAGCTATCCGGAACATTGGCTTGGGCTGGGCTCAGGCTGACATGCTAATCATCAACCTCTTCAACAGTGACAAAATGGGACACTTCAGCCAGGTGCTTGTCTTCCACCCCAGGACACCCACTCACCAATAACTGGAAGTCCCCCGCATGCCCTGACAGCTGTCTGGCCTCGATATAAGCGATTAAGGCTTTTCCTGTTATATCTTCACAGTCTATGAGCTCGAGTCGGTGTAGGCACGGACCAAGCGAACTTAATTGAGCAAACACTTCGTCTGTCATGGGTAAGCCTTCGATGCGGAGTTCTTCGAGATGAGCAAAATCCGTCTGGCTGAAAAGCCACTCACATGTGTCGGCTTGCAGCTCTTCAATGCGATGGAGGTCGAGCCTCTGAATGTGCGGTGCTCGCTGAGGCAAGCGCTTGAGTGATGCAGACACATTAGTACAGCCTTCGTCATTCCAATCTTCTGCATAGCCATCCTCCCTTGACCCATCGAGACGTATGGATCAAAGGGTGGGTGCTTCCAAACACTGCAAGATGTCGAGGCCACAGCCAGGAACTGTGACATCTACTTCCTCAAGATGAGGAAGTACCTTGAGGCGAGGATAGTCGAGGCTGTGGCTGGGTTGGAATGAGAAGAAATGGTACCCGGAGTACTTGAGGTATTTAAGGTGAGGAATAGCTGCAATGGTGTTCAGCACCCACTCGATAGGCGTAACTTGGTCGTCAGGCCCAGACACGATCATGAGGGCGGAGACAGTGGAAAGCAATTTAGATGATGGAGCAGGGATCCTCAGCGGAGAAACAGTTAGTCTCCGAAGCCATGGGGAAGGATAAAATGTGTATTCAAAATAGTCCTGGGTGGGCCTGCCTGACATCTCATCAATGGTAATGCACAACTCCTCTAGAAGTGGTGCGGTATTGCCATTGCATCTTCCTTCAGAGAGTGCAATAGATGAAAGGATTGTGTCCGCGATACCAGACGTGGGTACGTCGATGTTAAGGACGCGGAATCGTCTGACATGGCTATGCAACAGCACCAGCGTCGGCCGCAGATCGGTGACTCCGAGTGGAATCTTGAGGACCACATTGAGTGGACACCCGCCCTATTTTTTGAGCCATTGCCAGAGATCGGTAGGATCATCAAATCGATGTGTATGGCCAATGTTGAGGTGTGTCCAGAGCTGCGGTGTAGCTTTGGCTATGTCCCGCCAGAATTGGCAAACGCGCATAAGTTGTGTTTGAGAGTTATTGGGTAACTGACAGAAAACATGGCTCCAGGCCTCGAAGGGCAGATACATTGAGGTTTGTGATGGCTAGCAAGTGCTTATGATACAGTTGCTACGGGACATGGAGCGCTGGCGCGGTCAAGTTACGTAGGCCAATGTCCCGGACGGTTCCAACCGCGCCGATCAAAAAGGGGACTGGTTACCCAATGAAGATAACTCACAATAATAAAGAGTGAAAAATGAGCTAATCTTGTAATAAATTCAAAGTATAGCAATGGTCATTGGTGAAGAATCCTGCCTTTTTTTACAATTACGGAAATGGTGTCGTATACGTCGTGTTCTATATTTAGACACGACATCAACGATGTGCAAGGTGCTTGCATGTCGCTCGGCACAGTGACCCACCCCACGGACAGTGTCCGCCATCGGCACGGTGCGGCGATCGATCATGTCAAGTATAGTATACGCATGTCCCATATCCGGGCCCACATAGGTGACTAAGAATCGTAGCGGCGGCGGCTGCCACCTCAGTCCCCGACTCTCTCTGAGTTGAGTCTAAAATAGGGAGTTACAAATGGCTGTCAACAATCTCTTTTTTGTTCGTGAGCGGTTACAGTAATGTGTTTTTCGATCGTGAGAGATTTCTATTCTAGTATGGATAACACTGATCCACACCTCCTTTTATCCCAGAGACCACCTCGTTTTGTGTAAGCGATGGGGCGAAGATGCTTATATGTTGCACAGTGGATGCATCGGTAATGTCAAAGTGATTTAGAAGGTTGTCTGAGAAAAATCAGACACGGTAAAAGGTGTGCTTACCTGTTCAAGTTGTATCACCATGGGTGATGAGTTTGATTCACATAATGGATACGGGACCTGCTGAGTTGCTCCCGGTGTATCACGTCTTTCGTTCCAGGTGATGGAGGTATGCGCAGGACAGATGCCCACTTGCTCGGGAAGAATGGTGGTATGCGCGGAACAGTCGGCAGTCGCGCTATCGTGTATAACCTGTTCGCCTTAGCATCTTTTGACCTTTCGATGATTTTTCCATCATATAAGGGTAGATCCTGCGTGGAAAGCTCCGCGACACTAAGAAGCCGTTGCTGCAGTGGAATTACCTGACAAGACAGGAAGTTCTGCCAAGGTAGAGTTTCAGTCGCTCTCGGTGTCACGTCGCTGAATCTCGCAGTTTCTCTGTCCAGATGGATGTATTCGGTCTACCCGGGATATTTGATGAAGAAAGCTGGTGAACGAGTTTATTGAGCATCAAACGAGGACACATCCCAGGTGGAGTACGTACGTCGTTAGACAATGTCTTCCTCATATTCAGAGTCGATACTTGCAATGTGTGGCACTTGGAGTGAGGGATGGAGAGTGTATAATGTTATCACTCGTGTGAGGAAGACGCAGGTTTACAATGGGAGGGGGTTGTGGGGAAAGCAAGTCTTTCAGAGGGTTTCCTGTGGTGAGTGAGCACACATTCTGGGCTGCTTCTGGCGAATTCTTTGTGCCATGCTGGCATGTAGGTCCAATTTTGGGGCTAGCAGGAAAGGTCGTGATACGCGCATTCAACGTGGGATTCTTCTTCTCTATAGCATCTGGACCGCTAAAACACCTGGCCCTTTACCTTCATCTTTCACCTTCCGATGCTCTGGCGTGGCTGACAGGGAGAATGGTGAGTCTTTGACGGGGATTTTCATCATTCTCCCTCATCGGGTGGATTGCCTACTCAATAACAAACACACTCCCCTCCATGTCGCTTCCATGTAGAGGGGTTATACGTCGGATATGCGTTGATAAATATATAGATGACCATCGACACCGTCCATGCTGTTAAGAAATACGCTATCAGTCACGTTAGCATTTAATGGAACGCATATCCCTTTTTCAGCTTTACCATCATGTGACCACCAAACATTGGTATATAGAAAGCGACATGTAAAATGGTTTTCACTTTTGTAAATAATACCTTGTAATTGATAACACGTATTCACTATGCCATGAACATCTAAATTTATACAGGGAATTGGACGAGGTTTTACATCAATAGAAGAATCGAACCATAAACAGCATGGAGGTGTACACATACCAATAGAAGTCGAATGACAACGAATACTTTCATGACAAGACAATAAAAGAATATTGACCCAGTCTTGTATACTTGCCTCATATGTGTCTGTATTCAAATTGAGGTGAGGAGCATATTCATTCCATGCAGTATTGAAAAACTGTGTAGGTAATACAGTTGAGTGAATATATTGCAAAATGTCAGATGCTGCTGTGGGAAGCGGACCAGCAGGGAAGAGTGCATTATTTTCATTAACCAACAGGGCATATAATTTGTCACGTGCACAATTAAATCCCATTGAGTTCAACCCATTATGCTGAATAAGTAAATTTAATGCATCTGACATTTTTCTACTTATCATAGATTGAATAGACCATTCAGCTCTCCAAGATAGGGATCCATTAGAATATAACACATAGAGACACATGATGATTGCATCATAAGCACACGACCATTTTAAGGCATCCCAGACACACCCAGAAAAAGTGTGTGGAAGATGTATTGTATGTGAAGGACCATTACTACTTACCAAATTTTGATTTTTAACTCTTGATGTATTTTGATGTAAATTCTCAAAGGAAATATTTACTTTAGGGTGTGAAAGACCTTGATCACATTCAATATCAGGAACATCTCTAAACTGACCATCGATAAAGCCATATTTTACAAGAGTATTATGTGCAAGACATTCCAAACGCAAATCTTCCATTTTCAATGCATATGAAAAAGGTTTATTCAACTGCTGTTGTGTGACAGGACGCATACTATAAAAACCAGTACACGATTGAGCTCTGGAAGCCTGTACATATGCTGCAAATCCTGACATTGATAAATCCGCTAATACTTTAGGAATTGTCTGTCCTTGACATGCATGGCTTGTTAATGCAAATGCCGGCTCAATAGGTAATTGATATCTAGTAACTCGTTTTTTAATTGTTAACTCTGAATTCTCTGTGAAATCGGTAGTAAAAGACCATGTAATAGGCTCAATAAGAAAGTAGGATGGTGGTAACCCTTTACACTGTACAATACTGTCTGGAAACTCTACAATTACAGCAGTAGCATATGTAAAGTCACATGAACATTGTGTTGTTTCTATATGTCTGACGATTCCTTTCGAACCATTTGTAATTTTCAATTCTGAAGATAAATTACGACTACGCAGAAGGATAGGCATTGAATTATACAGTGGTATGAAAGCTGGAAGTGCACCATCTTTATTCATGTGAGAAACATTCATTTTCAATAATGTTGACCGTTGTGGTTCAGGAACAGTAACACCATTAACGACATCATGTGCTGCACATATTACTAATGAAGGGCCTGTTGTTGAATTCGAAATCGTAACAGCTTTTTTTATATTAATAGAAGAACGCAACAAGTTTGTGGAAACAATTGCAACTGCCTCTATATTCTCAGGTAAACCCATATCGATCCCAAAAGGATTGGTAGAACTTTTAATAACCCTTGAATTAAATAAGTCGACATCATCCATGGTACACTTACGCATTCTCAGATTATTTACAGCAGTTGCATACTCGGCATCGGATTCCATACGTTTTTGTTCCGTCAGCTCCACAACAGTATTTACTGATTTCCAAGCCATGCGTCCAAGCCGTTTACATATTTCATTGTTAGATTGGTGTAAACTTTTTGATATAGGCTGATACAAAGCTGTTTCAGATACAGGTGGATGCTGATGAAAGTCACCGGCAAAAATGACAATCATTCCTCCAAACCAATCGTCAGGACATTCTTTAGCAACTTGTAAAGCATGGTCTAACTCAGACAGCAATTGGGCTCCAACAGAGCCAATTTCATCAATGAATAATATGTCCACCGCTTTCCATTCCTGACGAGATGCATGAACTTTATTTAAATTTACTAGTACAATGTAATCTTCAGTATTCTCACCAGGAGTACGATTAGTTTTTCCATTCTTTCGACGTTTAACAGCAATGCCTAGTCCTTTATGAACAGTCATACCTCCAATGAGTTTTGCAACTCCACCTGTAGGAGCTAGATACCTTATTGAAAAAGCACATCCATAATAATTCATTACTTCATTCAATGCACCAATACCATGTGTTTTACCAGTTCCCCCTGGTCCTGTCAAAAACATATGAAGTGGAGGAGGATGTTCAACACTAGTTTCTGATGGTAGAAATTTCAAGTGTTCGTGAAAGGAACGTAAATGGAACCAGGCATCTGTTGCAATAACAAAAGCAATCCGTTGCTTAATATTCAAAGTAAATTTTTTACAAATTCCCAAACATAAATCAACGGCAGATATGGCAGGTGGATTGTCATTCAAAGAACATACAGTGGAATGAGGCGGTGCCAACGAAGCAACAGCTACATGCTTAATATCCTCCTGAGTGAATGTGACAGTCGGTGCTGAGTGCATTTGCTGGCTATCAATATCTGATGTGTTATGGCGGTTCTGCATAATCAATGCTTCTTGCTGTTCAACTTCTGATTTCCATAATTTAATCAGAGTAGGAGATAATGTGGGCAGAGGAGGTATACTATTATTTAAAGTAAGATGAGTAGAATAACCCTCATTCACGAACCAATTAGATGATTGTAATAAGCCAAGTACATTGCCAACGTTGGAATCTTTTCCTTTTAAATTTGATGGGTCAATATGTAAATCAATGTCAACATCTTCATCAGTACCTGCTAAGACAATACTCATTTCGTTTGATTTCTTAAATAACAGATCACATTTTCGTATACGTTCGGCATCACGTTCATCTTCACATTCATACATAGCTTCCCAGTTTGACATTACACGCAAACTAAATGCAGAAAATGCATAACACTGCAACACATCTTCAAAGGATTCATTCTCTAAAATAAGAGGAACAGTGGGACTAAAAGGTTTGAAGTGTGCTACCATAAACAATGCATATTGATGTTCACTACTTTTTCGAGGAACTGAACAGCCAACAATTCTAGGGACTTGTAAATTAGATGCCAACTCAAACATTTCTGGATCAGTATGTAACACTAATCCATGTGTTTGCAAGAGACGATGTGGATATTTTAAGGCAAAGCGTTGATAACTAGCGGCATGACTTTCATCAATATCCTTTAATTTCTGGACACGTACACACCGAACAAAGTCATAAAAATTTAACTGACCAAGGTCATCATCACGAAACCAGTAATTGAATACTTGATTATTTTCAACTAAGGAACCTTTATAATCGACACTGAGTCTAATACTAGGATGCTGCAAAGGTTCATCTGGTATATCAGACGACATTAAGTTACCTTTCCGGTCACCATAAAGGTCTTGAACATGCATTAATAATAACCCTGATGACATTGCTGTGGTTTTGTGCGACATCATAGTGTCATCTAATCCCCGCAAGTATCTTACAGCCTGTTGTCCATGGATTTGTTGTTGACGGGTGTATTGCGAAAGACAACGATGTAATAGGAGTTTTGCATGATCGACATTGGAGGATACCGGTCGGTTATGAACAGAGGATACAGCATTTGACATCAATGATAGCATCTCAGATGTTTTAAGGTCCATTTTGGTGATATAATCAGTAATATAAAACATGGCAGCTTTTGCTGCACGGCCAGACAATATACACTTGATATCATGATTGTGTCGGCTCATTACGAGAATATACGGATTAAAAAAGTTAATAGTAGGATCCCGACACATAAGATAAACAGAGTTTGTATCTTTATCAAAAAATGAATGGTCGATAATGTCATGTGGGAACAAAAAACGACAGTTATTACTCTTTCGATACTTATAACATACTTTCCGATGGGTATGTCTCTGCAGAATTTCACCACACGCTTTTATTTCGTATACGAAATGTTCATTCCACTCTTGCCATTCAAAGGGTAATGCATCCACAGCTGGGAGTAAATGTGGCCGTTCAATACAAGGTTCATAATAAGGATCATGCTCGTAATCTACATTTGGCAGATGATGGTAACTAATAGATTCAAAATAAGCAAAAAAACGATGTTCGAAATTGCTATCTGTTCTAAGCCTTTTGTGTAACTCAGATGGATTAATACCACCTAATAATCAAATCAAAAAATGACCGTGAAAGTTAGCACGTTCTGTTAATTCTACGGTTCCAGACCATGCTTGTAAATGTCCAAGAATACCACCCGCTGTAGAACTAGTATTACTTTTATAATCCCATCCAAATAAATGTTCAAAAATCGTCCGCATAGAAAAAGTAAAAAAATCTGACGCAGCAACAGGCTCTTTCGCCAATCTAAGAGCACGTTCACCTATAGAAACCAAAGTAGGATACTGAGCTGTCAAATCAACATTAATATCTCCATACATTAACTGAAAGATAGGACTATGAGCTGCAGAAGGATTTAGTGTTAGATAAATATGTGGCATCCCAAACAGTCCAAAATAGCTGTGGATACAACTGCGGGCATACAATTTTGAACTTTCAGAACCAGGAATATGGGCTGAAATCATATTTACATGACATAACAAATCCAGACCGACACAATCACTGTCTGATAAACTTTCTGAATTCTTTTCATGCTCTAAATGAGTAGCCAAACTTTCAAGCTGTTGAGATGTTAGACTACAAAACCTCTCGGCTATTTTACCAAAGTTCTCACGCCGGACAGTGAATGATGTATGCAAGTGACTCAAGCGTCTTTGATATATATTTAACACTACAAAAATAAAAAAATAATGATATCGGAACAGACGATCATCCAAATCGAGGTAATATTCTGCCTGGGGGCGAAAGCCGACAGGACTAACGCGTGAGTCATCTTCGAAACCACCAAGACCAAGGGGATATAAAGTAGGGAACATTCCAGGCAATAAAGCAGGATTGTTATATTCATTGATGGCATCACCATGAGCAATGACAAGATCAGGGACAGACGTATCACGTGGAATTAAGTTACGCAATGCCGCTGCTGCAAATGAACGCGCAGGCATACGAGAATTTTCTGGATCCGATAAACCCATCGTTTCAAGCATAAAATCCATCTGTCCAACATCATGTGAAGAACCACCTGCTGGATGAGAAGTAAAACCCGCTGTTTCTTCTTCAAAAACCTCATTGGGATGACTGTCATGATCATACACAACTCTTTCTTCAATACCTGGCAAATTATCATTTTCAGGATACTCCTCTAAATTAGAAAGAGACAATGGCATATTATAATACAGTTTGTTATTCTTTTTCAAAAACATCAAAAAACTCCAAACTTTGTGTTTTCGCACATGAAAGAACATGCCAAGTTTATGAGGATCAAACTTTTGACGACCAACAAAAACCACCGATAAGACAGCATTTATATCACCAACAGTACGAGGCAATGAATTTGCTGTAGAAATAACATTCATCTCATGCGCACAGGTATTACCATGATACACAAATGGATCTTTCCCATCGGAAGATTCATACAAACGAGTAACATGAGCAGTAGTTCAATAAATAGCACAACACATTTCCTCAATCCAAGTCAAGTCTTGAAGTTCAAGGGGTAACTGACCAAGGTAAAAGTTGTCAGCCAATGCAAATCGTGGCATTTTTGCCCGTCCCAGAGCATTGTAACAATCAGCACATAAGTTAATCACTGTAGATTGGTCGCTGTCACGAAAAGATACCGCTGCCTTCCATAGTAGTAAGCCATTCAATACAGGTGAACTGTAAGAGACATCTACATGATTGGTCTGATTAAAATACTCGATCAAAAAAGGATCAGAAGGACGAAGAATGGACAAATTGTGAGGCAACTGCCCATAAGGATGTACAGTTATTGAATAAATTCGCTGGCTTCCATGAGCACGTGCACAGGAAGCACAAGAAGATGGTAAGACATAACAGGTCTCATTCCTATATGTCCTCAAACAATCTTCAATAACCGAGGCAGAAACAGTCTGTGGGCAAGATGCTATGACTGCCAACTTTTCATCAAAAGCTTCTCTCTGTACACCATCGCGAATTTGAGTACGTAACTCTTTTTGAATCTGTCCGTGATATGATCGGTGACTATCGTGAGTCATGACACGAGTCACATCAACACCATATTCATGACGCAAAATACAATCAATTAGTACTTTTCGTTGTAACGGAAAATGTGTCCGAAAAGGTTCATAACACATTAGTACCTGCACCAGAGAAGAGTGATCATATTGCCGAAGAGCATCACAACGTTCCCGAAAAACAGTAACGAGACTGTCGACCAACGAGGCATAATTATTAACAATGTTAGGCCTTCTTGACACATGTAAACCTCGAAGACTCGTCTTGATAGCTGATGTATTTAACGCACGAGAAGAAAAGGAAAAATTTACCGAAAACAAATCATTATACGGCAACGTTACAGAATCAACATCTGTCTTATGCGGAAAGTCTGTAGGAGGCTGACGCAACAGCGAAAAGATGCATTGACCATAGGTAGCTTCAAAAACACTACCTAGCAAATAGGACCGAGGTGAATTGACATCACATTTAACAGCGAGGGGGCGAAGAAGAGAAATCAAGTCAGCGATAGAACAATTCCCAAAATACTGACAGTGATCATAAAAAAACCCGACGACAATAACTCGCAAGTGCTCCCTTGAAAAATTAATGTAGGAACGACGAGGACGAACTTTACGCAAGCATGCGAGTAAGTCCTTCTTGATTGCCAAATCCAGAGACAGAATTCGATGATCGTTGTTAAAACTCATCCACGATGGATTACCATCGCAGTAAGTATCGACAATCGATTTTATGGACGACTTTAAATCATTTAAAAATTATAGTTTCATCATATAAACCAACGGTAACAGGGACGATACTGTCAGGCAGCAAACAGTCATGCGACAATAGGATGCGCAACTCACGAGCGCGGGAGAGGACATTTGGGAAAGGGGTGAAGGCAGACTAAGAAGGGATGGCGTGGGGAGAGGGGAGGGCGTTTTCACAGCAACCCATCGTTATCTATATATAAAACTTACCCCTCTCCGTCGGAGAGACACGGGCATGGACCCTCCCCCCTCGGATGAGTCACGGCCAGCCAACAAATTCGAATGCCGCAAGAGAAGGAATTAAACTCAGACCGTCACAAACCTCGCATGGTGAAAAGCAGCGGGAAATCAAGGACGCGGAGATAGGCGGCCACTCCTTCGCCAGGAAAGGAAAGGTAAAGGAAGGAAAGGAAGGAATAAAACGCAGAAAAGGGTGCGACAGGCCAATAGGAAACACAAAGAGCAGCAGAAGTCAGGCCGACCCAACGAAGAAGGTTCTTTACAGAGCATGGGTGGAATGGAATCCCTGGTAAAGAACACAGAGCTCGCCGGTTGAAAGCGAAAGTGCGGCAAATCGGCAAAAATGGCCATAGGTTAAATGATGAAACACATCGGGAAAGTCCGCAAGGGTCGACCTCCCCCCTAAGATGAGTCACGGGGCTCGGAGGGTAAACCAATAGGATAAGCCATCGAATGAAATGAAGGGGAATAGTTCCGCGTAAGTGGAGTGCCGCATATTTGCGTGTTACAGGCCCTCCCTCTCCTTCGGAGAGAGTCGGGGATGCGGCTGGACGGAGCACGGATACAAGGGAGGTCGACTAGCTAGAAGCTCCAAGCATGCATAGTTGAATCAAAGGAGAACCGAAACCAGGCTCCAAAAGGTGAGCAGTATAAACTAGTTTCATCAAGTACACTCAATGGCAATGCAGTATATGGTACAGTAAGGTCGAGGCCCAAGGCCCGCACAGGAGGAACAGGGAAAAGCGGATAACAGACCCATCACACCCACGCAGCGTCGTACACCAGTAAACGTACAATTCCTGATCCGGAATAGACGCGCCATGAATGGTCGCCTTAATCGAGCATAGACATTTAACGATGCAGCGTGACGTTAAGCATGAGCAGCATTAACCACGAGCAGTGGGCCGCATGTTGACTCCATTGAAGTCTCCTCGATCAAGCCAGGGAGCGGGAGAAGGGGAGCAGCGCAATATAACCATGACACTCCGGATCGGGAAGCTGCGCGAGGTAGTAGAGTGTCGACCACAGCAGCGTAAACTGGGGAAGGAGCACCCCCGGGCCAGTTGGATAGAACAGGTCACAGCAGATGAGGGCTATGATCGATCGGTAATATCAAAATCTCCGGGATATAAATTGACGGTCCCGGTCAAGAGTCAAACACGTACCGCTGTCGTCATCGTCACATCGAAGGTCGCTCGCTCCACCTCACGCTTCGTCCTCTCTTTCTCCCCATCTTCCACGCCATCGAGACCTTCAGCCTCTTTTACCAATCCTCTGATCCTCTCACGACGTTTCCTTTGTATTTTTCGATAACTCTTGTTCTTCATCTTCGCGACCCGCTTCGCCTTGGCATCCGCGCAGAACATGAGTTCCCACTTCCGCTCGTCGCACCGTGACTGAAAAAGATGGTTCTTGTACGTTCCCCGGGTTCGTATGTGTAGGATGTCGAGCGTCTTGTAGCTCGGCATGACCCGGGAAGGTGGAACAATTGGTCTGTGCTCGACCCCCTTTCAATCTGAGACACGCGTATTTGTATGAGCGTATGTACAATAGTGTAGTCTTCCCAGTGTGTTTTCGCTGCCACTGGGAAGTGAGTACCTAACCTGTATAACGAGAGCAAAGCTAACTAGCTTGTAGCTTACATTTGTCTTTAGGTAGTGTATACTACCTAGTGTGTTTTCGCTGCCACTGGGAACTTACATTTGTCTTTAGGTTATGGGCCCCGGCCCTACCTTCTGAACGCAAGAATCCACTGTAACAATGCCAGCTACACCTCTTGATAAAATGAACAATTACCAGTCAAGTACTGGTACTGCCTACTCAGTGTTCCCAAAGTTGCACCATGATAATTACTTTTCATGGAGCGCAAGCATGGAGTCGATGTTGCGATCCCTCAACCAGTGGGAGGTTGTGATGGGAAGAGTCCCCGGTCCGATACGTGCTGACTCGAAAGCTCCTACGGAAGAGGAGCTGGAGCTAGAAGAAGCTTGGACGCTCCGGATGGAGCGTGCGTACACAGAAATTGATCTGCGTCTTGAAGAACAGCAACGGACGGCGATTCGTGATAATCGCGACCCATGCTTGGCCTGGAACACACTGCATACGGTGTATGGCAATCGTTTAGCGAATACGAGAGCGTCGCTGCTCGGAGAAATCACTCACATTTATTATGACGGTTCCGGTATCATGGAGCATAAAGCCAGGATGGACTCATTACGTTTGAGGCTCATAGAAGCTGGCCATCCCGTTCCGGAGCCGCTCTATCTTAGCTTCTTTCTCAACACACTCCTGGAGGAGTTTGACGCAGTTACCAATACCATCGACTGGGATCATGATACGGTGGCGGAATTGGTTGGCAATCTGCGTCAGGTGGAGATAAGGAAGGGTTTGCGCACCGGGGCAGAGGGCTCAGTGTTTGCTATAGCAAAGAAGAACCAACAAAAGCCTGGAACGACCTCAACTTCGACCTCGCAGGGGGCCACGCAGAGCACCCCACAGAGTGCGAGGGGGAGCAAGCCGAAGAAGTCTTCGGGACGCTCAGGAAAATGCTATAATTGCGGAGGTCAAGGTCATTTTGCAAAGGATTGCCCCTCTCCGAAGAAGAAGAGGGACAGCGGTTGGCAACAAGATAGAAAAAAGGACTCACCGACTGGCGATCAGGATAAGACCAAAGGGAGCCCTTCTACGTCGCGCGGCTTATTCTCAGTCATTGAGACTTCAATGTTCTTGGGCAATAGTCCTGTTACGCGGCGCTGCTTTATTGATACAGCGGCGTCAGGGAACTTTACGCCAAAAATAGAGGACTTACACGATTTCGTCCCATTCACGAGTCCTAGGTCCTTCACTGCCGCAAATGGTGCGGAGGTGCAATCTAAGGGTAGCGGTACTGTGAAAATCGGGATGAACAATCATGGAAAAAGGAGGACCGTTGAAATCCCGCATGTCCAGTGGGTGCCAAGCATTTATACGCACCTATTCTCTCCTGGACAGCTTATCAAAGATGGGTTCAAAGTAAACCTCCACAGAGATGGCTGTACCATCAAAGACTCAGCGAATAGATTAGTAGCCGAAGTACGCGAAAGAGGAAACATTTACCCTGCGGATTTCTCGATCGTGCAGCCGCGTAACCCATGCCCGATTGTTCACTCGATCATAGAACCTACTGCAGAAGAGTTGAACAATAGACTCGATGAAGCAGTAATGGCACTTACAGTGAAGGAGGAGAATGATGCTATGCGTTGGCATCAGAGGCTTGGACATCTGAACGTCGCGGACGTGCGCAATTTGGCAGCGAAGCATGCCACAGGCATGCAAATCATAGAAGATCAGATCAGTAGTGCGGATTGTTTGGCGTGCATACACGGTAAACAGCATAAGACGCCGTTTAAAACAGGGAGAACCAGAGCGACTCACGCAGGTGAATTGATCCATATGGACTTGGCCGGTCCCATGGAGACGACCAGCTTTGATGGAAAAAAATATTTCCTGATCATCATGGATGATTATACACGAGCGATTTGGGTGGAACCACTTACCCTCAAGTCGGAAGTCGTTTCCAAGGTACGAGAGTATATCCAGTTATTTGAAACTGGTTATGAAGCCAAGGTCCGAGGCATTATGGCCGACAATGGAACCGAGTTCGTTAATAATGAGATGAACCGGTATTTAAAGGAGAAAGGAATCACCTTGTATACTTCAGTCCCTTACACGCACGAACAGAATGGTGTCGCTGAAAGAGCGATCCGTACGATTACTGAGGGGGCGTGAGCGATGTTGTACGCATCCAAACTGCCAAAGAACTTGTGGTCAATGGCAGTGAAGACCATGGCGTACCTTCGCAATAGATCGCCGGCACGAGCTAATGGGGGAATTACGCCGATTGAGCGCATTACGGGGGAGAAGCCGAATTTAGCTCACCTGAGAGTTTTTGGTTCCCCAGTCAGTGTTGCAATCCCTAAAGAAAAGAGGAAGAAATGGGACGTACGGTCACGTATGGCATACATGGTGGGGTATGAACCGTACTCCACTGGATACTTAGTCTGGTATCCAGGTACGCGCCGTGTGGATAAAGCGAGAGACGTCATCTTTCATGAAGACGCTGTAACCCCCGCAATACCTACAGTATACGGCGACAATGATATGCCTCGCAGTGTTAGCGAGTCAACGACGATGAAACCGACGTCGTACGTACCTCAAAAATCCTCAGCAGCACCTCAAGCTCCAGCTGTACCCCCGCGACTTTTCATACGCATCCCAGCACGCCCTACGTGCGTCGAATATGGCCCTGAGGATCAGGGCCATGCTACAATTGAAGAAGTCTCCCCGGATCAGCCTGAACAAGAACGGTCAAAATTAGTTTCAGACGTACCTGATTTTCCTCAAGGAACAACGCGTTCAGGCAAAGCGTGAGGAGCGATACAGGCCTTACTAGCGACCGATGAGCAATTTCAAGACTCTGTAATAATGTCAGCTAATATTGCAGGAGAGCCAACGAATATAAACGATGTATAAGCTTACCTGGTGAAGAAGGTGAAGCGTGGGAGCGAGCACGCCAGGCAGAATGGCAGAACATGATCGATCATAACGTGTTCAGCGAGCCTGCAGAACCTCCTCCCAATACGCAGGTGCCCAAAACGGGCACGGCACTGCGTTCGACGCGTCACAATGACATAATCACCAAACGCAAAGTTCGGATCGTCGCAAAAGGATATAGTCAAGTCCCAGGTCTCCATTATAATGAGACCTACGCTCCTGTAATACGATGGGAAACTTTCCGCATCATCCTAGCTATCGGCGCGGTGTACGGCCTTGCAATCCGTCAATTCGACGTAAAATCAGCGTATTTACACGGAGTCATGCAAGAAGATGTATGGGTCGAGCAACCAGAAGGGTTTAGAGTACCGGGGAAGGAACACTTACCAGTGAGACTGAAGAAAGCCCTTTATGGAACGAAGCAAGGCGGAAATCAATGGAGGAAGACCCTCGAAGAGTTTATGAAGACGCTCGAATGGACCTGCTCAGAGCACGATCAAGCGTTATTCTTCAAAACGTGGGATGATGGATCATGGGCCATCGTTGGATTCTGGGTCGACGACGCTACATCAGTAGGTCACGAAAATCGACTCATGGGGCTTGAAGACGCGTTCAGCAATCGATTCGGCGTGTCCGGTCAGGGAGACGCACATTGGATCCTTGGGACAGCCATAACTCGTAATGCTAAGTCTCATTCTATCCATATCTCGCAAGAAAGTTATATTGAGGACATAGCGGTGAAATTCAAAGTACAGAATACAAAACCACCCAAAATTCCCATTCCCCTCGGCATCGACTTCTCCGCGATCGCGAACGATGACGAACAAACGAAGGATTTCCCCTATCGAGGACTTATAGGCAGCTTAATGTTCGCTGCCACCGTGTCGCGCCCTGACATAGCACATGCTACCAATAAATTGGCGCGATACTCGTCAAATCCTAGCCAAACTCATTGGAATCTGGCTAAGCGAATCCTTCAATATGTATATCACACTCGCGACCGAATCTTAACACTCGGTGGAGAAAATTTCACTTTATATGCGTACTCAGACGCAGATTTTGCTGGAGATTCCGAGGACAGGAAATCGACGAGCGGAAACGCTCTATTTTTGGGTAAAGGTGCCGTTTCGTGGTCCTCAAAGAAACAGAACATTGTTGCTCTGTCCTCTACAGAATCGGAATACATCGCACTATCCGAAGCTGCGCGCGAGATACTATGGACACGTCGACTTCTTCAAGAATTGCATTTTACACTAGACGAACCCACCATCATCTACGAGGACAACCAGGGAACCATCGTGTTTGCTAACCACCAAAAGCCATTACGTCGGATGAAGCACATTGACGTCAAGTACCATTTTATTAGGCAGCAAATTACGGACGGTACAATCCAACTGAAATACAAGCCATCCTCCAACATGACCGCGGACATTTTTACGAAATTCCTTTCCCCATCCACCTTCGACCTTCATTCCAAATCACTCGGCCTCTCTACTCCAACGCTCGAGGGGGAGTGTAGGATGTCGAGCGTCTTGTAGCTCGGCATGACCCGGGAAGGTGGAACAATTGGTCTGTGCTCGACCCCCTTTCAATCTGAGACACGCGTATTTGTATGAGCGTATGTACAATAGTGTAGTCTTCCCAGTGTGTTTTCGCTGCCACTGGGAAGTGAGTACCTAACCTGTATAACGAGAGCAAAGCTAACTAGCTTGTAGCTTACATTTGTCTTTAGGTAGTGTATACTACCTAGTGTGTTTTCGCTGCCACTGGGAACTTACATTTGTCTTTACAACTAAAGCGACAGCTAGCTCATACACACCGTCATCGTAGGGTGGTACAAAGTCGACCAAGGTCCCGGGCTTGCTCGAGCAATTCTACAGCTAGGGGGCCCTGGCCTCCAATTATTCGCACTGCGGAAGGATGAAAACTATACAGCTCAGGCGACAGCTGGCACCTGCGCACCGTCATCGTAGGGCGGTACAATCACAACCTTTCTCTCGGGATCTTGGGCTCTCTTTTTTTCAATGACTGCGCTGGCTGCATCCTCTCATGCTTATAATGTCGGGATGCACTCTGTGGCTACCTCCCCATAACCTCGGACGGCAAGCCTTCTTTCCAGATGATGCATTATTCGGCCTGACAACCAACGTGTGCGCGCACGCCGAGCTGTCTTGCAAGTTGCAGTTAATGCGGAGGCTTGTGCATGAGGCGCAGATGAATGAGTGACAATGATAAGCTTTGATGATGGGGTGTTTTCGCAGAATAATAGGATTGGTAGTGCCTCGAACCTTAAAGGCCGAGTTGAGATGAGACCACAAACAGAGAGGCTCTACATGAACATTGCTCTGAAATGGTATGAAATTTGCCTACTACCAACAGCAGGAGTGCGATGGATGAAAGGCTTGATTTCATTAACTACCTCAAGAATATCGTGTATGGTACGGATATGAGCGGGTTGTTGATATGATTCGATTCTATTTTTCTCTACTCGACGCCGATGTGTTGACTTGACAAGCCCATGGACATCCACCGGGCTAATCTCGGAATTCCCTTACATAATGTCGAGGACAACCTCATTCGGAGCTCGAATCCCAGTAACACGTGCGAGATGACGGGCTGTTATCCTTTACCCACACCCTTGAAGAGGATATAGAGGAGGAAGAGGAGGGCTCGAGCCCGGCAAGAAATGCAAAGCCGAAGCCGAAGACGAGGCAGGTGAAGCCGCGGTGAGCGAGGCATATAGCTCCTGGGCGAAAGCGTCGAATGCTCGAAGAACGCACCGAAGCAGGCGTCGAGGGTGAATTTGAGGACCACACTGGTTCCGCAAAAGTGCATCCACCCAGCCACCAAATTCAAAGTACGTATGTCTCGTGCTGAATCCGTGGAAGCGCCTGATACCGTAGTCCTCATAGCCATCTACAGAACTCGACCGCAGTCGATGAGCTCCTCCACGCGGCGCAGATGAGAGATGAGGGGAATATGACAAAGACCGAGGAGCTGAAACTGAACCACCTCTATGTGGAGTTGAGGGTGATCGACAGTATCCAGGAAAGATGTCAAAGTTTTGACGTGGCAAAGCGAACAGGGAAATCTGATGCGTACGCGTTCATTGCCATTCCATGAACTTTCGGCCTTCTACCTAATCAACGACACCATCCTGCCTTCGCAAGAACAATTTTATCATGGAATATGTTTCCAGCACGGCCGATGGTCGCGGGACAACCATAAAGATAGCAACCTAGGCTAGGCAAAACAGACAACGGAGGATAGCACCTTTGACACTGCGAATTTCTCCGCTTTGTAAACGGACTTGCGCATACGCGCTCCTTTTGTCACGGGCACCTACAATGCTACGAACCCGCGGAACGTATGAGAGCCATCTTTTTCAGTCACGGTGCGACGAGCGGAGCTGCGCAAGATGTGGGAACTCATGTTCTGCGCGGATGCCAAGGCGAAGCGGGTCGCGAAGATCAAGAGCAAGGGTATCGAAAATGCACAGGTCGTGAGAAGATCAAGGGGATTGATAAAAGAGGCTGAAGGTCTCGATAGCGTGGAAGATGGGGAGAAGGAGAAGATGAAGCGTGAGGTGGAGCGAGGGACCTTGTGACGAGGACGGCAGTGGTATGTGTTTGACTCGATTTATATCCCGGAGCTTTTGCTGTTACTGATATTACTGATCGATCATAGCCGTCGTCTGCTGTGACTTGTTTTATCCAACCGCCCTGGTGTTCCTCCTCGCCCAGTTTACGCTGCTGTGGTCGCCACTCTACTACCTGGCGCGGCTTCCCGATGTCATGGTTAGATTGCGCTGCTCCCCTTCTCCCGCCCCCTGGCTTGATCGAGGAGACTTCTATGGTGTCATCATGCTGCCCACTGCTCGTGATTAATACTGCTCATGCTTCATCTGGCGCTACAATCCTTAAATCCCTATACTCGATTACTGTAAGGCGCCCATTGACGCATCTTTTTCTGGATCAGGAATTGTATGTTTGCTGGTGTAGGACGACGCTGCGTGGTGGTGATACGTCTGTTGTCCGATTTTCCCTGTTCCTCCTCCTGTGCTCGGGCCCTTGGGCCTCGACCTTGTTGTACCATATACTGCATTGCCATTGGATGTACTTGATGAAAGTTATACTGCTTCACCTTTTGGAGCCGGGCTGGCTTCGGTTCTCCTGTGATTCAACTAGCATGCTAGGTACACTTGGAGCTTCTAGCTAGTCGACCTTACTTGTATCCGTGCTCCGTCCAGCCGCATTCTTAGTCACCTATGTGGGCCCGGATATGGGGCATGCATATACGATACTTGACATGATCAAGCGCCGCACCGTTCCGATGGCGGAAACTGTCTGTGGGGTGGGTCGCTGTGTCGAGCGACATGCAAGCATCTTACACATCGTACACGACGAGCTCATCATGCAGCGACGTCGTGTCTAAATATAGAAGACGACATACACGACATCGTCTCCGTGCGCGGTACCTCCGCCGCCAATTCCGTATGCGATCGACGCAGATCCCTCCACACTCAATTCCCGTTCAGTAGCTCCACTTTCGCCAACGGCGACCTTCCCTCCCCACCCAAAGCTGTATAAAGTCTGCTCTCGCCCCCTCCAAAAATGCCCACGAATCCTCGATTCCAAATACCCACCATCCGTACATTCTAAATAGAACAATCTCTCACGTCGCCCGTCAACCTATAACCTATGGGTGACAGGGTAGTGCCGCTGCGACGGTGCGTGCTCGCTGTCTGCAGCGAAGAGCAGCGCTGGTTGTTCGTCGTTCGTCACAGGCTGAGGAGAAGAACGGTACGGTGTCGCAAGCCAAGGATACAATGAAGGGAATGGCGGACTCCGCAGCGTCCACCGTGCGGCCCGAGGTAAGTGCATATACGCTGACTCGATGCAGCGTCGTTGCTCGACTCTGCCAAGCACGGTGAGCAGCTGCCTCTCTACAGATATCTTGAATGGAGAGTCATGAGGAGAAGATAGAAGATATCATCTCACGGGTGAGCCTCTGTCCGTATCTTGCTGCGTCGGCTTCCTGTCGTCGTACAAGAAAGGTGAGCAGACACAGGGGGCTTGTTATTGGGAGGATGTTGGCGCGTCCCTACAGTAAGTAAACCATATTCACATAGTCTACCACGTCAGCAGCATAGGTGACCAGAAGTTTCCGGGATGGCTGTCGCCGTTATGTAAGTGCTACGGGGTGTGTCACACTTGGTCACGGCAAACAACGACAGCGAAATCGACTGTTGACATTCCCGCATTTATCATTTCTGTGGAACGAAGGAGATATAATGATCTGATATTCTACGATCTGTACAAGATCATCTGTCCTTATATACTAATTATGATGTTCCTATATTACCAATCTCTTTGAGCTGCTGTGCCGATGCGATGCCGGTGCACCAGCAACCCGGGGTCGAGAGCGATCTCGAACCTCCGGCTAATTGCGTGCCGGCTCTGCCTCGGCGGTGTCATCGTCCCGATTACTAACACTCCCCCTCAGCGAGAAGTCCCTTCGGTAAAATCCTAATTTCCCTAATAGATACCTATGTTGATGCATATCTAGTCCCTTTGTAAATATTTCCGCTACGTTCTCCTTCGTCGGTACGTACGTAAGTGATGCCTCGTGAGAGGCCACTTTCTCACGGATGAAATGATATGCGACATTGATGTGTTTGGTACGCGCATGATACGTTGCGTCATGTGATAGTGTAATGGCGCCTAGATTGTCTGATCGAAGTGACGTGGGCTGGGTTTGATCGATTCCTAGTTCCTCGATGAAACGCCTCAGCCAGATTAATTGCTTGGCGCCCTCGGTAAGTGCCATGTATTCGGCCTCCGTGGTAGATAGTGCGATCGTTCGCTGCTTCTTCGAGCTCCATGCAATGGTTCCTCCTCCTAGTATAGCTACATAGCCACTAATAGATAGTGCGTCGTTTCTATTAGCATAGTCCGAATCAACAAATATTTCGAGGTCGAGACCAGCGTCTCGTCGGAAGGTTATGCCGTCGTCACGTGACCCTTTGAGGTACCTGAGCGCGTGTTTGATCGCCGTCCAGTGCTCGGTTCCGTAAGTAGTAGTGAATTGGCTCAGATGTTGTACGGTAAAGGCCAAATCAGGTCGCGTGCTGAGTGCTGCATACATGAGTGATCCGATCACCTTAGCATAGGGTACTTTGGCAGTTGGACCTGTTGAGTCCATGGGTGTCGTGAGTTTGATCATTTTATGCAGAGGTGTAGATACGGAATGTGCCGTAGTCATGTTGAATCGATCGAGTATGATGTCGATGTAATGTCCTTGAGACATGATCAGTGTTCCCTCATCCCTATTCCTCTCAACTCTAATTCCCAAGATTTTCTTCATTTCTCCTAAATCTGTTAAAGGGAATTTTCCATGAAGCTCCCCCTTGAGCTTAATCATCCCTCCTTTGGAGTCAGCAAATAGTCCAAAGTCGTCCACATATACTGATATGACTTCGATTGAATCCTTATCTTGTCTGATGTAGACGCATTCATCGGCTGTACTTTGATGGAAGCCGAGATCGAGTAGTAATTTGCGTAAGCGCTGATGCCAAGCTCGCCCCGATTGTTTGAGTCCGTAGAGCGCTCTGTATATTCTTAGAACGCGTCCAGATCCATCATCAAAACCGTCGGGCTGGCGCATGTAGATCTCCTCATCTATGGTTGAATTGAGGTAGGCGCCTTTGACATCCATCATTTCGATTTCCCAATCGAGTGTGTTTGCGATCGCTAATAGAACACGTAGTGAATCTAATTTGACCACGGGTGAGGTTATCTCGTAGTAATCCATCCCTGGCCTCTGTGTGAATCCTTGAGCCACAACCCTCGCTTTAGCCTTATCGAATTGTCCGTCCGGTTGTGTTTTGACAGCGTATACCCACCGGCAACCGATAGCTACTCATCCGGGTGGTAGTTCTGTTAATTCCCATGTTCCTAATGTCTTGTGTTGATCCATCTCAATTTCCATCGCTTTCTCCCAGATCGGCGCATCATCACGTGATACCGCCGCTCTGTAATTCTCAGGTTCAGTGACGATTTCTCTCGTTATGTAAACCTGCTCGGTGCGTCCTGAATTATTCAGTTTCCGGTAATCCGGTCTTTGAGTGATACGCGCGCTCCGTCGGATCTCTGGAGCTGGCGCTTGTTCAGGTGGATCAGGAACGGGTGTTGTCTGGGGTGATGACGTCTGTGGGGTAGATGTGATCGGGTCCGGCACATGCTCACGCGGTGAGTGCTCCCCCTCGAGCGGTGCCATGTCGTCATCGTCATTATCTGGGATGGGGTAGAGTCGGTTGTCATTTTCGTCAAATGTAATGTTCCTAGATACTTGAACGTGCTTTGAGGCTTTATTGTAGTACCTCCAGGCCTTTGCATGTTCAGCTACTCCGACGAATATATGTTCTTCTGCTTTTGGATCAAGTTTGGCTCGACGTTGATCCGGCACCATAACCCAACAATTTGTCCCGAATTCCTCTAGACGTGCTATGTTCGGCTTCTTGCCGAATAGTGCTTGGAACGGCGTTGCGTCATCTCCAAGCGCTCGCGTGGGTGATCGATTTTTGATATAACACGCGTAAGCCACGGCCTCGGGCCAGAGTATTTTTGGCAGGTTCTTGGCAAATATCATTGCCCATGCGTGCTCGAGTAAGGTCCGGTTGAGTCGTTCGGCGATTCCATTTTGGGCTGGGGAGTATGGAGCTGTGGTCTCCATGATAATGCCATATTTTGCACAAAATTCCTTGAAATTTTTATTGACATATTCCCCTCCATTATCCGAGCGAAACCTCTTCAGTTTCTGACCTGTTTGGGTCTCGAGGAATGCCTTGTACGTCTCGAAGTGTCTGAGCGCTTCATCTTTGGTGCTCCCGAAATAGATTACGGTGTACCTCGATTTGATGTCCGTGAAAGAATAAAAGTATTTCTCACGTGATGGTCCCTCGGTCTGGGCAGGTCCCCATACATGGGATACTGTTAGGTCACCGACCTGTTCTACAGTGTCCTCGGCTCTTTTGGGGAACGGCTCCACATGCCGCTTGCCTTGTATGCATGCCTTGCACTGGCTCGGCTCGTTTGACTCGTCGATCTCAAGTCCGGTGACTAGATCGTTAGACTTCAACAATTTTATGGAGTTTATATTGACGTGCCCTAGTATCCTGTGCCATTTGTCCCATGACCGTCCTTTTGCCGCTGCGGCAAAGTCCCGTGCCTCGACTGATCGAGTGACTCGTGCCTTCATACAGAATAGCCGCCCACGCTTCTGTCCCTGTGCGAAGGTAACTCCAGCGCGTGATTTGAATTCGACGCCGGTGCCTGAAAATGTGGCCGTGTTGCCCTTATCAGTTAAACGCCCTACGCTGATAAGGCTGTTCGGCGCATCCGGTGCATGCTTGACGTCACGTAGTTCGATCGTGTTTGTCTTGGCACCGATCTTGAATTCCATGTATATAGTGCCTCGGCCTTGTGTATGTAGTACCGCATCAGGTGAAATTCCTTCGATTTCAGATGGTTCCTCGGCATAGCTAGCGAAATCGTTTCGGCTTCGAGCTATATGTGTTGTTGCCGCTGAATTGGCTAGCCAGTCGGATGCAGATATAGCACTGTATGCTACCTCCTTAGATACAAATGCGAAATCCTTTTCTTCTGCTTGTTTGACCGTTTCTTTGTTCCCTGGTTTGAACCATTTCGGTGCTTGGCCCTCCTTGCCGCCACCTTTCGCCCAGCAGTCCTTCACGTAATGACCCTTCTTGCCACAATTTCGGCACTTTCCCTTTGTTGCTCCTGAGTCATCTTTCTTGGTCCTGTGACGTTGTTGCGCCTTAAGCGCCGTCTGCCGTGCCGATCCAGCTTTCCGTGCTCGATCCTCATCGAGGACCCGAGCTATTAATATATCAGCTGTTGTCCCGGCTCCACTGGCGTTTACTGCCGTAATAAACGCCGACCAAGAATCTGGTAATGACGTCAGCAACGTGTTCGAGAACTCGGTGTCACTGATGTAATGCCCCCGCGCATTCAGTTCCTGTTGAATGCCGCGGAGCTTGCGTACGTGCTCCTCCATGTTCGTGCCGTCCTCGACAAGCATCCGGAAGAAATCTCTTTGGAGATTTACAATCCCCACTGCTCCCTTAGATTCGAATATAGCTTGTAGACTAGTCCATACAGCAAACGCAGACATCGTCTGATTGATGTAAACTAGTTGTTCATCGGCAACTCTGAGGCAAATCTCTTTTCTGGCCTTCTTGTCCTTCCTTCTCCAATCGTCGATCTCCTGCTGCTCGGTCGCAGTGACGTTGTCGGCATCTGCCGGTCTCAGTTCCGTCTCCCTGCCGATAGCCACGTCCCACAGATCTAAGTCATCGAGTATCCACTCGAGCCGCCGGCGCCACGCCGCGTAATTATCCCCGTTCAAGGGGTCGATCTTGTACGTGTTGTTGCTACTCGACATCGTCGATCGGTATTGAGTTATTGGAGTATAGAGCGTAGTTAGATTTGTAGTAGTTTAGTTATGCGCGGGGCCCATAACCTGTGGAACAAAGGAGATATAATGATCTGATATTCTACGATCTGTACAAGATCATCTGTCCTTATATACTAATTATGATGTTCCTATATTACCAATCTCTTTGAGCTGCTGTGCCGATGCAATGCCGGTGCACCAGCAACCCGGGGTCGAGAGCGATCTCGAACCTCCGGCTAAATGCGTGCCGGCTCTGCCTCGGCGGTGTCATCGTCCCGATTACTAACAAAACTGACCTGACAAGATAAGCACGGTCACGGGGCCCCAACTAATTGCAGCGTAACTGAGTACCATGCCGGTTGGCGCACCTGATTCGGTTATATTCCCTAATCGGACCGAGAGAAAACGGCAGCATCGAGTAGGATTGGGTCAGGACACACTTCTCCATATGTACTAGTTTAGAGTAGATGGTCAGCCGTATTTTCAGAGAGCCGTGACAGTACTGCTGAAATCGCAAGGAGTGCAAAGGACGTGGACTCCGGCTGCCCAGCTCTGGTCTTGGTTGGACCCAAGTGCCAAGGAAAACGGACTTACCCTTGGCGACATCGATGATCGATCGTCGCTAAGGCTCTTGGCGCCCATGCACAGCCCATCGCCACATGCCACAAAGGACACCATTATCTCTGCCTCGAATGTCCAGGTCGTTTCTTTAGCGCGAGCTAAGGATGGCATACACGATGGCATTGAACGTATCTCCCGTTGCTGCGGCTTATCTTGGCCAAGGCAATATTACATAATGCCTTGGCTCGGCTTCCAGCCGGCGTGTGGAGCCGCCGTTGAAAATTGCAAACAGGACTGTAATTGATGGGGTTTGGCTGACATGTGTTGATATGGGCTGTTGGAGTATTGCGAGCGCTAGAAGCTACTAGAAGATTAGTAAGCTTGGTCACAGGATACTTAGGAAGAAGCACGTGCTTTCCAGGTCCCTAAAAAATATTGACCTGCACCCTGCCGATGCCGTCGCCCGCTGGGAAATATGGATGTTCCACTCTTAACCTTCACGGACCGCACGCCAACATTCTCTGTGCTTACTATGGCCTTGCTTGAGATCAACAAGGAGATTGAGCACCAGCTGGATGTTGATCCCGGGTTTTGGGTAGCAGTTGCGCTGGGGTACCTCGAATTTCTGACAGAGAGAGACGTGAGTTGGGCATATGTGGTGGTGCAAATAATAGTTGACGTCATTTCCTGTCAATGCACAGTCTTATCTCACGGCCGCGAATGGGTGACGTGACGGTGATGGAATAGGTCATATGGGTGGTGAGTTCTTGGAGGTTCGGGTCTGGTTTGTGATATCTGTGGAACATCTCACAAGAGCCAATATTCTAGGTCACTCTGTCTCAAAGCTGTTGCGGCGTATTCAGAAGTAGAAATGTCCCGCCCTCTATTTTATTCCATCACAATTAATCTATTTTCCATACTTGAACTCATCAGCATTCAGCATTATGGGTGATTGAATTTATTCTAGGTCAGTCTGTCTCAAAGCTGTTGCAGCATGTTCAGAAGTAGAAGTGTCCCGCCCTCTACTTTATTCCATCACAATTACATAAGCAAACTTTCATACTCAAACTCATCAGTGTTCAGTGTTTACCGGTGATTGAATTTATCCACATCCAGATTCGGCTTATTCCCAGCAAGTAATAATATGAAGCACAACTGAGTCTTTCTCTTCATGAGCTGTGTGTCAAGATTGGTTTTTAGGCGTTAATATCGTGTATTAATGAACACAGCGAATGCCCGAATAACTTGTGCGAATAAGTATGCCGTTCGGCGAATAAGTGAACCGATGGACGTTTCACGAAACAAAAGGGGTTGCCCGAACGGGGCTCACCCTGTCTACAGTCGTAGCGAAACAGCTCGCAGTACTTGACGATGCAACGTGCAAGATACTGTGGAAGGGCTGTCTAAGTTTCGACAGTCCCTTCGCTGGTGAAGGGACTCCTGAGGAGCCCTTCGCCAACAGCACAGAGAGTATTCGAAGGCTAGGGTAACGAAGATGAAGTATGAGAACTCACCAGTGATGCCTAAGTCCTTGGCTGGTCGAAGATAGAAATCTTCAAGGAAGGGCTTAAGACGATAATCACAGTGAGGTCAAGTTTGCACAAGATGGACGACGTATGATAATTGAACTGGGGAATATACATGCGAATGTAAACTACTTATACTGAATGCTCGTACGGTATCAGCGAATAGGAAAGAGGCCGTCACAAGTCAGGGTTGGATAGGGGCGCGCAGTCATGATACAGCATAGATGAAATAAACATACAATAGAATGTGAGGAGAGGGGGAACATGAAACGACGGAGAGTAAAGGTGGCGAAGGCACTTATGGACAAAACCATGTCTTGGGACCCGCATACATGCTTCCCTGCACGGACTCTTGGTCTACTGGGTCGATTCCGCACGACCTATGGAAGGGATGCCCTGCGAACACATTTTGACCATATGAACACCCAATGGGGTTGGATTAAGAAGACGATGGGGTTAATGATGAACCATCGTGCCGGGTGAATGGCATCGATCGTATTTGATGGCGTGCCTGCTGGCGAATGATGCGAGCAGCGACTAACCGTTCGACGAAATGCAAGGAAGGGCGAACAGAGGTGACCTAGTGGGGGAGAGGTCGAGGTAGAGGGTGAAGCCGAGCGAACACCGAGGAGGAGTAGCGAAAGGGAAAACGGGGATACCAAGGTGTGGGAAATACACTGGTCATGGAAATCCAACTATCAGAACACCATCAGGGGAGGGTCGAACAGCGGGGTAGTAGACCCAGTGATGACTTGTCAAGTCAGTCCAAAACTGTTGATCGTGCGTTTTAACGGCGTGGCGGTGGTAGCGGGCGCGAATCAGCGAAGATCGGTTGCCGAACATGACAATAGCGATCGGAACGAACACGGAAATGGGGTGAGAAATGTCAGGACAGAGCACCTGAGTATGGGGAATAAACGCGTCATGACACTGTGGCAACACTTGTCCAATGTCACACGCCTCCCATGCCCTCGCCCCTCTCCCACTCATACACCTCACTCATCCCCTGCCCCGTGTCCCCGCTCCCTGTTGCCCGCTCACTCGCACGCCGCACCCGCCCCTCGCCCTCGTCGCTCGCCCGCCCGAACATCCCATTCACCTCCATTCCGCTCCCCCTTTTAACCCACACAAGGACTCTTTCGTAGATAGACAAGGACGCCCTTCGAATGTGTTACGGGCCATGCCCGCGCCCTTTCTTTGCTTAAATTATGTCACCTTACAGCATTTAATTCTTTTGGGGTGGTAGTCCGGCTTGGGACCCCCCTGCCTTAGGGCTAATGTTACGCTACCTGATAACGGCCTCTCACTAGTTACGCGTTTGTATTATCCTACATGAGCTCACTCAATGGATATAAATGGATATAAAAATAAAATAAAATAAAATAAAACACTTGTCCAGAGGAATGGAGGACATTTCTCATTGATGGTGTGGCGTCTGCTAGACACTCTCATATTGGATCAGGGAAACTGGGTCTGGGAGTATGCTTCTGCCAAACATAATACCATCTCAGACACCGACAGCTGTATCCTGGACCATAGGACTTGTGATGAATGGTATGTTGATCATTATTATCGATGCTATAATTGCACATATTCACCTGATGGATGGTGGTTGACACAGATGCATGCTGAGCCCTAATGTAAGATGGCTCAACATGGTGTGACGATGGTATAGTATGCCCCATGCTGTTTCATAGCATTTACAAACTAACATAGCCAAGCATGTACTCTCCCAGCAGCAAAGCACAAACAATATTTTCACAATGCACAGTAATAATAAATTATGAAGAAAGTCAAATTTGAAATGTCACAGAATATATATGTATCTATGGTTTTTTGAGTGTATGGGTTGGCCAGAGTGAGCAGATAGCCCTAAGTTGCTGCATATTGCTCTGCTAGTGGGTTTATATTGGAATCACGGCTATGATGCATTATCTTGGATGCTGTCATTAAGCCTCTGCCATTCATTGAGATCCTACTGAACCATTAACCAGTGCCTGAAATAGACATTAACTGCTCACTGGAGGCAATCTGCCTGGCCATTTCTACATCTCCAGGACATCCAGTCGTGCGAGAAAACTCATCCAACTCTATCCCAGCTAACAACGAGACTCCAAAGGGGGCCGGACATATTGTCTGGGTAATAGAGTCGAAAGAACAAAGGATATAACAAGGGGGGGGATGTCGGAACTATCGGAGGGTCGGAATGTGAGCAGAACTGAGTGTCAGAAGTTGGAACTGCATGGTCGCAACATATAGTGACAGTATACACTCTCAGTGAATGGCCTATTCACTAAGCTCTTTTGTATCTAGTCTACTGTCCTCACATTGACATGCATGTGCTTTCTTCTGCAGTCATATTATTGACTTTGATATGTGACTCCTTTGGGCCTGTCTCCTGTTCTTAGCTGTAGCAAACACTTGCAAGATCTCTGCCTCCTAGTCTTCCACTCTAACTTCCACCTTCTGACTTTATGTCAGATATACTTTCCGACCCCTTGTTTTTTTGCCATTGTTCTTTACCCTACCCTGCACCCCCTTGTAGTCCTTTGTTCCCAATTAGTTATTTACCCCGTATGCCTATCCAACTTCCGCTTCCTCCGGAATCTGCTTAGTACTACCCCATTACATGTTGTCTCAGCTCTTTGTATAAAAGCCCCTCATGTATGCTTGTTATTCTGCAATCAGATAATCACCTTCAGTACGTGATTTCATTTCTATCTCCTGTTCTTAGCACAGCGAGTTTTGCAAGACCTCTGTCTTCTGCCTTCCGCCTTCCGACCTGACTTCCGACTTGCGATCTGAAATACTTAGGGCGATAGTTCATTGGGGGCACAACACATAAGTTGAAGCCATTGTCCTTTCTAGTTCCTGTCAGGGGACACCCTTTTTCCAGTTCTGACACCACACCAAGTTTTTTCCAGTTCTGACACCACACCAATTTCCGACTCCATTTCCGACTCCGACTCCAGTTCTGATTCCATCTCTGACTCCGCTTTTGGAAATTATTCCGCTTCTGGGAGAACTTCCACAAGTTCTGTTCGCTTTGCCAATTCCACTCCACTTTCCAACTTCCGCTCTCAGAACAATGTTGGAAGTCAAGCGACTCAGGTAATAGGTGGCATCAAGGGTCGATCAAGGGTCAGGGGGGTCAGGGGGATGCAGGGTTGATGGCGAGTGCCAAGTGTTGTCCCTGGCTGCAGAGCGTAGTATAATACAGGCTCGCTGACATTGGGGGTCCTTAGACTTTTCTCTTTGGATTTCCCCTTGTCAGTTGTGTGGTAGTGTGATCTCCATAGCCAGCTAGGGTTGCCCTTACAGTTCTGACTTGCGGAAATCTCGATACGTAACAGTATTATCTGATTCCCACCCGATAACTATCACTATGCCTCCTTGTACCACAGCTACTTCAGTTCGCACAGGAGCTGTCGAAGCTCTTTCTTATTTTGGAATGCTTAGATATGCAGCATCACCAAGACGCACAGAACCCTCCAGCTCTCGAGCCAACGATCCATTCTCCTATGAACTCCTGCCAAGCCACATTGAAGGTGTTACCAATGCCAACCTTGGCAATTTCAATGGTTCTGATCCCAAGAAGCTTCAGGCTTTCAGCCTTGTTTGGTCTGGCTTCAGCTCCACTTCAGCGACTGTCCCAATGCCTTTTTGGATGACAAGAAAAAGGTCAACTACACCCTTTCCTACCTCCAAGGCATGGCTCTCGACTATTTCAAACCAGCCCTTATGGACCCCTACACCATCGTCGACTGGGCAGACGATTTTCCCAACTTTGTTTCTGAACTCGGCAACAACTTTGGACCTTTTGACATGGAAGCCGATGCGGAAAATGAACTTGATAAGCTTCATATGAAAGACACTCATAAGATAGCTAAATATATCGTCACTTTCCAGCAGCTTACTCCTCGAGTCCAATGGGGAGAAGCCACGCTCCGCCGACAGTTTTATATGGGCCTGCCATCCCACATCAAGGATGAAATCACCCATGTCGGAAAACCCGCCAGCCTAACCAATCTCCACAGCCTCACCCAATCTATTGATGCTCACTACTGGGAAAGACATTCCAAGATCACTCGCGAAACTTCCTCCCGGAGCAAGCATGACAAGTCTTCCGGCAAGAAGTCTGATAAAGAGAAGAAGAAGACCAACTCCAGAAACAACAACCCCAGAAACAACAACAACAACAGTTCCGGCTCCAACTCCAGCAACCGGAACTCCACTCCCGCACCACGCAACAACAACCAGGCTTCCAGTTCTAACACCAACGCCTGGAAGACCACTCCCAACCTTTCCGACAAACTTGGGAAGGATGGATAACCCCTGCAGAATGTCAGCACCGTATGGACAACAACCTTTGCCTCTTCTGCGGCAAAGGAGGTCACATCGCCCAGGAATGCACCTGAGCAACCGCTTCTGCTGCAAAAGCCAAGGGCTGTGCAGCAAAGATGGAAGAGAAATCCAAAGTGACTCCTGCTACAGATGCAAAAAAAAAGTCAGTAGTCCTCTGGCCTCCGCATGAGCTGAGGGCTGTGTTGACCCCATTTGTGCAACTAATGAGGTTCAACTCAACATGTCCGCTTTTTCATCCTCCAACTCCCTCTCAATTCCACTCACCTCCCTCTCAATTCCGCTCGCCTCCAACACAATCTCCACACCTCCATTTACTGCATTGATCAACTCTGGTTCGACTCATTGCTTCCTCGACTCCGACTTTGTTCTGAAGCACAAGCTTCCTACCTGCAACATTCTGACAATTCTGCTCTGCCTTTTTGATGGGTCATCCAACACGGCAATCTTGCAAGTTGTGCACCAATCCATCTGTTTCACTACTGGGGACAACCATGAAGTTAGAAGTTATGTTTTATGTTACTCCGCTGGATGTGAGCTGTTCCATTGTACTAGGACACAATTGGCTCACTCGCTATAATCTGTCGATTAACTGGGCATTGGGTCAGATACAGTTCCATACCCCGGATCAACTTCCGTCTATTCCAATGTCATCCGCAAAGATGGCTCAAGCCTCTTCTGCAACTCTGCTCGTGAATTCAGTTCCACACTCTGGTCCCTCATTAGCAACTCCGTCCCCTCCTCCGCTTGAAGTTACTTGAATTGCTCTCATTTCTGTCACCGCGTTCCGTGGGTTGCAACGACAAGAAGATTCGACTGTTTTTCAGCTTCATCTCTCCGATTTGGCTACAGTCAAGGCTTGTTCTGCCTCGACTTCTGCTCTGGTTGATATGAGCTTAGTCCCGGAAGAATATCACTACTTCCCCGACGTGTTCAACAAGGCCAAAGCTGATAGACCTGCTGTTCATCGACCTCACGATTTGAAGATAGATTTGGAAGAAGGAGCATCTCCGCCCCTTGGACCAATCTACTCCCTTTCACAAAGTAAACTCCAGACTCTCCATGAGTTCATCGATGAACATCTCAACATGGGCTTCATCCACCCTTCACTGTCTCTGCATGGCGCTCCGGTCCTTTTTGTCAAGAAGAAGGATGGATCTCTCCGCCTCTGCGTCAACTTCCGCAGACTTAACGCCCTCACTAAGAAGGACAAATATCCACTTCTGCGCATTTCCGTCCTCCTTGACACTCCCCGCAGAGCAAATATCTACACCAAGATTGACCTCTGGCATGCTTATCACCTTGTCTGCATCCGAGAAGGTGACAAGTGGAAAACCACCTTCCGCACCCGCTATGGTGCTTTTGAGTGGGTTGTCATGCCTTTTGGTCTAACCAATGCTCCCGCCGCTTTTCAGTGTTTCATGAACGACATATTCTCCAACCTCCTCAATGTATGCATCTTGTATACATTGACGACATCCTCATCTATTCTGGCACACTGTAAGAACACCGGGAACATGTCCGTGAAGTTCTCCGCTGTCTCCGCAAACACCATCTGTATGCAAAAGCAGAGAAATGCGAATGGCATCGCAACAAAGTCAAATACCTAGGCTATATCCTCTCCCCAACAGGTCTTACCATGGCAGAGGACAAGGTTGAGGCAATTCAAGAATGGCCAGAACCCCGATGTGTTAAGGATGTGCAGTCTTTCCTTGGCTTCACCAATTTTTACCAATGTTTCATTTATAATTTTTCCGACATTTCTGCTCACACGTCTCACCAGGAAGGGTGCTCCATGGAATTTCACTCTGGAATGCTGCTCAGCATTCAAAACCCTCAAGGCAGCCTTCACAAGCACTCCAATTCTCGGTTTCTGGATTCCTGATGCCCAACTTGTACTCGAAACTGACGCTTTCATCACTCATTTGACGGTCACTTTCTTAGGTAAGACACAACACTCTTTGCTATGTTTTATCTTGGCCGTTTTGCCGAATAGCTACACTTGTAGTTCTCGGCTTTGCTTTTTCTCTGTCTGTTCATTTCACCTCCGTTCCTGATCCCAATTCCGAAACAAAAAGCACCAAGAAAAAAGATTCACATTAGATATAAAACCGAAAAACATTAGTTAGTTGTCTTCCATAGTAGCATCCTCATCTGCATCCTTTCCCCCATCATCCTGCTCATCTTCCTCACCCCCGTCATCTGAACCTGAACCCACTTCTGCTTCCGCTATTTCTTCTGTCTCTTTCTCTTTTCCCTTATCCTTTTCCTCTGTTCCTTTTCCCCTTTCCACACTTCCCGAACCCGAACCCCCAGCCAAATCGAAACTGCCCCAATCCGAACCCGAACCCGATCACAAGGCCGCCTTCTTGGCCACTGCCATCCACAAGTGTAGCCGCTTGTTCAGTCTGGAGTTGTGCCGCCCAATCTGCTGCACAAAATCCAAACCACCCTGGAGCAGGTGATTGCTCTGCTCCAGTTGCTGGTTCTGCTGGGACAGCAAGTCCCTCACCATCAAGGAGACCTCGGCTCCAGAAAACCCATCAGGTTTTAAGCCCTTGATCCCCACTCCCAATGGCCCAGCACAGATGTCCACCGTCAGTATGGCTCCCGATGGCTTGACTGAAGCCACGTTGGCCTTCTTAGGCCCCGGCCCCTCGGTCCTCTCCTCATCCTTCTGCTTCCGTTTCCTGTCCAGGAAACTACACCGAACCTTTTGGTCCACCCAATGCTGGCATGCGGTTTTCTTCCCGCTCAGGCACCGGGTTTGGTGACGTCTGCAAGCATCGCAAGGTTCGCGCTGAAAATAAAAACATAAATCAAGCCGAACCGACCTGACCAAGGACTTACCTCTTCGTCCGACTCTTCTTGATCTGACTCCTCGGTGACTTTCCTCTTCTTAGATCCTGAGGCTTTTGGCTGCATGTTTTGCCGCCAAAATCCAAGCCTGCGCAGTTGCCGAATCCATAACTACCGGCTTGGGCGACAGGATTGTCAAGATTGGTTTTTAGGCATTAATATCGTGTATTAGTGAACACAGTGAATGCCCGAATAGCTTGTGTGAAGAAGTGTGCCATTCAGTGAATAAGGTGAACCAATAAATGTTCAGAAGATAAGAGGGCTGCCCGAACGGAGCTCGCCTTATCTACAGTCATAGTGAAGTAGCCCGTGGCACTTGACGATGTAATGTGCAAGGTGTCATGGAAAGGTTGTCTAAGTAGCAGCAATCCTTTTGCCGGCGAAGGTGCTCCTTTGGAGCCCTTCACTGACAGCGCAGATAATAGTACGAAGGCTAAGGTAACGAAGGTGAAGTACAAAAACTCACCAGTGGTGCTTAAGTCCTCCTCTGGTCAAAGATAGGAATCTATAGGAGAGGGCTCAAGACGACGGTCACAGCGAGGTCAAGTTTTGCACAAGATGGATGTATGATAATTGAACTGGGAATATACATGTGAATGTAAACTACTTATATCGAATGTTCGTATGATATCAGCGAATAGGAAAGAAGCCGTCATGAGTCAGGGTTGGATAGGGGTGCGCAGTCAGGATACAAAATAGGTGAAACACGTATACAATAGAAAGAAGGAGGAGTGCAAATGTGAAATGATGGGGAGAAAAGAGGGTGAAGGCACCTATGTATGAAAATATGCCTTGAGACCTGCATATATGTTACCCTGCACGGACTCTTCGTCTGCTGGGTTGATCCCACATGGTCTACAGTTAGGACTCCCCGCGAATACATCCCGGCCATATGAACACCTAAAGGGGTTGTGTTGGGAAGATGATGGGGCCAGTGATGAACCATCACGCTGGGTAGAGGATGTCGATTGTGTTTGATGGCATGCCTGCTGGCGAATGATGCGAGGAGCAAATGGTTGTTTGGCCAATGCGGCGAAGGGAAAATGGAGAGAACATAGAGGAGGCGTGGTCGAAGGGAGGGGTGAAGCCGAGCGAACACGGAGGAGGAGTGGTGAAAGGGGAAACAGGGATAGCTGGGTACAAGAAATACACGAGTCGCGACAATCCGGACATAGGAACATCCAAGGAGGGTTGATCTGGGACGGTGATAGGACCACTTATGAACCATCAAGCTGGGTAAAGGACCGCGATCCTGCTTTGATGGTGTGGCTATTGGAGAATGACGCAGGTAGCGAATAATCGTTCGGAAAAGAACAAACGAAGCGAACATAGAAGTGAAGTGATGAAGTTACTGGGTATAAGAAACAAATGGGTCATGACACCACAGTACAAAAACACGCCTTGAGACCCGCATAAATGCTACCCTGCACGGAGTCTTCGTCTGCTGGGTTGATCCCATATGATCTATGGGTAGGACATCCCGCAAATACATTCTGGCCATAGGAGCACTCAAAGGGGGTTGAGTTGAGAAGGTGATGGGACCAGTGATGAACCATCAAGCCGGGTAAAGAATGTTTATTGTGTTTGATGGCCTGCCTACTGGCAAATGATGCGAGTAGTGAATGGTGTAGAGGACAGGAATTATAGGCAGTAGGTATGAACTTCTTGCTCAAAAGAATAGACTAGAAAACAATTCACTCTCTCAGTGAATTTAGTTGTCACTTTAAATATATTATACACTACCTAGAAAACAATTCACTACAGAGGATTTCTAGGTTAATAAATCAAAAGAATGCTAGACTAATTTACTTGCCTCTCTCAGTGAATTTAGTTGTCACTGAGAGAGGGGGAAACTGTTTCACTGCGCATGTACTACTACCCGGCTCTTTAGCGCCCAAGGGCTCGCGCGTCGAAGTCATTTCAGACTCCGCTGGGTGCAGCCGCTTGTGAAAGTAGGAATAACAAGATGAAATGGAGAGACAGGGAGTGAGTGGAAAATTTCGAAAATAACCAGAGAAATGGATGCATGATACAAGAACAAAATGAGAAGAAATTGAGAAAGCACACAACAAATTGGATATATTATGCTTGATTTTGGTGCAGGAGCATCAATGCACCCAACAAATGGTTGTTCGGCGAATGCGGCAAAGAGTGAATGGAGCGAACATGGAAGAGGCGTTGCCGAAGGGAAGGGTGAAGCCAGGTGAACATAGAGGGAGATTGGTAAAGGGGAAAAATAGGGATAGCTGGTTACAAGAAATAAACGAGCCATGACATCCGGCCATAGGAACACCCAAAGGTGGTTGAACTGAGAAGGGGATAGGACCAGTGATGAACCATCAAGCTGGGTAAAGGACGTTGATTGTGTTTTGATGGTGTGGTTACTGGTGAATGATGTGAGTAGCGAATAATCGTTCGGCAAATTTGGCGAAGAGCGATCGGAGCGAACATAGAGGTGGAGTGACTAAAGGGAGGATAGAGTTACTGGGTATAAGAAATGAATGAGTCATGACAGGGATGTGATTGTTTTGATTCACATCGGCTTGTCGGATCGTTTCAGCTTCCAATATATCGAGAAGTCGCTGTCGCTCATGTTCGAATGCTGGCCCCATTGCATTCCGAGCCTCATCAGCTTTCGCCTTAAAGGCTTTCTTCTCTGCCTCCTGTGCCTCAGAAGCTTTCCGAGCTTCCTCAGCTTTTTGTGCCTCTTCGGCTTGCCGGGCTTCTTCTGCTTTTCGTGCAGCTTCAGCCTGCGCCTTCTGCTCTTTCCATTCCACCTCGGCTTTTTCTTCATCCTCCCACTGCTTTTTCTCTAAAGCCTCCTTGTGCCCTTGTGCAAGCCTCTGTTTCTTCTGGCGCTTTTTGGCCTTGAGCTCAGCCTGTGTGAGCTCAGCCTCAAGCTAGTCGAGTTCGTCGATGGGAATGTTGCGTGTTTCTGACATGATCCGCAATTCTGATGATGATGGGAGAAGACAAGAATCAGAATGCGGAACAAAGCTTACATAACCCATGGCCTGGCTATCTCTGGGATCTCGCTTATAGCCTCATGGGTTCGGCCATAAGGGGAAGGTACTGTTATGATCCGTTCCCCAATCCAGACCCGAAGCCTTGGCTTCGGCTCTCATTTGGGAACCTCAGGTTCTTCTCAGCTTTCCTTCGGGTTTCCCTTCGCACTTCCCATCACCCCTGATTCCCTTTTCTAGTTAGTACCCCGTTTTCCTGACCCTTGTCTCTGTAGAGGACAGGAATTATAGGCAGTAGGTATGGACTTGTTGCTCAAAAGAATAGACTAGAAAACAATTCACTCTCTCAGTGAATTTAGTTGTCACTGTAAATATATTATACACTACCTAGAAAACAATTCACTACAGAGGATTTCTAGGTTAATAAATCGAAAGAATGCTAGACTAATTTACTTGCCTCTCTCAGTGAATTTAGTTGTCACTGAGAGAGGGGGAAACTGTTTCACTGCGCATGTACTACTACCCGGCCCTTTAGCGCCCAAGAGCTCGCGCGTCGAAGTCATTTCAGACTCCGCTGGGTGCAGCCGCTTGTGAAAGTAGGAATAACAAAATGAAATAGAGAGACAGGGAGTGAGTGGAAAATTTCGAAAATAACCAGAGAAATGGATGCATGATACAAGAACAACATGAGAAGAAATTGAGAAAGCACACAACAAATTGGATATATTATGCTTGATTTTGGTGCAGGAGCATCAATGCACCCAACAGTCTCCACGTCCATTGATCTGATCATTGTCTCTTCATGGAGCCCCTATCCTCTTTGTCAAAAAGAAGAGTGGCAAACTCCGGCTCTGCGTGGATTTCCGAGCACTCAATAAGATTATGAAGAAGGACCACTACCCACTCCCATTGATTACCAACTTGATGGATGGATGCACCCGGAAAGGCTCGGATTTATACCAAAATCAACCTTCGACCTGCATTCCACCTCATCCAAGTCGCCGAAGGCAACAAGTGGAAAACAGCATTCCGGACCCAGTACAGCTCTTTTGAATGGCTAGTCATGCCATTCGGCTTAACAAATGGCCCCACGGTTTTTCAACGTTTTATGAATGACGTCTTTGGAGATATGCTTGATGTATGCGTCGGCATGTACCTTGACGACATACTCATCTACTCTGATGACCCAGTCAAACACAGGGAACACATCCGTGAAGTATTGCGGCATCTTCAGAAACATGGTCTCTATGCCAAACCCAATAAATGTGAATGGCACCAAGATTCTGTGGAATTCCTAGGGTATATGCTGTCTGTCAACGGGTTTACCATGTCCAAAGACAAAGTCCAGACAATCCGCGATTGGCCCGAGCCCCAGAAGGTAAAAGACATACAGTCTTTCCTTGGCTTTGCCAATTTTTACCACCACTTCATCTATAACTATTCCAACATCACAGTTCCCCTTACCCTCTGATTCTGTCACATTGATTCCCGACCGGCCTATGGTCATGGAAACCGACGCCTCAGATTATGCCCTTGGCGCAATCCTGTCCTTGTTTGATGAAGAAGGCATCCTGCACCCAGTCACTTTCCACTCCCAAACATTTTCCAGTGCCGAATTAAATTATCATGTCCATGATAAAGAGCTATTGGCAATTTTTGAAGTGTTCCAACGTTGGAGACACTATTTGGAGGGCTCCGGCTCCCCTATCGATGTTGTCACCAATCACAAAAACTTGGAGTATTTTTGCTACCACAAAGTTGCTAACCTGATGACAAGCCCGCTGGTCCAAATTCCTCCCCCAATTCAATCTCATTATTCGGTTCCGTCCCGGAAAGCTTGGTACAAAACCCAATGCTCTAACTAGAGGATGGGACGTCTACCTTGAAGAGGAGGTAATGACTACAGCTCAGTCAACCTGCAGAACTTTGGACCGATTCTCACTAATCTACAACTGTCGGAATTGTTGTTTAGTGCTAGGAATATTGTTTAAGACAATGTGATTTAATCTCTCAATTATGAGATAAATCGAGTAAGGCTTGAAGTTGACAGGAATATCTGCACATGCAATAAATGTGTGTCTTATGAATTATGTCGACTGGAAGTTCTACTACTGTGTGAGGGGCGAAACGAAGTGTGATTTCACTGCTAGTTAATTGTACATGGAGCTAGGTATTTATTAGTTATTGATGGTGCTTGGCGGTTAAGGAATTAGTGGTGCAATGCTAAGGGACTGATGGACTGGGGTGAGCGGCGCATGGACAACGATGGGAGTGTCGACGCATGCTGTATAAGTTGGGCTTGGAGATGGAGCATAAAACAGGATGAGGAAACAGATGTTTGGTGATGGATAGGGGGCATAGTCTGGGTATAGGCAGGGTTGTCTCGACGCGTCGTGTCCCTTGATTGGGTCATGTGACTGATGGAAAGTGCGTGATTTGGGATGGGCTCGGTGGTCTTGGATAGGGTTCCTTGGGTGTTATAGGTCTTGGTAACACATGTTATGTGTCCTTGTGATGTCGGGGGAATCGGGGACTGTGATCGGCTCGGGTCGAGTGGGCATATGATGGTCCGGCGGTCTCGGGTACGAGTGCCGTAATGTGTATGCTCAGAGAGGGATTATCAATGTGTCGGTTGTGATGTGAACTCATGTTTGTTGTAAGTAATATGTTAATATTGTGTTTTTCAATACTTTCAACAGGAATCCCTCTGGGCAACTTGGTTGCTTGCATCTGTTCTCCGGGCAAGCACTGTGATGGACTCTGAGAAGCTCCATCCCTTCCACCTCACGACATGCACACACACTCTCTCTTTCCAATCTCCATCTCACCTTCAAGGAGCAACAGGCTTGGCATGGATTGCCTGTGCACACCTGCTTGTTCTATGCTTGTCAGACTTCAGCTCCAATGCTCAGGAGCATGTCCGCTCTGATGTAGGGGAGCACATGGATGTGGAAGACGAATCTTATTGGGAGGACGTGCATTCTGGGATCTCCTTGCTCATGTCGACATTGGAGGATGCATCAGCTCACCTTACAGATGCGGTAGCAGATATGAGGTGGAGGAAGCAGCTGGAGGCAGAGATCATAACCGATGAGGAGTCATGCGCTGACTCTGTACCTCGCGAGGAGTTTACTAACTCTAGCTTCGTCGATGCAATCACCTCTGCACTGGATGACACATGAGAGCATCTCCAGCAATGGGTCACATCATTAAAGGAAGATGCAGAAGTGGCGTCAAGACACCCCAGGGATCCCAAGTTACATCTGATGGCCTTGCAGTCATATGAGTGGCTGAGGCGGGAACTGGGCCTTGCGCTTAGGGAATGTGAGCGTGGAGGCGGGGCCTTGCTGGAGATTGTGCAACCAAGCACCGCTGATCACCTACCAGAGGACGAGGCTGAGGAGGATGAACCACCTGCCCTCCAGGATGAGCACTAAGCTCTGGAGAATCGGATAAGACCCTGTACAACTTCAGTGAGGTCCACGAGCCCAAAGCGACTTCTGTTAACCAGGGCCAAGATCATGATCCATCATTTCCTGACAACAATACAACCTCCCAGCTAATCTGGAAAACAAGCCTGAAACACTGGGGATTGAACAAGTGTTGGAAAGTGTACCTATAGCACAACCTTATGTGTGTGAACACTCGAAGCTTACTCACGAGGAACACATAGGCTTGTGGATAGTGATCCTACTGACCACTATCCAAGCAGGGACCTGGGAATGATGTACAAAGACCCTGTCTACATGAAACATAGCTCATAGTCAGTGGGAATAGTCAGGGGAATTGAATAGAGAATAAATCTTCATGTGTCTTGTGCTGCATGCATGCAGCACACTTGGCAAGGCAATTGCCACCTCTGTACCTCTCTCCTGAGATAGCCACTTGGCACGTCCCTCTGTGGGTCTATCTTCTGTGACTCCCATCATGTCTGAAGTCTCTATATGGACTTCTAGGTCCTGTAGTGTCTTACTTTCTAACCTGGCACCCAGGTGCCTGCTTTCCGAGGCAAGCACCAATGCCGGTGCAGCGCACCAATTTCTAGACTGATACCCAGGCTTGAATCGAGTGTTATCCAATTTAGTAAAACCATTAGCTATGTCTTAGACCAATAGAACATAATGGAATTGATTATGCCATTTATTCTAACAGTGTGTGTTTGGGCACCCTGTTTCTCAACCTCACTGGGTTGTTTTTTTTTTTTTCATTGTTCTTTTTTGTACTCTACATCAGGTGTGCTTCACCCTAGCACCCTGCTAGTTTGACTGAACTTTGCCTCATGCTTAGGACAGAGTCCCATTGGACACATCAGACAGCCGTCTGTGAAGATTGGTTTTTAGGCGTTAATATCGTGTATTAGTGAACACAGTGAATGCCCGAATAGCTTGTGTGAAGAAGTGTGCTGTTCAGCGAATACGGTGAACCAATAAATGTTCAGAAGGTTGGAGCTCACCCCATCTACAGTCGTAGCGAAGTAGCCCATGGCACTTGATGAGTAACGTGCAAGGTGTCACAGAAAGGTTGTTTAAGTAGCAACAATCCTTTTGCCGGCGAAGGTGCTCCTTCGGAGCCCTTCACCGACAGCGCAGATAATAGTACGAAGGCTAAGGTAATGAAGGTGAAGTACGAAAACTCACAAGTGGTGCTTAAGTCCTCCTATGGTCGAAGATAGGAATCTATAGAAGAGGGCTCAAGACGATAGTCACAGTGAGGTCAAGTTTTTGCATAAGATAGACATATGATAATTGAACTGGGGAATATACATGCGAATCTAAACTACTTATATCAAATGCCCATATGATATCAGCGAATAGGAAAGAGGCCATCACGAGTCAGGGTTGGATAGGGGTGCACAGTCAGGGTACGAAATAGATGAAACCCGTATACAATAGAATGCAAGAGGAGTGTGAACATGAAACGACAGGGAGGGAAGAGGGCGAAGGCACCTATGTATGAAAACACGCCTTGAGACATGCATATATGCTACCCTGCACGGACTCTTCGCCTGCTGGGTTGATCCCACATGATCTACGGGTAGGATGTCCCGCGAATGCATTCCGGCCATACAAACACCTAAGGGGGTTGAGTCAAGAAGATGATGGGACCAGTGATGAACCATCAGGCCAGGTAAAAGAGGTCGATTGTGTTTGATGGCATGCCTGTTGGCGAATGATGTGAGTAGCGAATGGCCATTCGGCGAATGCGGCGAAGAGGGAATGGAGCGAACATAGAGGAGGAGTAGGGAAAGGAAGGGCGAACTCAGGTGAACATGCAGGAGGAGCAGCGAAGGGAAAATAGGGATAGCTGGATGAGGAAAATGGACGGGTTGTGACACCGTCATACATGTCTGAGCGAGGGACCTTTGTCTTATCTCCAAAGGGATTCAGTAATATGATTCAATGTCACTGATTATATAGAACATGTCATTGCACTGAGGTAGGTGCCTTCTCAACTAAGGAAAAATAAAAAAGTTCCCCAAGAGGAACATTTGGAGCATCACGTGACATAGGTGCCCACTTACATAAAGGTGCCAGTTTAAGATGACTTCTATCTTACTTACATGGGTTGCTTCACTTCTGACATTGTTCTGAAAGTGAAAGTGCAGAAGTAGAGTGAAGGTGATGAAGCAAGTGGAACTTGTGGAAGTGCTTCCAGAGATGGAAGCAGAAATGGAGGTGGAGCTTGGAACAGGGTCAGAACTTGAAAAGGGGCATCCCCTGACACATATTCATCCATGATACGTTCTCATTTCATGACTGGTTAAGTTTAGATATCTCAAATGTTTTCTTTCACCAGAGGTCCCACACCAGGCTGAGGGTCAAGGTCAGGGTTATTGCTGTGCAAGTTGGACATGCACCAGGAGTGTGTTCCAGATTCTCTGTTGGAGTAATGTGAGGGCATCTGGAGAATACACTGTAACATCTGGCTTTGTAACAAAGTGCTTACAATGCCCTTTTCATTCATCTGTTGTGGTAGAGATTTTGACAAAGAACATTACAGGAGAGTTAGGACAATTTTGAGACTGGAGTCCCAACTATAATTGAATCTTTTAAATCTGCAGTGTGTATTAACCCTTCAAAAAGTGCAAGCGCTTCTGCAGCATTAGGTCTCCTCTGAGGTTCATCATGTGTAATGGTCTCGATCAGCTGCTTGTATGGCGGGTAACTCAACAGGATAGAAGCGGGACTTTGCGGCTCCTTGAGATACAAGGTGAGACATTGTCAACTCGCATAAAGCCAAAGCAAAGCGGCGCTACTCACCACATTTGCAGTAGCCGTTATATGATCCCTCAAAAGGGCACCCACAGCGTACACATCACAGGCGAAGAGATTGACAGGGTCATCCTTGAGGAGCTCTGGCGCCGGCGCTTTGGGATAGAATTGCACTTCGTCTGGGTGCCGTATGGCATCGTCCTCGGTGCACACGATGTGCGACTCGCCAAAGTCAATGAAGGCGTACTTGGCTCCACATGGACCGAAATCTCTTGGTGTCGAGTCGAACGGGCCAGAGGCGTTGCCTTCAAGCATGTTCATGACTACGTTCAAATCGTGGATATCCTGTTCCAGTGGTTTGCACAAAAGGTGTTATTATAAGCAGACTGATGGGACTCACGCCGTGAATTATCCCCTTCTGGTGCATGAACGCTAGACCCTATACCATTGTGGCGGTGAATCTGCTTAGCCCCGGAAAACAGGGTATGAAGCTTATTCACCTCGAGGAGCTGTCGCGCATATTCAAGATATTCCTCGATGGTTGCACATCGTTCCAAGTTACTAGTTCCCCATTCGGGAGTTACAATGATTGACCACTCCCTCGCGTCAAGGACTTCCAAGAGAGGGATGGTGTGATTCCGGGGGTCCGCGCGTAGCGGTGCAGATGACAGGAGTTGAATAACTTTGAGCTCCATGCTTGAGGCGGGAACAGCCTTGAGAATGACCCTGCGGCCACGCGAGTCGAGCGCGGGGTGCGCATAGGGTGTCTAGGGCGCGACTCTTTCGATCAGAGTGTGTTGTGAACGAACAGCATTCCCATACCGGAAACAGTGTGCCCGCCACGTTTTCAGGTTCTGGGATTGCTTTGAATCTGTCGTGGATGAAGCAGAACGCCTCATCGTACTGCGGATGAAAGGGATCCTGAGGCGCTTTCCTGGGTATGGCAGAGTAGTCCTGGTATATGGAACGGTATGCTTCCGAAGCAGGATATGCGAGCGTGTAGCCACGAGAATGGAGATATGACTCGCAGTGCAGCCAGACCTTTCGAAAGAGTTCGACGTCGATCGAGGAACTTCAATGTCAGAAGATCAGCGTTGAAGTTGTAACTGGGATTCATTGCACAGTACAAACCTGTCAATCATATCCCATGTTTCGTCAAGGAGAGGAAACTCTAAGCTCGAAGTCATATGCCTATGCGTTCTCGAGCCAATCGAAGTCACGTGGACGTTGTTGTACATGTTGAACTTACATAAGGAACGAAAGCCAAATAGACGCACACCCCACCACGTAAATTCCTCGTGGTAGGCCTAAGTATTCCGTCGATAATTCCATGAATCTGCGTTCAGGTCGCTCACAAATGGACGTAACAATTTTGGAGTCCTTTTACATAAACTTACATGAGGAACGCGTGACCCTGGATAGGATTATCATACCCTTCTCTCCTTCGCTCCTCCATACTAAGGGTAAGGTCGCGAATTGGTTCTCTATGGTTCTATCCTCACAACTATCTCAAAGTGTAACTGGGAAAACGACTCCTGGGCCCCAACTTACGCGACGCGCCGCGGAGCGCAATACCGCTGCTTGCTCCGGACTTAGCCTCTTGTTAACGTCCTGATCAATAATTGCCGCTGAATATGGGTTCTCGGAAGGACGTCCAGGATTAATTATCTGTGACTAGGTAGTTATCCGACGCTTAGATATTTCAGTAGGCCACGAAACTTGATGTCCATCACTTGCTAACTCTAGCTGAAATTTTTTCCACACAGAAGCACGATGCGGTAAATCCAGTATTTCCATGGACTGGTCTTTGTTCTCAGCACCACGAATTGGGATACTTATGAAGTCATGGTAGGGAATGGTGCCAATCTTTCTTATTGAATCATTCCTCTGCTCGACGCACGCTCTAAACGCACACACCCATACCCATGTTCTGTCTCTCGGATGTCGCCATGAACCCAGGTGTCCGGCCTGCCAGTAAAGTCCTAAATTTAACACCCTATGAACGTGGAGGCGCCATACTAGTGGGTTGGTATGCTTGGATCTATCTCTTTCTCATCGATCATATACCGGCGATGGCTTCGCTGCGACCGTCAGTTGTGTTCTCGTTTCCTCACTCCTTCTCGCAGTTGGTCTTCCGGCTCTTCTAAATTGGCCGCGTAAACCTCCAGACTCATCCGCTACCTTTGCTCGTAAACAGGTCGCGTAAATGCTTCCATCATGTTTATCGTCTCTTGCTCACTTCCTCTTAGAGTATTTGTGATCTTTCTCCTTTGTTAAGACTTGATCCAAAGCATTTCTGGCATCATCAATGAAATGGGCCGCAGAACGCCACCTGGTTGAAGGTACCATATGCGCAATTCAAGGTGAATAGGTGATTTGATCCAAATATATTACCCTAACCACTTTTCAGCTGCTACTCAGGTAATTGGCGACGTAGGCTCAGCTGTTTGGTATCGCATGTCTAACTGCCACGAATTATTACACGACTAAGTCATCCGTATCTTAGGAGCTTTGTTATTGCAGGTCATACTTTCAGCGCCCTTGCGCTCGAAAGGAATTGGTCACGATGAGTTGTCGTGTCAACTGTGACAACTGGCTGGACATTCGTGATATTACTAAGTGAATTTGCTCTGATTACGGTCTTAGTATGGTGGCTGACCTCCTGTCCTGAAAGCGGCTTTTGGTCCCCTAGTCCTAACGAATAAGAGCAATGGACCTGGCTGTGAGTTAATTGACGCCAGATGATCTCATTCTACTCCACTCAGTTTTAAAATCCAGTCTCCATTGCCGGTACATGGTATGTATTGCGCACCTCAGAGAAGCAAATCACTAGCATATCATGCGCAGGTTACCTTACAGGAGTTTCATTTCATCTGAGTACGGTGTTGCAAGACTATGTGACACACTACATTCCAGTGAGTGATGGCTCCACTGCACTTCTGGGATAACTGATTAAGGATTTCCCCATCAGCTGCTGATCGTCGCCGCAGTGCTCGTGATGTTTTACGGATTAGTGTTTCTGGTGTTATTGGGAACTATCAGTTTCGGGCACCATCATTCACTTGGCCCTCTGAGAAATGAAATATCTCTCCAGCGAGTAGTTATTGCCAAACGCATGCTGTGGTATGTGTCGTCTTATACGTGGTTCCATCCAATGTTCCTGATATCAGTCTTACTGAGACATCCATTCGGTGAGATCTTACGAACAGCTAACATCTGATGGAATGACATGAACTGCGCAGCATATCTCACTTGCATTCTCCCCTTCTCCCGATTTCCGTCACGCGTTTTATTGGCCTGCGAGGCAGATTTTCCTGAGGTTGTCTATTTCATTGGAATACTCCTCCTATTCTCGCTTGGCATGTATTACAATTCAAATGTCTGTATCATCACTGGTCATTCTCCAAATCACTCTATGGAGAATCCGTCACGTCTTGCCATGGAAATAGAACACGACGCCGGTGTGCGTCCCCAACTCGTGTAGCAATAACCCCGAGCTTGACCTTTGGTCTACCGCGAACTCTCTGATGGAAGAAAACATGAGATATCTAAACTTAACCAGTCATGAAATGACAACACACCGTGGATGAATATGCATATGCAACAAACTGTGCTTGGACCCATTCTTGTGCGCCTGGGTATCTCACCCAGATGATGTCCCACTCCTGCACAGTATCATATTAAGTCAGGCATCTCCCATGCAAAATCCTCACAGTGAAGCTAGTGTGGGTTGAATCAAGTGCATTAGGCATAGCTTATAGTTGTGAGAGGGCTGATTGATGGTCTGCCAAGGACAGCTGGTTAAGATAGCAGTTGAGTGGGGCTTAAATGATGGAGCTTGTGCGTAAGGCTCATGGGCGCAGCCACTGCACGCATCTCGGAAGGCGTCGGAACATCATGACACCGGGTTCCGAGTGCCGTATTCACCCGCAGCCGAAATGCACGAGAAGCATGAGAAGCACCCTCAGCTATTCAAACGTCGATCAATTTTAATTCAACGTCTTGAGTCGCTGACGATAGCGCGCGACGCCGCGCGCACGGACTGGGGATGCTTTCTCAACCCCCACGAGGCTCATAAGAATCCAGGAGGTTACCGCACCGACAAGCAAGCTGAAGAAGTCGAAGACTCGGAGTCCGATGGGAGACAATGTAATTACCCTAGGATTTCAATTTGCGCGTTGACAGCGGACATAAACCATGTGCAACGCGCGCAGACGTGAGCAGTGACATCGGTATCGGTAACGCCAATGGTGCACGGACTTTGGCGGCATTTGACTATCATGTAGTGTGCACACCCTGGGCAGTGCAGCCGCCCTCCTTAATTCCCCTCGTGCCTTTCCGTCTCGATACGTTACTGTCTTCGAGGTTTCTTACCATAATCTATACTCAGTCTCGTATACAGCATTTCTACTCAACCCTCGCAGCGACACTTTCCCAGCGTTGCGCGGTGACTGGGCTGTATTTTTTCTCATGCCTGCCAACACCGGCTCCCATCTGAGAGTGCTGAAGCTGAGAGTACGCTCTATGGTCCCTTCCTTGCGTTTATCCGGCACTGTGGTCTCGGACCTGCTGAGTTTTAGTCATCCCTGAACGCAATAAAAAAGGGGAAGCGAGCATAGGACGCGAGAATGGAGATATGGACCCGAAGAATGTGACTACTCACCTGTGATCCTGATGATCCTGATGAGCCTATCTATCCATTCCCCAGCACCGACCATACCTACACATCTGGGAAGGTGAATCAGGATGGGGCAACGTTCATCTCCTCACAAAAGGATGCAATGGAGACGGATGCGGCGGCGCAGGAAGGGACGGTGAGGAATGCCCACGCCAGAGGGGGAGGCTCCGGCCGAAGGGCAGGCACTTGAAGCAAAGAAGATCCCTGCGCCGTTACATGTACCTGGGCTGGTCATGGCTCGTGATTTTGCGCTCGAGGTCCGCTTCCTGTCGTACCCCGGGATCCAGTCGAGACTGATCCTGATTCCACGAGCGCACTGATTGGTGACATGTCGAGTGAGGCGAAAGATGTAGATGCCGAATCGGAGCAGGGTGAGGCGTCTTCTGGTCCTGAAACCCTGAAAAGGATGCTGGTACGACATCATCGATACCTGACCAACCGTCTACGGTACCCTCCAGCTCTATTGATCCAATTCCTACTCCGCCTTACTCTGAACACGCTCTAACTGGGCCTCCTCTGCCAGTCTTGGCTGCTCACATGCCAGAGGTTCAGCCAGAATTACTTGTGGAGAGGTCACCGTGGCACCAGAGCCGGAGCCACATCCTGTGATTATTCCTGATGAGCCAACAAATTCACTGAGTGAACTTCCCCATTCACTGAGCTTCTGATATCTGGCTACTGCTAAGGAGGATATTCATAATGGTTATGTAATACAGCATATATGAGTATATAATATATACTATAAGAGTATTAATAACAACATATAGGAATATATAGTAGTATTTATAAGGAGAATAATAGATGTTATTAGATGATTCTGTATATATTTAAACATCTCGAAGATATATATACATATGAGAGAGTATTAGACTACAAGATAGAGTAACAGATACTTGGAGAGATACTTGTAACAGATATGAGTAGGAGTATTAGTATGACTAGTTATAATGAGAGTATTAGAGTACCATATGGAGTAATAGTAGTTGTATAGATATTTGTAATATATATGAATAGTTATAATGATATAGTGTATATTAAAAGTGGGTAGAAAAAATAAGAAGAGACGTAAAAATTGGCATTGGCGTTCTCATTGGCGGAGCCGCCGCTTGGGGAGGGACAAAATAAAAATTATTTATAGCCCAACAATAAGATTGGCATATACTTTCGTCCTCTTCTTTTCTATAATTTGAGAATAAAATGGGTGAAGCTACAGGTAATAAAAAGTTGTGAGCATCCACCTAACCGGTACAGGATGCACCCCTCGCTGTCGTTACAAGGTGTATGGAAGTATGTGAAGGTTCTGTGGATAAAGGCTAGGGATGCACACCGTTTGTATTACGGCCACGGCCGTATAATGTACGGCAGGTTGATGGATACGGCAGACCGTATGCCATCCATATGGTCAAGATCTCTCCCCTCTGACGGTACGGTACGGCACCGTACCGGCCGTATTACGGTTGACGGCAATATTATACGGTGGGGCTATTGGAAGATCGGTTAGTGACCGATCCGTGTAGACTATGATGTTGCATTATATTAGTATGCTCGCCTATGCGGCCTACACAGGTAGCTGCGCTTTATTTCAGCCTATGCAGACTAATTAGGCATGCCCGATGTGTATGTGCCAGCAGTAGTGCCCGTCAGGCGCTGTGTTTTTGGCTCGGCTAACACGTTTTCGGCATTTACCGATGCATGCCGTATACATACCGTACATACCGTACACGGCCGTATTTGTACGGTATATACGGTGTCAAACCGTACCATATACTGTACCGTCGGCACAGCACACCGAGCCTTGACGGTACGGGTGCCGTGGCCGTAATATGGCACCGTACAGCCGTGGATGTACGGCACGGTGTGCATCCCTAATAAAGGCAAACACTCACTCAAAGAGGGAACCATTGTCTTTTTGTATGTGAGTCATAGGAGGATCAGCTCAGCATTAACCTTTAAAGAGGGGAGGGTAACATGTAAAATCCCTTGATTAGTCTATCATTCCAGGTAGAGACTGCATATATAGGGCCCTGCCACAAGGTGGCAGTATAATAACTGGAATTATAAGAAACAATAAAAATAAAAAAAGAGGTGATGGAAGTGTATGGCAACCTTGGCAAGAAATTGAAATACCAGAGGTATTTGACGAGACGCCTTTCCACCCCATAGAGATGCAAACCCACCCTACGCCTTGCAAGCACACTATGGGTAGAAGGACTCCATTGTTATGCTCGAGGTTCTTTATATTAGCATGATGGCTCGGACTTTGCTATGAATTGGACAATTGAAAACTTATACTGTCAATTGTACCTCTTGTATGAGTGAGAGAGAGAGAGAAAGTCAATTAGAGGGCTTGAAGCGCTGGCGCCTATGGTGCACTGTAAACTACATGTAGGTCTGTGGCAAGCTACTTTAACAAAGGGAGGACATTGGAGTAAGACTACAGGAAGGAGAGCAAGGGCTGTGCATTTTATGAGGTTGAGAGGGATAAAAACAAGATCCCAGGGTAAGCTAGTAATAGCTTAACCTCTGCGGCGCCACAACTATTCATGTTACTGGATGTTGATGGGCATAAGGATGGAGTGGTCATGTGTGTAGGCTCATTCTTGAGGACCTGCATCAGGTAACAAATGATGGGCATTGGTATGGGGCAGCTGTCAGAGGTGGTAATATGTGATGGAGGCAGTGGATTAGTTGACATTGTTAAGAACGTAAATCATACTTAAGGCTCAACCCGAGGGCCGAGCCAAGGTTAGCCAAGGTTCGGGAAACAGGGGGCTTGGCTTCAACTTTGTAGGTTGCGCCCACTACAGTGTTCTGCCCTAATTTTGGGAAACAGATTCGGGAATGGATTCGGCTTCAAGCCGAGGTTCCGAATGAGGTCAGACCGAGGAGCGGAAGGATATGAGGAATCTAAGTCAATATCAGAACTGAGGATTTAGCATACATGGCGGGGGGTTTATATACTAATTGCAAGGAACAGAAAGAGGGCAACAATGCCCATATCAAGCAGGAAGAAGGGTCAACAGACAATCATCAGAAATGGAACAGGATTATCTAGGAAAGGGAATCAGGGTGAATGATGAACCGATAGGAAACCTGAGTTAAGCCAAGAAGGGTTTCCGAGCGAGAACTGAGGCCAAGGCCTTGGGTCCAGACTCGGGAACGGGTCTTAGCAGTACCTCCCCCTTATAGCCGAACCCATGAGGCCATAAGTGAGATCCCAGAGATCGCCGGGATGAGGACATTACATAAGCTTTGTTTCACGTCTCCTTTTCTGCTTCCTCCCATCACCATCAGGATCCCATGTCAGACACTCAAGACGCCCAGGAACCAACAGTCGAAGAGCTCGACGTGGAACTCGAGTGCGAGGAGTGAGAGGCTGAGGCGAAGAGGGATCAATTGAGGGAGAAACGCCGCCTTGCCCAGGAGCGCAAGGAAACGGCGGAGAAGAAGAGGAAGGAGGAGGAGGAACAGAAAGCAAAAGAAGCCGAGGAAGAATGGGAACAGCAACCCAAAGTGAAAGCTGAGGAAGAGCAGCGCAAGGCTTGGGAAGCCGAGGAAGAAGCACGCAAGGCTTGGGAAGCCGAAGAAGAGGCTCGAGAGGCCAAGAAGAAAGCTCGGGAGGAGGAGGCAAGGAAAGCCGAGGTAGCTACCTGTGCATGTCTTCAAAAATGTCTTGATGATATGATTAAGGAGTTTCGGGAGTGGCAAGCCTCGGTTAACCAAGACATCCAAATTCCATCGCCCAAGCTAGTTGTTGTGGACTCGGCAACGGTGAAGGCTCGGATCCTAATGTATATGCAGGCCTGGGAGAGGAACCAGGCAAAGACGAAGCCAAAGGCAATGGCAGCAAAGAAACGGAAAGTAACAGAGGAGGAGTCAGAAGAGGAAGAAGTGAGTGTTCCGGCATTGCTTGGCTTGGGTTTGGACTTGTCTTTTTAGGAGTTCCCTTACGACAACTGTTTCAGGTGGAAGGTCCCTTGCATTCATGGGACTAAGGTGGCGTGTCGGGACTGCAACTTGCGCAAAGTGCACTGCAGTTTCACTGAGGGAAAGCACAAGCAGAGAGTCAGGGCTGGAGCCGAGGGGCCGGCGGTAAAAACACCAAGGTCGATGCCAGTGAAGCCGATGGGAGTCAAGCTGTTGGTTGAACTCAAGGTGGGTCCTTCAGGGTCAGGATCCTGAACTGGATCAGGATTGCCGACCGAGGCCGGGCAGCCCAAATTAACAGGTCTCTCAGGAGATCAGGCCTCGGCGGCCATCTGGGAGCTCCTAGCTCAACAGAATGCGCTTTTCAAGCGCATGCACAATACTCTTCAGGGAATCCTCGAGTTTGCTGAGAGAACTCATCGGCAAAACTCGCGTCTGAGCAAGTGGGTTCAGTGGTGGGCAGGTGCAGCTGGGGAAGCCGGGGTGGGGGGTTCAGGTTCGGGTGCAGATTGGGAAGGGTTCAGGTTCGTGGGGGGATTGGGTTCAGGAAATGGGGAAAGAGGAAAAGAAAAAGAGAAGGACAAGGAAGAGGAAAGAGCAGAGACGGATACGGGTTCAGGGTCGGAAAATGGAGACGAGGGAGCGGATAATACGAGAGACGGAGGTTTGGATGCGGAATCAGGGGAGTATGAGGGAAAGGATGTGGACAGGGATGCAACTATGGAAGATAATTAGTCTACTAGTTTTTCGGATTTTTTACATAATGTGAATCTTTTTTCTTGGTGTTTTTTGTTTGGGGATCAGAATCGGAAACGGGAGTGAGAATGGAATCAGAAAGAAATGAGGGGTTGATGCCAAGAGGGAGGCTGATAACTACAAGTGTAGCTATTTGGCAAAACGGCCAAGATGAACATAGTTGTGTCAACTAAGAAAGTGACCGTTAAATGAGCGACAGAAATGGGGGAGCCGAAGCTCTGGTTCAAGGAACCCATGGTCCAGGCTTGGCAGGGTAGGCCGAGTGGAAGCCGGTCACAATCTCGGATGCATGGCCAAGCTCAGTCCCAAGGACCCATGATGTTTCCTCATCGGTACCTTCATAACCAGCCCAACGGACGAGGTACAGGAGGTTACAAGGTCTGCAGCGTCGGTCGATCTTGGAGTCAAGGATCTCGGAAATCTCGTACTCTGTCTCACCATCGATCTCGACTGGAGGCGGCGGAGACTGAACCTGATTCGGGATGGTGTTTGGGGTCACGGGTTCGAGCATTGAGACATGGAAGACTGGGTGGACTGCCCAAAGGCTGTCCGGAAACCGTAGGATGTAAGCTCGGGATCCGGCCTGGCCTATGATCTCGAAGGGGGTGAGGTACTTTTCGGCCAGCTTCTTCGAGGGCCGGGTTGTCTGGAAGAACCGCGCTTTTACAAACGCTAAGGATCCAATCGTGAACTCAGGGGTGGGAGCATGACGTGCATCAGCCAAGACCTGATACCGAGATTGAGCAGATGTGATTTGCTCTTTCAAGGCAGCATGAAGCTGGTCAAGGTTGACTGCGAAGTCTCGGGCCCAAGAGGAAGCGAGGTCCCTTTCAGGGTGAACTGTCAAGTTCGGATTCTTGTTGGTTGTGGTGTCGCAAATAGCTAGTAGAAATATGATTCAAACTCGTAATAGGAGTCGAATTGAGTAGTGCTTGAGAAAGTAGGGTGTTTGCACATGTAACAAGGCACATGCGTCTTACAACAATACTGACTGAAGCTGATAGCTATAGAGCGCAAAAGAAGTGAGTGATTAACTGTTTTTCACTGTTTCACTATCGAATGTAGTGTACAAAGTCGAGTATTTAACTATCAAGAAAAGAACTTGGCGTTCTTGGTGTGTTACAAGATGGGAACAAGAAAAAGGTCATTTGGGGCAACTGGCATAGGTTTCAGTATTAGGAGTAGGAGGGACATGTGTGTGGAACGTGATGTGTAAAGTATAATGGTGAATGGGGAACGAGGAATGAAGGAGAATAGGAGAAATGATCGAGACACACGCAGGGTCGTCACATCCCTTGATCGGATCACGTGTACATGTGACCTGTAGCATGTGGGATAGGACTTGGCTCAACTTGGCTCCACAGTGCTGTGATGATATTATTGGTTCGGTGATATTTGTATGTGTGCTTGGTGGGCTTGGTAGTGCGTGTGTGCATGATGAGATGTGTTGTGACTGGTTCGTGACAGTTTGGCGCTGGGGCGACCACGGTGTGTACGCTGGGTGTCATAGTGTGACGTTGTGACAGTGTGACTTGCAACGTCCAAATAAGGAAAGTGGTCCACAGTGGTCCATAGAGTTGAGATGATGTTTTCATAGTATATCAGCGTGTTAGAGTGATGAATGTTGGGTGGCATAGCTTTAGTTGGTATTCATAACACGGATTGTAGCCTTTGTTGGCGAAGAATGGAGAAATGCTAGTGGTGCTGGGAGCATTGTTGTATGCAAACTCAGCAAGCGGGAGCAACTCGGACCAATTGTCTTGTTGATAGTTGCAATACACTCAGAGATATTTTTTGAGAGTTTGATTTACACGTTCGGTTTGACCATCACCTTCAGGGTGATATCCAGAGGTAAAGTGCATGTTCATGTCGAGAGCTTTGCCGAGGGAATGTAAGAAGTGGGATATGATTTCCGAACCTCGGTCTGATGCCACATGGCTTGGGACACCGTGCTTCAAGAATACATGCAAGACAAACAGGCGGGCTAGGTCAGCAGAAGTGATCATGTCGTACGTCGGCATGAAGATGCTCTGCTTGGTTAAGTGGCAGACTACCACGAGGATCGCAGTGAATCCCAAGGATGCCGGCAACTGCTCAATGAAATCCATGGAGATGGAATTCCAAGGCTGCTCAGGTATCGGGAGCTGCTTGAGGGTGCCATAGGGCCGGTGACGCTGGGACTTCGAGGGGGAGCAAGTGGTGCAAGACTTGCAGAAGTCGACGATGAAAGACCGAATTGCAGGCCAGGTATATTCCTGGCGGATCAGAGCAACGGTCTTGTTTTGGCCGAAGTGTCCCGAGAGTATGTGGTCATGTTTATACTGGAGTACTTGGAGCCGGAGATCATTGGCATTGGGAATGTATATGTGGTGGTCATGGTGTAGGAAGCCATTGTCGGTTTGCATCCATCTTGGATTGGAGTTATCACTGAGATGCCGGCAGGCAATGGGGTCAGATGCCAGATTGGCTAAGATCTCGGCATGAAGCTTCTAGAGTCCATCATAGTGCTTTCTTGGAGGATGGGTGCAAGCAGATAAGTCGCCGGGAGTTATTCCGATAGTTGTTGATTTGTGAAAATCGGTCGGAAGTTTTGTGGATTGACTGAGCTGTAGTCATTACCTCCCTCTTTAAGGTAGATGTCCCATCGTCTAGTTAGAGTGTTGGGTTTTGTACCGAGCTTTCCGGGATGGAACTGAATAATGAGGTTAAATTGGGAGAGGAACTCAGACCAGCGGGCTTGTCGTCAGGTTAGCAACTTAGTGGTGGCAAAATACTCCAAGTTTTTGTGATTGGTGACAATGTTGATAGGGGAGCCAGAGCCCTCCAATTAATGTCTCCAACGTTGAAATGCTTCGAAGATTGCCAGTAGCTCTTTATCATGGACATCATAATTGAGTTCGGCACTGGAAAATGTCCAAGAGTGGAAGGTGACAGGATGTAGTTCACCTGCATCATCGAACAGAGACAGAATTGCACCAAGGGCATAATCCGAAGTGTTGGTTTCCATGACCATAGGTTAGCGGGGAACCCAGTGTGACAGGATCAGAGCCAAAGTGAAAGCCTCCTTAAGGTGATTGAAAGACTTTCGGCATTCTTCTGTAAATGCCCATGGGGTGCCTTTTCAAGTAAGCCGAGTAAGGGGAACAGTGATGTCGGCATAATTGAAGATGAAGTGGCAGTAGAAGTTGGCAAAGCCAAGGAAGGACTGGATGTCTTTGACCTTCTGAGGTTCTGGCCAATCACGGATAGTCTGGACTTTGTCCTCGGACATGGTAAATCCATCGGTAGAGAGCATGTAACTGAGGAATTCCATGGAATCACAGTGCCATTCGCATTTATCAGGCTTGGCATAGAGGCCATGTTTCCGAAGACGCCACAGCACTTCATGGACGTGTTCTCTGTGTTTGACCAGGTCATCGGAGTAGATGAGTATGTCGTCAAGGTACACAACGACGCATACATAAAGCATATCTCCAAAGATGACATTCATGAAACGTTGAAAACCCACAGGACCATTGGTTAGGCCAAACGGCATGACCAGCCATTCGAAAGAGCCCTACTTGGTCTGGAAAGCTGTCTTCCACTTGTCACCTTCGGCGACTTGAACGAGATGGAATGCATTCCAAAGGTCAATTTTGGTGTAGATCCGAGCCTTTCGGGGTGCATCCAACAAGTCGGTAATTAACGGAGTGGATAGCGATCTTTATTCGTAATCTTGTTGAGTGCTTGGAAATCAACACAAAGCCGAAGTTCACCACTCTTCTTTTTGACAAAGAGGATGGGGGCTCCGCGCGAAGACCGAGTGGGCCGAATGTAACCCATATTCAGATGCTCATCTATGGACGCCTGGAGCGTGGCAAGCTCCAAGGTAGAGAGCGAATATAACTGAGGTTGAGGGGACGTGGTTCCATCCTCCAGAGGGATCTTGAGATCATTTGGGTCGATGTGGAACCAAGGTATCCGCTTTGGACTTGCTGAACACATCCATGAAGTCGTGATACTCTGGTGGGACATCCTTGAGGTCTACGGGTTCAGGTTTTGCAGAAGCTGAGCAGGCCAAAGCCTCATTCTCAGGCATTGCCAGGTTTAGCCGGAAGCACTGGGAGCATTCTAACTTGCAGGCACGGTAAAATGCTGCTGCGTTAAGGAGGGTAACCCGAGGGGCCTCCAGACTTGGGGGTGGCTCGGCCGTTGCAGTGTGAGCTGAAGCTGGCGGGGTTCCACAGGACTGCCTGGAAGGGAGGTTTGGAAAGTAATACTGCCCAATACCCAGTCAATCAACGGATTGTAGCGGGTGAGCCAGTTGTGTCTGAGAACTACTGAAACAGATGAATCAAGGGGGGTGACATAAAAGTCTACGGAATGGGTGTGACCATCAGGCAATTGGATAGGTAGCTCTACAGCTTCAGTAATTACCACATTTGTACTACCATAGAATAAACGGAGTGGAATCGGGTCTACGGAACGAGTTTGGAGAGTGTATTTACAGACAAAGGCAGATTCTATGAAACAATGGGTAGAGTGGGAATCTACTAATGCTTTAAATTTTTGGTTCGGGACAAGAGATGAGGACAAACTAATTACAAGAGAGTTCGAGGAAAAGAGAGCAGAAGGTTGATTCTTACCTCCCCCGCGGAGGTCAGAGGGTCACTGATTATTTTTTGCACCTGAAGCGGAGGATTCGGCTTTGTTGTCGGACGTCTTCCCATCAGAAGCTGATGCTGCCTGGGCAGTCTTTTGCACGGTGACCACTCTGTGCACAAACTAGGCCGAGGTTGTTGTCCATGCGACGCTGGCGTGCTTTGGGTGTGAGTTTGCCATCCTTGCCGAGCTTGTTGGTGTAGTCAGGTTTTTTTCTGACCCTCGGACGTGTTCCCTTTGTGATTGTCTTTGCCTTTGCCTTGGTTGTTATTACCGGCATTGGCATTGGAGTTGCTGAACTTTGACCCTGACATCCGTCTGTCAAGATTGGTTTTCAGGCGTTAATATCGTGTATTAGTGAACACAGCGAATGCCCAAATAACTTGTGCGAATAAGTATGCCGTTCGGCGAATAGGTGAACAAATGAATGTTCACAAGGTAAGAGGGTTTGCCTAACCGGGGGTCACCCTATCTACAGTCATAGCGAAATAGCCCGTGACTCTTGACGATGTAACGTGCAAGGTCTCACGGAAGGGCTGTCTAAGTCTCGACAATCCCTTCGCTGGCGAAGATGCTCCTTCGGAGCCCTTCGCCAACAGCACAGAAAATGGTTCGAAGGCTAAGGTAACGAAGATGAAGTATGAGGACTCACCAGTGATGCCTAAGTCCTTTGCTAGTCGAAGATGGGAATCTCCAAGAGAAGGCTTAAGATGATGCCCACGGCGAGGTCAAAGCTGCACAAGATGAACGACGTATGATAATTGAACTGGGGAATATACATGCGAATGTAAACTACTTATGTCGAATGCTCGTAAGGTATCAGCGAATAGGAAAGAGGCCGTCAGAAGTCAGGGTTGGATAGGGGTGCGCAGTCATGATACAGCATAGATGAAATAAACATACAATAGAATGTGAGAAGAGGGGGAACATGAAACGACGGAAAGTAAAGGTGGCGAAGGCACTTATGGACAAAACCATGTCTTGGGACCCGCATACATGCTACCCTGCACGGACTCTTGGTCTACTGGGTTGATTCCGCACGGCCTATGGAAGAGATGCCCTGCGAACACACTTTGACCATACGAACACCCAATGGGGTTGGATTAAGAAGACGATGGGGTTAATGATGAACCATCATGCCGGGTGAATGGTATCGATCGTATTTGATGGTGTGCCTGCTGGCGAATGATGCAAGCAGCGAATAGCCGTTTGGCGAAATGCAAGGAAGGGCGAACAGAGGTGACATAGGGGAGGAGAGGTGGAGGTGGAGGGCGAAGCCGAGCGAATACTGAGGAGGAGTAGCGAAAGGGAAAATGGGGATACCAAGGTGCAGGAAATACACAGGTCATGACAATCCAACTATCAGAACACTATCGGGAGAGGGTCGAGCAGAGGAGGTGGTAGACCCAGTGATGACTTGTCAAGTCAGTCCAAAGCCGTCGGTCGTGCGTTTAACGGCGTGGCGATGGTAATGGGCGTGAATTAGCGAACATCGGTTGCCGAACATGACAATGGCGATCGGAACGAACACGGAAATGGGGTGAGAAATGGCAGGACAGAGCACCTGAGTATGAGGAATAAACGCGTCATGACACCGTCATTGTTCTGTGGGGCTCAGTTTTGGTTGGACTTGGCCTCGGGTTTGGGTGCAGCTTGAGTGTCGCAAGAGGCTTCACCGCGGCGTTCCCAATACCTTTGGTCGATTTTCTGGACCAGATCTCGGAGGTTGTCAAGGGATTGGGGTTTGTCGAAGTGCACCATTTCATCCTTGATTCACTTCGGCAGAGCAAGATATGCTCAGCGATGCAAAGCCAAATCATTGTGCTGGAGCATGGATGCGAGTCTGTAGAAATCGACAAAAAACCAAGTTGCCTTGTGACTGTCCTTCATGACAAGGTTTTCAAGATCTACCTCAGAATCGGTGACCTTATCGTAGGGGCTGAAGTTCAGGTAAAGCTCTTCCATGAAGATGCTGTAGTCCGAGGCCCAGAGGGGCTTGTTAACGGGGTCATCACTAAGGAAGGGCTCGAAATAATCAAGATTCGTTCCTTTGAGGAAGGACAAAACATAGTTCACTTTTGCAGAACCATCTTGGAAAGCTTGGGGTTTGGCATGGAAATTCATTGTGCACTGGAGAAGAAAACCTTGGGGTTTCTTCAGGTCTGAACCGTCAAATTGGTCGGGTTCCCGAAGTTTTGCCTTTGAATCGGCACGGTCTCCTCCACCAAGTCCATTGTCGGCGAGCTTTTCCAAATCTGCGAGCATACGGTGCCCAACCTGTTCCTCGCCATCTGCCTCTGCATTCAGGTTGGGGTTTGGTCTCCGAGCCTCTGTGTCGGGATTGGAGTTGTGCTCGGAACCGGAGTTGCCGTCGCCACCATGACCACCATCTCCAGGGTCACTAGGGTCAGGGGACTCACCACAGGGGTCCTCAGGAACCTCACTGATATGTCCATGACTGACACCTATAACTCGGCGTTGATGAGTTCAAAGACGGAGGGGGGTTGTCGTAGCGGTGACGGAATGGGGAGTTTTCGGGGTGGTGTGAAGCACTTCATGCACGGCAGGCCTCTATGGTCGGGGTAACCCAGCTACCGCGGGCATGGGTGTAAGATATAGTGATAGGCATATCGAACAACTGTGTGTGGAGAGTTCTGATATACTGTTAAGAACATAAGTCATACTTAAGGCTCAACCCGAGGGCTGAGTCAAGGTTAGCCAAGGTTTGGGAAACAGGGGGCTTGGCTTCAACTTCGTAGGTTGCACCCACTACAGTGTTCTGCCCTCATTTCAGGAAACAGATTCGGGAATGGATTCGAATTCAAGCTGAGGTTCGGAATGAGGTCAGACCAAGGAGCGGAAGGATATGAGGAATCTAAGTCAATATCAGAACTGAGGATTTGGCGTACATGGCGGGGGGTTTATATACTAATTGCAAGGAACAGAAAGAGGGCAACAATTCCCGTATCGAGCAGGAAGAAGGGTTGACGGACAATCATCAGAAATGGAACAGGATTATCTAGGAAAGGGAATCAACATGAATGATAAACCCATACAAAACCTGAGTTAAGCCGAGAAGGGTTCCCGAGCGAGAACCAAGGCCGAGGACTCAGGTCAGGATTTGGGAACAGGTCTTAACAGACATCTATGATTCAGAGAGATTTCTCACGCCTACCACCACCATCGATACTCTGAAAAACCCAAATCCCACACACACACACACTACTACGATAGATAGTACACCCCAGACTGTCGCTAATAACAACCTGAAAACCCACACAGACAAAAAGACAAAAAAGGGCATGCCAGTCAGCGCGGAAGCCCAAACAGCCCCAGCGGCATCGTCACTGCGCATGAGGGCCAGCAGTCAGCAAACTGGCAACAAAAGCAAAACCGACCTCCTAGCAGACCCTTATGCCTCAGTACGCACCAAAGACCAAGCCCGAACATTCCTCGACAAGCACGGATTCCTCACTAGGGAGAACCCGGCCACCGCCGACCAGCTCAGCTACGTCCTCCTCTCCCTCGCTCACAGCTCCTCCGGCAAAACACTCGAAGAGGGAGTCAGAGTAGTAGCAATAATACTCACCGACGAGGCGGCCAGAGAAGTGAGCAATGTGTTGCTACAACACGTCGAAAAGGCCTTATCGCCCGTCTTCATGAAAGTCGACGTGGTCATCGACGCCATGCGCGACATCGCAGACACCGCGAAGACCGCAGCAGATGAGGCAAACATGGCGGTGGAGGACCTTTGCAGCATACACAGAATCAGAGGAGAGCTAAGAGAGGAAGCCAGAGAAGAGGCGGCAGCGGAAGGCACCACATACACTGCAGCCCTCAAAGGTAATGTCCCCCTATCACATCCAAGCAATCTGGCCAGAGCCAGGGCCAGAGAGTGCCAGCTACTGATAGACAGATCTGAGAGCTGAGCACAACGCACTAGGAGAACTCACCGAACGAGAGCTGGTCGCAAAGGCCAACGAAGCGCTGGAACAACTAGGGGAGCCGAGCTCGCTCGAAGACATCAGCTGTTGGGTGCATTTATGCTCCTGCACCAAAATCAAGCATAATATATTCAATTTATTGTGTGGTGTTTCAATATTTTCTCATACTGTTCTTGTACCATGCATCCATTTCTCTGCTTATTTTCGAAATTTTCTAGTCACTCTCTATCTCTCCATTTCATTCTGTTATTTCTACTTTCACAGGCGGCTGCACCCAGCGGAGTTTGAAACGACTTCGACGCGCGAGCCCTTGGGCGCTAAAGGGCCGGGTGCAAGTATATGCCTTCTGAGACAGGATTACACTCCTCTCTCAGTGACAATAAATTCACTGAGAGAGGCGAGTAGTATCTTTCATATTTACATAGCATGTTGACTGAAAATCATGTAGTATATTTGATTCTAGGTACTGTATTAATACATCAGTGACAATAAATTCACTGAGAGAGTATATTTGATTCTAGCTTTCTAAGAACTCTACCGAACCTTCCCTGCCATAGCCCCGAGTTGCTAACAAGGGTTATGGGCCCCGCAGACACTTCGCAGAAGCTTTTGGGTGTGGAGAAGCTTGCAACAGATGGAAGTAATTGGCCTCTGTGGCGAGCTACTCTCACAAGTTATTTTGAGTCCAAAATCTACTCAGGCATATAGAAGGGAGAGCCATTCGACCTCCTGATCCTCCAGTCATGCCCCCAGGCCATATTCTCACAGAAGCTGAGGAAACTCAGATAGAGAAGGCTGAGGAGAAGCTGGAGAAATATCTTGCCAGAGAAGGACAGGCAAAAACCCAAATAATCGTCTCAGTGTCAGAGTCACTAGCCCTGATGCTACAGAAGAGACATACAGCAAAAGAAGTCTGGGATGCATTGGTCAATGAGATGACCAAAAAGCCCAAGATGGTCCTCACCAACCTACAGAGACAGCTTCGCAGTATGAGGTGTCCTGAGGATGGAGACTTGAGAGATCACTTGGACAAGGCCCAAGACCTCTATGCTCGTCTCAATGAGATGGGAGCCAGAATTTCTGAAGGAGAGTTCACTGACATTATCCTTGCATCACTTCCACCCTCCTATGAGGCAGTTATTAATGCCCTTACCACGTCGCTCGAAGAATGTGGAATGCCCTTAGTGCCTGATGATATTATCAGAGTACTAAAGGCTCAATATGACAGGAGAAAGACCCTCAATATTTCACAAGAAGAGCAGGCATTTATTGGTTCATCTACGAAAGGGCAGAAGGGCCGGAAAGACCCGAAGGTGCTTGCATGCACTAATTGCCACAAGCCTGGACATGCTATAGAAAGTTGCTGGGCTAAAGGAGGTGGTAAAGAAGGCCAGGGGCCACGTCAGAAGAAGAAAGCGAAAGCCAAAAAGAAGAAGGGCAAAGCCAAGGCGAATGTTGCCGAAGAAGTGTCCTCTGAGGAGGATGAGAGTGGCAGTCCAGCCGCTTTCGCCAACTTCGACTGCTCTAATTTGAGTAGTTTATCTCTGGACACTGTTGTTATCCTCGACACTGGAACGACCGCACATATGACCCCTCACAAGAATTTATTGAGGGATTACAGTCCATTCTCACAGCCGCGCACAATTCGTGCAGCCAACAAAGGCACTTTTGATGCCTTCGGTTCAGGCTCACTCGTGCTATCTAACAAGGTTGGAGATAAGACTGTGAACATTACATTGAAGGATACGTTCTACGCGCCAAAAATGGCTGTTACCCTCATCTCGATCGGCCGGTGCGATGATGCAGGCTATAACACACAAATAGCTGATCAGAAATGCACAATATCCAATCGTAAAGGCAGGATATTGATGCAAGCACCGAAGCTGAATGGCTTATATCGATTTGATTTACAACACACAAGTGCCGAAGCGCATGTATGCGCATCAGCCATGGAAATACATCAAAAAATGGGGCACATTTCACAAAAGTCCCTACAGCACTTGCTCAACCGTGGCATGATATTAGGCATTGAATTGAGCTCAAAAGGTGACAAGGTTGTTTGCGATGCGTGCATTCAGGCGAAGATTGCACGTAAATCACTTCCTCAGGAACCCAGAAGCCGATCATCAAAATTCGGTGACAGAATTTATTCTGATGTCTGGGGACCAGCGAGACACTCCACAATTGACAAGAAATCCTATTATGTGTCTTTCATTGACGACTACTCAAGAGAATCGGTTATCTATTTGATGGCAAACAAATCGGAAGCATTTTCAAAATACAAACTCTACGAGGCCTTGATGCTTCGACAGAGGAATATGCACATCAAAGCACTTGTTTCCGACAGAGGGGGCGAATACACAAGCTCAGAATTTGAACAGCATTTGGCCAAGCAAGGCACGAAGCATCGGTTAACCGTGCATGACACCCCAGAGTCAAATGGTGTTGCTGAACGTTTAAACCGAACTCTAGTTGAAAGAGCTCGTGCCATGCTATTGGAATCAAGTCTTCCTAAGACTCTATGGGGGCATGCAATTTTGCATGCCAACTATCTTAGGAATCGGACACATACAAGAGCTTTGCCAGACAAAACCCCTTTTGAAATGATCCATCACGAGAAACCGAACCTGAAAGACATACACGTGTGGGGAATTGAAGTCTACGTTAAAGTCAAAGAGGGAAACAAACTAGCAGCCCGTGCCAAAAGAGCTCGGTGGATAGGAATCTCTGGACAGAGCCATGGTCACTGCATCTACTGGCCTGACTCTCAGAAGGTTTCTGTCGAGCGGAATATTATATTTGACTCAGAGATGAAGGGGGGCAAAGCTCCAATCATTTCTATTGAAGAGTCACAGCTACCTACGTCCAGAAAAATGGTACAGGCCATCTCGGCGCCAGCACCTATGCCTAGCCGCTTAGTCAGCGAAGAGGCAAAGATCGAGGAAATTGATGATGATGAACCAGAGGAACGTCTGAAAGAGCTGCAACCCAGTCAGACTGTTGATGCCAGACCTAAAGAAGCTGCTCCAACAAGGAGAAGCGAGAGAATCCGTCAGCAGCAGGTGCAGCCGGCCCCAAGTGGTCCCGTAACAAGATCTCAAACCAAGAGACATGCTGGTGCAGATATCACTACACTAGCTTACGAGGACATTGAGGACCATCAAGACAAATTATTCGAACAAGATTTATCCTCTGTCACTGACGGCATCAGTGATTATAACCTTGCCATCAGTACACTTTCGACCTCCGATCAAAACAAAGATAATGTGCTGCCGGATTTAAATCAGACCGAGCCTAGCAATGCAGATGAAGCCTTAAATGATCCTATGTGGAAAGCATCAATGGATAAAGAGTATAAGGTGCTACTCGACAAAGGTGTATGGGAAGTGGTTAAACCACCTCCTGGGGCAAATATTGTCGGAAATAGATGGGTATTCCTCTGGAAACGCAATCCAGAAGGTGAACCCATCACACCTAGATCGAGGATGGTCGCCCAAGGCTTTACACAAAGTTTTGGAGTTGACTACAATGAAACCTATGCACCTGTTGCTCGGATGACTTCCTTACGGATTATATGTGCCATTGCTGCCAGGAATAACTGGCCTATTCACCAAATGGATGTGGACAGTGCGTATTTGAATGCTACACTGCCAGAACCTATTTACATGAGACAGCCGTATGGATATGAGACCGGAGACAAAGATGATGTCCTCCTGCTGAAGAAAGCACTTTACGGCCTCAAACAATCTGGAAGGGAATGGTACAAACGTCTGAGTGGTGAATTTCTCAAGTTAGGATTCACTAAATCAGCTTCGGATGGAGCTGTATTTTGTAGACGTGGACCAAGAGGGCATGCGATTATTGCGACAGCAGTAGACGACCTCACTATCACAGCTGAGAGTCAACCAATCCTCGATGGGGTAAAGCATGATCTTGCCCAGATCTTCAGTATGAAAGATCTAGGCGAGGTTCACTGGCTTTTGAACCTCAAAATCGAAAGAGATTGGAATAACAAATCGATTGCAATATCACAAGCCACATACATCCAGAAAATCATCAAAAAATTCAATCTGGATGATGCCAAAACATTTTCCACGCCTCTCGACCCAGCCGTTAAATTATCCAGGGACCAATGCCCTTCCACAGATGAAGACAAACAGAAGATGTCAAGAATTCCATACAGACAAGCGATAGGATCATTGATGTGGGCAGCAGTAGCCACTCAACCGGACATTGCGTTCGCAGTGTCATTACTTTCTCAATTCCTCGAAAACCCAGGTCCAACACATTGGCATGCAGTCAAACGTGTCTTTAAATATCTAAAAGGCACGATGGACTACAAATTGACACTTGGGAAAAATCGAGACGGCCTCATTGGGTATTCAGATGCAGATTGGGCTTCTCAAGAGCACAGGCACTCATACTCGGCTTATATTTTTCAGATTGATGGAGGGACAGTATCATGGAGTTGTCAAAAACAATCCATAGTAGCCCTATCATCAACTGAAGCCGAATTCGTTGCTCTGACTCATGCGAGCAAAGAAGCCTTATGGATGCGCCACTTTATTTCTGAAGTATTCCAACCGCTGAATTGTCCCATCAAACTTTATTCAGACAATCAATCAGCCATTGCCATCGTCTATGGCACTCAACAACACACGAGGACCAAGCATTTCGACATTAGATTATATTTCATCCGAGATATAGTCGAAGATGAAGAAATTAAGCTTGTGTACCTACCAACGGAACACATGCTAGCCGATCTTCTCACTAAAGGACTTCCTAGTCCTAGAGTGAGAATACTCAACGAGAGAATCGGAATATATTAAGCTTGAGGGGGCGTGTTGGGTGCATTTATGCTCCTGCACCAAAATCAAGCATAATATATTCAATTTATTGTGTGGTGTTTCAATATTTTCTCATACTGTTCTTGTACCATGCATCCATTTCTCTGCTTATTTTCGAAATTTTCTAGTCACTCTCTATCTCTCCATTTCATTCTGTTATTTCTACTTTCACAGGCGGCTGCACCCAGCGGAGTTTGAAACGACTTCGACGCGCGAGCCCTTGGGCGCTAAAGGGCCGGGTGCAAGTATATGCCTTCTGAGACAGGATTACACTCCTCTCTCAGTGACAATAAATTCACTGAGAGAGGCGAGTAGTATCTTTCATATTTACATAGCATGTTGACTGAAAATCATGTAGTATATTTGATTCTAGGTACTGTATTAATACATCAGTGACAATAAATTCACTGAGAGAGTATATTTGATTCTAGCTTTCTAAGAACTCTACCGAACCTTCCCTGCCATAGCCCCGAGTTGCTAACATCAGCTTCGTAGAGGCCAAGATCCTAGCCAACAGAGGGATAGTCTACGAGCTGAACAAACCGGCGGCAGCCAAGTGGGTCCAGACCAACAAAACACACTTCGTAGACAAACTGGGCAGGATGTCGGTGGTTAAAGACAGAGCAGTATCAGTCCTAGTAGAATACATCCCACTAACGCACTCACCAGAAGCGATGGGAGAACTCAAGAAAATTGAAAGGGACTCCAGGCTACCCAGCAACATCCTGCTGTCGACCAGGTGGATAAAACCGGCGAGCAGGAGAACCCAAGGCCAGAACTCAGTGCACCTAATAGCTAAGTTCTCCACAATAGAATCTGCCAATCAGAGTATACGGGACGGGCTGATAATCGCAGGTAAACACACCTGGGCGAGAAGAATGAAGAGAGAACCCAGGAGGTGTCTAAAATGCCAAAGACAAAATACATGACACATGGCAGCGGAATGGGGGAGTGAGGAGGTATGTGGGACCTGCGGAAAGGGACACAAAACGGCAGAGTGCGAGGAGACAGACCCAACTTGATACCGATGTGTGAACTGCGACCAAAGCGGACACGCGTCATGGGACCGCACATGCCCAGTGTTCACAGCTGCGTGCCAAGCCATCGAGAGAACAGATCCAGAAGGGACATACAAATACTTCCCCAACGACAAACCGTGGACATGGGAGCAGCGGGGTCAACAGGGCATGACGGCGGACGCGGCAGAGTTGCTGCAGAGGGAAGCGGAGTGTATCAGCAGGGCAAACGATGCAGGCCAGTCACAACCAATGACCAGACAGGGCAGCGATCGCGAGCCAACAAGAACTGGACTAGAAGGAGAAGGACGAGGGTGACACAACACCAACCAAGAATTAGGCCACAGGGACCCAGGATGGCAGAGCTGTAGCACAAGACAAAGGACGCTAGACGAGTACGGGGCAGCAGACGGACAACAGACAGAGATGACCAACAACGAAATACAGCAAGGATGAGTGACACAACTGAGACGATACAACACCTGCAGATTAGACAACAAAACGCCAACAAGTCCCTAACTGCCACCGCAGACATACTCGCCAAAGCCACACCTGATAAGGATGATATAATCACCATACAAGAACCATACATCGACTTTCTCGGTAACGCAAGAGCAACCCCCAACTGGTATACCATTTACCCCAAGACCCACTACATAGACAAGGAGAAAAGGACGAGATCGATGATACTGGTCAACAAGAGGATAGCGATGAGATCATGGAAGCCCTCGACGTTGGCTCCCCGGATATAACAGCAATGAGGATCAAAACACAAGCCGGCAGCATCACTATCCTTAACGTCTATTGCGACTGCACACACTCCGATGCGCTGCGAGACATCAACGCATTCATACAAAAACAAACGGATGACAGAGAAGACAGAGAAAGCAACGCGGGAATGGTATGGGTCAGGGACTTCAACAGACACCACCCCCAGTGGGACGAAGGACGCAATAATCACCTATTCACCAGGAACAACCTCGATGAGGCGCAAGTACTCATAGATGCGGTAGTGGAAAGGGACATGCAGATGATATTGCCCAAAGACACGCCGATGCTGCAAGCCATGTCCACAGGGAACCTGACGCGAATGGATAACGTATTTATATCCTCATCGCTATTAGGATGCTTACTTCGATGCCACACAGTGCCGGAAGACCAGCCAACGAAGAGCGACCACTTCCCAGTGGACACAATCCTGGAAACCACGGTGGAGACGACGGCCACAGAACCGTGCTACAATTATACACAAGTCGACTGGGAGGTATTCAAGGAGAAGCTCAAGCCGAGACTACAGAGTCAGATAGAACAACCTGTCCCCACAGACAAGCAACATTTTTACAATAACCTAAAAGAGATAACTAACGCAATCATAGACACCACAAGAGATCAAGTGCCGCTGACGAAACCCTCCCAGTTCATGAAATGCTGGTGGTCCCTAAATATGACCAGGCTCAGAACGGAGACGAGGAAAGCAGGGAGACAGGCGTACAGGCACAGAGTGGACCGCACACACAAATCTCACGCGAAGTACAAAGCAGCCAGGAACAAATATGCAGAGGCGATAGAGAGCTCCAAAAGAGAACACTGGGAAGATTTCTTAGAGCATGTCAACCAAAAAATGGTATGGACAGCCCACAAGTACACATCGAGTGACCCAATGGAGGGGGGACGAACGCGCATCCCAAAGCTCACATCCAAACACAGCAACGGAGAGCAATGGGTAGCGGTGTCAAACGAGGACAAAGCCGCAATGCTCTTCAAGAACTTCTTCCCAGACACAACAGCCAGCTCTGAATCAGCCGCAGAAGAAGATTACCCGCCCCCCACGTTCGACTACAAGGAGATATCAGACGAGCAAATACGCAGAGCAATAGAGAAGCTGAATGCGTTCAAAGCACCAGGAGCCAACGGTATCCCGAACTCAGTTATCAAACAGAATGCTGACATGCTCCTACCATATATAGGACCACTGTTCTGCACGACGTTCAGCCTAGAGGTATATCCCAGTGAATGGTGCGACTCCATCACCAAAGTGCTCCAGAAACCAGGGAAAAAGGACTACACTGTCCCAGGCGCGTACAGACCAATCGCGTTACTAGACACTTTAGGAAAAGTATTGTCGGCATGCGTCGCGGAGGACTTAGTCAAGAACACGGAAAGGTACAACCTCCTACCGAGCAACCACTACGGATGTAGGGTGGGATGCACAACAACTGACGTGATCCATCACGTGCTAGCGACTTCGAAAGACGCATGGAGGAAAGGAAATACATTGGGTGTGCTATTTCTCAATATCAAAGGAGCATTTCCAAGCATCATACTAACCATGCTCATACACGACATGCGCATGCGAGGGATGCCTAAAGAATACACTGAATGGATAAGAAGAAAAGTCCAAGGGCGCAAAACCACCATAAACCTGGACAACTACAGCACCGCATCGATGACCATAGGGCGCGGCATGGACTAGGGGTGCCCCCTATCAGCCATAGCCTATCAGTACTACAACGCGAGCCTGATCGAGGTAGTCTGAAACGGGAACGGCGAAGACTGCATAGGGTTCGTGGACGACACAACGGTCTTAGCGGAAGGAAGGGACATGGCAGGCGCCTTCGCAAAGCTGGAGAGAATAATGACCAGAGCTGGAGGGGCGTTGGAATGGGCGCAAACCCATGAGTGCACATTTGCTATAGAAAGGTTCGGGCTAATGGGACTGACCAGAAAGAGAGAACGTGACCCCACAAAGGAAAGGAAGACCAAACCAGTAACGAGGCCCTCAATAAGCCTGGGACAACACACGGTCAAGCCGACTCAGTCACACAAGTTCCTCGGGGTCATCATAGACCAGGAACTGCGATTCAAGGAGCAAGTCAATCATGCTCTCCAAAAGGGCAGCAGGTTCATAGAACAATACAAGAGACTGGCGAAGCCCACAAAGGGCGTCCCGGCTAAACAGATGAGACTATACTACTTCACAGTCGCAGTCCCGAAACTATTATACACAGCTGACACATTCCTAATACCAGAGTCTACACGCAACAGGGGAACGAAAGGGCACATCAACAAGCTAGCTCGGGTCCAGAGATAAGCAGCGCTCGCAATAACTGGAGCGATGAACACCACGGCGAGTGATATCCTCGATGCCCACGCTAACCTATTGCCCTTTCAGCTCCTGGTGGACAAGACAGTACACAGAGCGGCTGTGCGCCTGGCCTGCCTCCGAGACAAGCATCCACTGGCCACCAGAGTACAGAGAGCGGCCGCGAGATACGTCAAAAGGCACAAAACGCCCCTCCACGAGATCATGCACGCGTACGCACTACAGCCAAGCAAGATGGAGAAAATACAAACGGTAACCCAAAGCCCAAAGTGGGCACCGGCATGAAAATCCATATAACGCACAAGGAGGAACTAGCTATGGCAGAGATGAGAAGTGACACAGCACAGATCCAGGTATACACTGACGGATCGTGCATCGATGGAGGGGTCGGAGCGGCAGCGGTTCTGTACAAGGGAGGAGTAGAGGTTCAGGTGGTCAGACTCCACTTAGGCACCGAAGAGGAGCATATGGTTTTTGAGGCGGAGTTGCTAGGAGCCGCCATGGGGGTGAAGCTATTATACACAGAGCGCAGCCAAAGATACACCATAGGAATAGACAGTAAAGCGGCCATGCTAACAACGAGGAAAGACAAGCAGATCCCGGCACAGTACATGGTCAGTGCATTGCACCATCAGATAGAGGGGCTAGTGCAGAGACGGCAGGGGACGGAATTAACCATGAGGTGGACCCCTGGCCACAAGGGCATCAAGGGGAACGAGAGAGCTGATGAGGAAGTGAAGAAGGTGGCGAGAGGCAACAGCAGTGAGGAGAGACATGTGCCGTTAGAGTGCAGGGGCGTCTTGCCTTTGAGAAAAGCCGCAGAGCTACAGAGACATCAAAAGGAGCTCAAAAGGAGGGCCAGAGAAATGTTCGCGAAATCGCCGAGGGCTAGAATCGCACACAGGATCAACAAAACGATGCCGTCCATAGCATTTGCAAGGCTGACAGCAGGCATGGCACGAAGAAAAGCACCACTCCTCATACATGCAGAGGTGCCGACGAAACGGTGCACCATTTCCTTTTCCAATGCCCAGCCTACAAAACCCAGCGCAGCGAACTCGAGAGAGCATTCCGGAGATCAGCAACAGCAGTCAACACGCTCCTGACAAGACAGAAAGCGATGAAAGAGATCTTCAGGTACATCCAGAGCACGGGGTTCAAACAAACACATGGAGACTGGAGCACAAGAGAGGAAGTGGACAGGTGGGGAAGGGGCTAAGAGGAAGGCAAGCGATCAGGAACCTGGAGAACAGACAAGAGGGTGTGGACCAGACCAAGTGGGAAAGGGAGGCAAGAAAAGAGGAGGATAGGGAAGTAGAGCAATGGAGAAGGACACAACACGCACACCTCGCCACTGGAGGCACGGACATGCTCAGGGCACAGCCCGACGAGCACAAGTGGAGATTGAGAAGGAAAGGCTGGACAGAAATCATGTAGACAGGGGCTGTGTAAATGCATCTTATATAAGGCCATGCCCCAAACGACGATAAATTGGATACAAAAAAAAAAAAATCTATTATTCATGGTAGGGGCCACCTACAGTAGCAGTCCACTGAAGGTGACACTCAAGGATATGTTTGCATGCAGGGCATTTGTGGTTGGTTGCAAAATGGGGGCCATCGCAGAGGGAAAATTTTCAAACAATGTGTTGGCATGTGACCACCTGTTATGACTATGCATTTCCAACTTCCAACACTCAGTTCTGCTTCCTTTCTGACATTCTGATAATTCCCACAATCCCACCCCTTGCTGTATCCTTTCTTCTTTCAACTCTATTACTCAGACCCACCGGACTTGACTCATAGCACAACAAAACCATATCTCTGTCCCCTCTGGAGTCCCATTGTTCCGTTATGTCAGATATGCATTCCATCCCCTTGTTCTTTGCCATTGTTCTTGACTCTACCCTGCACCCCCTTGTGGTTCTTTATTCCCAATTAGTTACTTACCCCGTATATCTATCCAACTTCCACTTCCTCCAGAATATGCTTAGTACTACCTCATTACCTGTTGTCTCAGCTCTTTGTATAAAACCCCCTCATGTATGCTCATTAATCTGCAATCAGATAATCACCTTTGATATGTGATTTCCTTCGCTCTAACTCCTGTTCTTAGCACAGCGAGTTCAGCAGAATCTCTGTCTCTCCGCCTTCCACCTTCCAACCCAACTTCCGACCTTGATTTACTGTGGTGCTTTCCAACTTCTGACTTACAATCCGAAATACTTAGGACAATAGTTCATTGGGGGTGCAACACAAGTTGAATCCGCTGTCCTTTCTAGTTCTGACTTCTGGAAATCATGATATGTAACACCACCTCACTGCAGTTGTTCACATTGGCACATTTGCAGTAATGTGTGAGATGTGGTCCAGAGCATCAGCCACATTTTGTCTTGTCTTTACAGGAGCATGCAAAGTGACTGAAGCGATAACAGTTGAAGCATTGTGGGGGGTGGCATTGTAAGGGCAACCCTGGCTGGTTGTGGAGATCACACTACCACACAACTGACAAGGGGAAATCCAAAGTATGTATAAATGAACAGAGTATACAAGAGAGGGGATTCTTACCTGACAAGGGGAAATCCAAAGAGAAAAGTCTAAGGACCCCCAATGTCAGCGAGCCCGTATTATACTATGCTGCGCAGCCAGGGACAACACTTGGTACCCGCCATCAACCCTGCATCCCCCTGACCTCCCTGACCCTTGATCGACCCTTGATGCCACCTATTACGCGAGTCGTTTGATTTCCAACACTGTTCCGAGAGCGGAAGTCGGAAATTGGAGTGGAACTGGCAAGGCGAACAGAACTGGTGGAAGTTCTCCCAGAAGCGGAATCATTTCCGAAAGCGGAGGCAGAGATGGAATCAGAACTGGAAGCGGAGTCGTAAATGGAGTCGGGACTGGGTGTGGTGTCGGAACTGGAAATGGAAAACAGGGTGTCCCCTGACAGGCATGTGAATTGCATAGTCAAGTGGAGGCATCCTGGATACACAACATGCTTCTTGATGCAATTGTTAGCAGCATCAAGATCACAGAGATATAGGATCAGCAATGAATGTATTTTTGCATTTTGTCAAGGAGAGCAAGATATGAACTTGGCATGCTGGAGCATGGAGGGATGCATAATGATATGCTCATTTTGGCCCAACAGGGTGGCAATGTACTCACTGTCTCGTGATGGATCAAAGGGGGTGGAAATCCATGAACAATGATAGGGTATAACCTGGGGGCAATGGAGAGGTTGACGGACAACTTGGGCAGCCATTGGCAAGAAGTCTTGACGAGGTTGTTCCGTTCATCCTCAGAGCAGGTAGAGATCCAAATGTCTCCACTTCTGTGGCGACCAACGGCTCTGATATAAACCGTGCAGTCTTCTTCTCTAACATTTATGTCAGGGTCTGGGGATGACCAGTGAGTTCCCCACCAACATCCTGCATCACTGAGTGTTTTGTTGATTCCTGTCCTTCAGGTCTGAGTCTGACAGACCGGCAAAAACTGGCTCCTGATGGTTGGCCTGGGAGAGTGTAAGGTCAAACTTAGTCTCATGACAGGGTGGAGTGGGTTCGGAGGGTGTGCACAGCGAGTCATCGGCGAGTACAGAGGCATAAGAGCAAAGTTTGCTGGTTGGAGCAACAAGGCCTATGTGGACTGAGATGGATTCAAGCTTTTCAAAGAGGGTGGAGATTTGAGGGTCGAGATGTGAGTTCTTGAAGGTGGTGCAGGCCAAGGAGACAAGGTTGCGTGCGTTGTGTAGTATGTCAATAGGAATTGAGCATGTTTTTGGGCCTTTTGTTTTAGGAAGGGCAATGTTATGTATTAGATCATGTAGTTTATTGAGCATATCATTTATGGTATCAGAGGAAGGGGATTCAGGAGGGTCTAAGTTCGTAGGTGGTGGTTGCGGCATGAGAGCCATCCCCCTCTTGTATGCATTGACAGGAGTGAAGGTGAAGAGGCTGATTGCCTAATCGGACTCTGGTAGAAGCTCAGGCTCGTCATGGCATGTGGGGTACCAGCCTAAATCACGAGGAACACAACCCGGTGATTGCTCGAAAAATACCGGAAGCGATATACACCGTGAAATTGATACACATGATGGTACAATATTTAACATTCCAAACAGGCACTCCCTTCCAGCATTTCTACCCTAAAAGCCCATTGCGGCGTCATCTGCAACAGAACGTGGCGCCAAAACCTGCGAGCTTGAAAGATTTGTCGTAGAACACGGGTGCCACCACTAGGAAACCCACTCTGCCGGATCAATGGACCCGTCTGGCTGCTGGGTATATTAGTACAGTACTTACCTATGTATGACCTTCCACCATGACGGGAAATGGAGGCTTGAATCATTTGCCGACTGGCGTCGGCAAATCTTTCTGAGAAGCTTGCGTTGTTAGAACAAGGGTGGGCGTGTTGATTCAGGTGGCCATTGGCTATCACTCCGACTCAACACACTCCATTGGATCGATTATTTAGGTCCCATATGGCTGCTGGGTATATATAATACATAATAGTAGCCAGCAGCTACCCAACAGCCAGAGCAGCGCCTCTCCCCCCTCTCTCAGCGGCACGCCGTCTCTCTCTGCTTGTCCCTGCCCTTCTTCCCCCATCTCCTCTCGCTTTGCTGCGGTCCCTTGCAGAGACCAGCAGCCTACTCCGGCTGAACCCCTCCCCAGATCAGGGTGCGATGGAGGGAAGTGTTGAACTGTTTTGCGAGGGCGGCTGCTCGGCCCCTGCGGGGGAATAGCCCCCAGGCTGTTCAACATTTTGTAGAGGACAGGAATTATAGGCAGTAGGTATGGACTTGTTGCTCAAGAGAATAGACTAGAAATTAATTCACTCTCTCAGTGAATTTAGTTGTCACTATAAATATATTATACACTACCTAGAAATTAATTCACTACAGAGAATTTCTAGGTCAATAAATCGAAAGAACACTAGACTAATTTACTCGCCTCTCTCAGTGAATTTAGTTGTCACTGAGAGAGGGGGGAATCTGTCTCACTGTGCATGTACTACTACCCAGCCCTTTAGCGCCCAAGAGCTCGCGCGTCGAAGTCATTTCAGACTCCGCACCGCTTGTGAAAATGGAAATAACAAGATGAAATGGAGAGGTAGGGAGTGACTGGAAAATTTCGAAAATAATCAGAGAAATGGGTGCATTGTACAAGAACAATGTGAGAAGAGATTGAAACACCATACAGCAAATCGAATATATTATGCTTGATTTTGGTGCAGGAGCATAAATGCACCCGACACATTTCACTGTAGAAAAGTCCGACATTAGATTTCGGTACCTTTTACACAAACGGCAATAATCAGTACCTTTGAGCACTGACAAATCAGTGCTCAGAAATATCATTAAATGAGCACCAAAAATAAGTGCTTTGGAGCACTGATTTTCAGATACTGAAAAACATGCAAGTATGTGAAAAAAAAAAACAAAACACGATCGCCCTCTTCACTGCATATGTTAGACCATTAGCCGTACAGAGCAATTTCCTCTTGTCATCGAACTGAGTCCGCCAAGTAATTAGCGCTGCTGCCACTATAGCATGAAATATTGCTCACCAAGTCCTGGAGACATTGTGGCGACCAATGCAGTACCTTGTACGCGCGTCCGAATTTTTCCCGAAGTGATTTGAATCTCCAACCCGCTTGAATTCTAACTCCTCTCTTCCCCCCATGACCACGGCCAACAGAAAACAAACTATAATGCTTGCCCTCATCAATTTTTCGATCGTGCCCAGTTATGATGGAGCGAACCAGGAGGAAAATGCAGAGTATGTGAACATCGTGATGTTATCGCGTGATCCCCGCTCAACACCCGCATCAAAAAGCTCTTCTTACAAATGATATCGTGGGGTTGGGTAAAAACGCGGTTGTTTAGAGGGTGCCTCCTGGTAAGATACTCTTTCATTGAAAATACCATGCATATACTCAATATATATTATTGCTACATGCCTCTCTGCTGCTCTCGCTCATGCACTCTGGGTCTTGCTCTCGCACTATCTCCCCTCGCCTGCTGGTTCTCACAATAGACCACTCCCGCCCTCGCTCTTACAATAAACCACTTCTGCTCCCACTCATGTGAAGGTTGCGAAAGGTGAGTGTGGGGGCTGGGCTGTCGCAAGTATTGGGAGCCATGTTACATGCCTTATATGCCTACCTTCCTCATCGCTCACATACTCACATTCCGATCCTTCCAGCATACGCAGCCCAGGTGAGCCCATGAACATCTCTACTATTCCTTAACTCAACCTGACCACCGTATTTCTTTTTTTGGACAGAAACACGGCCTTTATGAGCTACATGGGGAGGTACGTGTTGCAATTCGCCCTTGTCATTGTTCTTTGAGCTTTACTTTACTTTGTCACTTATCGTTTTATACTTGCCCGGACGCGAGCTGACAAATATTACCCTTCCCTCTCATCCAGAAAGGCCTGAGACAGCACGAAGGTGGCCAGCACGCCAATCCCTTCGATATGTTTTCGTCCTTCTTCAGTGGCGGCGGACGTGAGTCGTTTCATCGTTAATTTATCGTTCTGCATTCTCAAAATGATACTTTGCTGTATAATACTCCTCATACTCATGTGCCATATCATTCATGACATTTATGATCCTGTGACACTGCAGCTCAACAACAGGAAGTCCGCCACAGGCCCATGACGACAAGCAACTTTGAAGTGAGCCTTGAGGATATGTATAAGGGTGTGGAGATCGACATAGGTTCCAAACATCGTCTTTGCATGATTTCTGCTCTGATGATTATTGCTTTCTATGCCCATTCCTTCATCTCCATTTCTCACGATCCTGCGACTGCATCCAGTTCATGATTAACATAAAGGTCTTCTGCGACCACTTCCGCGTTGGAGGACTTGCACATCCAGACGTGTCCCACATGCTCGTTCCGCACATGCAGCACTATGTGCTCAACGTCCCCATGGGCATTGCTGAGGGCAGCGAGTTCGTGTTTGAGGGCGAGGGCGACGAGAGCCCGGACTGGGAGGCGGGCGACGTCGTTATACGTGTCCTGGGCGGGAAGAACAAGGGTGGTTAGTGGTGGAAGGAGATGAGTTTGTATTGCACCGAGAGCATTGGGGTTGAGGAGGTGCGTAGGGCGACGTTGGGTGGGTTGGGACATAGCTTTCAATCTATGTATTTCTGTCTTTCAGTAATAGAAAGCACTGTTATATTGTGTTCTAAAGTACCATTTATAAGTAACTTAAGAACTGAAAATCAGTGTTCTAGCCAGCACATGACCTCTCATAACAGTCGCTGCCCCTCAGGTCAACCGCATACACGTATTCGCCTTGTAAACTCTGATGTTCTTGAGTTTATGCTGTTACCAAGCACGCACCCATACTTTCCATAATCCTGCTGAGCCAATGAAGCTTACAGGTTGTCTGTGGAGCCATGGTGAGCTTTCTTGAGATCTGAGAAACAATCAGACTAATGCTGTCTCCGGGTCGTGCTTGCAGGTTCTATCATTGCGAAGGCGGGGACAGGTATGCTCCCGCCACCACATGGGTCGGCACATTGGATGAAATTGTGAGCCTGGGATGGAGGGAGCAGATTAATCCCATGCAGGTTAAAAGTGTCTTGAAGCTAGGAATTATATGCCCCCTCCTATTCTTCCTTCGCGTACCCTATACGACCTCAGATACCCCATCATCCCTCCCAATATTCCACCATCGCTCGAGAACGTACTGCTCTACATGGCCCCTCGAGCAATTTACCTCCGAAACTAACTGCTATTACTGATTGATCATAGCCGTCGCCTGTGGCTCGTTCTATGCGACTGTCCGGGGGTTCCCCCCCCTCCCCCCCCGCAGTTTACGCTGCTGTGGTCGACACTCTACTACCTCGCGCAGCCTCCCGATCCGGAGTGTCATGGTTATATTGCGCTGCTCCCCTTTTCCCTGGCCATCGCTTGATCGAGGAGACTTCTATGGAGTCACCACGCTGCCAACTGCTCGTGGTTAATGCTGCTCATGCTTAATCTCACGCTGCATCGTAAAATGCCTGTACTCGATTAAGGCGACCATTCATTGCGCGTTTATTCTGGATCAGGAATTGTACTTTTACTGGTGTGCGATGCTGCGTGTATGTGATGGGTCTGTTGTCCGCTTTTCCCTATTCCTCCCGTGCGGGGGGCCCTTGGGCCTCGACCTTATTGTACCATATACTGCATTGCCATTGAGTGTACTTGATGAAAGCTATACTGCGTCCCCTTTTGGAGCCCGGCTGGCTTCGGTTCTCCTGTGATTCAACTATGTATGCTAGGTACACTTGGACCTTCTAGCTGGTCGACCCCCGTCCAGCCGCATTCTTAGTCATCTATGTGGGCCCGGATATGGGACATGCATATACTATACTTGACATGCCCGATCGCCGCACCGGTCTGATGGCGGAAACTGCCTGTGGGGTGGGTCGCTGTGCCGAGCGACATGTAAGCATCTTGCACATGTGTTGATGTCGTGTCTAAATATAGAAGACGATAGTGTGGGGTATCTCCGCCGCTAACTCCGTGTACGATCGACGCGGATCCCTCGCCATTTAATTCCCAGTCAGTAACTACGCTTGCCCCAACGGCGACACGGCCCCATCCAAAACTGTATAAAGTCTGCCCTCGCCCCTCCAAAAACGCCATCGAGTCCTCGATTCCAAATCCCCCCCATCCCTGCCGTCTATCTCTGATGTCGCCCGTCAACCTATAACAGGGTGCACGCTGTCCGCGGCGATGAGCAGCGCTGGCGCTGAGTGCTCGTCGTTCGTCACAGGCTGAGCAACAGAAGGATACGGTGGAGCAGGTGAAGGGAATGGAGTACTCGGCAGCGTCCACCGTGCCGCCCGAGGTACGTGCATATATGCGCTCGTTCGATGCAGGGGGCCGTTGCTCGACTCTGCCAAGCACGGTGAGCAGCTGCCTCTGTACAGATATGGTGAATGGAAAGTCATGAGGAGAAGGTACAAGACATCATCTCACGAGGGAGCTTCTGTCCGTATCTCGCTGCGTCTGCTTCCTGCCGTGGTACAAGAAAGGTGAGCAGACACAGGGGTGTGCTTGTTATTAGGAAGGGACGGGGGTAGAACATAAACGGTATGGGATGTCTCCGCTGTGAACTTCACAGTCTTAATTTGATGAAATTTGCCTAGTAAGCGTAATGGGGACGTTAGAGCGAGTGGACGAGAGAGCGACATTGCGACACAAGAATATTGGTAAATGGGCGAAAGCATTGAAGGGGAGGGGGAAGTTGAGTGTTGATCAAAGAGGTGAAACCAAGAGAGGGGAGCTGCTGAGAGAGAAAATACAGGGAGATAATGGAAGTGACGACGACGACGACGACACCGACGGACGTCACAGGAAGGCCAATGCCTTCGAGGAATTGCGGTATTTGGAATACGACGAGGATACTGATCCCATAAAGGAGATGGGGCGGGGCGTTTTCTGTATGAAATTCATGCAGGATGCGATGGCACTGGATGCACCGCGTGTCGCCGAGGCCGCGGATGACGTCCGGGATGCAATAGCGCGGCTTGGAGAGAGCGGGGAAGATGCGGATGGCGGGGCGGACGGTGCTACTGATGCTGGCAACATTCGGATCCAGCATGTTGGGGGGAGGCTATCGCTTCGGCCTGACCAAGCAGCGGTTTGTCGTGTTGATGTTCCCCGAGTTGTGGGGACATTCTGACCGTGGTGTGATTTAGGTTAAACTTAGGGCCCTTCGCACTCCCGGATAGCTGTAGCACATCATTGAAGTCGTCGGAAACAGCACCTACGGGACGGCTCCCGCACGAGTTGGAGATCGCCGGATACGGCCGCGGCGTGCGACGCCCCGACGCACGTCCTCGCTGTCGACGCGCCCACGGTTGCCCCGGTGCAGACGATTCGTTCTTCCCCGCAGTTCCAGCCTGACGATTCTGAATGAGTGTATCCTGCTTCTCCTCCTGCCAAGCCGCGCATGGCGAGCAACCCATAGCTTCAGCCGCACACATCTCCACAAAGTCACAGCGGAAGGAGATTCTCATTAGCAAAAACAGTGCTGGAGCAGACAGGCTAAAAAACCGAATGGAGAAGATTCTGAAGAACTTCGGGGTTGAGGAGCATCATATAATTAGGGACGATGCCTTCGTTGAGATCTCGATGGACGATGCGCTGGAGTTACCCAGCGAGCCGAGTACTCGGGATGCAGAGAGTCAAGCACACAAGGAACCCACAGGCAATGCTAAAGCTACGCTAAATAGGGAGCAGGTCGACGCTACGTTCGAAGACTCGGATGCAGACAGTGCGATCGACCGACAATGACAGCACATGAAGGCGACGGGGAAAGGGTCACGGTGTCAAGGCGTTTGAACAGGTGGGCCTTGTCGCCCTTGCATTTGCGGGAGATGATGTCGTGCAGGTGCGGCCAGTGAGGTCACGCGCTACATCGTGCAACTGTTAACCCAGTAGCCTTTGAGGGGGTGGCAGGAACACCGCGGATGTATATCTTTGTACCGGTTTTCGAGGGCGGCTGCTCCTGCGCGGTAAATTTGGGATGGGCGGTGACGGTGGGGGCGCTGGGATGGGCGGCGGCGGTGGGAGTACTGGGATGGGCGGCGGCAGTGCGAGCGCGTGAGTGGGCGGCGGTGGTGCGGGCACCGGGATGGGCGGTGGAGGTGCGGGCACCGGGATGGGCGGCGGCGGTGCGAGCGCGTGAATGGGCGGCGGTGGTGCCGGCACCGGGATGAGCGGCGGAGGTGCGGGCACCGGGATGGGCGGCGGCGGTGGGAGCACCGGGATGGGCGGTGGCAGTGGGAGCCCTGGGACGGGGAACAGGAGCTCTGCGCGGAGAAGAGGACGCATCTCCTCCCATGTCATCGGACGCGCATGGCAAGGGCAAAATCCACCATCATGGAAACCAGGGAGAATGTTACGGTTCATTGCGCACAAATGGTGGTTGCTTGCAAGATCAGCAATGGAGGGTCGAGGGTACCGATAGGCTTACTTATGTGAAGATTTTCCACAATGAGCGGGCCGGCTTGCCTTACTAATCAATTGAACGGGCCATTGCTGCGGCCGCCAAAGGAATTAGTGACACAAGCACGAACCCATACTTCCCGTAATCCTGCTATGCCAATAAACCTTACAGGATGAGCTTTCTTGACGTCCGAGAAAAAATCTAGCTAATACTCTGTCCAGGTCGTGCTTGCAGCTTCTATCGTTGCAGGGAAACGTATGTTCCCGCCTAGTCCTATTTTTCAGCTATTCTCTCGCACCAGTTTTTAGAGATGCCAGGGTCACGAATATAATCCATCTTCACATCATTTACTACACTCATCACATTCTTCTGTGGATACTTTTAACGTTTGCTATGTCTACCAGCCTTTGGAGGAGCTCTACGTCCTTCTCACCACCAATAAGCCTTCAAATATCCTCTAGGACATCCAGATGCTTCCCCTGTTTGGTCGCCTTGTAACCTATCTGTGTCGATCAGCTGAGATTTTGAGGCACGCGTTCGAGCTGCCCGGCGCATTCGATGAAATCGTGAGCCTGGCATGGAGGGACCAGATTACATAATCTCATGCAGGTGAAAAGTAAACCTTCCTGTCGTCGTACAAGAAAGGTAAGCAGATACTGGTTGCTCGAATGCTCGAGGAACGCACCGAAGCAGGCGTCGAGAGCGAATTTGAGACCACGGCTGGTTCCGCAAAAAGTGCATCTACCCAGCCCTCAGCCAGCCGGCAGCCGGCAAATTAGCTTCTCCGCGCCACGCAGATGAGAAATGGGGGGATATCACAAAGACCGCGGAGCTCAATATGAACCACCTCTCTGTGGAGGTGAGGGTGACCGACACTGTCCAGGAAAGACGTCAAAGTTTGGACGTGGCAAAGCGAACAGGGAAATATGATGCGTACGCGTTCATTGCCATTCGATGAACTTTCGGCCTTACGACTCGGTCCTGCCTTCGCCAGAACACTTTTATCATGGACTATGTTTCCAACACGCCGATGGTCGCGGGGCAACCATAAAGATAGCAACCTAAGCTAGGCAAGCAGACAACGGAGGATAGCACACCTTTAACACTGTGAATTTCTCCGCTTTGTAAACGGACTTGCGCATACGCGCTCCTTTTGTCACGGGCACCTACAATGGCATACGAACCCGGGGAACGCACGAGAACCATCTTTTTCAGTCCCGCTGCGACGAGCGGAAGTGGGCACTCATGTTCTGCGCGGATGCCAAGGCGAAGCGGGTCGCGAAGATGAAGAACAAGAGTTATCGAAAAATACAAAGGAAACGTCGTGAGAGGATCAGAGGATTGGTAAAAGAGGCTGAAGGTCTCGATGGCGTGGAAGATGGGGAGAAAGAGAGGACGAAGCGTGAGGTGGAGCGAGCGACCTTCGATGTGACCCCCCTCACGCTTTCCCAGTCATGACCTAGTGGAACCCAAGATATCTAGCAGAACAGCTTCACCGTTACTCGAGTCACCGATACAGTCTCCAAAGCCGACATTGGGAATCCCAACTCGTCCCCCATCGCCGACTCCAATTTCTTCTAAATGGACAAGTATTTCGCGCCAGACTATGATCCTTGACTTGAAGCGGCTCCTCTCGCGTCATCATCTTCGGGTCTTACTATTGATGTTCCCGCAACAGGACTGGTTGACAATGCACAGTTCGAAGGCTGGGACGCAATGCTAGAACTCATACGGCTGCAACGGGAGGACCGTATGGAGAAGAGACTGGAGCGGTTAGGTTTGTCATCCGACGATACGAAAGAAGGAAGGGGGAAGAAGGGTAAAGGGATGGTGAGTGCGTCGGCCGAGGACGGGCAGGGAATTATGGCGATTGAATATACAAAGAAAGGTGCAGTGAGAGAGTGGGATATGGGAAAGGAGAGGATATAAATTACAAGTTGTACAGTACTTCAGGACTTGAATCGTCTACACTGTTCCCTTGCGTGCATTTCACCTAAGTACGTGCATATGCGGTGGTGATAGTGATTATTGAGAAACCCAGTCACTGTTATGCAGTTCTACAGTTTCACTGTTCACTACTATAGACTATGCTCGCTCAGCTATACTTAGAGAGAGAGAGATTCTCAATTAGCACTTGCTCCAAGCGCTGAACGCTTGCTATATGGTGCACTTATTCTACAGGATATAGTAGCTGCCCTACTGTAGAAAATTAAGAAGTTAAAAGGTGGCTGCACCTCAGGCTGACCCTGGAGACGTGCTAGATGGATCAGCTACTTAGAGAACGCCGTTATTAACTTACAGTTCATAGTACGCGTCGACCGACACCCTTTCAAGTAACGGCGATACTCGGACCCCCGCCTGGTATTACGCCTGCCGAAAGCCGAGCGAAGTTCGGAGCTTACTTTGGATCGTGGAATAAGGTTTGATGCCGCGTGGGATGATAGTATCAAGTCTGAGACAATCATTTTTGCTTGTCACCTCACTTAGTTCTGTTCACAATACTGCATGAATACAGCTTCGCACATCTCCCAACACGTCTCGGCTCCGGCCTGCCAGGAGCCCTCCGGGACCATCGCTCCACCGTGGGTACCCTCCCAGTTTGACCACGCCCATATGACCATATCAACACATTTCAGGCAAACCCATACGGAAACGATACCTTCAAATAATGGTCAATTACAGTCCTGTACACGCCTGGAAGCCGAGCCAAGGCATTATGTAATATTGCCTTGGCCAAGGTAAGCCGCAGCAACGCCATCCTTAGCTCGCACTAAAGACACAACCTGGACATTCGAGACAGAGATAATGGTGTCTTTTGTGGCATGTTCCCGTGCATAGTCGAGCTTATCGAGCGACGATCGATCATCGATGTCGCCGAGCGACTGTGAGTCCGTTTGCCCCGGCACTTGAGACCAGAGCTGGGCAGTCGGAGTCCAAGTCCTTTGCACTCCTTGCGATTTCAGCCCTCTGGAAGTACGGCTGACCATCTACTCTAAACTAGTACATATGGAGAAGTGCGTCCCGAACAAATCCTACTCGATGCTGCCGCTTTCTCTCGGTCGGATTAGAATATATACAGAATCAGGTGCACCAACCGGCATGGTGCTGGGACTCAGTTACGCTGCAATTAGTTGGCGCCTCGTGACCGTGCTTATCTTGTCAGGTCAGTTTAATTCTATTCAGTCTTACATTGAAGAACCGATGGAAAGGAATTACATTGGCGTTCGCTTAGAGAAGGATCGCCGGGGTATCAAAGATTATGTCCCAAAGCGGAGCCCCAATAAGTATGGAATTTTTCGTAGTTGATTGCCGTGACCTTCTCTAGCGCGCGTTATAGAATCAATGTGTCTGTCCAGGCGTTCGAATGAGTGGGATATCGGCAGAGATTGCGGAGGTTCTAGCCGCCTATAAAAGCCAGCCCGAGGACTCCGGAGCGGCCCGCCTTTCTTTTTCCTACCACCACATCCAACCTCGTCCATCCGGTCCTCAAAATGAAGAATACTGCCCAAGGCCCCAGACACACCATGCGCGCTGTGGGAGGCACACGTGGTCTGATCCCCAGCCGACTCTTAGCTAGCCCCACTGTAAGGACCCCGCGATCACTTACGCCAGTCTTACCATTCTCACCTTGATCAACACATTCAGCAATCCCCGACACCATCTGTCCCAGGAGCTTCGGACGTCCCCAACACGATGACGGTCAGTTACAGTCCTTTTCCATATCGCCTTCGTCCATGCCACCCGCCGCCACTGCCACCGCACATCACCTCATCTGAACTTTCTCTCAGAACACACAAACTTCACTTCCGGAGTCTCTCAATCACGACAATCAGACTGGACAGGTATGTGCATACTTGTGACGGTCAAAGACAATGATTTTCCTGATGGCACCCTATTAGCAGCCTGTGGCGTCGTCCTCAAAATCCGCAGAGAAGGTCTCGGCTGTGTCTAAGCAGGCCTCAGCATCGATTTCCCGAACGCCGCCTGGTAAGTCGTCATTGGGGGACCGTTGGGTCGAAGCTAACATAGCATCATCTATTTCAGGCAGCGCCTCGGCCAGACGTGAAAACCCTTCTAAGAAAGGTCAAGGACCCCAGGGAATAGGGCACTCATCGGGGCATGCCCAGTACGGTGTTTCTTTATGGAGATTTACCTCAGCTCACATGTTCGTATGACAGCCGTCAGCACCCGTCAAGGCCACAACACTCGCATCAGGCGCCACGTAGGACGCGCGATCACATCGACTCGCCCCAACAAACAGGCCCTACCGTGCCAACCGACACCAAGAAAGAGATCGGGCGGGCGCTTCAGACATGGAGACGGAGGAAACGGACCCCGCTAAGTTAGCCGGAGCATCGCCGAAACCTGACGAAGGCCAGACCGTCAATCCTCTCGAGAGGGAGGGTCCCGGAACATTCAAGGATGGGCTTGTGAACGCTCAGGTACGCAATGCTTTTCCCCACTATATGCATACGAGCCAGTCGTCGCTCGAAAGAGGACATTGGCTCCTCTCTGTTTACGGATCTGCGTGTGGCTGCGGGGTACGATTGCTTACGTGCTCTGTTCTCTAGCCCGCCCCGCCCCGCCACAAGACAGATGGCGACGTGTAGAAAAAGCTCTTGGGGGCCGACATGACGGAAGGCACAGACCGCGCGAGGTCAGCCGGAGCATCGTCCCAGCCTGACGAAGGCAAGGGCTTGGACCCTCTCGAGAGGGAAGGGGAAGGAAAGTTCAAGGGTGGGCTTCTGAACGCCCAGGTAGGCAATTCTTTTCCCCACTATACCCATACGGGCCAGGAATGGAGTAGTCGCTCGAAAGAGCACATCGGCTCCTCCCTGTCTACGGATCTGCTTGTTCCCGCTGTGTACCATTACTCACGTTCTCTGATGTCTAGCACGTGGAAGTTGCCTCAAAAGCTGAGGCGACGCGGCACTCTCCTCGAGGTGCCGGGTCCTTGTCAGCCCTAGTGGAACACCCCTGGGAAACCAACCAGACCGCCGTTGTAGAACCTTTGGGGGCCAGCAACGACGTGGCCACGGCGGTCTCAGGACAGTTAGACGCCCCCCTGACTGCGCAGGATAAAGGCGATGCGATGGACGTGGACTTCGATGTTGCCGCCTTGTGCGCCCTATTCGAAAAGCTCTCACTGCACGACCAGACCGCCGTTGCAGAGCCTTTGGTGGTCGGCAACGACGTGACCACGGCGGTCTCAGGAGAGCTGCACGCCCCCCCGACTGAGCAGGGTGAAGAAGGCGGTCCGATGGACGTCGATTGGGAAGGTTCCTCCCATTCCTCCTTGTCTTCCGCTGATGAGGACGATGACGAGGACGACGCCGATCGCATGGAAGTCGATGACGAGGATGTCCCAATGACGGACATGACCCCAGAGTCGCAACCCAACCACACGGTCTCGTGTTATGGACCTTGCAACGGCATAACGCTTTTTCAGGCGTATTGTTGATGAAAAGGTATAATCATTTTATGCACTGAAAGACGGAGTCTAACTTCATTCAAAGTCCTCAGGGCTTTACCGGGAATCGCGCAAGGCTGGATTGTCACTGTCCGGCGCTTAGGCGAGACCATCCCCCCGCTACAGGAGTCGATGGAGCAAAATACCCGACTAGACCAATGCTCGCGCACTACTGTCGTCAAGTGACAGCGACTGTAATCGGCGGTACACAAGCAAAAGCCGTGGACGGCACCCTGCAGGTGTTTTTTGTAAATTTCGTTTTTTGTTTTGTTTTGCGGTTTGTTTTGGTGTTGTACTATCGGGGGTGTGTAACGTGGTGTCTTGTCCTGTGTGACACAGGGGCCAGTTGGAGATCCCGCTGTGGCAGAGGCTGGTCAGAACGACCAGGTACGTGATGACGGATCTGCTTGTCGGCGCTGCCTATGGTTACTTACGGGTTCTCATGTTTAGCCCGCGCAATCAGAGGCGCCAGCTGCGGAGGCCCCTGTGGGAGGCTGGTCAGAACGACTAGGCATGGGATGACGGACCTGCTTGTCGGTGCTGTCTATGGTTACTCACGTGCTTTGATGTTTAGCCCGCGCAATCAGAGGCGCCAGCTGCGGAGGCCCCTGTGGGAGGCTGGTCAGAACGACTAGGCACGGGATGACGGACCTGCTTGTCGGTGCTGTCTATGGTTACTTACGTGCTTTGATGTTTAGCCCGCGCAATCAGAGGCGCCAGTTGCGGAGCCCCCGGTGGCAGAGAGGCTGGTCAGAACGACTAGGTACGTGATGACGGATCTGCTTGTCGGCGCTGTCTATGGTTACTTACATGCTCTGATGTCTAGCATGCCGAATTAGCCTTCAAACCTGAGGCGCCACTGTTGTCAAGTGACAGCAACTGCAATCGGCAGCACGCAATCATAGGTCTTGTAGGGGATTATCCCAACCATCCTGACAACCCAGTTCACCCGCGTATAGTCCTGCAACGTCCGAGTTGTGACTGCGAGTGGATATACGGATTTCTCTCGTATGGGAAATCCAGAAAACTCCTGGAAGAGAATTCGATGTCACCCTGCAGTGTGTTTTGTAAATTTTGTAAATTATTCTTTTTTTTTTTGTTTTGTTTTGCGGTTTGCTTTGGTCTAGCTTGTGCTATTGGGGGTCTGTCTTTTGTCAAGTCTGGGATTCCGGTGTGGTTGTTCAGCTGTAATACATCGCTTGGCTATCGGGGACGAATACGATTGTATCGGGGGGGAAGACATCGGAGACGAATTCAAAACGTGTTGAGGACATACCGCATGCCCCAATCCATCAATCACCTATAATTAGGATATTCAGAGGTAGGTAACTGGCTCCTCCGAGTAAGGCAAATCCGAGGTATCACCGGAGATCATCTCAAAGGGCTTCGAAGCGTCGCTTCCTAGATCGGCGATGTCCCCGCTCACAAATGATACGGACGTGTACTCTTTAGAGTCTTTCGTGAATGCTTGCCTTCTTTTGCGTACGTTCCTCGAAACCTTCTGATAGAGCGATTGAGAGAGCGACGGCCGCCAAATGTTCAATCACTGGCGCATTCGCAACGAATGACACTCAGCTTTGGTGAGCGGCTTACACAATTTGTTCACCGGTGACTGTGTATAGCTGGCATCCACATGCTCCATGATGAGCGGGAACATAATTTCGCGTGTCGAGGTCAGCAGCCCGTCTGCTAGCGTCTTCGGGTTCACAGACGGGTGGAATGTCCCTCTTGTGGAAGATCGAAAAGCATCGTCTGCTCCCGCCCCCGTAGGCTCCGCACCGACGACTGATCTTGAAGCCATTGTGGCAAGGGCGATTCCAGATAGCGCGTCATCGCCTCCCACTGGCGCAACCATGACATCAAGGTGTCAACTAAGAACCCGGCTTGCCTTGCTCGAGAAATTCTACACCTGGCCTTAGCCTGCAAGTATCCGCACTGGGGAAGATGATCCTAGCTAGGGAGCAGCCGGCGTTAGAACCAACTCGAAAGTCAAAAAAATCATGAAGAATGTCGCTGGGATAGACCCTAAGGCACGTGCAGACCACGGTAAACCAGCAAGGCGCAGTTCGAGAAAAGCATGGGAATACCACTTGGAACGCAGTGGAATACTTACGAGACTGGGATTTCAGAGGCAGACACTTCATCGGGTTGTTAGAATGGTGTATACTGCCAGTGGATTCCGAGCTGTTATTCACGATGTATGCTTGGCAGATGGACACGGTCATCAATCCAAGTTGGAAAGATGTTTTAATCGCGCATTGCGGATTTATCACATATGTACTATATTGCTCGAGTATAATTCATCAGTTTTTTTTTTCTTCTTGTTTCGATTTGCGTCTGGACCGAAAATGGTATATATCTACGATACAGCTCAACATTGTCCCCCACGACCGGGGCATTCCCTTCCGTCAGAAAACAGGACCGAACGTGATTTCAAGGTTCAGAGGCTGATTGTCTAATCGGACCCTGGTGCATGACGCTATCCAAATCTCGAGGGATACAATTAACCCGGTGATTGCTCGCCGCACAGAAAATCTCGGAAGTGATCTACACAGTGAAAATGATAACAGATGTGAAAATGATACAGATCGGAAGGTATACAATATTTAACATTCCAAACAGGCTCTCCCTTCCAGCACTTCTTACCCTAACAACCCATCGTGGCGACACCTGCAACAGAACGCGCACGAAAACCAACTGCGAGCTTGAATGTTTTGTCGACTTCTTGGACGGAACAGGGGTGGGCGATGTCGATTCGGCAGTGTCACGGTACCGTCACCACTCGGAAACCCACTCTGCTGGATCGATCATTAGTCCCGTCTGGCTGCTGTATAAGTAATAGTCATACCTCGTAGGGTCGACGGGCAGCGCGTCTCCTCTCTCTCTCTGCAGCACGCCGTCCCCTCCCTCCATCTCCTCTCGCTTCGGTGTCCCTCGCAGAGCCTGGCAGCCTGCTCCGGTTGGACCCCTCGCCCAGATTGGGTCGCGGGACCACGGTTGCATATCGTTGCACAGGTTTCCGAGGGCGGCTGCTCCTGCGCAGTAACTTTGGGATGGGCGGTGGCGGTGGGAGGGCCGGAATGGGTGGGGGTGGTGAGAGGGCCGGGGTGGGCGGGGGTGGCGGGAACACCGCGGATGTATATCTTTGTACCGGTTTTCGAGGGCGGCTGCTCCTGCGCGGTAAATTTGGGATGGGCGGTGACGGTGGGGGCGCTGGGATGGGCGGCGGCGGTGGGAGTACTGGGATGGGCGGCGGAAGTGCGAGCGCGTGAGTGGGCGGCGGTGGTGCGGGCACCGGGATGGGCGGTGGAGGTGCGGGCACCGGGATGGGCGGTGGAGGTGCGGGCACCGGGATGGGCGGCGGCGGTGCGAGCGTGTGCATGGGCGGCGGCGGTGCGAGCGCGTGAATGGGCGGTGGTGGTGCGGGCACCGGGATGCGCGGCGGCGGTAGGAGCACCGGGATGGGCGGTGGCAGTGGGAGCCCTGGGACGGGGAACAGGAGCTCTGCGCGGAGAAGAGGTCGCATCTCCTCCTCCCATGTCATCGGACGCGGATGGCAAGGGCAAAATCCACCATCATGGAAACCAGGGAGAATGTTACGGTTCATTGCGCACAAATGGTGGTTGTTTTCAAGATCAGCAATGGGAGGGTTGAGGGTACCGATAGGCTTATATGAAGATTTTCCACTGAGCGCGCCCGCTGGCCTTTTTGAACAAAGACCATGCTTACTAATCAATTGAACGGGCCATTGCTGCGGCCGCCATAGGAATTAGTGACACAAGCACGCACCCATACTTCCCGTAATCCTGCTGTGCCAACAAACTTACAGGATGAGCTTTCTTGACGTCTGGGAAACAATCTAGCTAATGCTTTCTCCAGGTCGTGCTTGCAGCTTCTATTGTTGCAGGGAAACGTATGTTCCCGCCTAGTCCTATTTTTCAGCTATTCTTTCGCACCAGTTTTTAGAGATGCCAGGGTCACGAATATAATCCATCTTCACATCATTACCTACACTCATCCCATTCTTCGGTGGATACTTTTGACGTTTGCTATGTCTACCAGCCTTTGGAGGAGCTCTACGTCCTTCTCACCACCAATAAGCCTTCAAATATCCTCTAGGACATCGAGATGCTTCCCTCGCCTTGTGAGCGACCTGTGTCGATCAGCTGAGATTTGAGGCACGCGTTCGAGCTGCCTGGCGCATTCGATAAAATGGTGAGCCTGGCATGGAGGGACCAGATTACAGTAATCTCATGCAGGTGAAAAGTAAACCTTCCTGCCGTCGTACAAGAACGGTAAGAAGATACTGGTTGCTCGAATGGCACCGAAGCAGGCGTCGAGAATGAATTTGAGGACCCCGCTGGTTCCGCAAGAGGTGCATCCACCCAGCCCTCAGCTAGCCGTCAAATTAGCTTCTCCGCGCCACGCAGATGAGAAATGGGGGATATCACAAAGACCGCGGAGCTGAATATGAACCACCTCTCTGTGGAGGTGAGGTGACCGACACTGTCCAGGAAAGACGTCAAAGTTTGGACGTGGCAAAGCGAACAGGGAAATATGATGCGTACGCGTTCATTGCCATTCGATGAACTTTCGGCCTTACGACTCGGTCCTGCCTTCGCCAGAACACTTTTATCATGGAATATGTTTCCAACACGCCGATGGTCGCGGGGCAACCATAAAGATAGCAACCTAAGCTAGGCAAGCAGACAACGGAGGATAGCACACCTTTAACACTGCGAATTTCTCAGGTTTGTAAACGGACTTGCGCATACGCGCCCCTTTTGTCACGGGAACCTACAATGCCATACGAACCCGGGGAACGTACAAGAACCATCTTTTTCAGTCACGGTGCGACGAGCGGAAGTGGGAACTCATGTTCTGCGCGGATGCCAAGGCGAAGCGGGTCGCGAAGATGAAGAACAAGAGTTATCGAAAAATACAAAGGAAACGTCGTGAGAGGATCAGAGGATTGGTAAAAGAGGCTGAAGGTCTCGATGGCATGGAAGATGGGGAGAAAGAGAGGACGAAGCGTGAGGTGGAGCGAGCGACCTTCGATGTGACGATGACGACAGCGGTGCGTGTTTGACTCTTGACCGGGACCGTCAATTTATATCCCGGAGATTTTGCTATTACTGATCGATCATAGCCGTCGTCTGCTGTGACCTGTTCTATCCAACTGGCCCGGGGATCCTCCTTCCCCAGTTTACGCTGCTGTGGTCGACACTCTACTACCTCGCGCAGCTTCCCGATCCGGAGTGTCATGGTTATATTGCGCTGCTCCCCTTCTCCCGCTCCCTGGCTTGATCGAGGAGACTTCAATGGAGTCAACATGCGGCCCACTGCTCGTGGTTAATGCTGCTCATGCTTAACGTCACGCTGCATCGTTAAATGTCTATGCTCGATTAAGGTGACCATTCATGGCGCGTCTATTCCGGATCAGGAATTGTACGTTTACTGGTGTACGACGCTGCGTGGATGTGATGGGCCTGTTATCCGCTTTTCCCTGTTCCTCCTGTGCGGGCCTTGGGCCTCGACCTTACTGTACCGTATACTGCATTGCCATTGAGTGTACTTGATGAAACTAGTTTATACTGCTCGCCTTTTGGAGCCTGGTTTCGGTTCTCCTTTGATTCAACTATGCATGCTTGGAGCTTCTAGCTAGTCGACCTCCCTTGTATCCGTGCTCCGTCCAGCCGCATTCTTAGTCACCTATGTGGGCCCGGATATGGGACATGCGTATACTATACTTGACATGATCGATCGCCGCACAGTGCCGATGGCGGACACTGTCTGTGGGGTGGGTCGCTGTGCCGAGCGACATGCAAGCACCTTGCACATCGTTGATGTCGTGTCTAAATATAGAACACGACGTACACGACACCATTTCCGTAATTGTAAAAAAAGGCAGGATTCTTCACCAATGACCATTGCTATACTTTGAAATTATTACAGGATTAGCTCATTTTTCACTCTTTATTATTGTGAGTTATCTTCATTGGGTAACCGGTCCCCTTTTTGATCGGCGCGGTTGGAACCGTCCGGGAATTGGCCTACGTAACTCGGCCGCGCCAGCGCTCCATGTCCCGTAGCAACTGTATCATAAGCACTTGCTAGCCACCACAAACCTCAATGTATCTGCCCTTCGAGGCCTGGAGCCATGTTTTCTGTCAGTTACCCAATAACTCTCAAACACAACTTATGCGCGTTTGCCAATTCTGGCGGGACATAGCCAAAGCTACACCGCAGCTCTGGACACACCTCAACATTGGCCATACACATCAATTTGATGATCCTACCGATCTCTGGCAATGGCTCGAAAAATAGGGTGGGTGTCCACTCGATGTGGTCCTCAAGATTCCACTCGGAGTCACCGATCTGCGGCCGACGCTGGTGCTGTTGCATAGCCATGTCAGACGATTCCGCGTCCTTAACATCGACGTACCCACGTCTGGTATCGCGGACACAATCCTCTCATCTATTGCACTCTCTGAAGGAAGATGCAATGGCAATACCGCACCACTTCTAGAGGAGTTGTGCATTACCATTGATGAGATGTCAGGCAGGCCCACCCAGGACTATTTTGAATACACATTTTATCCTTCCCCACGGCTTCGGAGACTAACTGTTTCTCCGCTGAGGATCCTTGCTCCATCATCTAAATTGCTTTCCACTGTCTCCGCCCTCATGATCGTGTCTGGGCCTGACGACCAAGTTACGCCTATCGAGTGGGTGCTGAACACCATTGCAGCTATTCCTCACCTTAAATACCTCAAGTACTCCGGGTACCATTTCTTCTCGTTCCAACCCAGCCACAGCCTCGACTATCCTCACCTCAAGGTACTTCCTCATCTTGAGGAAGTAGATGTCACAGTTCCTGGCTGTGGCCTCGACATCTTGCAGTGTTTGGAAGCACCCACCCTTTGATCTGTACGTCTCGATGGGTCAAGGGAGGATGGCTATGCAGAAGATTGGAATGACAAAGGCTGTACTAATGTGTCTGCATCACTCAAGTGCTTGCCTCAGCGAGCACCGCGCATTCAGAGGCTCGACCTCCATCGCATTGAAGAGCTGCAAGCCGACACATGTGAGTGGCTTTTCAGCCAGACGGATTTTGCTCATCTCGAAGAACTCCGCATCGAAGGCTTACCCATGACAGACGAAGTGTTTGCTCAATTAAGTTCGCTTGGTCCGTGCCTACACCGACTCAAGCTCATAGACTGTGAAGATATAACAGGCAAAGCCTTAATCGCTTATATCGAGGCCAGACAGCTGTGAGGGCATGCGGGGGACTTCCAGTTATTGGTGAGTGGGTGTCCTGGGGTGGAAGACAAGCACCTGGCTGAAGTGTCCCATTTTGTCACTGTTGAAGAGGTTGATGATTAGCGCGTCAGCCTGAGCCCAGCCCAAGCCAATGTTGTCTACTTAGGCCCCGGATAGCTGGTAGTATTGTGAGCAGAATGAAATTTATTCTGTCAATTTCAGGCAATGGCAGAAGAACTGGAAGAAGAAGGCGTGGACTTCTGGCCAGCCATGTGGATGGACTTCACACGATCTTTCCCGAATCACATTTCAAGTTCTATCTCATCACACTATCTCTAAATGATTTAAGCCTTATTTTTGTTTCTCCAGGCAAAGACCTGAACATGCAGCACACCAACTACCAGGCGCATCATTTCCTAAACTCATCCTTAGTGAACACACAACATTCTTCCATGGGGCCTCTTGACGTTCACTATGGCTACCAGCCTTTGGAGGAGCTCTACACCCTTCTCATCACCAACAAGGCCCCAAATATCCTCCAGGGCATTGGGATGCTTCACCTGTTGAGGTCTAATGTTGTATGGGTTTGCGCGGGCGGTTGCTCCTGCGAGGTTTTTTATCTTTTTATTTTATTTTATTTTTTATATCCAATTTATTGTCTTTTGGGGCATGGCCCTATGTAAGACATTTCATACAAAGCGCCGGTCAACACATGTTTATTCTACCTCTCCTTTCCTTCTCAATCGCTGCTTGTGCTCCATGGGTGAGGCCCAGGGCCTGTCCGTGCCTGTGTGGGCGGGGATATTGTATGACTAGCGTTAGCTTCTCTTCCCTGTTCTACCCTCTCCTCTCCATGAGCATCCCCTCTTGGTAGATATAGATCCCCGTATATCTTCTTGAACCGCCCTGTTTCGTGTATGTACTTTTTTTTTTTTCTTTTTTTTTTTATCCAATTTTAAGTCTTTTGGGGCTATGCCCTATGTAAGACTTGTTTCTACAAAGCGCCGGTCTACAGGTATGTCTGCTTTTCCTCTTTTTCTCTATCCCCGCTTGTGCTCCGTGGGCGATGCCCTGGGCGTGTCCGTGCCTGATGAGGCGAGGTGGGTATCGTTGCGCCTGGCGCCTGTTGCTTCCTACCCGGTCTATCCTCTCTGTCTCTCCCCCGTCTCCTGTCTCAGTTGGAGGTCTCCATATGTTCCCTGTAGCCTACCAGTCTCATGTACATATCTGAATAGGTGTTTCAGCGCTTTTGGTTTTCCAAGGACCGTTCTTGCAGATGTTGCTCCTCGTCGTAGTTGCCTTTGCATGGTCTTTCTCTGTCGGTTGTACGCTGGGCATCTAAATAGGAAATGATATACCGTCTCCTCTGCCTTCCTGCACGCTGGGCATATAGGCGTGTCGGCCTTGCCTATTCTATGTAGATGTCTGTTGAGGGCCGCGTGGCCTGTGCAGAGCTGCACTAGCAGGCTGGAGTGTCTGCGCGGTAGGCCTTCGCAGAGTCTGGCGTAAGCTGTTGACGGCATGGATGGGTCGATTTTGAGTGCGATTCTGGCTCTGGGCGACCTGGCGAACTTCTCCCTAGCTTCCCCTTTGATGTGCTTTTGAAATCTCTGCAGTTCCGCCGCTTTGCTCCTGGGGAGCTTGCCCCTGCACTCGATTGGTATGAGTCTCTCCTCGCTATTCTCCCCTTTCGCCGCCCTCTTTGCTTCCTCATCAGCCCTTTCGTTTCCTCTTATGCCCTCGTGTCCCGGGACCCATCTCAGTACTATTTCTGATGTGGGCTGTCGTTGGTGGACCGCTTGTAGCTGCCTGTGCAGCGCCTCCACCAGGTATTACGTGGGCATGGGCTTCTCTTTCCTAGAAGTCCGTATGGCGGCTTGGTTGTCCACCGCTATTACATACCTGGTTCCTCTCTCTGTTCTTAGCAACTTTGCTCCTATTGCCGCCCCTGCTAGTTCGGCCTCGAATACCGTATGGTCCTGATCGGTTCCCATGTGTAGCCTGACCACCTGCTGCTCGATCCCGTTCCTGTACAGCACCACCGCCGCCCCTACTCCCCCTTCTAAGCTGGAGCCATCTGTGTATATTATTACTTCCGCTTCTTCCTCTTCTATCTCTTCGATGGCGCTCTGCTTGTCCTGTGGTATCCTGATCTCATGAGATGGGGACCATTTTGGTCCCAGGATGACCGGGCGTATCTTTTCCATTTCATCGGGCTGTAGATCAAACACGTGCATCATCTCATGGAGGGGAGCTCTGTGGTTCTGGACATATCTTGTGGCTGCCCTCCGAGCCCTGAGCGCGAGCGGGTGTTCTCCTGGTAAGCACGCTATCCTGACCGCTGCTCTGTGTATGACCTTGGCTACTAGCAGCGGGAAAGGGTGCAGGTTCACGTGCGTGTCCAGTGTGTCGCTTGCGGTGGTGTTCATGGCTCCTGTTATGGTCAGAGCCGCTTGCCTCTGGATTCTCGCGAGCTTGTTTATAAACCCTTTGGTGCCCTTGTTGTATCTTGTGCCTGGTATTAGAAATATATCAGCGGCGTACAGCATTTTGGGCACGGCAACAGCGAGGTAGTATTGTCTCATGTGCTTAGCTGTGGATCCTTTCGTCATTTTCGTTAGCCTTCTGTATTGCGCGATGTATTTCTCTCCCTTCTTGAGCGCGTAGTTCGCGTGTTCTCTGAATCGCAGCTCTTGATCCAGGATGACTCCCAAGCACTTGTGGGTCGCGGTTGGTTGGATGTGTGTCGGCCTATCGTGATCGCTGGTCTCGCTGTGGGTCTGGTTTTGCTGGGCCTTCCAGGATCCTTCTCTCTCCTCCTGGTGAGTCCCATGAGGCCGAACTTACTTATCTCGAAGGAGCAGTCGTGTGTGTCGGCCCATTCTAGTGCGCCTGCCGTTCTGGTCATGATATCTTCGAGCTTGTCGAAGGCTTCTTGCAAAGTTGACCCTTCGGCCATGACGGTGGTGTCGTCCACCAAACCCACACAATCCTCTCTGCTTCTACGGTTGGTTGTCTCTAGCAAGTCGGCGTTGTAGTATTGGTACGCGATTGCTGACACCGGGCATCCTTGGTCCATGCCGCGTTGTACTTGTCTCGCCGGCGCCATGTGGTCATCGAAGCTTACCACCGTGTTTCGGCCCTCCACCCTCCTGCGTATCCAGTTTGTGTATTCTGTGGGTATCCCTCGCCGCCTCATATTGTGTATCAGTCTATCCAGTACTATACTCGGAAAGGCACCTTTGATATCCAGGAAAAGTATCCCCATGACCCTTCCTCTCCTCCATGCGTCCTTGGTGGCTGACACTATGTGGTGCAGTGCGTCGGTGGTGGTGCGCCCTGGTCTGCACCCATAATGATTGCTGGGCAACAGCTGATGTCTTTCTGTCATCTTCACCAGGTCTTCAGCCACGCATGCCGATAGCACCTTGCCTATCGTGTCAAGGAGGGCTATGGGGCGATATGCACTCGGCGCCATATAGTCCAGTTTGCCTGGCTTTCTCAGGACTTTGGTGACCGAATCTCGCCACTCCTTGGGGTATGTATCCAGACTAAAGGTAGCTCTGAACAGTGGGCCTAGGAGTGGGAGCAATACGTTAATGCAGCGTTTGATCACGACATTTGGGATACCGTTAGGCCCGGGGGCCTTGAGTGGGTTCAGTTTTTCGACCGCTCTTGTTATCTGCGCATCTGTGATGGGTTCGAAATCGAAAGCTGGCTCCGGATACTCGTAGTCAGCTGGGACTTCCTCCGTTCCAGCCCTTACTTCCGGAAAGAAGTTGTCGTAAAGAACTTGTGTCTTTTGTTCGTTCGTCGCTGCCACGCACACCGTCCCGTCCTCTCGCTTCGCCCTGAGGGTTGGTATCCTCGCTCTGCCGCCGTCTGATGCATCCGCCGACGCGTATCTATGCGCTGTCCATACTGTTTTCATGTCGACCTCCTCCAGGAAAGCATCCCAGTGCTCTCATTTCGACTTCTCGATGGCGTTTGCATACTGGTTCCTGGCTGTCCTGTAGTCGTCATGGACTTTGTCTGTTGGGTCTCCCCTTCGAGCGTACGATTTCCTACCGATCTTTCTGGTCTCTGTTCGTGTGCGAGTCAGCTCGGCCGACCACCATCTCTTCATGTATGGAGACGGCTTAGTTTTGGGAACCACCTCCTCTACCGTCTGAGCGATGGCTGTCGTGACCGCTCTGAGCTGCCGTTCGAACTCTAGTGCGCTTGTCGGTTCTGCTTCTACTGTGCTGTTTTTGAGTCGCTCTTGGAGGTGCTTGTTGAAGTCTTCCCAGTCTACCTGTCTGTAGTTCGCTCTCGGTACGTACGTGATTGTGTCCGGTGTGATGTCGATGACTGTGTCTACGGGAAGGTGATCACTCTTGGCGGGCTGTTGCTCAGGTACTGTGTCGCAGCTCAATATGGTTTGTATCATGTCTGTGGAGACGAACACATTGTCAGTGCGTGTGTAATTTCCAGTCGACATAGCTCTCAGCATTGGTGTTCCTTTCGGTAGCACCATCTGCATGTCATGATCTGCAACTGCGTTGAGCAGTATCTGTGCTTCGTCCAAATTGCTTCAAGTGAATAGGTGTGCATTCCTATCCTCGTCCCATATTGGATGGTGCCTGTTAAAGTCCCCCAACCATATCACCCCTTCGACGTTTTCCTGCTGCAGTCGCTCGCTCCTAGCACTTTCCTGTAGGTGTTCCTGTAATGATTTTATAGCGTCAGAGTGTGTACAATCACAGTATATGTTGTATATGAGCACGACACCGGTCTCTGTTTTTATCTTTGCTGCTGTGATGTCCGGCGTGCCTACTTCTATCGCTGCCCACGCCTTGGTTGCTATGCTTTTGTTGACCAGTATCATCGATCTTGTTCTTTTGCTTCTGTCTCGGTAATGTGTTTCTGGGTATATGGAGTACCAGTGAGGCGACGCTCGAGCATTCCCTAGAAAATCGATGTAGGGTTCTTGTATGGCTATGATGTCGAACTTTTCCGGGTGGCAGCAAGCTAATAGATCTGCTGTTGCCGTAAGTGACTTGTTCACGTTCTGTTGTCTAACTCGCAAGTATCGTCTGTTTTCGTTTTCTTGATTCATCCGCGGTATAGGTTGTGGGTGTCATCATCTTGTTGTCGCTCCTCTGTCTGGCCCGGCCTTATGCAGTACTCGTCTAGTCGTCTCTGCCTGCTCTGCTGGTTATTCCATCCCTGATCCTGGTGCCCTGTGGGTGGGTTTCCGCCTCTGTTGTGTCTGCCCTGTTGCCGCCTTCCTCCACCCTCGTCCCTGTGGTGCCATTGGTTCGCTTCGTGGTGCCGTCCCGTATTTGTGTGTGCTCCTACTCTTCTCATTGTTTCTTCCGTCGTTCCTTCTTCTTCCGCTACGCCTTGCTGTTCCCATGTCCATGGGTTGTCGTTTGGGAAGTACTTGTAGGTGTGCTCCGGGTCAGCTCTCTCGATCATTCGGCATGTCGCTTCGAATACTGGGCACGTGCGGTCCCATGATGCATGGCCGTGTTTGTCGCAGCTTGTGCATTTGAATTTAGCTGGTTCTGTCTCTTCGCATTGCGCCATCCTGTGATTTTCCCCGCATGTGCCGCATGTCTCCGGTCCGCTACACTCCGCCGCTATATGCCTTGTGTTGTATCTTTGGCATTTTAAGCATCTCCTCGGCTCCCTTCTCATCCTTCTAGCCCATGCCCTTTTGCCCGCTATGATTATGCCGTCTCTTATGCTCAAGTTGGCCGCCTCCGTTGTCGTGAATTTGGCGATAAGGTGCGCCGATCTTTGTCCCTCCGATCTTCTGTGGGCCGGTTTGATCCACTTGGTTGATATTATGGTGTCCGTCGGTAAGCCAGACTCTCGTTCGATCTTTCTTAATTCTGCTAGGGCATTTGGTGAGTGTGAGAGTGGTGCGTATTCAATGATTACCGATACTGCTCGATCCTTGATAACCACTGTCCCGCTGAATTTTTCCAGAAATCGCCCCTTGTGCTCTTGTAGCCATTTCGTGGCCCCTGGTGTGCGCAGCTCGAACACTATCCCACCGTTCGCTAGTTTTTTGGCTCCTATGAAGCATCCGTATTCGAGCTCGTCTGGCATTTCGATTTGTTCCACCGCCTCGTTTGCTTTGGCTACCAGCTCCTGCTCTGTGAGACTCGCTAGCGTGTTCTGCTCACCTCCCGTTTCCCTGTCTATCAGAAGTTGCCTTTCCCTGGCTCTGGCTCTTGCCAGGGTGTTTGGATGCGAGAGAGGTACGTTACCTTTCAGCGCAGTTGCATATGTCATTCCTCCTGGTCCTTGCTCCCTGACTGTTCCTGCGTTTGATCTGTCCTTGCGCTTCGTCGAACCGCCTGACTATCCCCTGTACTGCCGTCCGCGCCTCCTCTGTTAAGTTATACGCCATGTCGGCCGCCTCTTCAACCTTGCCCACCACTTCTCTTAACGTTTCGCCCACTTTCTGCGCCATCGTTTCTGCCAGTTTTCCTGCTGCCTCCTCCAGCATCAAGATAGCTACAGCTCTGGCCCCTTCCTGCAGTGTCTTTCCCGACATCCCATGTGCTACAGAGAGGAGCGTATGGCTGAGTAGCTCCACTGTCAGCGGCTCTTCCTTGGCGAAGAAACCGTTTTTGTCCATGAAGGTTCGGGCTGCTTCCTTTGTGCGTATCGCTGCGTACGAGTCTGACAACAATTCGGCTCTGGTCTTGTTGTTTCCCTGCTGGTTGCTGGATCGCGTTCGGGTCTGTGACGCCGTGGGCATCATGGGGTCCATGCTGGGCGGCATTGACCCTTTTTCTTTGGTTCGGTACTTTAGAGCTATTACTAGTGTTTGCTAGCAGTGCTCTGTGTGCCTTTTGTAGCGCTTTTTGGGTGATTTGGAGTGTTTTGAAAATTTTCGTTGTTGTGGTAGGCGTGTGTATGTACTTGAACAGCTGCTTTCGGCCTTGTCAGGAGTGTCCTCGCCGACCTTGCTCCTCTGCGCAGCTCTCTCTCCCGTTCCTCTCTCTACCTGCAGTAACTTGGGCACCTAAAGAGGTAATGATGGACTATCTCGTCTGCCGCTTTGCACGCTGGGCGCATGGGTGATCCCTCCTTGCCTATCTTTGCTAAGTGCCTGTTCAGCGGCGCGTGGCCAGTTCTAAGCTGTACGAGCAGCATCGCGTTTCTGCGGGGCATATCAGCTGTGAGCTTCATGAAGGCTGTTGAAGGCATCGATGGGTCAATTTTGTGCGCTATGTTAGCCCGTGGGGACTTGATCCCGCCACTGCTTTCTTCGCTTCCTCGTCTGTGCGCTCATTGCCTGCTACCCCCTCGTGGCCTGGTACCCACCTCATCATGACCTTGGGCCCTAACTGCTGCTGGACCACCCCATCTATTTGCCTGTGCAGTGCGTTCAGCAGGTGTTGTCCCAACATTTGTTTCTCCCTTCTTGTTGTTTGGATCGCGGCCTGATTATCCACTGCTATGAAGTACCACCTCCCTGTTTCCATATTGAGCAGTTTTGCTCCCAGCGCCGCCCCAACGAGTTCTGCCTTGAAGAGAGTGTGCTCCCTCTCTGTGCCAAGATATAGCCTCACCGCTTGTCTTTCCACACCTCCACGGTACAATACTGCTGCAGCTCCCAGTCCTCCCTCGACGCATGATCCGTCCGTAAAGACCTTAACTTCTGCCGTATCTCTCTCGACCTCTTCTATGGCCCGCTCTTTGTTGAGCAGGATTTTGACCTTGAAGGACGGCTCCCATTTTGGGCTGTGGACAACTGGGTGTATCTTCTCCATCCGGTCGGGTTGCAGGCCAAAGGCGTGCATCACTTCGTGGAGGGGGTTCTATGCTTCTTCATGTACCTGTCTGCTGACTTCTGGACCCTATTAGTGAGTGGGTGCTTGTCTGGTAGACAAGCCATCCGAACAGCCGCTCTAGGAGCAGCTCATCAGCTGCAGAACAATTCCAGAAGACCAGCCAGCCAAAAGCGACCATTTCCCAGTGGACACAACGATCGACGTCTCGCTCAGGAAGGTTGCGTATGTCCCCAAGTCCAACTTCAGACAGGTAGACTGGAAGGAGTTCAACAAGGAACTAGACGCACGCCTGAGAGAAAGGATTGACGATCTGACACCAGGGAGCAGGGCGCAGCTCCAAAGAAACCTTGAGATGCTCACGATGGCTATCACGGAGACAGTGGAAGACTTGGTGCCCAAGACTAAGCCATCTCCCTATATGAAACGGTGGTGGTCGCTGGAGCTGACAAAAGCTAGGGCTGAAGCCAGGAGCAGGGGCAGAAAAGCATACGCCAGACAAGGTGATCTAGCGCACAGGGTGCATGAGGAGTACAGAGAGGCGAGGAATCAGTACGCAAGGAAGATAGAAAAGGCGAAGCAGGAGCATTGGCATGCGTTCCTGGAGGAGGTAGACCAAAAGACTGTGTGGATGGCTCATAAGTACGCCTCAGCGGACCCAACAGACGGAGCGCGGACACGCATACTGACCCTCACTGCCAAAAGAGATGATGGGACCCGGTGGGTGGCAGACACCAATGAGCAGAAGGCTGACATGCTGTTCAGTTCCTTCTTCCCGGCGATGGGAGCAGACAGCGAAGGCATACAAAGCGACTACCAGTACCCAGAGCTGGCCTTCGACTATGCCCCAATCACAGACGACCAAATAAGGAGGGCGGTGGAGAAACTCAACCCTTTCAAGGCCCCCGGAGCGAACGGCATCCCCAATGTGCTAATAAAACAGTGTGTCGACACGATGCTACCATACATAGGCCCGCTCTATCGAGCCACGTTCGACCTCGATGTCTACCCTGTGGAATGGAGGGACTCAGTCACGAGGGTGCTCCGGAAGCCCGGGAAGAGCGATTACACACTGCCGGGGTCATACCGCCCCATTGCACTACTGGACACAATAGGCAAGGTGCTATCCGCGTGCGTGGCCGAAGACATAGTCAAAACGGTGGAGCGACATCATTTACTGCCGGAGAACCACTTTGGCTGCAGGCCGGGACGCTCCACGACAGACGTCATACATTACACAATCGCAACTGCTAAGGATGCATGGAGGAAAGGTAGAGTGCTAGGTCTACTGTTTCTAGACATCAAGGGGGCAATTTCCAGAATACTACTAGACCGACTGATACATAACATGCGCCGCAGGGGAATACCGGAAGAATACACCAGATGGATACGCAGAAGAGTGGAAGGGAGAGCTACCACAGTCAGTTTCGACGACTTCAGCACCCCAGCCAGACTGGTCAGCAGAGAAATGGACCAGGGATGCCCGGTATCAGCCATCGTGTACCAGTTTTACAACGCAGACTTGCTCGAGACGATCAGACGGGCGAACGGGGAGGACTGCATTGGATTCGTGGACGACACCACGTTGATGGCAGAGGGGGCAGACCTACAAGAGGCGTTCGACAAGCTGAGAAAAGTCACGTGCAAACCAGGCGGAGCAGGTGAATGGGCAGAGCGACATCAGTGCACCTTTGCAGTGGACAGGTTTGGGCTTATGGGGCTCACCAGAAGGCGAGAACGAGAGCCTGGCATGCCCAAGAAAACCAGGCAAATAACCAGGCCGTCCATAACGATAGGCCAACACATCATCAAGCCCACAGCTACCCACACATTCCTAGGGGTCGTCATCGACCAGGAGCTGCGCTTCAGGGAGCACACCAATTATGCGCTTAAAAAAGGGGACATGTACATTGCACAGTATAGGAGGCTCGCAAAGCCGACGAAGGGCACAACAGCTAAGTACATGAGGAAATATTACCTAGCAGTCGTGATCCCAAGAATTCTCTACGCAGCTGACATATTTGTAATCCCAGGCACAAAGCACAGCAAGGGGACGAAGGGAAACATCAATAAGCTTGCGAGGGTCCAGCGGCAGGCCGCGATATCTGTCACGGGAGCGATGAGCACGACAGCAAACGATGTCCTAGATGCCCATGCCAACTTACATCCGTTCCCCCTGCTGGTGGCAAAGATCGTCCATCGCACGACAGCAAGGATAGCATTCTTGCCACCACTGCACCCGCTGGCACCAAAAGCATGCAGAGTGGCGGCAAGATATGTCAAGAAACACCGGTCGCCACTACACGAAATGTTCCACGCGTACGAAGTGAAGCCAGACACGATGGAGAAGATACAGACGGTCTGCTTTGGGCCAAAGTGGAAGCCATCGTTCCAAATACGTATCCCCCAGGATAAACATCAGGCCATTGACGAGATTTTGACAGATCCAGCCGAAGTCAAAGTGTACACGGATGGCTCGTGCATAGAGGGAGGAGTAGGAGTGGCGGCGGTCCTGTACAGAGGTGGTATAGAGAAACAAGTGGTAAGGCTATACATGGGGGCCGAGCATGAGCATACCGTATTCGAGGCGGAACTGGTGGGAGCAGCAATGGGTGCCAAGCTGCTGAACACAGAAAGAGCAGCGAGATACGTGATAGCAGCTGACAACCAGGCGGCAATGCAAACCACCAGGAGGGAAAGGGCGCTATCAGCGCAGTATATAGTCAACGTGCTGCACAGGCAGATTGAGGGAGTGCTGGAGCAGCAGCCGAGGGCTCAGGTGGTAATGAGGTGGTTGCCAGGGTACGAAGGAGTGGAGGGGAATGAAAGGGCAGACGAAGAGGCCAAGAGGGCAGCGAGAGGAGACTCCAGCAAGGAGCGCTTCATCCCAATCGAGTGCGGAGGTATAATGCCCAAGAGCAGGTTGGCAGAGCTACAGCACTTTCAAAAGAGCATACGAGAGGAGGCGAGGGCAGCCTTCACACGATCCTCGCAGGCCCGCATAGCACACAAGATCGATCGGTCCATGGCGTCCACAGCATGCGCCAGGCTCAGCCAGGAGCTACCACGCAGACACGCCAGCATACTCATGCAACTCAGGACCGGGCACGCAGGCCTGAACAAGCACCTACACAGAATGGGAAAGGCGAACTCACCCATGTGCCCTGCATGTCAAAAGGCAGAGGAGACGGTCTACCACTATTTGTTCAGGTGTCCGGCATACGACAAGCAGAGGCAGGAGCTACAGCGAGCACTTGGAAGAGGGGCCGCAATGCCCGCGACCATACTGGGCAGGCCGAAGGCCATGAAGCATTTGTTCAAGTATGTACAGGGCACTAGGAGGTTCACAAAGACGCACGGGGAGCTGGAACTGCCACAACAGCGAGAGAATGACAGAAGGTAGAAAGAAGGGGAGCAGAGAGCAAGCTGCGCAATGCGCAAAGAACAACATCCTCGCCAACACAGGCACGGACACGCTCGGGGCTTTGCCCGCAGAGCACAAGCGGAGATAGAGGTGGACAGGTCAGGTAGAAAAAACATGTCGATGGGCGCTGTGTAGAAACTGTCTTACATAGGGCCCTGCCCCAAAAGACATAAAATTGGATAAAAATAATAAATAAAATAAAAAATAAAATAAAAAATAAAATAAAAACGGTAAACTTTGATGATCACAGTACCCCAATGATAAGGATAGGCCGTGGCATGGATCAAGGATGCCCACTGTCAGCCGTCACATACCAGTTTTATAACACGAGTTCACTGGAGGTGGTAAGGTGCAAGAACAGGGAGGACTGTGTAGGCTTCGTGGATGACACGACTCTGATAGCAGAGGGGGACAGCCTACAGGAAGCCTTCGATAAGCTGTCAGACATCATGACGAGGTGTGGGGGCGCGATGAACTGGGCTAACAGCCATGAGTGTCATTTTGCTCTGGATAAGTTCGGACTAATGGGATTAACCAGGCAAAGAGACAAAGACCCGACTGGAAACAGGAAGACCAGGCCAATCACAAAGCCATCCATCAGAATAGGGCAACATGTGGTCTATCCAACAACCTCACACAAGTTCCTCGGAGTAGTACTAGATCAAGAATTACGCTTCAAGGAGCATGTCAACTAGGTGCTAGCAAAAGAGGATAGATTCATCAATCAATACACGAGGCTGGCAAGGACAACGAAAGGGGTAGCTGCCAAGCACATGCAGAAATACTACCTGGTAGTGGCAGTCCCAAGGCTATTATACGCAGCTGACATTTTCCTCGTGCCAAGCACTGCACAAAACAAAGGGACAAAAGGTCACATAAACAAATTGGGTCGAGCCCAACGGCAGGCCGCACTCTTCATCACTGGTGCCATGAGGACCACAGCTAATGACACCCTAGACATGCATGCTAACCTCCTCCCTCCCCTTTCCCCTCCTGGTCACCAAGATAGTCCACAGAGCGGCTGTTCGGATGGCTTGTCTACCAGACAAGCACCCACTCACTAATAGGGTCCAGAAGTCAGCAGACAGGTACATGAAGAAGCATAGAACCCCCCTCCATGAAGTGATGCACGCCTTTGGCCTGCAACCCGACCGGATGGAGAAGATACACCCAGTTGTCCACAGCCCAAAATGGGAGCCGTCCTTCAAGGTCAAAATCCTGCTCAACAAAGAGCGGGCCATAGAAGAGGTCGAGAGAGATACGGCAGAAGTTAAGGTCTTTACGGACGGATCATGCGTCGAGGGAGGACTGGGAGCTGCAGCAGTATTGTACCGTGGAGGTGTGGAAAGACAAGCGGTGAGGCTATATCTTGGCACAGAGAGGGAGCACACTCTCTTCGAGGCAGAACTCATTGGGGCGGCGCTGGGAGCAAAACTGCTCAATATGGAAACAGGGAGGTGGTACTTCATAGCAGTGGATAATCAGGCCGCGATCCAAACAACAAGAAGGGAGAAACAAATGTTGGGACAACACCTGCTGAACGCACTGCACAGGCAAATAGATGGGGTGGTCCAGCAGCAGTTAGGGCCCAAGGTCATGATGAGGTGGGTACCAGGCCACGAGGGGGTAGCAGGCAATGAGCGCACAGACGAGGAAGCGAAGAAAGCAGTGGCGGGATCAAGTCCCCACGGGCTAACATAGCGCACAAAATTGACCCATCGATGCCTTCAACAGCCTTCATGAAGCTCACAGCTGATATGCCCCGCAGAAACGCGATGCTGCTCGTACAGCTTAGAACTGGCCACGCGCCGCTGAACAGGCACTTAGCAAAGATAGGCAAGGAGGGATCACCCATGCGCCCAGTGTGCAAAGCGGCAGAGAGATAGTCCATCATTACCTCTTTAGGTGCCCAAGTTACTGCAGGTAGAGAGAGGAACGGGAGAGAGAGCTGCGCAGAGGAGCAAGGTCGGTGAGGACGCTCCTGACAAGGCCGAAAGCAGCTGTTCAAGTACATACACGAAACAGGGCGGTTCAAGAAGATATACGGGGATCTATATCTACCAAGAGGGGATGCTCATGGAGAGGAGAGGGTAGAACAGGGAAGAGAAGCTAACGCTAGTCATACAATATCCCCGCCCACACAGGCACGGACAGGCCCTGGGCCTCACCCATGGAGCACAAGCAGCGATTGAGAAGGAAAGGAGAGGTAGAATAAACATGTGTTGACCGGCGCTTTGTATGAAATGTCTTACATAGGGCCATGCCCCAAAAGACAATAAATTGGATATAAAAAATAAAATAAAATAAAAAGATAAAAAACCTCGCAGGAGCAACCGCCCGCGCAAACCCATACAACATTAGACCTCAACAGGTGAAGCATCCCAATGCCCTGGAGGATATTTGGGGCCTTGTTGGTGATGAGAAGGGTGTAGAGCTCCTCCAAAGGCTGGTAGCCATAGTGAACGTCAAGAGGCCCCATGGAAGAATGTTGTGTGTTCACTAAGGATGAGTTTAGGAAATGATGCGCCTGGTAGTTGGTGTGCTGCATGTTCAGGTCTTTGCCTGGAGAAACAAAAATAAGGCTTAAATCATTTAGAGATAGTGTGATGAGATAGAACTTGAAATGTGATTCGGGAAAGATCGTGTGAAGTCCATCCACATGGCTGGCCAGAAGTCCACGCCTTCTTCTTCCAGTTCTTCTGCCATTGCCTGAAATTGACAGAATAAATTTCATTCTGCTCACAATACTACCAGCTATCCGGGGCCTAAGTAGACAACATTGGCTTGGGCTGGGCTCAGGCTGACGCGCTAATCATCAACCTCTTCAACAGTGACAAAATGGGACACTTCAGCCAGGTGCTTGTCTTCCACCCCAGGACACCCACTCACCAATAACTGGAAGTCCCCCGCATGCCCTCACAGCTGTCTGGCCTCGATATAAGCGATTAAGGCTTTGCCTGTTATATCTTCACAGTCTATGAGCTTGAGTCGGTGTAGGCACGGACCAAGCGAACTTAATTGAGCAAACACTTCGTCTGTCATGGGTAAGCCTTCGATGCGGAGTTCTTCGAGATGAGCAAAATCCGTCTGGCTGAAAAGCCACTCACATGTGTCGGCTTGCAGCTCTTCAATGCGATGGAGGTCGAGCCTCTGAATGCGCGGTGCTCGCTGAGGCAAGCACTTGAGTGATGCAGACACATTAGTACAGCCTTTGTCATTCCAATCTTCTGCATAGCCATCCTCCCTTGACCCATCGAGACGTACAGATCAAAGGGTGGGTGCTTCCAAACACTGCAAGATGTCGAGGCCACAGCCAGGAACTGTGACATCTACTTCCTCAAGATGAGGAAGTACCTTGAGGTGAGGATAGTCGAGGCTGTGGCTGGGTTGGAACGAGAAGAAATGGTACCCGGAGTACTTGAGGTATTTAAGGTGAGGAATAGCTGCAATGGTGTTCAGCACCCACTCGATAGGCGTAACTTGGTCGTCAGGCCCAGACACGATCATGAGGGCGGAGACAGTGGAAAGCAATTTAGATGATGGAGCAAGGATCCTCAGCGGAGAAACAGTTAGTCTCCGAAGCCGTGGGGAAGGATAAAATGTGTATTCAAAATAGTCCTGGGTGGGCCTGCCTGACATCTCATCAATGGTAATGCACAACTCCTCTAGAAGTGGTGCGGTATTGCCATTGCATCTTCCTTCAGAGAGTGCAATAGATGAGAGGATTGTGTCCGCGATACCAGACGTGGGTACGTCGATGTTAAGGACGCGGAATCGTCTGACATGGCTATGCAACAGCACCAGCGTCGGCCGCAGATCGGTGACTCCGAGTGGAATCTTGAGGACCACATCGAGTGGACACCCACCCTATTTTTCGAGCCATTGCCAGAGATCGGTAGGATCATCAAATTGATGTGTATGGCCAATGTTGAGGTGTGTCCAGAGCTGCGGTGTAGCTTTGGCTATGTCCCGCCAGAATTGGCAAACGCGCATAAGTTGTGTTTGAGAGTTATTGGGTAACTGACAGAAAACATGGCTCCAGGCCTCGAAGGGCAGATACATTGAGGTTTGTGGTGGCTAGCAAGTGCTTATGATACAGTTGCTACGGGACATGGAGCGCTGGCGCGGCCGAGTTACGTAGGCCAATTCCCGGACGGTTCCAACCGCGCCGATCAAAAAGGGGACCGGTTACCCAATGAAGATAACTCACAATAATAAAGAGTGAAAAATGAGCTAATCCTGTAATAATTTCAAAGTATAGCAATGGTCATTGGTGAAGAATCCTGCCTTTTTTTACAATTACGGAAATGGTGTCGTGTACGTCGTGTTCTATATTTAGACACGACATCAACGATGTGCAAGGTGCTTGCATGTCGCTCGGCACAGCGACCCACCCCACAGACAGTGTCCGCCATCGGCACTGTGCGGCGATCGATCATGTCAAGTATAGTATACGCATGTCCCATATCCGGGCCCACATAGGTGACTAAGAATGCGGCTGGACGGAGCACGGATACAAGGGAGGTCGACTAGCTAGAAGCTCCAAGCATGCATAGTTGAATCAAAGGAGAACCGAAACCAGGCTCCAAAAGGCGAGCAGTATAAACTAGTTTCATCAAGTACACTCAATGGCAATGCAGTATACGGTACAGTAAGGTCGAGGCCCAAGGCCCGCACAGGAGGAACAGGGAAAAGCGGATAACAGGCCCATCACATCCACGCAGCGTCGTACACCAGTAAACGTACAATTCCTGATCCGGAATAGACGCGCCATGAATGGTCACCTTAATCGAGCATAGACATTTAACGATGCAGCGTGACGTTAAGCATGAGCAGCATTAACCACGAGCAGTGGGCCGCATGTTGACTCCATTGAAGTCTCCTCGATCAAGCCAGGGAGCGGGAGAAGGGGAGCAGCGCAATATAACCATGACACTCCGGATCGGGAAGCTGCGCGAGGTAGTAGAGTGTCGACCACAGCAGCGTAAACTGGGGAAGGAGGATCCCCGGGCCAGTTGGATAGAACAGGTCACAGCAGACGACGGCTATGATCGATCAGTAATAGCAAAATCTCCGGGATATAAATTGACGGTCCCGGTCAAGAGTCAAACACGCACCGCTGTCGTCATCGTCACATCGAAGGTCGCTCGCTCCACCTCACGCTTCGTCCTCTCTTTCTCCCCATCTTCCATGCCATCGAGACCTTCAGCCTCTTTTACCAATCCTCTGATCCTCTCACGACGTTTCCTTTGTATTTTTCGATAACTCTTGTTCTTCATCTTCGCGACCCGCTTCGCCTTGGCATCCGCGCAGAACATGAGTTCCCACTTCCGCTCGTCGCACCGTGACTGAAAAAGATGGTTCTTGTACGTTCCCCGGGTTCGTATGGCATTGTAGGTTCCCGTGACAAAAGGGGCGCGTATGCGCAAGTCCGTTTACAAACCTGAGAAATTCGCAGTGTTAAAGGTGTGCTATCCTCCGTTGTCTGCTTGCCTAGCTTAGGTTGCTATCTTTATGGTTGCCCCGCGACCATCGGCGTGTTGGAAACATATTCCATGATAAAAGTGTTCTGGCGAAGGCAGGACCGAGTCGTAAGGCCGAAAGTTCATCGAATGGCAATGAACGCGTACGCATCATATTTCCCTGTTCGCTTTGCCACGTCCAAACTTTGACGTCTTTCCTGGACAGTGTCGGTCACCTCACCTCCACAGAGAGGTGGTTCATATTCAGCTCCGCGGTCTTTGTGATATCCCCCCATTTCTCATCTGCGTGGCGCGGAGAAGCTAATTTGACGGCTAGCTGAGGGCTGGGTGGATGCACCTCTTGCGGAACCAGCGGGGTCCTCAAATTCATTCTCGACGCCTGCTTCGGTGCCATTCGAGCAACCAGTATCTTCTTACCGTTCTTGTACGACGGCAGGAAGGTTTACTTTTCACCTGCATGAGATTACTGTAATCTGGTCCCTCCATGCCAGGCTCACCATTTTATCGAATGCGCCAGGCAGCTCGAACGCGTGCCTCAAATCTCAGCTGATCGACACAGGTCGCTCACAAGGCGAGGGAAGCATCTCGATGTCCTAGAGGATATTTGAAGGCTTATTGGTGGTGAGAAGGACGTAGAGCTCCTCCAAAGGCTGGTAGACATAGCAAACGTCAAAAGTATCCACCGAAGAATGGGATGAGTGTAGGTAATGATGTGAAGATGGATTATATTCGTGACCCTGGCATCTCTAAAAACTGGTGCGAAAGAATAGCTGAAAAATAGGACTAGGCGGGAACATACGTTTCCCTGCAACAATAGAAGCTGCAAGCACGACCTGGAGAAAGCATTAGCTAGATTGTTTCCCAGACGTCAAGAAAGCTCATCCTGTAAGTTTGTTGGCACAGCAGGATTACGGGAAGTATGGGTGCGTGCTTGTGTCACTAATTCCTATGGCGGCCGCAGCAATGGCCCGTTCAATTGATTAGTAAGCATGGTCTTTGTTCAAAAAGGCCAGCGGGCGCGCTCAGTGGAAAATCTTCATATAAGCCTATCGGTACCCTCAACCCTCCCATTGCTGATCTTGAAAACAACCACCATTTGTGCGCAATGAACCGTAACATTCTCCCTGGTTTCCATGATGGTGGATTTTGCCCTTGCCATCCGCGTCCGATGACATGGGAGGAGGAGATGCGACCTCTTCTCCGCGCAGAGCTCCTGTTCCCCGTCCCAGGGCTCCCACTGCCACCGCCCATCCCGGTGCTCCTACCGCCGCCGCGCATCCCGGTGCCCGCACCACCACCGCCCATTCACGCGCTCGCACCGCCGCCGCCCATGCACACGCTCGCACCGCCGCCGCCCATCCCGGTGCCCGCACCTCCACCGCCCATCCCGGTGCCCGCACCTCCACCGCCCATCCCGGTGCCCGCACCACCGCCGCCCACTCACGCGCTCGCACTTCCGCCGCCCATCCCAGTACTCCCACCGCCGCCGCCCATCCCAGCGCCCCCACCGTCACCGCCCATCCCAAATTTACCGCGCAGGAGCAGCCGCCCTCGAAAACCGGTACAAAGATATACATCCGCGGTGTTCCCGCCACCCCCGCCCACCCCGGCCCTCTCACCACCCCCACCCATTCCGGCCCTCCCACCGCCACCGCCCATCCCAAAGTTACTGCGCAGGAGCAGCCGCCCTCGGAAACCTGTGCAACGATATGCAACCGTGGTCCCGCGACCCAATCTGGGCGAGGGGTCCAACCGGAGCAGGCTGCCAGGCTCTGCGAGGGACACCGAAGCGAGAGGAGATGGAGGGAGGGGACGGCGTGCTGCAGAGAGAGAGAGGAGACGCGCTGCCCGTCGACCCTACGAGGTATGACTATTACTTATACAGCAGCCAGACGGGACTAATGATCGATCCAGCAGAGTGGGTAGATTGTTTCCCAGACGTCAAGAAAGCTCATCCTGTAAGTTTGTTGGCACAGCAGGATTACGGGAAGTATGGGTGCGTGCTTGTGTCACTAATTCCTATGGCGGCCGCAGCAATGGCCCGTTCAATTGATTAGTAAGCATGGTCTTTGTTCAAAAAGGCCAGCATCAGTAGCACCGTCCTACCCGCCACTCGCATCTTCCTCACCCTCTCCAGGCCGCGCTATTGCATCCCGGAAGTCATCCGCGGCCTCGGCGACACGCGGCACATCCAGTGCCATCGCATCCTGCATGAATTTCATACAGAAAACGCCCCGCCCTATCTCCTTCATGGGATCAGTATCCTCATAGCGTTGCAAATACGGCAATTCCTCGAAGGCATTGGCCTTCCTGTGACGTCTTCCACGCCCCCGTCGGTGTCGTCATAGTACTTGCATCATCTCCCTGTATTTTGTGGGCTCTGCAAGCAGTAGTGGAAGCCAGATATGCCTATAACCTTGAGAGAGGCGAAATCACACCTTGTTCAGTACCGTAGTAATGGCTGAAATGATAAATGCGGGAATGTCAACAGTTCGCTGTCGTTGTTTGCCGTGACCAAGTGTGACACACCCCGTAGCACTTACATAACGGCGACAGCCATCCCGGAAACTTCTGGTCACCTATGCTGCTGACGTGGTAGACTATGTGAATATGGTTTACTTACTGTAGGGACGCGCCAACATCCTCCCAATAACTGTTAGTAATCGGAACGATGACACTGCCGAGGCAGAGCCGGCACGCATTTAGCCGGAGGTTCGAGATCGCTCTCGACCCCGGGTTGCTGGTGCGCCGGCATCGCATCGGCACAGCAGCTCGAAGGGATTGGTAATATAATGGACATTATAATTTGTATATAAAGGAACGATCTACTTGAGATCAATGTAAATATCAGATCATATTTACTCCTTCGTTCTACAGGTTATGGGCCCCGCGCATAACTAAACTACTACAAACCTAGCTTACTCCAACTACACCCTATACTCCACCAACTCAATACCGATCAACGATGTCGAGTAGCAATAACACGTACAAGATCGATCCCTTGAACGGGGATAATTACGCGGCGTGGCGCCGGCGGCTCGAGTGGATACTCGATGACTCAGATCTGTGGGACGTGGCTATCGGCAGGGAGATGGAACCGAGACCGGCAGATGCCGACAACGTCACTGCGACCGAACAGCAGGAGATCGACGATTGGAGAAGGAAGGACAAGAAGGCTAGAAAAGAGATTTGCCTCAGAGTTGCCGATGAACAACTAGTTTACATCAATCAGACGATGTCTGCGTTTGCTGTATGGACTAGTCTACAAGCTATATTCGAATCTAAGGGAGCAGTGGGGATTGTAAATCTCCGAAGAGATTTCTTCCGGACGCTTGCCGAGGACGGCGCGAACATGGAGGAGCACGTACGCAAGCTCCGCGGCATTCAACAGGAATTGAATGCGCGGGGGCATTACATCAGTGACACCGAGTTCTCGAACACGTTGCTGACGTCATTACCAGATTCTTGGTCGGCGTTTATTACGGCAGTAAACGCCAGTGGAGCCGGGACAACAGCTGATATATTAATAGCTCGGGTCCTCGATGAGGATCGAGCACGGAAAGCTGGATCGGCACGGCAGACGGCGCTTAAGGCGCAACAACGTCACAGACCTAGGAAAGATGACTCAGGAGCAACAAAGGGAAAATGCCGAAATTGCGGCAAGAAGGGTCATTACGTGAAGGACTGTTGGGCGAAAGGTGGCGGCAAGGAAGGCCAAGCACCGAAATGGTTCAAATCAGGGAACAAAGAAACAGTCAAACAAGCAGAAGAAAAGGACTTCGCATTTGTATCTAAGGAGGTAGCATACAGTGCTATATCTGCATCCGACTGGCTAGCCGATTCAGCGGCAACAACACATATAGCTCGAAGCCGAAATGATTTCGCTAGCTATGCCGAGGAACCATCGGAAATCGAAGGAATTTCACCCGGCGCGGTACTACATACACAAGGCCGAGGCACTATATACATGGAATTCAAGATCGGCGCCAAGACGAACACGATCGAACTACGTGACGTCAAGCATGCACCGGATGCGCCGAACAACCTTATCAGCGTAGGGCGTCTGACTGATAAGGGCAACACAGCCACTTTTTCAGGCACCGGCGTCGAATTCAAATCACGCGCCGGAGTTACCTTTGCACAGGGACAGAAGCGCGGGCGGCTGTTCTGTATGAAGGCACGGGTCACCCGATCAGTCGAGGCACGGGACTTTGCCGCAGCGGCAAAGGGACGGTCATGGGACAAATGGCACAGGATACTAGGGCACGTCAATATAAACTCCATAAAGTTGTTGAAATCTAACGATCTAGTCACCGGACTTGAGATCGACGAATCAAACGAGCCGAGCCAGTGCAAGGCATGCATACAAGGCAAACGGCATGTGGAGCCATTCCCCAAAAGAGCCGAGGACACTGTAGAACAGGTCGGTGACCTGACAGTATCCGATGTATGGGGACCTGCCCAGACCGAGGGACCATCACGTGAAAAGTATTTTTATTCTTTCACGGACATCAAATCCAGGTACACGGTCATCTATTTTGGGAGCGCCAAAGATGAAGCGCTCAAACACTTCGAGACGTACAAGGCATTCCTCGAGACCCAAACAGGTCAGAAACTGAAGAGGTTTCGCTCAGATAATGGAGGGGAATATGTCAATAAAAATTTCAAGGAATTTTGTGCAAAATATGGCATTATCATGGAGACCACAGCTCCATACTCCCCAGCCCAGAATGGAATTGCCGAACGACTCAACCGGACCTTACTCGAGCACGCACGGGCAATGATGTTTGCCAAGAACCTGCCAAAAATACTCTGGCCCGAGGCCGTGGCTTACGCGTGTTATATCAAAAATCGATCACCCACGCGAGCGCTTGGAGATGACGCAACACCGTTCCAGGCACTATTCGGCAAGAAGCCGAACATAGCACGTCTAGAGGAATTCGGGACAAATTGTTGGGTTATGGTGCCGGATCAACGACGAGCTAAACTTGATCCAAAAGCAGAAGAACACATCTTCGTCGGAGTAGCAGAACATGCAAAAGCATGGAGGTATTACAATAAAGCCTCAAAACATGTTCAAATTTCGAGAAATATCACATTCGACGAAAATGACAACCGACTCTACCCTATCCCAGACAACGACGATGATGACACGGCACCGCTCGAGGGGGAGCACTCACCGCGCGAGCATGTGCCGGACCCGATCACATCTACCCCACAGACGTCATCACCCCACACGACACCCGTTCCTGATCCACCTGAACAAGCGCCAGCTCCAGAGATCCGACGGAGCGCGCGTATCACTCAAAGGCCGGATTACCGGAAACTGAATAATTCAGGACGCACCGAGCAGGTTTACATAACGAGAGAAATCGTCACTGAACCTGAGAATTACAGAGCGGCGGTATCACGTGATGATGCGCCGATCTGGGAGAAAGCAATGGAAATTGAGATGGACCAACACAAGACGTTAGGAACATGGGAGCTAACAGAACTACCACCCGGACGAATAGCTATCGGTTGCCGATGGGTATACGCCGTCAAAACGCAACCGGATGGACAATTTGATAAGGCTAAAGCAAGGGTCGTGGCTCAAGGATTCACACAGAGGCCAGGGATGGATTACTACGAGATAACCTCACCCGTGGTCAAATTCGATTCACTACGTGTTCTATTGGCGATCGCAAACACACTCGATTGGGAAATCGAAATGATGGATGTCAAAGGCGCCTACCTCAATTCAACTATAGATGAGGAGATCTACATGCGCCAGCCCGACGGATTTGATGATGGATCTGGACGCGTTCTAAGAATATACAGAGCGCTCTATGGACTCAAACAATCGGGACGAGCTTGGCATCAGCGCTTACGCAAATTACTACTCGATCTCGGCTTCCATCAAAGTACAGCCGATGAATGCGTCTACATCAGACAAGATAAGGACTCAATCGAAGTCATATCAGTATATGTGGACGACTTTGGACTATTTGCTGACTCCAAAGGAGGGATGATTAAACTCAAGGGGGAGCTTCATGGGAAATTCCCTTTAACAGATTTAGGAGAAATGAAGAAAATCTTGGGAATTAGAGTTGAGAGGAATAGGGATGAGGGAACGCTAATCATGTCTCAAGGACATTACATCGACATCATACTCGATCGATTCAACATGACAACGGCTCATTCGGTATCTACACCCCTGCATAAAATGATCAAACTCACGACACCCATGGACTCAACAGGTCCAACTGCCGAAGTACCCTATGCCAAAGCGATCGGATCACTCATGTATGCAGCACTCAGCACGCGACCTGATTTGGCTTTTACCGTACAACACTTGAGCCAATTCACTACTACTTACGGAACCGAGCACTGGACGGCGATCAAGCACGCGCTCAGGTACCTCAAGGGGTCACGTGACGACGGCATAATCTTCCGACGAGACGCTGGTCTCGACCTCGAAATATTTGTCGACTCGGATTATGCTAATAGAAACGACGCACTATCTATTAGTGGCTACGTAGCTATACTAGGAGGAGGAACTATTGCATGGAGCTCGAAGAAGCAGCGAACGATCGCGCTATCTACCACGGAGGCCGAATACATGGCACTTACCGAGGGCGCCAAGCAATTAATCTGGCTGAGGCGTTTTATCAAGGAACTTGGAATCGATCAAACCCAGCCCACGTCACTTTGATCAGACAATCTAGGCGCCATTACACTATCGCATGACGCAACGTATCATGCGCGTACCAAACACATCAATGTCGCATATCATTTTATCCGTGAGAAAGTGGCCTCTCACGAGGCATCACTTACATACGTACCGACGAAGGAGAACGTAGCGGACATATTTACAAAGGGATTAGACATGCATCAACACAGGTATCTATTAGGGAAATTAGGATTTTACCGAAGGGACTTCTCGCTGAGGGGGAGTGTTAGTAATCGGAACGATGACACTGCCGAGGCAGAGCCGGCACGCATTTAGCCGGAGGTTCGAGATCGCTCTCGACCCCGGGTTGCTGGTGCGCCGGCATCGCATCGGCACAGCAGCTCGAAGGGATTGGTAATATAATGGACATTATAATTTGTATATAAAGGAACGATCTACTTGAGATCAATGTAAATATCAGATCATATTTACTCCTTCGTTCTACAATAACAAGCCCCCTGTGTCTGCTCACCTTTCTTGTACGACGACAGGAAGCCGACGCAGCAAGATACGGACAGAGGCTCACCCGTGAGATGATATCTTCTATCTTCTCCTCATGACTCTCCATTCAAGATATCTGTAGAGAGGCAGCTGCTCACCGTGCTTGGCAGAGTCGAGCAACGACGCTGCATCGAGTCAGCGTATATGCACTTACCTCGGGCCCCACGGTGGACGCTGCGGAGTCCGCCATTCCCTTCATTGTATCCTTGGCCTGCGACACCGTACCGTTCTTCTCCTCAGCCTGTGACGAACGACGAACAACCAGCGCTGCTCTTCGCTGCAGACAGCGAGCACGCACCGTCGCAGCGGCACTACCCTGTCACCCATAGGTTATAGGTTGACGGGCGACGTGAGAGATTGTTCTATTTAGAATGTACGGATGGTGGGGATTTGGAATCGAGGATTCGTGGGCATTTTTGGAGGGGGCGAGAGCAGACTTTATACAGCTTTGGGTGGGGAGGGAAGGTCGCCGTTGGCGAAGGTGGAGCTACTGAACGGGAATTGAGTGTGGAGGGATCTGCGTCGATCGTATACGGAATTGGCGGCGGAGATACCGCGCAGGGAGACGATGTCGTGTATGTCGTCTTCTATATTTAGACACGACATCGCTGCATGATGAGCTCGTCGTGTACGATGTGTAAGATGCTTGCATGTCGCTCGACACAGCGACCCACCCCACAGACAGTTTCCGCCATCGGAACGGTGCGGCGCTTGATCATGTCAAGCATCGTATATGCATGCCCCATATCCGGGCCCACATAGGTGACTAAGAATGCGGCTGGACGGAGCACGGATACAAGTAAGGTCGACTAGCTAGAAGCTCCAAGTGTACCTAGCATGCTAGTTGAATCACAGGAGAACCGAAGCCATCCGGGCTCCAAAAGGTGAAGCAGTATAACTTTCATCAAGTACATCCAATGGCAATGCAGTATATGGTACAATAAGGTCGAGGCCCAAGGGCCCGAGCACAGGAGGAGGAACAGGGAAAATCGGACAACAGACGTATCACCACCACGCAGCGTCGTCCTACACCAGCAAACATACAATTCCTGATCTAGAAAAAGATGCGTCAATGGGCGCCTTACAGTAATCGAGTATAGGCATTTAAGGATTGTAGCGCCAGATGAAGCATGAGCAGTATTAATCACGAGCGCTGGCTAATTCTCGATGTGGGTGTGACCTGACGGGTGCGAAAAGATTTGGTTCGAGCGGGTTGGCTCTAATCTTTTCGCAGTGTCAGGGGGGGAGAGAGAGGCCAGCGAAAATGGGCAACTCAGCAGGTCACGTGATTGGTGACCCGGGCGGAGTTGCGCTGGGGGCACGTGACCCCCATATCTCGCACCTGAGAGCTGGCTATTTTTAGCTGGGACCCTCGCGTGTGAGGTCGGGGAGAGCGCCTGACTCAGCCCAAAAACCAGTTCACGAAGTGAACGGCCAGTCGGGCGCTCCCAGGGACCGACTCCCCCTAACTAAGTCAACGGTGTATCTATTGATTCATAAGTCTGGTCTTAAAGTTGGACATGGTAGTGAGAATAGAAGAGTGATCTTGCAGGTGGAAGCCCATGAATAAGGGAAGTATTTCTTCACATTTCCGCCAGTACTTGAGAAAGGAGTCCGAGCTCCACCGCCCTTGCGCCATCACGGCCCAGGGGTCAACACCTAGGAGGAGGAGGTGTGTGGTGCCTCAAACCTCCGGCTAAATGCGTGCCGGCTCTGCCTCGGCGGTGTCATCGTCCCGATTACTAACACTCCCCCTCAGCGAGAAGTCCCTTCGGCAAAATCCGAATTTCCCTAATAGATACCTGTGTTGATATAAATCCAATCCCTTTGTAAATATGTCCGCTATGTTCTCCTTCGTCGGTACGTACGTAAGTGATGCCTCGTGAGAGGCCACTTTCTCACGGATGAAATGATATGCGACATTGATGTGTTTGGTACGCGCATGATACGTTGCGTCATGCGATAGTGTAATGGCGCCTAGATTGTCTGATCAAAGTGACGTGGGCTGGGTTTGATCGATTCCAAGTTCCTTGATAAAACGCCTCAGCCAGATTAATTGCTTGGCGCCCTCGGTAAGTGCCATGTATTCGGCCTCCGTGGTAGATAGCGCGATCGTTCGCTGCTTTTTCGAGCTCCATGCGATAGCTCCCCCTCCTAGTATAGCTACATAGCCACTAATAGATAGTGCGTCGTTTCTATTAGCATAATCCGAGTCGACAAATATTTCGAGGTCGAGACCAGCGTCTCGTCGGAAGATTATGCCGTCGTCACGTGACCCCTTGAGGTACCTGAGCGCGTGCTTGATCGCCGTCCAGTGCTTGGTTCCGTAAGTAGTAGTGAATTGGCTCAGATGTTGTACGGTAAAGGCCAAATCAGGTCGCGTGCTAAGTGCTGCATACATGAGTGATCCGATCGCCTTGGCATAGGGTACTTCGGCAGTTGGACCTGTTGAGTCCATGGGTGTCGTGAGTTTGATCATTTTATGCAGAGGTGTAGATACGGAATGTGCCGTTGTCATGTTGAATCGATCGAGTATGATGTCGATGTAATGTCCTTGAGACATGATCAGTGTTCCCTCATCCCTATTCCTCTCAACTCTAATTCCCAATATTTTCTTCATTTCTCCTAAATCTGTTAAAGGGAATTTTCCATGAAGCTCCCCCTTGAGCTTAATCATCCCTCCTTTGGAGTCAGCAAATAGTCCAAAGTCGTCCACATATACTGATATGACTTCGATTGAGTCCTTATCTTGTCTGATGTAGACGCATTCATTGGCTGTACTTTGATGGAAGCCGAGATCGAGTAGTAATTTGCGTAAGCGCTGATGCCAAGCTCGCCCCAATTGCTTGAGTCCGTAGAGCGCTCTGTATATTCTTAGAACGCGTCCAGATCCATCGTCAAAACCGTCGGGCTGGCGCATGTAGATCTCCTCATCTATGGTTGAATTGAGGTAGGCGCCTTTGACATCCATCATTTCGATTTCCCAATCGAGTGTGTTTGCGATTGCTAATAGAATACGTAGTGAATCGAATTTGACCACGGGTGAGGTTATCTCGTAGTAATCCATCCCTGGCCTCTGTGTGAATCCTTGAGCCACAACCCTCGCTTTAGCCTTATCGAATTGTCCGTCCGGTTGTGTTTTGACAGCGTATACCCATCGGCAACCGATAGCTACTCGTCCGGGTGGTAGTTCTGTTAGCTCCCATGTTCCTAACGTCTTGTGTTGGTCCATCTCAATTTCCATTGCTTTCTCCCAGATCGGCGCATCATCACGTGATACCGCCGCTCTGTAATTCTCAGGTTCAGTGACGATTTCTCTCGTTATGTAAACCTGCTCGGTGCGTCCTGAATTATTCAGCTTCCGGTAATCCGGTCTTTGAGTGATACGCGCGCTCCGTCGGATCTCTGGAGCTGGCGCTTGTTCAGGTGGATCAGGAACGGGTGTTGTCTGGGGTGATGACGTCTGTGGGGTAGATGTGATCGGGTCCGGCACATGCTCGGGCGGTGAGTGCTCCCCCTCGAGCGGTGCCGTGTCGTCATCGTCGTTATCTGGGATGGGGTAGAGTCGGTTGTCATTTTCGTCAAATGTAATGTTCCTAGATACTTGAACGTGCTTTGAGGCTTTATTGTAGTACCTCCAGGCCTTTGCATGTTCAGCTACTCCGACGAATATATGTTCTTCTGCTTTTGGATCAAGTTTGGCTCGACGTTGATCCGGCACCATAACCCAACAATTTGTCCCGAATTCCTCTAGACGTGCTATGTTCGGCTTCTTGCCGAATAGTGCTTGGAACGGCGTTGCGTCATCTCCAAGCGCTCGCGTGGGTGATCGATTTTTGATATAACATGCGTAAGCCACGGCCTCGGGCCAGAGTATTTTTGGCAGGTTCTTGGCAAATATCATTGCCCGTGCGTGCTCGAGTAAGGTCCGGTTGAGTCGTTCGGCGATTCCATTCTGGGCTGGGGAGTATGGAGCTGTGGTCTCCATGATAATGCCATATTTTGCACAAAATTCCTTGAAATTTTTATTGACATATTCCCCTCCATTATCTGAGCGAAACCTCTTCAGTTTCTGACCTGTTTGGGTCTCGAGGAATGCCTTGTACGTCTCGAAGTGTTTGAGCGCTTCATCTTTGGCGCTCCCGAAATAGATGACCGTGTACCTCGATTTGATGTCCGTGAAAGAATAAAAGTATTTTTCACGTGATGGTCCCTCGGTCTGGGCAGGCCCCCATACATCGGATACTGTCAGGTCACCGACCTGTTCTACAGTGTCCTCGGCTCTTTTGGGGAACGGCTCCACATGCCGCTTGCCTTGTATGCATGCCTTGCACTGGCTCGGCTCGTTTGACTCGTCGATCTCAAGTCCGGTGACTAGATCGTTAGATTTCAACATCTTTATAGAATTTATGTTGACGTGCCCGAGTATCCTGTGCCATTTGTCCCATGACCGTCCTTTTGCCGCTGCGGCAAAGTCCTGTGCCTCGACTGATCGAGTGACCCGTGCCTTCATACAGAATAGCCGCCCGCGCTTCTGTCCCTGTGTGAAGGTAACTCCGGCGCGTGATTTGAATTCGACGCCGGTGCCTGAAAATGTGGCCGTGTTGCCCTTATCAGTTAAACGCCCTACGCTGATAAGGTTGTTCGGCGCATCCGGTGCATGCTTGACGTCACGTAGTTCGATCGTGTTCGTCTTGGCACCGATCTTGAATTCCATGTATATAGTGCCTCGGCCTTGTGTATGTAGTACCGCACCGGGTGAAATTCCTTCGATTTCTGATGGTTCCTCGGCATAGCTAGCGAAATCATTTCGGCTTCTAGCTATGTGTGTTGTTGCCGCTGAATCGGCTAACCAGTCGGATGCGGATATAGCACTGTATGCTACCTCCTTAGATACAAATGCGAAGTCCTTTTCTTCTGCTTGTTTGACTGTTTCTTTGTTCCCTGGTTTGAACCATTTCGGTGCTTGGCCCTCCTTGCCGCCACCTTTCGCCCAACAGTCCTTCACGTAATGACCCTTCTTGCCGCAATTTCGGCACTTTCCCTTTGTTGCTCCTGAGTCATCTTTCCTGGTCCTGTGACGTTGTTGCGCCTTAAGCGCCGTCTGCCGTGTCGATCCAGCTTTCCGTGCTCGATCCTCATCGAGGACCCGAGCTATTAATATATCAGCTGTTGTCCCGGCTCCACTGGCGTTTACTGCCGTAATAAACGCCGACCAAGAATCTGGTAATGACGTCAGCAACGTGTTCGAGAACTCGGTGTCACTGATGTAATGCCCCCGTGCATTCAATTCCTGTTGAATGCCGCGGAGCTTGCGTACGTGCTCCTCCATGTTCGCGCCATCCTCGGCAAGCGTCCGGAAGAAATCTCTTCGGAGATTTACAATCCCCACTGCTCCCTTAGATTCGAATATAGCTTGTAGACTAGTCCATACAGCAAATGCAGACATCGTCTGGTTGATGTAAACTAGTTGTTCATCGGCAACTCTGAGGCAAATCTCTTTTCTAGCCTTCTTGTCCTTCCTTCTCCAATCGTCGATCTCCTGCTGTTCGGTCGCAGTGACGTTGTCGGCATCTGCCGGTCTCGGTTCCGTCTCCCTGCCGATAGCCACGTCCCACAGATCTGAGTCATCGAGTATCCACTCGAGCCGCCGGCGCCACGCCGCGTAATTGTCCCCGTTCAAGGGGTCGATCTTGTACGTGTTGTTGCTACTCGACATCGTCGATCGGTATTGAGTTATTGGAGTATAGAGCGTAGTTAGATTTGTAGTAGTTTAGTTATGCGCGGGGCCCATAACCTGTGGAACGAAGGAGATATAATAATCTGTTATATTACGATCTGTACAAGATCATCTGTCCTTATATACTAATTATGATGTTCCTATATTACCAATCTCTTCGAGCTGCTGTGCCGATGCGATGCCGGTGCACCAGCAACCCGGGGTGGAGAGCGATCTCGAACCTCCGGCTAAATGCGTGCCGGCTCTGCCTCGGCGGTGTCATCGTCCCGATTACTAACAGATGTGACAGGGGTACATTACCTTTGAGCGCAGCTGCGTATGTCGTCCTCCCTGTCTCGTCATCTTCGTTCTGTCCGCTTGGTTTCCTCATGCTGTTGATGTGTTCTATGACGTTATAAGCTCCTTCCGTCGCCGCCTTCGCTAGCTCGGCTGCCTCCTTTGCCTCATCGACCGCCGTTGCGACTTTGGTGAGGGCCGGCTCCAGGCTCCTTTCGACATGCTTCATCACCGCCGCTCCTACCCCTTTCGCCGCTTCCTCTAGCATCAATACTGCCACTGCTCTGATGCCCTCCTGCAGTGTTTTGCCACTTGCATTGTGTGCCAGGGATAGCAGCACGTAGCTGAGTTGCTCCGCTGACAGTGGTTCGTCTTTCGCGTAGTACCCGTACCTGTCGAGAAACTGCCTAGCTTGCTCTCTAGTTCTTACTGATACACTTGGTTCAGCCAGCAGCTCAGCTCTCGTCTTCGTACTGCTCTGTTGTGCGGTGCCTGCCCTCGTGCGGTTTTGTGATGTGGCGGGCACCTGTGGGTCGACGCTCGGTGGCATCAGTTTTTTGGGGGCTTCTATTTTGTAGGAGCCTCGTGCTATCGCCAATTGTCGTCAGCAGGGACGACCACAGCCACATCAGCAGGGCGTTCGTCGGGGCCAAAAAGCTAGCGAACAGCGGGATAGTTTTCGACTTGGAAACGGCGGAGGCGGCGAGGTGGATCCAAGCAAACAAAATAGCATTCCTTAGCAAGTTCAGCATGACGGCCATGATAAAAGACAGGGCCCTATCGGTCATAGTGGAATACGTGCCCCTGACCCACTCGCCGGACGCGCTCGCGGAGATGGGAAAAATCGAACGAGACTCCAAGCTGCCATCGGGCTCCCTGATCTCAACTCGCTGGATAAAGCCCGTGCACAGAAGAACGGCGGGCCAAAAATCTGCCCACATCATAGCGAAATTCAGTAGCACAGAGGCCGCAAACCAAAGCAAAAGAGACGGACTAATCATAGCGGGAAAGAGGACTTGGGCCAGGAGAATGAAGAGAGAGCCACGCTGCTGCCTAAAGTGTCAGGCATACAACGCGCGGCACATCGCCGCAGAATGCAATAGCCACGAGACATGCGGGACCTGCGGGGATGAACACAGAACTGCTGATTGCCAAGAGAACGACCCGAAGAGATACAAATACGCCAACTGCAACGTGCAGGGACACGCTTCATGGGACAGAACATGCCCAACGTTCAGAGCAGCGTGTGCGGCAGCGGAAAAGAGCGACCCGGAACATACCTACAGATTTTTCCCAGACGAGCACCCGTGGACATGGGAGCAACAGAGAGAGACGGAAGAGGCAGTCGACGCAGGAGAAGTACTGAAAAGAGCCAGCGCCCACGAAGACAGAAGGGCAAGAGCAGTAGAGGAAGAGGCGAACAGGGGGAGACAGATGAACAGCGTAAACGAAAGCAGGCGCCAGAGGGAACAAGAGGGATCAGGATACAGAACTAGGATGGAGGGCACAGCAAGCACCAGAGGAGAAGGACGAAGGGCAAACCCGAGAATCGGACACAGAGACCAAGGCTGGCACGAACGTCAGCCAGGAGAGGGTAGGCAGAGCCGACTGGACGATTACGGGATAGGGAGCAGCCGCGAACGGCCCCAGATAGGACAGCAAACCGAGGGTGACAACAGCGTGATCCAAGGATGAGCGAGACAAACCAACAGCTAAAAAACTTGAGGATCAGACAGCAGAATGTGAACAAATCCTTAACAGCAACAGCGGAAATGCTAGCTAAGTGCCCACCTGACCGATATGACATTCTCGCCGTCCAAGAACCATACATTGACTTCTTGGGAAACTCTAGAGCCACACCAAATTGGTATTCAGTCTATCCAAAAACACACTACCAGGACAAAGAAAAGAGGACGAGATCGATGATCCTAGTGAGCAAGAGAATAGCCACGAGCACGTGGGGGGCCGAGGATGCAGGATCACCGGACGTCATGGCAATAAAACTCAAAACATGCATGGGTAACGTACTAATCATAAACATATACGCTGACTGCGCACAGTCTGATAGTATAAGGGCCATGAGACGATACATGCAGAGGAAAGCGACACAAGAGGAGACACAGGGACAGGAAACAGAAGAGGTAATCTGGCTAGGAGACTTCAATAGGCACCACCCGATGTGGGACGAACTCCGAAACTCTCACCTCTTCACCAGAGCCAACTTGGATGAAGCACAAATCCTGTTGGACGCGGTCTCGGAGTACGGGCTGCACATGGCTCTACCCAAGGGTGTCCCCACTCTCAAAGCGATGGCCACAGGAAATCACACCCGGACAGATAACGTCTTCATCTCATCTCTATTAATAGAAAGCCTCACCAGTTGCGTAACAGTACCGGAGGACCGACCACCGAAAAGCGATCATTTCCCTATCGACACCACAATCGACGTAACGGTCAAGGCTAGCATACAGAGCCAGAGACCCAATTATAGGCAAGTAGACTGGAAGAAGTACAATGAGAAGCTCGACGCAAGACTACGGAGCGTAATAGGAACACCGATACCACTCACTAAGCAACAGTTTCATCACTACCTACACACACTGACGACAGCCATAATAGACACGACAGATGAATTGGTGCCGAAAAGCAAACAATCACCCTACATGAAGCGGTGGTGGTCCCTGCAGCTGACCCAGATCAGAGCGGAAACACGACGGCTGGGCAGGAGGTCGTATGCGAAGAGGGACAGCCCAGAAGACCCGATACACGGTAAGTACAAGAGCGCCAGGAACCGGTATGCAGGAGCCATAGAGAAATCAAAGAAGCAGCATTGGAGAGACTTCCTAGACAAAATAGACCAAAAGACGATCTGGACAGCACACAAGTACGCATCGCAGGACGCCAACGACGGGGGCCGAGCGAAAGTACCAGCACTGTCAGAAGTAAGGGCAAACGGCACAAGGGCAACGGCGGAGACGAATGAGCAGAAAGCACACACGCTCTTCAACACATTCTTCCCAGAACCCGACGCCGACGCAGAGCCCATACCACCAGACTATGAGTACCCCCCACCAGCATTTGAGTACCAGCCGATAACTGATGAGCAAATACGCAGAGCGGTAGACACTCTCAACCCGTTCAAAGCCCCTGGAGCGAACAGCATACCGAACGAGCTCATCAAACAGTGTATCGACGTACTGATACCATACATAGGCCCCCTATTCCGCGCCACCTTCGAGCTCCAGACGTTCCCGGCAGAATGGAGAGACTCCACCACGAAGGTCCTCCGCAAACCAGGAAAGGCCGACTACACCATTCCCGGGGCATACAGGCCAATCGCACTGCTAGACACAATAGGAAAGGTATTGTCAGCATGCGTGGCGGAGGACCTAGTTAAAATGGCCGAGAAGCATCACCTGCTACCTGACAACCATTTTGGATGCAGGCCCGGACGAGCGACGACTGACGCAATCCACTACGTGGTTGGCGAAGCGAAGGACGCGTGGAGGAAGGGCAAAGTGCTAGGGGTACTATACCTGGATATCAAGGGAGCCTTCCCGAGCATCATCCTAAACAGGCTGACCCACAATATGCGCAGGAGGGGGGTACCGAGGGAATACACAGAATGGATAGACAGGAAAGTCCAAGGCAGACTCACCACGGTGTGCTTCGATGATTACGCCTCAGCAACCAGACCAATAGAAAGGGGCATGGACCAGGGATGCCCCCTATCCGCGATTGCATATCAATTCTACAACGGAGACCTGATAGACATCGCGAGAAGGGACAAAGGGGAAGGCAGCGTAGGCTTTGTTGACAACACGACCTTCATCACAGAAGGAGCGGACCTGAAGGATGCCTTCGCCAAATTGTCAGACATAATGACCAGAACAGACGGGGCGTACAGCTGGGCCGAGAAGCATCAATGCCAATTCGCAATAGAAAAATTCGGATTAATGGGACTCACCAGACGCAGAGAAAGGGACCCACAAAAACTGAGCAAGACGAGACCAGTAGAGAGGCCGTCAATAACGCTAGGCGGGCACGTGATAAAGCCGATGACAACGCACAAGCTCCTAGGGGTAATAGTGGATCAGGAACTCAGGTTCAAAGATCACACGAACTACGCACTAAAGAAGGGAGAGGCCTATATAAGCCAATACAGGAGACTTGCGAAGCCAACAGGGGGCGTTGCAGCTAAGCACATGAGAGCGTACTACTTAGCGGTCGCAGTACCGAGAATGCTATACGCGGCTGACCTGTTTCTCATACCAGCGACTAAGAAGCACAAGGGGACCAAAGGACACATCAACAAATTGGCGCGAATACAGTGCCAAGCGGCGCTGGACATAACAGGAGCCCTCAGATCCACAGCCACCGACACACTGGACGCGCACGCGAACTTACTCCCCTTTCCGCTGCTAGTAGCCAAGCATGTACACAGAGCCGCGGTGAGACTAGCATGTCTACCTCTAGACCACCCACTCGCGAAGAAGGTCAGCAGGGCGGCAAAGAGGTATGTGAAACGTCACCGGTCGCCGCTACACGAAATCATGCACGTCTTCAACCTCGTCCCGGACAAAATGGAGAAAATACACACTGTCGTACATGGGCCCAAGTGGACCCCAGCATTCGGCGCACGGATACCACAGACGAAGGAGAGCGCGATAGCAGAGCATGACACAGAGAGAGCGGAGGTAACAGTATACTCCGACGGGTCAAGTATAGAGGGCGGCGTAGGAGCAGCGGCGGTCTTATACAAGAACGGAGTGGAGATAAGATTCGTAAGGCTATACATGGGGCCAGACACCGAACACACAGTATTCGAGATGGAGCTAGCCGGAGCGGCTATAGGAGCGAAGATGATGACACAGGAAAGGTGCGAGAGGTACACAATGGTCATAGACAACCAAGCGGCAATCCAAACAACTAGAAGGGAGAGAGCGATCCCCGGGCAGTATCTAGTTAACGCGCTACACACGCAGGTCCAAAAGGTTGTCCGGCGGCAGAAAGAAGCGAAGGTTGTCATGAGATGGGTACCGGGACACAAAGGGGTGGAAGGGAACGAGAGGGCGGACGAGGAAGCGAAGAAGGCGGCGAAGGGAGCAAACAGCAGGGATCGAGACATACCGAGCGAGTGCAGGGGAACGCTCCCGATAAGCAGAGCCGCCGAGATCCAAAGACACAACACCGAGTTGAAGCTAGAGGCACGAAGGATGTTTGCTAAGTCGCCCAGAGCCCGCTTCGCGCATGAGATTGACCCCACGATGCCGTCTGCAGCGTTTGCAAAGATTACCAAAAACATGACACGCAAGCATGCGAGCCTGCTCGTACAACTCAGAACGGGACATGTCGCTCTGAACGGACACCTCCACAAAATAGGCAAGAAGGACTCCCCTACCTGTCCAGCGTGCAAGAACGCGAACGAGACCGTCCACCACTACTTATTCCGATGCCCCGCATACCACGAACAGAGGAAAGCGCTGAGGAAAAAACTTGGGCGAGGGGCGGACTCGGTCAGAACTCTACTGGGGGGACATAAAGCCTTGGGGCACTTGTTCAGGTACATACATGACACGGGACGATTCAAGGAGCAGTACGGGAACACTTTGCTCCCAGCGAAAGAGACGAGAGGTCAAAGGGAGTGAGCGAGGGAGAAGAAGGGACACGAAGAGCGCGAGAGAACACACACCTCGCCCACACAGGCACGGACACGCTCGGGGCCCTGCCCAACGAGCACAAGCAGAGAAAGAGGTCTAAAGGCGAGAAGGAACACGAGCGAAGGAACTTGTATACACCGTCTTACATAGGGTGATGCCCCAAAAGACGTTAAATTGGATAAAAAAAAAAAAAAAAAAAAAAAAAAAAAACAGCCCGTCATCTCGCACGTGTTACTGGGATTCGAGCTCCGAAAGGTTGTCCTCGACATTATGTAAGGGAATTCCGAGATTAGCCCGGTGGATGTCCATGGGCTTGTCAAGTCAACACATCGGCGTCGAGTAGAGAAAAATAGAATCGAATCATATCAACAACCCGCCCATATCCGTACCATACACGATATTCTTGAGGTAGCTAATGAAATCAAGCCTTTCATCCATCGCACTCCTGCTGTTGGTAGTAGGCAAATTTCATATTATTTCAGAGCAATGTTCATCTAGAGCCTCTCTGTTTGTGGTCTCATCTCAACTACCAATCCTATTATTCTGCGAAAACACCCCATCATCAAAGCTTATCATTGTCACTCATTCATCTGCGCCTCATGCACAAGCCTCCGCATTAACTGCAACTTGCAAGACAGCTCGGCGTGCGCGCACACGTTGGTTGTCAGGCCGAATAATGAATCAACTGGAAAGAAGGCTTGCCGTCCGAGGTTATGGGGAGGTAGCCACAGAGTGCATCCCGACATTATAAGCATGAGAGGATGCAGCCAGCGCAGTCATTGAAAAAAAGAGAGCCCAAGATCCCGAGAGAAAGGTTGTGATTGTACCGCCCTACGATGACGGTGCGCATGTGCCAGCTGTCGCCTGAGCTGTATAGTTTTCATCCTTCCGCAGTGCGAATAATTGGAGGCCAAGGCACCCTAGCTGTAGAATTGCTCGAGCAAGCCCGGGACCTTGGTCGACTTTGTACCACCCTACGATGACGGTGTGTATGAGCCAGCTGTCGCTTTAGTTGTATAGTTTTCATCTTCCCCAGTGCGGATACTTGCAGGCTAAGGCCAGCTGTAGAATTGCTCCAGCAAGGCAAGCCGGGTTCTTGGTTGACACCTTGATGTCCTGGTTGCGCCAGTGGGAGGCGATGACGCACTAGCTGGAATCGCCCTTGCCACAATGGCTTCAAGATCGGTCGTCGGTGCGGAGCCTACGGGAGCGGGAGCAGACGATGCTTTTCGATCTTCAACAAGAGGGACATTCCACCCGTCTGTGAACCCGAAGACGCTAGCAGACGGGCTGCTGACCTCGACATGCGAAATTATGTTCCCGCTCATCATGGAGCATGTGGATTCCAGCTATACACAGTCACCGGTGAACAAATTGTGTAAGCCGCTCACCAAAGCTGAGTGTCATTCGTTGCGAATGCGCCAGTGATTGAACATTTGGCGGCCGTCGCTCTCTCAATCGCTCTATCAGAAGGTTTCGAGGAACGTACGCAAAAGAAGGCAAGCACTCACGAAAGACTCTAAAGAGTACACGTCCGTATAATTTGTGAGCGGGGACATCGCCGATCTAGGAAGCGACGCTTCGAAGCCCTTTGAGATGATCTCCGCTGATACCTCGGATAATGAGGATGGTTTGTCTTGCCTTACTCGGAGGAGCCGGTTACCTACCTCTGAATATCCTAATTATAGGTGATTGATGGATTGGGGCATGTGGTATGTCCTCAACACGTTTTGAATTCGTCTCCGATGTCTTCGCCCCCGATACAATCGTATTCGTCCCCGATAGCCAAGCGATGTATTACAGCTGAGCAAGCACACCGGAATCCCAGACTTGACAAAAGACAAACCCCCGATAGCACAAGCTAGACCAAAGCAAACCGCAAAACAAAACAAAAAAAAAAAGAATAATTTGCAAAATTTACAAAACACACTGCAGGGTGACATCGAATTCCCTTCCAGGAGTTTTCTGGATTTCCCATACGAGAGAAATCCGTATATCCACTCGCAGTCACAACTCGGACGTTGCAGGACTATACGCGGGTGAACTGGGTTGTCAGGATGGTTGGGATAATCCCCTACAAGACCTATGATTGCGTGCTGCCGATTGCAGTTGCTGTCACTTGACAACAGTGGCGCCTCAGGTTTGAAGGCTAATTCGGCATGCTAGACATCAGAGCATGTAAGTAACCATAGACAGCGCCGACAAGCAGATCCGTCATCACGTACCTAGTCGTTCCGACCAGCCTCTCTGCCACAGGGGGCTCCGCAACTGGCGCCTCTGATTGCGCGGGCTAAACATAAAAGCACGTAAGTAACCATAGACAGCACCGACAAGCAGGTCCGTCATCCCGTACCTAGTCGTTCTGACCAGGCTCCCACAGGGGCCTCCGCAGCTGGCGCCTCTGATTGCGCGGGCTAAACATCAAAGCACGTAAGTAAGCATAGACAGCGCCGACAAGGAGATCCGTCATCACGTACCTAGTCGTTCTGACCAGGCTCCCACGGGGGCCTCCGCAACTGGCGCCTCTGATTGCGCGGGCTAAACATCAAAGCACTTAAGTAACCACAGACAGCACCGACAAGCAGATCCGTCATCACGTACCTAGTCGTTCTGACCAGGCTCCCACAGGGGCCTCTGCAACTGGCGCCTCTGATTGCGCGGGCTAAACATCAAAGCACTTAAGTAAGCATAGACAGCGCCGACAAGGAGATCCGTCATCACGTACCTGGTCGTTCCGACCAGGCTCCCACAGGGGCCTCCGCAACTGGCGCCTCTGATTGCGCGGGCTAAACATCAAAGCACTTAAGTAACCATAGACAGCACCGACAAGCAGATCCGTCATCACGTACCTAGTCGTTCTGACCAGGCTCCCACAGGGGCCTCCGCAGCTGGCGCCTCTGATTGCGCGGGCTAAACATCAAAGCACGTAAGTACCCATAGACAGCAGCGACAAGCAGATCCGTCATCACGTACCTAGTCGTTCTGACCAGGCTCCCACAGGGGCCTCCGCAACTGGCGCCTCTGATTGCGCGGGCTAAACATCAGAGCCCGTAAGTAACCATAGGCAGCGCCGACAAGCAGATCCGTCATCACGTACCTGGTCGTTCTGACCAGGCTCCCACAGCGGCCTCCGCAACTGGCGCCTCTGATTGCGCGGGCTAAACATCAAAGCACTTAAGTAACCATAGACAGCACCGACAAGCAGATCCGTCATCACGTACCTAGTCGTTCTGACCAGGCTCCCACAGGGGCCTCCGCAGCTGGCGCCTCTGATTGCGCGGGCTAAACATCAAAGCACGTAAGTACCCATAGACAGCAGCGACAAGCAGATCCGTCATCACGTACCTAGTCGTTCTGACCAGGCTCCCACAGGGGCCTCCGCAACTGGCGCCTCTGATTGCGCGGGCTAAACATCAGAGCCCGTAAGTAACCATAGGCAGCGCCGACAAGCAGATCCGTCATCACGTACCTGGTCGTTCTGACCAGGCTCCCACAGCGGCCTCCGCAACTGGCGCCTCTGATTGCGCAGGCTAAACATCAAAGCACTTAAGTAACCATAGACAGCGCCGACAAGGAGATCCGTCCTCACGTACCTAGTCGTTCTGACCAGGCTCCCACAGGGGCCTCCGCAGCTGGCGCCTCTGATTGCGCGGGCTAAACATGAGAACCCGTAAGTAACCATAGGCAGCGCCGACAAGCAGATCCGTCATCACGTACCTGGTCGTTCTGACCAGGCTCCCACAGGGGCCTCGCAGCTGGCGCCTCTGATTGCGCGGGCTAAACATCAGAGCTCGTAAGTAACCATAGGCAGCACCGACAAGCAGATCCGTCATCACGTACCTAGTCGTTCTGACCAGCCTCCCACAGGGGCCTCTGCAGCTGGCGCCTCTGATTGCGCGGGCTAAAACATCAGAGCCCGTAAGTAACCATAGGCAGCGCCGACAAGCAGATCTGTCATCACGTACCTGGTCGTTCTGACCAGCCTCTGCCACAGCGGGATCTCCAACTGGCCCCTGTGTCACACAGGACAAGACACCACGTTACACACCCCCGATAGTACAACACCAAAACAAACCGCAAAACAAAACAAAAAACGAAATTTACAAAAAACACCTGCAGGGTGCCGTCCACGGCTTTTGCTTGTGTACCGCCGATTACAGTCGCTGTCACTTGACGACAGTAGTGCGCGAGCATTGGTCTAGTCGGGTATTTTGCTCCATCGACTCCTGTAGCGGGGGGATGGTCTCGCCTAAGCGCCGGACAGTGACAATCCAGCCTTGCGCGATTCCCGGTAAAGCCCTGAGGACTTTGAATGAAGTTAGACTCCGTCTTTCAGTGCATAAAATGATTATACCTTTTCATCAACAATACGCCTGAAAAAGCGTTATGCCGTTGCAAGGTCCATAACACGAGACCGTGTGGTTGGGTTGCGACTCTGGGGTCATGTCCGTCATTGGGACATCCTCGTCATCGACTTCCATGCGATCGGCGTCGTCCTCGTCATCGTCCTCATCAGCGGAAGACAAGGAGGAATGGGAGGAACCTTCCCAATCGACGTCCATCGGACCGCCTTCTTCACCCTGCTCAGTCGGGGGGGCGTGCAGCTCTCCTGAGACCGCCGTGGTCACGTCGTTGCCGACCACCAAAGGCTCTGCAACGGCGGTCTGGTCGTGCAGTGAGAGCTTTTCGAATAGGGCGCACAAGGCGGCAACATCGAAGTCCACGTCCATCGCATCGCCTTTATCCTGCGCAGTCAGGGGGGCGTCTAACTGTCCTGAGACCGCCGTGGCCACGTCGTTGCTGGCCCCCAAAGGTTCTACAACGGCGGTCTGGTTGGTTTCCCAGGGGTGTTCCACTAGGGCCGACAAGGACCCGGCACCTCGAGGAGAGTGCCGCGTCGCCTCAGCTTTTGAGGCAACTTCCACGTGCTAGACATCAGAGAACGTGAGTAATGGTACACAGCGGGAACAAGCAGATCCGTAGACAGGGAGGAGCCGATGTGCTCTTTCGAGCGACTACTCCATTCCTGGCCCGTATGGGTATAGTGGGGAAAAGAATTGCCTACCTGGGCGTTCAGAAGCCCACCCTTGAACTTTCCTTCCCCTTCCCTCTCGAGAGGGTCCAAGCCCTTGCCTTCGTCAGGCTGGGACGATGCTCCGGCTGACCTGGCGCGGTCTGTGCCTTCCGTCATGTCGGCCCCCAAGAGCTTTTTCTTGACATCGCCATCTGTCTTGTGGCGGGGCGGGGCGGGCTAGAGAACAGAGCACGTAAGCAATTGTACCCCGCAGCCACACGCAGATCCGTAAACAGAGAGGAGCCGATGTCCTCTTTCGAGCGACGACTGGCTCGTATGCATATAGTGGGGAAAAGCATTGCGTACCTGAGCGTTCACAGGCCCATCCTTGAACTTTCCTTGACCCCCCTTCTCGACAGGATCGAGGGCCTTGCCTTCGTCAGGCTTGGACGATGCTCCGGCTGACCTCGCGCGGTCTGTGCCTTCCGTCATGTCGCCCCCCAAGAGCTTTTTCTTGACGTCGCCATCTGTCTTGTGGCGGGTCGGGGCGGGCTAGAGAACAGAGCACGTAAGCAATCGTACCCCGCAGCCACACGCAGATCCGTAAACAGAGAGGAGCCGATGTCCTCTTTCGAGCGACGACTGGCCCGTATGCATATAGTGGGGAAAAGCATTGCGTACCTGAGCGTTCACAAGCCCATCCTTGAACTTTCCTTGACCCCCCTTCTCGACAGGATCGAGGGCCTTGCCTTCGTCAGGCTTGGACGATGCTCCGGCTGACCTCGCGCGGTCTGTGCCTTCCGTCATGTCGCCCCCCAAGAGCTTTTTCTTCACGTCGCCATCTGTCTTGTGGCGGGGCGGGGCGGGCTAGAGAACAGAGCACGTAAGCAATCGTACCCCGCAGCCACACGCAGATCCATAAACAGAGAGGAGCCGATGTCCTCTTTCGAGCGACGACTGGCTCGTATGCATATAGTGGGGAAAAGCATTGCGTACCTGAGCGTTCACAAGCCCATCCTTGAATGTTCCGGGACCCTCCCTCTCGAGAGGATTGACGGTCTGGCCTTCGTCAGGTTTCGGCGATGCTCCGGCTAACTTAGCGGGGTCCGTTTCCTCCGTCTCCATGTCTGAAGCGCCCGCCCAGATCTCTTTCTTGGTGTCGGTTGGCACGGTAGGGCCTGTTTGTTGGGGCGAGTCGATGTGATCGCGCGTCCTACGTGGCGCCTGATGCGAGTGTTGTGGCCTGGACGGGTGCTGATGGCTGTCATACGAACATGTGAGCTGAGGTAAATCTCCATAAAGAAACACCGTACTGGGCATGCCCCGATGAGTGCCCTATTTCCTGGGGTCCTTGACCCTTCTTAGAAGGGTTTTCACGTCTGGCCGAGGCGCTGCCTGAAATAGATGATGCTATGTTAGCTTCGACCCAACGGTCCCCCAATGACGACTTACCAGGCGGCGTTCGGGAAATCGATGCTGAGGCCTCCTTAGACACAGCCGAGACCTTCTCTGCGGATTTTGAGGACGACGCCACAGGCTGCTAATAGGGTGCCATCAGGAAAATCATTGTCTTTGACCGTCACAAGTATGCACATACCTGTCCAGTCTGATTGTCGTGATTGAGAGACTCCGGAAGTGAAGTTTGTGTGTTCTGAGAGAAAGTTCAGATGAGGTGATGTGCGGTGGCAGTGGCGGCGGGTGGCATGGACGAAGGCGATATGGAAAAGGACTGTAACTGACCGTCATCGTGTTGGGGACGTCCGAAGCTCCTGGGACAGATGGTGTCGGGGATTGCTGAATGTGTTGATCAAGGTGAGAATGGTAAGACTGGCGTAAGTGATCGCGGGGTCCTTACAGTGGGGCTAGCTAAGAGTCGGCTGGGGATCAGACCACGTGTGCCTCCCACAGCGCGCATGGTGTGTCTGGGGCCTTGGGCAGTATTCTTCATTTTGAGGACCGGATGGACGAGGTTGGATGTGGTGGTAGGAAAAAGAAAGGCGGGCCGCTCCGGAGTCCTCGGGCTGGCTTTTATAGGCGGCTAGAACCTCCGCAATCTCTGCCGATATCCCACTCATTCGAACGCCTGGACAGACACATTGATTCTATAACGCGCGCTAGAGAAGGTCACGGCAATCAACTACGAAAAATTCCATACTTATTGGGGCTCCGCTTTGGGACATAATCTTTGATACCCCGGCGATCCTTCTCTAAGCGAACGCCAATGTAATTCCTTTCCATCGGTTCTTCAATGTAAGACTGAATAGAATTAAACTGACCTGACAAGATAAGCACGGTCACGAGGCGCCAACTAATTGCAGCGTAACTGAGTCCCAGCACCATGCCGGTTGGTGCACCTGATTCTGTATATATTCTAATCCGACCGAGAGAAAGCGGCAGCATCGAGTAGGATTTGTTCGGGACGCACTTCTCCATATGTACTAGTTTAGAGTAGATGGTCAGCCGTACTTCCAGAGGGCTGAAATCGCAAGGAGTGCAAAGGACTTGGACTCCGACTGCCCAGCTCTGGTCTCAAGTGCCGGGGCAAACGGACTCACAGTCGCTCGGCGACATCGATGATCGATCGTCGCTCGATAAGCTCGACTATGCACGGGAACATGCCACAAAAGACACCATTATCTCTGTCTCGAATGTCCAGGTTGTGTCTTTAGTGCGAGCTAAGGATGGCGTTGCTGCGGCTTACCTTGGCCAAGGCAATATTACATAATGCCTTGGCTCGGCTTCCAGGCGTGTACAGGACTGTAATTGACCATTATTTGAAGGTATCGTTTCCGTATGGGTTTGCCTGAAATGTGTTGATATGGTCATATGGGCGTGGTCAAACTGGGAGGGTACCCACGGTGGAGCGATGGTCCCGGAGGGCTCCTGGCAGGCCGGAGCCGAGACGTGTTGGGAGATGTGCGAAGCTGTATTCATGCAGTATTGTGAACAGAACTAAGTGAGGTGACAAGCAAAAATGATTGTCTCAGACTTGATACTATCATCCCACGCGGCATCAAACCTTATTCCACGATCCAAAGTAAGCTCCGAACTTCGCTCGGCTTTCGGCAGGCGTAATACCAGGCGGGGGTCCGAGTATCGCCGTTACTTGAAAGGGTGTCGGTCGACGCGTACTATGAACTGTAAGTTAATAACGGCGTTCTCTAAGTAGCTGATCCATCTAGCACGTCTCCAGGGTCAGCCTGAGGTGCAGCCACCTTTTAACTTCTTAATTTTCTACAGTAGGGCAGCTACTATATCCTGTAGAATAAGTGCACCATATAGCAAGCGTTCAGCGCTTGGAGCAAGTGCTAATTGAGAATCTCTCTCTCTCTAAGTATAGCTGAGCGAGCATAGTCTATAGTAGTGAACAGTGAAACTGTAGAACTGCATAACAGTGACTGGGTTTCTCAATAATCACTATCACCACCGCATATGCACGTACTTAGGTGAAATGCACGCAAGGGAACAGTGTAGACGATTCAAGTCCTGAAGTACTGTACAACTTGTAATTTATATCCTCTCCTTTCCCATATCCCACTCTCTCACTGCACCTTTCTTTGTATATTCAATCGCCATAATTCCCTGCCCGTCCTCGGCCGACGCACTCACCATCCCTTTACCCTTCTTCCCCCTTCCTTCTTTCGTATCGTCGGATGACAAACCTAACCGCTCCAGTCTCTTCTCCATACGGTCCTCCCGTTGCAGCCGTATGAGTTCTAGCATTGCGTCCCAGCCTTCGAACTGTGCATTGTCAACCAGTCCTGTTGCGGGAACATCAATAGTAAGACCCGAAGATGATGACGCGAGAGGAGCCGCTTCAAGTCAAGGATCATAGTCTGGCGCGAAATACTTGTCCATTTAGAAGAAATTGGAGTCGGCGATGGGGGACGAGTTGGGATTCCCAATGTCGGCTTTGGAGACTGTATCGGTGACTCGAGTAACGGTGAAGCTGTTCTGCTAGATATCTTGGGTTCCACTAGGTCATGACTGGGAAAGCGTGAGGGGGGTCACATCGAAGGTCGCTCGCTCCACCTCACGCTTCGTCCTCTCTTTCTCCCCATCTTCCACGCCATCGAGACCTTCAGCCTCTTTTACCAATCCTCTGATCCTCTCACGACGTTTCCTTTGTATTTTTCGATAACTCTTGTTCTTCATCTTCGCGACCTGCTTCGCCTTGGCATCCGCGCAGAACATGAGTGCCCACTTCCGCTCGTCGCACCGTGACTGAAAAAGATGGTTCTCGTGCGTTCCCTGGGTGCGTATGGCATTGTAGGTGCCCGTGACAAAAGGAGCGCGTATGCGCAAGTCCGTTTACAAACCTGAGAAATTCGCAGTGTTAAAGGTGTGCTATCCTCCGTTGTCTGCTTGCCTAGCTTAGGTTGCTATCTTTATGGTTGCCCCGCGACCATCAGCGTGTTGGAAACATATTCCATGATAAAAGTGTTCTGGCGAAGGCAGGACCGAGTCGTAAGGCCGAAAGTTCATCGAATGGCAATGAACGCGTACGCATCATATTTCCCTGTTCGCTTTGCCACGTCCAAACTTTGACGTCTTTCCTGGACAGTGTCGGTCACCCTCACCTCCACAGAGAGGTGGTTCATATTGAGCTCCGCGGTCTTTGTGATATCCCCCCATTTCTCATCTGCGTGGCGCGGAGAAGCTAATTTGCCGGCTGCCGGCTGGCTGAGGGCTGGGTAGATGCACTTTTTGCGGAACCAGCGTGGTCCTCAAATTCGCTCTCGACGCCTGCTTCGGTGCGTTCCTCGAGCATTCGAGCAACCAGTATCTGCTTGCTGTGGAACGAAGGAGATAGAATAATCTGTTATATTACGATCTGTACAAGATCATCTGTCCTTATATACTAATTATGATGTTCCTATATTACCAATCTCTTCGAGCTGCTGTGCCGATGCGATGCCGGTGCACCAGCAACCCGGGGTCGAGAGCGATCTCGAACCTCCGGCTAAATGCGTGCCGGCTCTGCCTCGGCGGTGTCATCGTCCCGATTACTAACACTTGCCTTTCTTGTACGACGACAGGAAGGTTTACTTTTCACCTGCATGAGATTATGTAATCTGGTCCCTCCATGCCAGGCTCACGATTTCATCGAATGCGCCGGGCAGCTCGAACGCGTGCCTCAAAATCTCAGCTTATCGACACAGATAGGTCACAAGGCGACCAAACAGGGGAAGCATCTGGATGTCCTAGAGGATATTTGAAGGCTTATTGGTGGTGAGAAGGACGTAGAGCTCCTCCAAAGGCTGGTAGACATAGCAAACGTCAAAAGTATCCACCGAAGAATGTGATGAGTGTAGGAAATGATGTGAAGATGGATTATATTCGTGACCCTGGCATCTCTAAAAACTGGTGCGAAAGAATAGCTGAAAAATAGGACTAGGCGGGAACATACGTTTCCCTGCAACAATAGAAGCTGCAAGCACGACCTGGAGAAAGCATTAGCTAGATTGTTTCCCAGACGTCAAGAAAGCTCATCCTGTAAGTTTGTTGGCACAGCAGTGTTAAACGCAGTACAGGTATATTACTCCGATCTGAGTTCGGAGGAAGAAGCAAGTAAGTGTGATGTTACGCTAGGGAACTAGCTACTTACCTGAGTTCGGAGGAAGAAGCAAGTAAGGCTTCTACACTCCGAACTCAGGGTACTGTACAGCACGATGTCTGACTAAGCGGTTGATCGCACAACGACGCTGCAACACACCCCCTTGACGCGGGCAATCCACCCTAGAATAGTCCCATGGCTCGGCGATGCCGCTCCACTGATTCGCGAGGCAAGGCCTTCGTTAATAGGTCCGCCGGCATGTTCTTTGTAGGTACGTAATCCATTTGGATGATTTTATGTGCAACTTTCTCCCGCAGCCAGAAGTACCGTAGATCGAGGTGCTTCATTCGTCCGTGATGCTCAGGATTCTTGGCAACAGATAGAGCGGACTGGTTGTCGATACAGAGGTGAGACGGTTTATTTATTGTTGCGCCGAGCTCATCCAATAAAGTGCGCAGCCAGACGATCTCGGTTCCAGCTAATGCCGCTGCTACGAATTCGGCTTCCGTCGTGGATAGGGTAACAATGTTCTGTAGTTTGCTGGCCCAACTGACAGCTCCGGTTCCGATTTTAGCGAGGAATCCTGAGGTCGACCGTCCGTTATCCAGATTTCCTCCATGATCGGCGTCTGTCCATGTCTGGAACGCTTCGGTAGAGTTGTTTGGTGCAAAAGTGAGTGCCAAATCAGTGGTCCCTTTTAGATAACGAAGGAGATGTTTTACTGCTGCCCAGTGAGCTGGGCCCGGATTCGAGTTGAACCGTGCGAGGCATCCGACGGCGTAGGCAATGTCGGGGCGGGTCGCGATGGCCAAATAGTTCAATGCTCCGACTGCATTCAAATAAGGTAGGCCTTGCATCTCTTCTATCTCCTCAGGCGTTGATGGTCCCATGGTTGCGTTTAGGTTCAATCCTGGGGACATCGGGGTGGTCACAGGGCGGCAGTCTGACATGTGGAATCTCTCGAGAATTTCTCCGATGTACTGCTTTTGTGTGAGCTTCAGCGTTCTCTGTGAGCGGTTGTAATCCACCTCCACACCTAACAGCGACATTATTTCACCTAGATCCCTCAGCTTGAATACCTTGGCCAATCCCTTTTTCACTCGGTCGAGTTCTGACTTTGAGTTCGATACTAGCGTCAGGTCATCAACAAATACGGGTATGATGATTTTGGTCTCATCACTTGTCCAGACGTAGATGCTTGGGTCTGATTGGAGGCACTTGAATCCCAAGCCTTCCAGCGCTGTCCCGAGTCGCTCGTACCACAATCTCCCACTTTGTTTCAGTCCGTAGAGTCCCCTCTTCAGCTTGCATACCCAGTCCGCACCCCCTTGATGGTAGCCTTCTGGTTGCTCCATGTATATCTGGGCATCGTCGCTCAGTATTCCGTTCAGGTAAGCGTTGGATATGTCTATGGATTCGATGTACGCTCCCTGAAGCGCTCCTTGAGCTAGTATGGTGTGTAGTGCTGCCCATCGTGCCGTTGGAGCAAAAACTTCGTCGTAGTCAATGCCTGGCCGTTGCGTATATCCTTTTGCAACTAGGCGACTCTTGTATTTGTCTAACGTTCCATCAGAGTTGAGTTTGATTCGGAAAACCCATCGTGAGCCAATGGCTTTCTCTCCGGGTGGTAGCCGTACTAACTCCCAAGTGCCGTTGTTCAGGAGCGCTTGGATCTCTGCGTCAGTTGAACCTCTCCATATTGGTGCATCAGGGTGCTGCATTGCTTCGGCGAATGTCTTTGGGACACAGTCATCTTTGATTGTGGCATTGAATGCAAGTTCAACTTCATTTGGTGAGATTGTATACGCTCTAGCAATGTCAGACTCATTGTATATGTATTCCAAGGCCTGAATAATTGATGCACTGGCTGCTGCGCCCCCCTCAGGGCCCGTGTCATCGTGATCAGGCGGTGGCCTTGGTCTCAGGAACGGGTCATTAAGGCGCCGGTAGTCCAGCCGTGAGATGGCTCTGCTTGAGCGACGGGGTTGATCGATGGGTGCAGGTGCTGGCGGTAGAGGCAGGGCCTGGTCTGGTTCAGGTGGAGCAGGGATGACTGGGTCTGGAGTTGGGTCAGGCTGGTGGTCCCCCGGAGGGTCAGGAGCAGGATCGGGCTCGGGAGCGAGCGCATCATCTCCAGGATTTCGGTCTGGTGCCTCTGGCAGGGTGACGATATTTCTCTCTAATGGAGCGGGTGTGGGTAGGAGTGAACTGTAGTCGGAGGCTTTGGTGGAGAGGCCCGGGAACTCCGATTCGTCGAAAATGATGTCGCGTGATATGATATAACGCTTTGTGATGGGGTCAAGGCAGCACCACCCTTTGTAGCCATCCTCGAATCCAAGACAGATACATTTACGAGATCGTGGTTCTAGTCCATTTCTCTCATCCTTCTGTACGTGAACATAGGCAGTGCAGCCAAATACGCCCAACATCCCAAGGTCTGGCTTTTGGCCATGCCAGGCCTCATATGGGGTCATGTCTGGCAATGCGGACGTTGGTGTAGCATTGATTATCCGGACTAGTAGTCGTAGAGCGTCCCCCCACATCGAAGTTGGGAGACGAGCTTGATGCAGTAGTGTTATCGTTCCTTCGATGAGGGTGCGATTTGTACGCTCGGAGATCCCGTTCTGCTGTGGGGTGCCTTTAGTTGTGTGCTCATGAATTATTCCCCGGCGTCGGAAGTGTTCGTCCCATTTTCTGCTGATGTATTCGCCTCCTTTGTCATCTCTGAATTTCCTTACTCTCAGGTTCAGTTGGTTTTCCGCCAGCGCCTCATAGGATAGATAGGCGTCGAAGACCTCGTCCTTTGTTTTCAAGAGGTATACGCATCTGTATCTCGTGCAGTTGTCTGTGAAGGTTACCCAGTATCTGTGTCCGGATGACGTCCTGACTGGGAGAGGTCCGTGTACGTCAGATACGATGAGGTCGAGCGGTTTGGAGGATCGGTTGTTACTGGCCCCTGGGAAGGGGTCGTGATGCTGTTTTGCAGCAATACAAGGTTCGCAAATGTTGGGAATTTTATCGTTCGAGCTCACGTTTACTCCTTTTGCCATACCGTTTTCAAGGAGCTTGTCCAGGCGCGCCGATCCGATGTGAGCTAACCGCTTGTGCAGCAACAATCTGTCCACAGCAGGCGATGAGGTCGTTAGGGCGAACTCCGGGATTGGGATCGTTTCTCCGACAAGGAAGCCTGTTCCGTTTTGTACTGTCGCACAAAACTGCAGATTTCCGTCCTGCATGAAAGAAATGCGATCTTTTATAATATTGACGACAAAACCGTAAGGCGAAGGACCGCGAGTAGATTATTTTGAAGCATGGGTACATGTAAGACTTCTGATAAGACGATACTTTGCGCTGGCTTCCCATTTATGATGGGTGTAAACAAGATGCGCCCCTTTCCAACTGAATACACGATCTCATTGGTTGCGAGGCGGATGGGCAGGCGATAGGGTTCGTAGTCCCGAAGCCAATGTCGGTGTGGGGTCATATGGCTTGTAGCGCCCGTGTCTGTGTTCCAGCGTGTGTTAGCATCGCTAGTGGAAATGGGCGGGGATGAGGAGCGCAGACTCGCATTTCCAGCAAGTTCCTGCGCCGCTCCGTCTTGCCCGTTCTCCACTGCCTGGTGCGCATTTCTCCTTTTCTCGTTCTCCTCCCCCCATCGCGCAGGTTTAAGTTCCGGATGAGCGATCCAACAGCGATCCGCTGAGTGCCCCCGCTTCCTGCATGCGGTACACGTCGGGATGGGGGACTTCTTTCCTCGAGCTGTGGCGAGGGCGGCTGTTGTGGAGGCCGAGGACGTCTGGCGCTTCAGGTCCTCGTTGCGGAAAGCTGTGGATACGGTCGCGCGGTCAAGGGTGCTGATTAAAAGAAGGGAGGAGGTGAATGCTCCATATTCCGTTTGGTTGAGTCCTGTGATCGCAGCATGGATGCCAACTTCGTCCACGATGTTTTGGACGGTAAGCGTGCTCGGCGTGAGTGCTATGAGGTCGTTGGTGGCCGCGTTGATGCGGGTGATATAATCAGTGAGTGATTCCGTGTTGTCTTTTCGTATGCTCAACAGTTTCTGTACCGCGTGGAAGCGGCTGTTCGCTACCTGTGATCGGTGTGCGGCTCTCAATCTCTTCCACATCTCAATAGGATCGTCCATCGCACCTTCGACGTGGACGTATTGCGTTGGCGAGAGAGACTTGAGTAGGATTCCAGCTGCCTCCTCTCTTTTTAATAGCCATTTCAATACTTCTACTGCGTCGGTCGGTCTTCTGAATTCCTCAGTGACTATTCGCCACGCGTTTACTGTCATGAGTTTTCCTTGCAGTGCGATAGCCCATTCATTGTAGTTGGAACTCGTGAGTCTCACGCCGCTAGTGCGGTGCTCGGTTTCTGAATCAGACATGGTTGGCGACTTCTTCTTCGATTTAGAGCACGGGGCCCATAACCTGTTAAACGCAGTACAGGTATATTACTCCGATCTGAGTTCGGAGGAAGAAGCAAGTAAGTGTGATGTTACGCTAGGGAACTAGCTACTTACCTGAGTTCGGAGGAAGAAGCAAGTAAGGCTTCTACACTCCGAACTCAGGGTACTGTACAGCACGATGTCTGACTAAGCGGTTGATCGCGTCATGTGACAACGACGCTGCAACAAGCAGGATTACGGGAAGTATGGGTGCGTGCTTGTGTCACTAATTCCTATGGCGGCCGCAGCAATGGCCCGTTCAATTGATTAGTAAGCATGGCCTTTGTTCAAAAAGGCCAGCCGGCCCGCTCAGTGGAAAATCTTCATATAAGCCTATCGGTACCCTCAACCCTCCCATTGCTGATCTTGCAAACAACCACCATTTGTGCGCAATGAACCGTAACATTCTCCCTGGTTTCCATGATGGTGGATTTTGCCCTTGCCATGTGCGTCCGATGACATGGGAGGAGGAGATGCGACCTCTTCTCCGCGCAGAGCTCCTGTTCCCCGTCCCAGGGCTCCCACTGCCACCGCCCATCCCGGTGCTCCCACCGCCGCCGCGCATCCCGGTGCCCGCACCACCACCGCCCATTCACGCGCTCCCGCCGCCCCCGCCCATCCCGGCGCCCGCACCACCGCCGCCCATTCACGCGCTCCCGCCGCCGCTGCCCATCCCGGTGCCCGCACCTCCACCGCCCATCCCGGTGCCCGCACCTCCACCGCCCATCCCGGTGCCCGCACCTCCACCGCCCATCCCGGTGCCCGCACCACCGCCGCCCACTCACGCGCTCGCACTTCCGCCGCCCATCCCAGTACTCCCACCGCCGCCGCCCATCCCAGCGCCCCCACCGTCACCGCCCATCCCAAATTTACCGCGCAGGAGCAGCCGCCTTCGAAAAGCGGTACAGCGATATACATCCGCGGTGCTCCCGCCACCCCCGCCCACCCCGGCCCTCCCACCACCCCCACCCATTCCGGCCCTCCCACCGCCACCGCCCATCCCAAAGTTACTGCGCAGGAGCAGCCGCCCTCGGAAACCTGTGCAAAGATATGCACCCGTGGTCCCGCGACCCAATCTGGGCGAGGGGTCCAACCGGAGCAGGCTGCCAGGCTCTGCGAGGGACACCGAAGCGAGAGGAGATGGAGGGAGGGGACGGCGTGCTGCAGAGAGAGAGAGGAGACGCGCTGCCCGTCGACCCTACTAGGTATGACTATTACTTATACCCAGCAGCCAGATGGGACTAATGATCGATCCAGCAGAGTGGGTTTCCAAGCGGTGACGATACCGTGACACTGCCGAATCGACACCGCCCACCCCTGTTCCGTTCCAAGAAGTCGGCAAAACATTCAAGTTCGCAGTTGGTTTCCGCGCGCGTTCTGTTGCAGGTGACGCCGCGATGGGTATTTAGGGTAAGATGTGCTGGAAGGGAGAGCCTGTTTGGAATGTTAAATATTGTATACCTTCCGATCTGTATCATTTTCACTGTGTAGATTGTTAGTAATCGGGACGATGACACCGCCGAGGCAGAGCCGGCACGCATTTAGCCGGAGGTTCGAGATCGCTCTCGACCCCGGGTTGCTGGTGCACCGGCATCGCATCGGCACAGCAGCTCGAAGAGATTGGTAATATAGGAACATCATAATTAGTATATAAGGACAGATGATCTTGTACAGATCGTAATATAACAGATTATTATATCTCCTTCGTTCCACATAGATCGCTTTCGAGATTTTCTGTGTGGCGAAAAATCACCGGATTAATTGTCCCCCGTGATTTGGATAGCGTCATGCACCAGGGTCCGATTAGACAATAAGCCTCTGAACCTTGAAATCACGTTCGGTCCTGCTTTCTGACGGAAGGGAATGCCCCGGTCGTGGGGGACAATGTTGAGCTGTATCGTAGATATACCATTTTCGGTCCAGATGCAAATCGAAACAAGAAGAAAAAAAAACTGCTGCATAGGAAAATTTGGGCACTGCTACGGCGCAGTACATCTGTTGCATGAGACCCGCACACACACATGTGGAGGGTTTGGTCAGCCTGCAGAAGAGTAAGGTCCACTAGCAGCTTTGGCGACTGCCTTTTCTGCCTGTGTCCTCCATCTGAGCTCTTCATCGAGGACCACTCCGAGAAATTTGTGTGACTCCTGGGGCTGTATGCTGGTGCCCTCGTAGACGAAGTCCGGCCTTTTCTCCGGCACACTTTTCCCAGGCCGTGTGGGGTCCGGGGTGCGCCTGCATGAAAAGCAGACAATCACGAATTTAGACTTCTCGAATCTCGAGTTGTGTGTCTGTGTCCAATTTTAAGCTCCTTCAGGCTTCAATAACATGTCGCTTAGGCTAATGTATGCTTCCTCGTATGTGTCCCCTTCTGCATAAAGGTTTGCATCGTCCACGAAGGCCACTGCCGATTGACCCCTCCCGGAGGCGACGTCCACCAGATCTGCATTGTAGAATAGATAGAGGATCATAGAGATGGGATCACCCTGTCCTATCCCATTCTTTTTTTTTTTTTTTTTTTTTTTTTTTTTTTTATATCCATTCTTATCCATTGAGACGCAAGCTCATGTAGGATGGTACAAATCATGTAACTAGTGAGTGTCCGTGGTTAAGGAACTTAACATGAGCCCGAAGGCAGGGGGGTCCTAATCCGGACTACCACCCCTTGAGGAATTAAGTGCTATATCGTAAGTAAATGAGTCATAATGTGTGCGGGGCATGTCCCCAAGCACATGTGAAAGTGACCATGACTTGTCCTTTCTACCTACATAAGAGACCGTGTGTTTAAGAAAGATTGAAACCACATTTTGGGCTGGTCTGGGGCAGGGCATGGGAGGGCGGGCAGGCATAGGGTCAGGAGCGTGCGGGCATGAGGTCAGGAGTGGGTGGGTGGACGTGGGGCATTCGGTGGGGCGGGGCGAGCGGTTGAACAGGGCGTCTGGGCGGGTGGGCGGGTGCAAGCGGACGTGGGTGTGCTATTACGGGTGTGATCTGTGGTGCGTGTATCTGTGGGGTGCAAGTTAGTTAGTGCTGCGTGAGTTGGATCGATGACCGTGTCCATCTGCCAAGCATACATCGTGAATAACAGCTCGGAATCCACTGGGAGTATACACCATTCTAACAACCCGATAAAGTGTCTGCCTCTGAAACTTATCTATTGGCTAGATAAGATACAGTTACCAGTTGATCGTAACTGAATATCGGCATCAGCTACACTTGGACAATCAGAGAGAGCGCGTCTGTTGGCAGATGATATCGGCCATGACATTGACAGGCGCCAGGCCACAGGCACCAAGGAGGTGCAGGCACCAAAGGCCGCAGAAATCCATAGACTGTGCAGGAGCACCAGATGTTACCGAATGATGACAGAACATCATTTCCAATACATATGTTTGATAGCTGCCCCATAGAAGAGGCACAGAGATGGAAATTCCATCGCCAAGGGCAGCATATATGTTGCACAAGAGAAACATAGCTTTCTTTTTTCTATTGTACTCCATGACATGTCCAACTGACTATTATCCGAACACCATGTGGACAGGAGCTTTGTATGGTAGATACAAGACTCTATTCCAAAGCCTATCATTCCTGTGAATATCCCCATCTCTTTTATGGCTTTATGACTGCAAACAGTCACCCCTTTATTTACACACAGTTTTTCGACCCATCCACTCAGTATCCTGAACACTGGTACTCATTACTATCATAGTATAAATAGCTACCACAAATGTATGAATAAATCATCCAGAAAATACTGTTTCACCCCCTGAAGTAACTATAGACTTGTTTGATAGCTACAGAGCTTAGTTCTGGATATTTTTCTCTAAATCTTTGTTCAGAGTCTATTATCATTGACTACTCTAAACTGTTTCAAAAGCAAAGCATTTTGAAACACTCATTCTCTTGATCAAACCCATTCTTCCATCGACATGGTCACGTGACCAGCATCCATCACCGACAGACATACCTCACTGAGCTGTCAGCACCCAGCGACGGGACAAAAATAACAGTCCCAGCCGCTGAGCAACAGAGATCTATATTAAATCATTTTGAATCTAACATATATTCTAAAAGAAACTATGTACAAGTCACCTCGATCCCTTCACTCATGCCGCAAAGCCTCCTCTCCGCCCTTTCTTTCCGCTTCCGCAGCTTTCTCCACCTCTCCTTGCTCGAGGTGGATGCTCACAACTTTTTATTACCTGTAGCCTCACCCATTTTATTCTCAGATTATAGAAAAGAAGAGGACAAAAGTACATGCCAATCTTATTGTTGGGATCTAAATAAATTTACTTTTGTCCCTCCCCGAGCGGCCGCTCTGCCGATGAGAACGCCCATTCTTATTTTTACGCCTCTTCTTATTTTTTCTACCCACTGTTAATATACACTATATCATTATAACTATTCATATATATTACAAATATCTAGACAACTACTATTACTCCATATGGTAGTCTAATACTCTCTCATATGTATATATATCTTCGAGATGTTTAAATATATACAGAATCATCTAATAACATCTATATTCTTCTCCTTATAAATACTACTATATATTCCTATATATTGTTATTAATACTCTTATAATATATATTACATACTCATATATGCTGTATCACATGACCATTATGATTATCATCCCGACCTTGTCAAGCTCCACCTTGACCCTTTCTTCTGCTTCTGCACCATTCTCCGCCCTTACACTAGTGCCTGTGTCCACCACAACTCCCGCCTCCCGCAGCTGAGTGTCCATCCACACCCTGACTAAATCGTTCCGCCATCTCATTTCCCACACTGGTTGCTCAAGGACGATGGATAATTACACAGAGTTGGTTATGCAGAGTAATGACTGTTGAAAGTATTGAAAAACACAATATTAACATATTAATTACAACAAACATGAGCTCACATCACAACCGACAGATCAATAATCCCTCTCTGAGCATACACATTACAGCACTCGTACCCGAGACCGCCGGACCATCATATGCCCACTCGACCCTCTTGTTTAGTGCTAGGGATATTATTTAAGACAATATGATTTAATCTCTCAATTATGAGATAAATCGAGTAAGGCTTGAAGTTGACAGGAATATCTGCACACGCAATAAATGTGTGTGTCTTATGAATTATGTTGACTGGAAGTTCTAATACTGTGTGAGGAGCAAAACAAAGTGTGATTTCACTGCTAGTTAATTGTACATGGAGCTAGGTATTTATTAGTTATTGATGGTGCTTGGCGGTCAAGGAATTAGTGGTGCGATGCTAAGGGAATGATGGAATGGGGTGAGCGGCGCATGGACAACGATAGGAGTGTCGACGCGCGCTATATAAGTTGGGCTTGGAGATGGAGTGTAAAACAAGATGGGGAGACGGATGTTTGGTGATGGATAGGGGGCATAGTCTGGGTATAGGCAGGGTCGGCTCGACGTGTTGCATCCCTTGATTGGGTCACGTGACTGATGGAAGGCGCGTGATTCGGGATGGGCTCGGTGGTCTTGGATAGGGTTCCTTGGGTGTTATAGGTGGTGGTAACACGTGTTATGTGTCCTTGTGACATCGGAGGAGTCGGGGACTGTGATCGGGTCGGGTCGAGTGGGCATATGATGGTCCGGTGGTCTCGGGTGCTAGTGCCATAATGTGTATGCTCGGAGAGGGATTATCAATGTGTTGGTTGTGATGTGGGCTCATGTTGGTTGTAATTAATATGTTAATATTGTGTTTTTCAATACTTTCAACAGACCCGACCCGATCACAGTCCCCGACTCCCCCGATGTCACAAGGACACATAACACGTGTTACCACCACCTATAACACCCAAGGAACCCTATCCAAGACCACCGAGCCCATCCCGAATCACGTGCCTTCCATCAGTCACGTGACCCAATCAAGGGATGCGACGCGTCGAGCCGACCCTGCCTATACCCAGACTATGCCCCCTATCCATCACCAAACATCCGTCTCCCCATCTTGTTTTACACTCCATCTCCAAGCCCAACTTATATAGCGCGCGTCGACACTCCTATCGTTGTCCATGCGCCGCTCACCTCATTCCATCATTCCCTTAGCATCGCACCACTAATTCCTTGACCGCCAAGCACCATCAATAACTAATAAATACCTAGCTCCATGTACAATTAACTAGCAGTGAAATCACACTTTGTTTTGCTCCTCACACAGTATTAGAACTTCCAGTCGACATAATTCATAAGACACACACATTTATTGCGTGTGCAGATATTCCTGTCAACTTCAAGCCTTACTCGATTTATCTCATAATTGAGAGATTAAATCATATTGTCTTAAATAATATTCCTAGCACTAAACAAATTAAGAGTCTCAGACTCTACTCACGATGACACAGGCACCCACGACCACCCAATCACCACCAAAACACGACGTACACGGGAACTATAAGTAGCTAGTATTTTCTTCACTCTACCTCAGTACTTTGCATCGAAGCAAGCACTGAGGTAAGAAAAGCATTATTGGTCTCGCATTCACTTTAACTCACCTATACGCTTGTAGTGTTATCGTATAGGTAAAATATTATTAGTACTTTGGATCGAAGCAAGCACTGAGTGTTATCGTATAGTTCATATATTGTTACAGGTTATTGGGCCCCGCATCCCACTAGCACATTCTCTAGCTCATTCCCCGCTGCTCCCGCTCTACAATGTCCACCACTACCCTCACCACAACCGACCTTCTTCCCTCTTCTGTCCTGAAACTCCTGGCCAACGGTCTCGACTGGACCACGTTTTCGATGCGCTTCCAAGACGCTGTCGAAGCAAAGGGTCTGTGGGGGCACTTCGACAGCACTATGACTCAGCCGTCAGTCAGCACTGTTGGGTGCATTTATGCTCCTGCACCAAAATCAAGCATAATATATTCAATTTGTTGTATGGTTTTTTCAATCTCTTCTCACACTGTTCTTGTACCATGCATCTATTTGTCTGGTTATTTTCGAAATTTTTCAGTCACTCCCTACTTCTCCATTCCACTTTGTTATTTCTATTTTCACAAGCGGCTGCACCCAGCGGAGTCTGAAATGACTTCGACGCGCGAGCTCTTGGGCGCTAAAGGGCCGGGTAGTAGTACATGCACAGTGAGACAGATTTCCCCCTCTCTCAGTGACCACTAAATTCACTGAGAGAGGCAAGTAAATTAGTCTAGTGTTCTTTCGATTTATTGACCTAGAAATCCTCTGTAGTGAATTGATTTCTAGGTAGTGTATAATATATTTATAGTGACCACTAAATTCACTGAGAGAGTGAATTGATTTCTAGTCTATTCTTTTGAGCAACAAGTCCATACCTACTGCCTATAATTCCTGTCCTCTACAAGCACCCCACCCACCACTGACGAAGAAGAAGCCCTTACAAAATGGGTTAAAGATGAACGTTGGAGCGGGGCTCCCAGAGCACAGTGGGTCCATAGGGACTGAGGGAGCGGAGATTAGACATCATCATCCTGTATCGCGCTACTACATCCATTGATTTTTTCTCACGATCGCATCTCTGTTTCCTTCTCCTTAAGAGCGTGAGTCTGGCAGTCCCAGTCTGCGTATCCAACGTACGGCGAAAGCTCTCCTTACTCACCAAATTCCTGACTCCACTGTCATTCGCGTCCATGGGAAGCCGTCTCTAAAGGATCGATAGGAACTCATCGTAACCGAGTTCTCATCAAATGGGGTGTTTGCGCAGGCAGACCTACGCACTCACTTCATGGAGTCTAGATGTCCCGACAGAGGAAATGTGCGTGAATTTCTTGATAGCCTACGTGTCAAGAAAGAAGAGTTAGCAACGTATGGTGTGGACATCGAGGAAAAAGATTACCGGTCAACCATCATAAAATCCCTTCCCCCTCACCTCTCCACTTTCGCATCGAACCTACTAGCAGGCGCCAAGCTCTACAGTATGACCAAGACCGTAGACCCTGATGAGCTCATCACGTTAGTATCTGAAGAGTACGAGAGACAGGTTGCTCACAAGTCTCGTGGCCCCAGGCACGCTAGCGGAAAAGGCAAAGAAAAAGATGAAGCGATGTTCGTATCAGCGAATGGAAAGGGAAAGAAGTTTGAGCGCAAACAGAAGGGTACTTGCTGGAACTGCGGAGACACGGGACACTATAAGAATAAGTGTCCTAAACCTGCTAAAGCCACTGGTGACAAGAAACATGACTCACCTAGAGGTGGCGGCTCTGCTAATGCGGCTGTGGAATCAGATGGCGAAGACGGTGCCGCCTTCTTCGCTGATTGGGACTCGGATGACGAGCTACCTACACTGTTATCGAACTATGAATCCGATTCGAATGCAGAGGATTGTGCAGATGACTGGTTTTCTGAAGTCGCTCAGAAAACGGTCATGAGATAGAGGAGTTGCCTACTGATGAAAGCAACACCTGTTCACTTGTCAGCGTCGACAAAGAGGATGCGCACGCAGTCTGCGCAGAGGTCAACAGTGCGGCGGAAAACTCAACTCAAACCGAAGTATATGACTCCGGATGCACAAGGCACATAACGCCATACCGAGACGTGGTAAAAGGTTTTACCTCAATAAGCCCAAAATCCTTCCAAGCTGCAAACAGAAAGAGTTTTGAGGCCGTCGGCACGGGTGAAATGGTTATCGACCTACCTAACGGAGTAACCGTATCTCAGCTCAATTTGACTGAGGTTTTGTACTCACCCAACGTTGGCTACACGCTCATATCCATTGGACGACTCGATGATGCAGAGTTTGCCGTGACATTTGCAGATGGCAAATGCATTATACGGGAACGGAACGGGCAGCTCGTTGGCACTGTCCCAAAATCAGGACATGGCCTCTATTGTGTTTCACATGAGCAGGAGATGGCAAATTCAGCGGAGGACGTACTTACCCTTGACCAATTCCATCGACGGATGGGTCACATCTCTCCTGAAACAGCCAAAAGATTAGTTACAAAAGGGTTTGTAACAGGGGTAAAGCTTACGACGCTGCCGACAGACGAACTGTTCTTTTGTGAATCCTGCGTATATGCCAAAGCAACCCGAAAGCCTGTTCCAAAGATCAGGGAGGGCAATAGAGCCTCTGCTTTTGGAGATGAAGTCCATAGTGACCTATGGGGACCAGCACCAGTTGCAACAAAAGCCGGAAAACGATATTACATTACCTTCACTGATGACATGTTGCGATTAACCCACCTATACCTTCTACGCACCAAGGACGAGGCGCTAGAAGCATATAAAGAGTATGACTCTTGGGTCGCCACACAACTCGGCACTTCTATCAAGAAACTCCACTCAGACCGAGGAGGCGAATACCTAGGACAAGGATTTGCTGGTTATTTAAAATCCAAAGGAATGGCACAAAAACTCACGGTGCATGATACTCCACAACAGAATGGTGTCGCTGAGCATTGCAATCGTATGATTGTCGAGCGAGTCCGAGCCATACTGCACGCGAGTGGACTCCCCAGGCTCCTGTGGGGAGAAGCTGCTTGGCATGTCGTATGGTTGATGAATAGAACCTCAACAAAGGCGGTCAGCGATAAAACTCCACATGAAGCTGCTTTTGGAGAGAAACCTGACCTTAAGCATGTACGTGAGTGGGGTGAAAAGGTCTGGGTACGCATGGAAGCTGGTGATAAGCTCGGTGGAAGAGTAAAAGAAGGACGCTGGATGGGTATCGATGAACGAAGTAAGGGTGTCCGCATTTACTGGCCAGAAAAGAAAACCGTCACAGTGGAACACAATGTCCACTTCGACAACAGTACTGCGTCCTTGAGGGGGAGAATTGGCAAGTAATCGAGACGGAAACTAACGCACCAGTAACCAAAGCCCTCTCCTCCGACGCACCCATACCTACCGCACCGTCTGTGTCCCATTTTGGATTAAGGTGTCAATTAGTGCCTTTTAACAAGTAGAATCTATTGCTCAGTGATTGAAACCACTGCGTTCGCCCCTCTTCTATGTGCTGACTAAGCCTTTCGAGGCGCGTCCAGCACTGATGAATGAGAGTCACGTGACCGTGTTGACAGAAGAACGGTGTCGATCCAAGGGATAGTCAAATCAAAAGCGTTCGCTTTTAAGGTAGTATAGAGTAAACAGTGATAGTAGACCCTCGACGAAGATTTGGAATAAACTATCAAGATCTGAGCTCTGTAGCTATCAAACAAGACTACAGTAATCTCAGGAGGCAGAATAATTGATTCTGGATGATTTCGTTCATACATTTGTACTAGCTATTTATACTATGTTGATAGTAACTACTAGTGTTCAAGATATTGGATGGATGGGTCGAAAAACTACTTTGTAACTAAGGGGTGACTAATTTATAGTCATAAAGTCATGGGGTGATGGGGATGGTGTTAGGACTGTCTGGGCTTTGGAATAGAGATCTGTACCTAGTATACAAAGCCCCTGTCCACATGATGTTAAGATAGTAATCAGTCAGACGTGTCATGGGATTCAAATAGAAAAAAGGAGCTGAGTTTACCATGCCCAGCATATATGCTGGGCTTGGAGATGGGGCCGCTGTCTCTGTGCCCTTTCTGTGGGGCAGCTAATTGAATATGTATACTGCAGGTGACATTCTCAGGTCGCTCCACAGCACCCTATACTCCTGCGCAGTCTAGTGTTCTCTGCGGTGTTTGGTGCCCGCACCCCTCGGTGCCTATGGCCTGGCGCCTGTCGATGTCATGGCGGATGCCATCACTCGATAGGCACGCCATCCCTGATCGACCACAGGTGGTCGACGCTCGAACTCCTGTACATTACCCGATCTATGAGTAATATAGCATGTCGTAAATTTGTGTGATCGTCGTCTGCGCCGACGTCTATCATAAATGTAATTTCTGTTTCTTTTTGATATTTTTTTTTGTTTTTCTTTCTTTCTTTATTAGTTTCTTTTATATATAAACAATTTAAACGATTTGAAATGAAATAGTTGCGTTTATCACAACATCCCACACCAGCGAACCACAGTCCGAATCCGATGCTGAGGCACCTGCCAAACGTCTGCGAAAGCCCAGTCAGCACGTTCGAGATATCCTCGATGGACATGGAGCATCCTCTCACCGATCATCTGATCCTGTCATCCCAACAGGAGTACAGATGCCTTCCATCATCGAAAAAGCGCCAGAGATGCTGGAAGGAGAAGGGACAGCCAACTGGATGATGGTAGCCGATGAAGTCGACGGGTACGTACTCGTAGCTGAAACCAGCGAGGTCGAGGCTATCAAACCTCGAACCTTGGCAGAAGCAAAACGATGGCCCGACTGGCACCTATGGGAGTCCGCCATACATGAGGAGTTAGCTGTGCTCCGTGAGGCTGGTACCTGGAGACTCACCGATGCTCCAAGCGGCGCGAACATTGTCGGATCCAAATGGGTGTTTCAAGCTAAGAAGGACGCTGCTGGGAACGTTGTGCGATACAAAGCACGACTCGTCGCGCAAGGTTTCTCACAAGTTCCCGGCGTCGATTACTTTGACACCTTTGCTCCAGTCGCAATGTTGGCATCAATATGCACTGTGCTAGCGCTGGCCGCTGCGAATGACATGGAGCTCCATCAGATCGATATTAAGGGCACGTACCTAAACGGAGAACTCACCGACAAAGAAACTATTTACATGTCTCAACCACCAGGGTATCCTGTGCCAAGCTCCTCGGGAAAGGTCTGTGTCCTGCAAAAGACGTTGTATGGGTTAAAGCAGTCCGGTCGGCGTTGGTACCAAAAACATGTTGACATTATGCTCACCAAGTTACTCTTCTCCCGCTGCGATGTAGATCAGGCCGTTTTCTTTCGACGCACAAACAATGCGCTCACGATCGTCCTGGTACATGTCGACGATTGCACTATTGCTGCAACGTCGGAGATGGCGGTAAAGCAATTCAAAGTCGGAATCTCGAAGCACATTGAAATCACTGACCTTGGCGAGCTGCATTGGCTATTAGGCATCGAAATCAAACGGGACAGAGAGAGACGAACCATACATCTTTCACAGCGGTCCTACATAGAGTCAATTATACGAAGGTATAATTTCGAAGATCTCAAACCTGTATCTATGCCGATAGACCGTGGCCTACTCCTCTCCATGTCACCAACGCCTAAAACCACGGCCGAATGGGCTAAAATGCGAGACATACCTTATAGGGAAGCTGTTGGATCGCTCATGTATGCCGCCCTAGGAACCTGCCCTGACATCGCCTTCGCCGTACAAGCCGTATCCAGGTATTCGACCAAGTTCGCCCCCGGTCACTGGAGTGCTGTTAAACTAATCTTTCAGTACCTAAAAGGTTCTATGAACCTATGGTTGACTTATGGACATACAAAGAACAAATTAATCGGATACGCCAATGCCGATGGCAGTATGGCCGAAGACAGACATGCAATCCCAGGATACGCGTTCATCATCAACGGCGGAGCCGTATCCTGGAGCACAAAGCGTCAGACGATTGTGTCCCTATCCACGACGGAAAGTGAATACGTAGCTGCTGCTCACACCACGAAAGAGGCCTTATGGCTCCGGTCACTGATTGACCAACTTTTCGACGAAAAAATGTCACCCACCACGCTGTTTTCTGACAACCAATCCGCCATTGCGCTTGCCAAAGACCATCAGTATCATGCCAGAACCAAACACATTGACGTGCGATACCATTTTATCCGATGGATCGTTGAGAAAGGCGCAATTCGATTAGTTTATTGCCCGACCGATGACATGGTAGCAGACACGCTTACCAAAGGGTTGCCATCTGCGAAGGTAAAGCACTTCGCGGTTGAACTAGGGCTGACTACGGTTTGAGGGGGAGTGTAGGAGTGAACGCATAAGCATAATGGCAAACCGCATCACCCCGTGTCACCCCATTGTGACAAAGCATGCACAGTCTCATTGTTCTATGTTTCCCTTTGTCCAAATGTCCTTATTGTAGCTAATTCTTATTGTTCTTTAGGAACTATAAGTAGCTAGTATTTTCTTCACTCTGCCTCAGTACTTTGCATCGAACCAAGCACTGAGGTAAGAAAAGCATTATTGGTCTTGCATTCACTTTAACTCACCTATACGCTTGTAGTGTTATCGTATAGGTAAAATATTATTAGTACTTTGGATTGAAGCAAGCACTGAGTGTTATCGTATAGTTCATATATTGTTACAGATGATGCAGTGACTTTGACCGCAAGCACGTGGTCCAGGACTTGCAAAAGTCTATCACAAAAGACTGAAGTGCGGGCCATGTGTATTCCTGTCTGATGAGTTCTGAGGTCTTATTTTGACCAAAATGTCCTGAGAGTACATGGTCATGTTTGTACTGAAGTACTCAGAGCTGGAGATCGTCGGCATCGGGAACGTATATGCGGCCATCGAGGCGGAGGAAGCCGTCCTCAGTTTGCGTCCATTTTGGGCAAGCACTGTGATGGACTCTGAGAAGCTTCATGCCGACATATTAGCTAACCTGGCATCCGATGCCATAGCCGCCAAGCCTCTCGGTGATAGTTTCAATCCAAGATGCCCGGAGGGATTCCGACAGTTGTTGATTAGTGAAAATTGGTCGGAAGTTTTGCGGGTTGACTGAGCCCTAGTCATTACCTCCCTCTTTAAGGTAGACATCCCATTGTCTAGTTAGGGCGTCGGGTTTTGTATGGAGCTTTCCGGGATGGAACTGAATGATGAGGTTAAATTGCGAGAGGAACTCAGACCAGTGGGCTTGTCATTGGGTTAGCAACTTTGTGGTGGCAAAGTACTCCAAGTTTTTGTGGTCAGTGACAACATCGATAGGGGAGCCGGAGCCCTCTAGATAGTGTCTCCAACGTTGAAATGCTTCAAAAATTGCCAATAGTGCTTTATCATGGACATCGTAATTTAATTCAGCACTGGAAAAAGTTTGGGAATGGAAAGCGACCGGGTGCAGGATGCCTTCTTCATCGAACAATGACAGGATTGCGCCGAGGGAATAGTCCGAGGCGTCGGTTGCCACAACCATGGGCCGGTCGGGAATCCAATGCAAAAGAATCGGAGCTGAAGTGAAAGCTTCCTTGAGGTAATTGAAAGACTTTCAGCAGTCTTCAGTAAACGCCCAAGGGGTGCCTTTACAAGTAAGCCGTGATGTTGGAATAGTTATAGATAAAGCGGCGGTAAAAATTGGCGAAGCTGAGGAAGGACTGTATGTCTTTTACCTTCCGAGGTTCAGGCCAAACACGGGTTGTCTGGACTTTGTCTTCAGACATGGTAAAGCCGTTGGTAGACAGCATATACTCCAAGAATTCCATGGAATCTCGGTGCCATTTACATTTATCAGGTTTAGCATAGAGACCGTGTTTCCAAAGACACCGTAATAGTTCACGGATGTATTCCCTGTGTTTGACTGGGTTGTCAGAGTAGATGAGTATGTCGTCAAGATACACGACGACACATACATCAAGCATATCTCCAAAGACATCATTAATGCTGAAAAACCATGCAACTATTGGTTAAGCCGAAAGGCATGACTAGCCATTCGAAAGAGCCATACTGGGTCCGGAATGCTATTTTCCACTCGTCGCCTTTGGCAACTCGGATGAGGTGGAATGCATGCCGAAGCTCAATTTTGGTATAAATCCGAGCCTTCCGGGGTGCATCCAACAAGTCGGTAATTAATGGGAGTGGATAGCGGTCCTTCTTCGTAATCTTGTTGAGTGCTTGGAAATCCACGCAGAGCCGAAGTTCGCCACTCTTCTTTTTGACAAAGAGGATAGGGGCTCCATGGGAGGACCAAGTGGGCCAAATGTAACCCAAGTTCAGGTGCTCATCAATGAAAACTCAGAGCATGGCAAGCTCCAAGGTAGAGAGTGAATATAATGCGGGTTGAGGAGGAGTAGCACCATCCTCTAAAGTGATCTTTAGATCGTAGGGTTGGTGGGGAGCCAAGGCATCACCGTTGGACTTGGTAAAAACATCCGTGAAGTCATGATACTCCTTCATAACATCCTTAAGATCCACCAGATTGGGTTGCACAGAGGCCAAATGGGCTGAAGCCTCGGGTTCAGGTTGTGCCAGGTTTAGCTGGAAACACTGGGAACCCTCTAGTTTGCAAGCATGGTAAAACACTGCTGCATTCAGGAGAGCCACCCGGGGAGCTTCCAGGCTCAGGTTTGGCTCGGTCTCAGCCGTAGAGGTGCGAGCAGCCGGAGCCAGCAGGTTGTCCACAGGACTACCCGGGAGGGTAGTTTGGAACGTAATTCTTCCCAGTACCCAGTCAATCAACGGATTGTAGCAGGTGAGCCAGTTGTGTCCAAGAACTACCAAAACAGACGAATCAAGGGGGGTGACATAAAAGTCTATGGAATGGGTGTGACCATTGGGGAAACAGATAGGTGGTTCTACAGCTTCAGTAATTACCAAATTTGTACTACCATCAAACAAACGGAGTGGGATCGGGTCTACGGATCGGGTTTTCAGGCTATTTCTACTTACAAAAACTGATTCAATGAAACAATGAGTAGAACTGGAATCTACTAGGGCTTTAAACTTTTGGTTGGGGAGCAGAGACGAGGATAAACTAACTACAAGAGAATTCGGAGGACAGAGAGCAGAAGCATTGATTCTTACCTCCCCCAATGCGCAAGCCAAGTCAACATGACCCTCAGTATGCGTGGAGGCCATAGGGCCGCTGACTATTTTTTTGCGCCTGAAGCCGAGCTTTCGGCTTTATCGTCGGACATCTTCCTGTCAGAAGCCATGGTGGGCCGATGTGGCTCTCGGGCAATCTTTCACATGGTGGCCACTCTGCGCACATACTAGGCAGAGGTTGTTATCCATGAGGCGTTGGCGTTCTGCAGGCGTGAGTTTGCCATCCTTGCCAAGTCTGTCTGGTTCGAGTTTTTTCTGACCCTCGGACTGATTGTTCCCTTTCGGCTTGTCCTTGCCTTTGCCTTGGTTGTTACTGGCATTGGCATTGGAGTTGCTGGAACTTTGACCTTTACATCGGTCATTGTTCTGGGAGCCTTAGTTTTGGTTCGCCGAGTTGTCATTCTTGGCCTCGGGTTTGGGAGCGGAATGAGTCTTGCAAGAGAGTTCACTGTGACGTTCCCAATACCTCTGGTCAATTTTCTGTATGAGGTCTCTATAAGGGCAACCTAGGCAGATGCTCTACACTCAAGTGGCGAACTGGCGAAGGGGGATCCAAAGTAAGATAGAGAACTATATACAGGACACAGACATACCTGGCGAAGGGGTATCCAAAGAGAAAACTCTAAGGAACCCCTTCGCCACCTAACTATGACTATAAGTAAACTCGGGCATGCTAGCCTGATCACCGAATGCCTGAGTTACAGAAGCAATCACACCAGCGATAACAGGGCTGGACAGATAAGGAAGGAATGATGGTGGAAGGGGCCAGAACAGGAACGGAAATAAATGGAACACAAGACAGAAGGATGCCGAAGGCCAGGAGAAGTTCAGGGGCCATCAACAACACGCATGCGATAATGCGTGCGATAATGCGCACTGCGATAAAGCCTGTGATTAGTGTTCCCTTGACAGTCTCGGAGGTTATCAGCGGTTTGGGGCTTGTCAAAGTGGACCATTTCGTCCTTGATTTGCTTTGGGAAAGCCAAATAGGCTCGGCGATGAAAAGCCGAATCATTATACTGGAGGATGGATGCAAGCCTGTAAAATTCGATGAAAAACTGAGTTGCCTTGTGGTTGTCCTTCATGACCAAATTCTTGAGCTCAATTTCAGCATTGGCAACCTGATCGTAGGGGCCGAAATTCAGATAGAGCTCTTCCATGAATGCCGTGTAATCCGAAGCCCATGCAGGTTCATCAGCAGGGTCATCTGCAAGGTAGGGCTCGAACTAATCCAGAGCCGTTCCCTTGAGGAAGGACAAAACATAGTTCACTTTCGTAGAACCATCTCGGAATGCTTGGGGTTTGGCACAGAAATGCAACGTGCACTGGAGAAGAAACCCTCGGAGCTTTTTTGGGTCTGAGCCATCAAACTGGTCGGGTTCCAAAGTTTTGCTTTCGAGTCACTTCAGTCTCCACCACCACCAAGCCCATTGTCAGCGAGCCTTTCCAAAGCCGTGAGCAGTAGCCCAACCTGTTCCTCGCTGTTTGCTGCTGCATTCGGGTTGGGGAGGTCTCGGGCCTGCTACGTCGAGATCAGAAATATGCTCGGAACCGGAATTGGAATTATCGCCACCTCCACCACCATCACCAGGATCGCTTGGGTCGGGGGGTTCAGCGCTCGGTACCTTGGGAACTTCGCTGACACGCCCTTGGCCAGCACCTATAACTCAGTGCCGGGGTGCAGGTTGAACTGATGGGGGGTTGGAATACCGGTGACCGAACGGGGGGTTTTCCAGGACGCTCGAAGCACCTCGTGCATGCCGAGCTTCGATTGTCGCATTACGCGCTGCCTTCAGCATGGGTGTATGATTGGGTGATTGGCATTCTGACCAAAGAGTGTAGGAGTTCAGATATACTGTTTAGGTTGTGTTCGTACTGTAGTTCAGCTTTACCAAAGCTGAACTCGGGTCTTGGGTCGGAGGGATTGGGTGATCGGCATTCCGACCAAAGAGTGTAGGAGTTCAGATATACTGTTAAGGTTGTGTTCGTACTGAAGTTCGGCTTTACCAAAGCCGAACTCGGGTCTTGGGTCAGAGGGCTTGGCTTCAACCTCGTGGGTTGCACCCACTCAGTGTTCCGCCCTAATTTTGGGAGTGGTCTCAGCTTTAAGCTGAGATATGGGTTTTGATATCAAGTAGAGGGTCTCAAGTACGATAAGCTAATTCAATATCTGAACTGAGGAGCTACTGTACATGGAACTGGAGGTGTATATAGTAAAGTAGCGTGCAGGGTTGCGAACAGAACATGATTGGATCAATGGTCAGGGGAACAAGGGTTGGGCAAATGGGGAACTAACTAAAAAAGGGAATCAGGGGTGATTGGAAGTGCGTGTAGAGGACAGGAATTATATGCAGTAGGTATGGACTTGTTGCTCAAAAGAATAGACTAGAAATTAATTCACTCTCTCAGTGAATTTAGTTGTCACTATAAATATATTATACACTACCTAGAAATTAATTCACTACAGAGGATTTCTAGGTCAATAAATCGAAAGAACACTAGACTAATTTACTTGCCTCTCTCAGTGAATTTAGTTGTCACTGAGAGAGGGGGAAATCTGTCTCACTGTGCATGTACTATTACCCGGCTCTTTAGCGCCCAAGAGCTCGCGCGTCGAAGTCGTTTCAGACTCCGCTGGCCTGTGAAAATAGAAATAACAAAATAAAATGGAGAGGTAGGGAGTGACTGGAAAATTTCGAAAATAATCAGAGAAATGGATGCATGGTACAAGAACAATGTGAGAAGAGATTGAAACACCATACAAGAAATCGAATATATTATGCTTGATTTTGGTGCAGGAGCATAAATGCACCCAACACGCCCCCTCAAGCTTAATATATTCCGATTCTCTCATTGGGGATCTTCACCCTAGGACTAGGACGTCCTTTAGTGAGGATATCTGCCAACATTTGTTCGGTTGGCAAATAAACAAGCTTGGCTTCTTGATTTTTGATTATATCTCGAAGGAAATATAATCTGATGTTGAAATGTTTGGTTCTCGTGTGTTTTTGAGTGCCATATGTGATTGTAATGACTGATTGATTGTCTGAATAAACTTGGATGGGTCTGTTCAGTGGTTGGAATATTTCAGAAATAAAATGGCGCATCCAGAGAGCCTCTTTGCCCGCATGGGTCAGGGCGACGAATTCAGCTTCAATTGATGAGAGGGCTACTATGGACTGTTTCTGGCAACTCCATGAAACAGTGCCCCCATCAATCTGAAATAAGTATGCTGAATACGAACACCTATGACTCTGTGAACCCCAATCCGCATCTGAATACCCCATCAAGCCGTCTCTATTTCTTCCAAGTGTCAGTTTGTAATGCTTCGTGCCTTTCAAATATTTGAAGACACATTTAACTGCATTCCAATGTGTGCCACCTGGATTTTCGAGGAATTGCGAGAGCAATGACACCGCAAATGCAATGTCAGGTCGAGTGGCTACAGCTGCCCACATCAGTGATCCTATGGCTTGCCTGTATGGAAACTTCGACATGGCTTTCTTGCCTCTCTCTGTAGAAGGACATTGGTCTTTAGATAATTTTACGGCTGGATCAAGAGGCATAGCATAAGTTTTCGCATCTTCGAGATTGAATTTTTTGATGATCTTCTCGATGTATGCGGGTTGTGAAATTGCAATGGTTTTCTTCTGCCAGTCCCTTTCGATTTTGAGGTTCAATAGCCAATGAATCTCGCCTAGATCTTTCATACTGAATCTCTGAGCAATATCTCATTTGACTTCGTCCAGGACTGACTGATTCTCAGCTGTGATGGTGAGCTCGTCTACAGCTGTTGCAATGATCACATGCCCCTTTCCGCCACATCTATAAAATACAGCCCCATCTGTGGCTGACGTAGTGATCATATCCATACGGCTGCTTCATGTAAATAGGTTCAGGCAGTGTAGCATTGAGGTATGCATAGTCCACGTCCATTTGATGAATAGGCCAGTCATTCCTAGCAGCAATGGCGCATATGATCCGCAGGGAGGATAACCAAGCAACAGGTGAGTATGTCTCATCATAGTTGACTCCAAACTTCTGTGTGAAGCCTTGGGCGACCATTCTCGATTTAGGTACTATTGGTTTCCCTTCTGGATTACGCTTCCAAAGGTAGACCCATTTGTTACCGACAATATTGGCTCCAGGAGGTGGTTTGGCTCATTCCCACGCGCCCTTGTTGATTAGGGCCTCGTACTCTTTGTCCATTGATTTCTTCCACATAGGATTATTCAGAGCTTCGTCTGCATTGCTAGGTTCAATTTGACTCAAATCCGGTGCCTTTTTATTGTTTTGACCGTCGGTTGGAAACGCACTGATGGCAAACTCATAGCTACTGATGCCATCAATCTCGGAGGATAATTCTTGGTTGAATAAATCTTCTTTATGGTCCTCAACGTCCTCGTAAGCTAGCGTAGTCATATATGCGCCAGCTTGTCTCTGAGTTTGAGATCTTGTTACGGGACCTGTTGGGGCCGGCTGCAATTGTTGTTGACAGATCCTTTCGCTTCTCCTTATCGGTTCAGCTTCTCTAGGTCTGTCATCAACTGCCTGAATAGGTTGCAGCTCTTCAAGATAGTCCTCTGGTGCACTTTCATCAATTTCTTCGATCTTTGCCTCTTCGCCGACTAAGTGACCGGGCACAGGCACTGATGCCGGAATGGCCTTCTTCTCCTCTCTAGACATAGGTAGCTTGGATTCCTCAATAGAAATGATTGGGACCTTTCCGGAGGATGTTCACATTGACAACAATGTATATTCTTCTAGGATATATTAGATATCTTTTAAAATATCAACCCTAACCAAATTCATAATCCATCATTTTGAGAAACTTGTATATTGTGGACATCCTAAATTTTTTTGATTGTTCTGATATTTTAAAAATATGGTTGTATGTGCTAAAGCATGGTGTGTATTCAGATAACAGGGCAATTTCAGATAGGATTTGGATGACTATATGTTAAACATATATAGCCAAATTTTTAGATGTATGATGATAGAATGTAGAGGCAAGTATGGACAATACCTGTACTATATTATTATATATGGTTGATAGATCTGATTAGAAGGTATGTTTAAAATAATATGCATTTATAGTACAAAGATATATAACTATCGATGTTTAGACAATGGGGTATACACCCTTTCCTGGGGGAGCAGCAGACTGTGAGAAAGAACTTTTAGGGCTAGGATTAAGCATGTGTTACAGATGCTGGCAACTGCCTCAATTGTGATATATTTTATGAAATATAGATGAGCTAAGCTATATATACATATATATGACACTTATAAACATCCTCCTCCCTTCTTCATCTCTGAATCAAACACAATGTTCCATTTGACAGAAACTTTGTGCGAGTCAGGCCAATAAACATAATGACCATGACTCTGCGCAGAAATTCCTATCCACCGAGCTCTCTTGGCACGAGCTGCCAATTTATCTCCCTGAGTGACTTTAACGTAGATTTCAATTCCCCACGCGTGAATGTCTTTGAGATTCGGTTTCTCATGGTGAATCATCTCGTAGGGCGTTTTATCCGGTAGAGCTCTTGTATGTGTCCTATTCCTAAGATAATTGGCATGGTGTATCACATAGCCCCATAATATCTTAGGGAGGCCTGATTCCAGCAGCATGGCACGAGTTCTCTCACTGAGAGTTCGGTTCAGACGTTCAGCAATACCATTAGACTCTGGTGTGTCATGTACCGTCAACTGATGCTTCATGCCTTGTTTGGCTAGATGCTGTTCAAATTCAGAGCTCGTATACTCACCCCCTCGATCAGAAACAAGTGCCTTGATGTGCACATTTCTCTGTCGAAGCATTAAAGCCTCGTAGAGCTTGTACTTTGAGAATGCTTCTGATTTGTTCGCCATGAGATAAATCACCGATTCTCTTGAGTAGTCATCGATAAAGGAGACATAATATGACTTTTTATCGATCGTGAGGTGTCTTGCAGGTCCCCAGACATCAGAATAAATTCTGTCACCGAATTTTGATGTTCGGTCTCTGGGTTCTCGAGGAAGAGGTTTGCGTGCAATCTTGGCTTGAATACACGCATCACAGAAAATTCTATCGCCTGTGGAGCTCAGTTCAATGCCCAATATCATGCCACAATTTAATAGATGTTGTAGGGACGTCTGTGAGATGTGCCCCATTTTTTGATGAATTTCCATGGCAGACAAACACATATGGGCTTGAGCACTTGGTGACTGGAGGTCTAGTCGATATAAGCCATTGACCTTCGGTGTTTGCATCAATACCTTTCCAGCAGCGTTAGATATTGTGCATTTCTGGCCACCGAGTCGAATATCATAGCCAGCATCATCGCACCGACCGATCGAGACGAGGGTAGCAGCAATCTTTGGTGCATAGTATGTATCTTGCAACATGACTTCTACTGTTTTATCTCCAACCTTGTTGGATAATACGAGCAGTCCTGAACCAAAGGCATCAAAGGTTCCTTTGTTGGCTGCTCGGATGGCCCTCAGCTGTGAGAATTGACAGTAGTTCCTCAATAAATTTTTGTGAGGAGTCATATGCGATGTCGTTCCGGTGTAGAGTATGACTATAACTCCTGAGGATGTGCTCAGATTGAAATTAGAGCACTCGTCGAAATTGGTGAAGGCAAGATGCCCATCATCACTTTCCTCAGAAGAGGACTCTTCTTCGGCAACATTCGCTTTTGCTTTACCCTTCTTCTTCTTCTTTCCTTTGGCTTTTTTCTTCTGACGTGGTCCTTGACCTTCTTTACCACCTCCTTTAGCCCAGCAATTTTCGATGGAATGTCCAGGCTTTTTGCAGTTGGTGCATATATGCACCTTCTGCCCCTTCTGGTCCTTCTTAGTAGATGAACCAATAAACACCTGCTCTTCTTGCGGGAGTGTTTTCTTCCTGTCATACTGAGCCTTTAGTACCCTAATAATATTATCAGGGACTACTGGCATCCCGCATTTTTCAAGCGAAGTGGTAAGGGCGTTCATGACTGCCTCATAGGATGGTGGAAGTGACGCAAGGATAATGTCTGTGAATCCTTCTTCAGAAACTCTGGCTCCCATCTCATTAAGATGAGAATATAGGTCTTGGGCCTTGTCCAAATGATCTCTCAAGTCTCCATCCTCAGGACATCTCATACTGCGGAGTTGTCTCTGCAGGCTGGTGAGGACCATCTTGGGCTTTTTGGTCATTTCATTGACCAGTGCATCCCAAGTCTCTTTTGCTGTCTTTTGCTTCTGTAGCATCAGAGCTAATGACTCTGACACTGAGACGATAATTTTGGTCTTGGCTTGTCCTTCTCTAGCAAGATATCTCGAGTGACTCTCCCTTCTACATGCTTGAGTAGATTTTTGGACTCGAAATAGCTGATGAGAGTGGCTCGCCACAATGGCCAATTACTTCCATCAGTAGCAAGCTTCTCAACACCCAATATCTTCTCAGAAGTGTCTCCAGGGCCCATAACCCTGTAGAGGACAGGAATTATAGGCAGTAGGTATGGACTTGTTGCTCAAAAGAATAGACTAGAAATTAATTCACTCTCTCAGTGAATTTAGTTGTCACTATAAATATATTATACACTACCTAGAAATTAATTCACTACAGAGGATTTCTAGGTCAATAAATCGAAAGAACACTAGACTAATTTACTTGCCTCTCTCAGTGAATTTAGTTGTCACTGAGAGAGGGGGAAATCTGTCTCACTGTGCATGTACTACTACCCGGCCCTTTAGCGCCCAAGAGCTCGCGCGTCGAAGTCATTTCAGACTCCGCTGGGTGCAGCCGCTTGTGAAAATAGAAATAACAAAATAAAATGGAGAGGTAGGGAGTGAATGGAAAATTTCGAAAATAATCAGAGAAATGGGTGCATGGTACAAGAACAATGTGAGAAGAGATTGAAACACCATACAATAAATCGAATATATTATGCTTGATTTTGGTGTAGGGGCATAAATGCACCCAACAGTGCAAAGGGGAACCCGAAGGAAAGCCGAGAATAACCCAAGGTTCCTGAATGAGAGCCGAAGCCAAGATTCAGTCCAGATATGAATGGATCGGATCGTAACAACATTGCATGATGTCACAAATGCTGCATTGCCACCCGCAGGGTTATGAAGTCAAGGTAAGCCTGAAAAAATATGTACATGTATTTATTGTAAATATACATTATATACCATAGTTTAGATGGTTACAATCAGCATTTAAGGCCTTGTAGAAAGCTAAAAGGCTGGAAAGGCTCAATTAGTATGCAGCCCTCCCCCCTTCCCGAAACCATTCAGTATACAATCCCATTAGTTTTCAACCATTTATACATGTATATTACTCTAGTCTGAGAATGCTACATCCTCTGCTTATGCTATATTGGTAGCTTTTTTTTTTTTTTTTTTTTCATCCAATTTAACATCTTTTGGGGCCATACCCTATATAAGACGATGTATACATATTCTTTCTTGTGTCCATTCCTTCTCCCCTTTTGACCTCTTTCTCTGCTTGTACTCTTTGGGCATAGCCCCGAGTGTGTCCATGCCTTTGTGGGCAGGGTGTGTGATGCGTGTCTCTCACCTCGTGTCCCTGTCCTCCTATCTTTTGCCTGTTCTCTCCTTGCATGGCGGCATTGATATGTCCCTGTATTGCTTCTCGAAGTGCTTGGTGTCATGTATGTATCTGAATAAGTGTTCCGTCGCCTTATGTCCTCCCAATAACGTCTTGACCAACTTGGCCCCTCTCTTCAACTTTCTCTCTAGCCTCCTTCTCTGCTCTCTATAGGCTGGGCAGTGGAATAGGAAGTGATGTACCATCTCTGGAGTGTTCTTGCACGCTGGTCATAAGGGCGATTCTATCTTCCCTATCTTGTGTAAGTGCTTGTTTAGCGCAATGTGCCCTGTTCTCAGTTGCACAAGCAGACTCGCTTGTTTGCACGGCATGTCTTTTGTGATCTTTGAGAACGCTGCCGATGGCATCATGGGGTCAATCTCATGTGCATACACAGCTCTGGGGGACTTAGCAAATTTGCCCCTTGCTTCCTGCTCCAGCTTCGCATTGTGTCGTTGGACCTCCGCCACTCTGCTTACTGGTAGCATTCCCCGACACTTGACCGGTATGTGCCGCTCATCACTAGTTTGTCCTTCCACTGCTCTCTTTGTTTTAGATTAAGATGTTAGATTGTGTGTTAGCAAACAGTTTCTATTGCTCAGGGGTTGGGACCGCTATGTCTGTCCCCCTCCTGTGTGCTGACTAAGCCTCTCGAGGCGCATCCGGCACTGATGGGTGGAGGTCACGTGACCGTGTCGACAAGAGAATGGTCTCGATCTAAGGGACAACTAAGTCAAAAGGCTTCGTTTTTGAGGTAGTCTAGAGTAAACAGTAATAGTGAACTCTCAACGAAGAATTGGAGTAAACTATCGAGATCTAAGCTCTGTAGCTATCAAACAAGACTACAGTGACTTCAAGGAGTGAAACAGTTGATTCTGGATGATTGATTCATACATTCATAGTAGCTACTTATACTATATTAGGAGGGTGTTTGGAATTACTATAATATCAGATGTTTACTAATAAAAGTGGTGATGTTCCCATAAAATTCCATCTTTTTAACAAGGGAATAGAACAAGGGCGGAATGTCAGAAATATCAGAGGGGCGGAAAGTGTTGCGGAACTGAAGGTCGGAAGTCGGAAATGAACAGTCGTAACAGTTTCCTTGACTCCGACTTTGTTTTGAAGCATAAGCTTCCGACCCGCAATATTCAGACAATTCTGCTCTGCCTTTTCTATGGGTCATCCAATAAGGCAATATCACAAGTCGTAGACCTGTCTATCCTTTTCACTACTGGGGACAACCATGAAGTTATGTTTTACATTACTCCGCTAGATGCTAGCTGTTCCATTGTACTAGGACACAATTGGCTCACCCACTATAATCCGTCAATTAACTGGGCATTGGGTCAGATACAGTTCTGTACCCAGGATCATCTTCTGTCTATTCCAATGTCGTCCACAAAGATGGCTAAAACCTCTTCTGCAACTCCACTCGCGGATTCAGTTCCGCACTCCGGTCCCGCTTTAGCAACTCTGTTTCGACGATTTCGACGCCCCAGCCAGAGTGGTCGGCTGGGGAATGGACCAAGGGTGTCCAGTCTCCGCGATAGCGTATCAGTTCTATAACACAGATCTAATCGAAACGATCAACCGGAAGAACAGGGAAGAGTGTGTAGGTTTCATCGATGACACAATGCTGATGGCAGAAGGAAGAGACCTACAGGAGGCATTCGACAAGTTGAAGAGCACCATGTGCAGAACGGACGGAGCCAGCGACTGGGCAGAGCGACACCAGTGCACTTTCGCGGTGGACAAGTTCGGGCTCATGGGACTCACCAGGAGACGTGAGCGGGATCCGGGAAAGCCTAACAAGAGCAGGCCGATAACCAGACCGTCCATAGCGATAGGTCGACAGGTCATAGAGCCCATAGCCGCCCATAAGTTCCTAGGTGTGATAATTGACCAGGAACTGCGGTTCAAGGACCACACCAACTACGCGTTGAAGAAGGGGGACATGTACATTGCACAGTACAAGAGACTTGCAAAGCCAACAAAGGAGACGACAGCTAAGTACATGAGAAGATTTTACCTAGCTGTAGCGATCCCAAGGATGCTGTGATGTCTTCCTCATCCCAGGCACAAAGCACAGCAAAGGGACAAAAGGAAACATAAACAAACTTGCGAGGGTGCAGAGACAGGCAGCGATAGCCATAACAGGAGCAATGACCACAACGGCGAACGACATACTCGACGCCACGCCAATCTCCACCCATTCCCACTGCTAGTCACGAAGATCATCCATCGAGCGATGACGAGGATAGCTTGCTTGCCGTCAACACACCCATTAGCGCCTAAGGCCCGCAAGGCAGCAGTGAGATACGTACGGAGGTATAGGTCGCCATTACATGAGATCTTCCATGCATTCGAACTACGACCAGAAGCAATGGAAAAGATCCAAACTGTCGTGCATGGGCCGAAATGGGTGCCGTCGTTCCAAATAGGTATACCCAAAGACAAGCAGCAAGCGATTGACGAGCTCTTGACAGATCCTGCAGATGTCGTAGTCTACACAGACGGGTCGTGCATAGAGGGAGGGGTAGGGGCGGCAGCAGTACTATACAGGGGGGGGGTGGAGAAACACGTGGTGAGACTATACTTAGGGGAGGAGCACGAACGCACGGTATTCGAAGCAGAGCTAGCTGGGGCGGCCATGGGAGCCAAACTGCTGAACACTGAGAGGGCGAGGAGGTATGTTATAGCGGCAGACAATCAAGCGGCCATACAAACCACCAGAAGGGAGAAGGCAATATCGGCGCAGTTCCTGATAAATGCGCTACACAGGCAGATCCAAGGTGTCACAGAGCAGCAGCCTGGGGCGAAAGTGATAATGAGGTGGGTGCTGGGGCACAAAGGGGTAGAGGGAAACAAGAGGGCGGATGAGGAGGCCAAGAGAGCGGCAAGAGGGGAGTCAAGCGAGGAGAGATTCGTGCCAATTGAATGCAGAGGGATCCTGCCCAGGAGCAAAGCGGCCGAGCTACAGCGCTTCCAAAGAAGCATATGGCAGGAGGCGAAAGCAATGTTCGATAGGTCCCTGCGAGCATGCATAGCGCACAAGATCGACTGATCCATCCCCTCTGCGGCATACGCCAGACTCAGCCAAGAACTACCAAGAAGACACACTAGCATTCTAGTGCAACTCAGGACCCGACACGCGGTGCTCAACAAGCACCTACATAAAATAGGGAAGGCAGACTCACCGCTGTGCCCAGCCTGCGAGAAAGCGGAGGAAACAGTATACCACTACCTCTTCAGATGTCCGGCGTACGACAAGCACAGACAGGAGTTATGGAAGCAGCTGCGGAGAGGAGCCACAATGGCAGAAACTCTACTGGGAAGGCCGAAGGCGATGAAACACTTGTTCAGGTATATTCAAGCCACCAAGAGATTCGCTAAAACGCATGGAGAGCTGACGTTGCCACCGCAACGGGAGGAGGGCAGGAGGTAGAAGGTAGAACTGGGGGGCAGGCAGGGAGGGGTGCGATCAATTATAAAACCTCGCCAACCAAAGGCATGGACAAGCTCAGGGCTTCGCCCGCAGAGCACAAGCGGAGATAGAGGCAGAAAGGGCAGAAAGAGCAATCCTGTAGACTGGGGCTTTGTAGAAAATTTGTCTTACATAGGGCCTTGCCCCAAAAGACATAAAATTGGATATAAAAAAAAAAAAAGAAAAAAAAAAAGGGGTTAGGCATCCCCAATGGGAAAACAACAACGCACATTACCTTGCGCGACGTGCTGTATTGCCCGGATCTGGCATTCACATTGATATCCCTCACGCGCTGCAACACGGCCGGTTACTCAGTCCTCCTGAAGGACTGACAATGCCTGATCCGAGATTCCAGAGGAGCGCTGCTGGGGCAGGTCCCACTCTCGAATGGGCTCTACAAGGTAGAGCATAAGTCTGTGGCTGCACCGGCAAATGTAGTAAGAAAAACGGTCACCATCGACAAGCTGCACTGGCGCATGGGCCACATATCCCCACTGATCGCCCGGAAACTCGTCCGGGACGGTACAGTAACAGGGCTAGACTTGGATGCTTCCAGTCAGCCGAGCTTTTGTAAGGCATACCGCGCAAGCTAAGCCTACACGCAAGCCGGTCCCGCAGGCGCGGGATGGACTGTGGGCCTCCACCTTCGGTGAAAAAGTCCACTCAGACATCCAGGGGCCGGCGAACCCACAGAGCTATGATGGCAAGGAGTATTTTGTCAGTTTTACTTTTTAGATTAAGATATCAATTAGTGCCTTTTAACAAGTGAAATCTTTTGCTCAGTGGGTGAAACCACTGTGTTCGCCTCTCTTCTATGTGCTGACTAAGCCCTTCGAGGCACGTCAAGCACTGATGAATGAGGGTCACGTGACCACGTCGACAGAAAAGTGGTGTAGATCCAAGGGATAGTCAAATCAAAAGTGTTCGCTTTTAAGGTAGTATAGAGTAAACAGTGATAGTAGACTCTCAACGAAGATTTGGAATAAACTATCAAGATCTGAGCTCTGTAGCTATCAAACAAGACTACAGCAATTTCAGGAGGCAGAATAATCGATTCTGGATGATTTCGTTCATACATTTGTACTAGCTATTTATACTATATTGATAGTAACTACTAGTGTTCAAGATATTGGATGGATGGGTCGAAAAACTACTTTGTAACTAAGGGGTGACTAATTTATAGTCATAAAGTCATGGGGTGATGGTGATGGTGTTACGATTGTCTGGGGCTTGGAATAGAGATCTGTACCTAGTATACAAAGCCCCTGTCCACATGATGTTAAGATAGTAATCAGTCAGACGTGTCATGGGTTTCAAATAGAAAATGGATCTGAGTTTCCCCTGCCCAGCATATATGCTGGGCTTGGAGATGGGGCTGCTGTCTCTGTGCCCTTCTTGTGGGGCAGCTGATTGAGTATGTATGCTGCAGATGACTTTCTCAGGTCGCTCCACAGCACCCTGTACTCCTGCGCAGTCTATTATTCTCTGCGGCGTTTGGTGCCCGCACCCCTCGGTGCCTATGGCCTGGCGCCTGTCAACGTCATGGCCGATGCCATCACTCGATAGGCGCGCCGTCCCTGATCGACCGCACGTGGTCGACGCTCGAACTCCTGTATATCACCCGATCTATGAGTAATATAGCATGACATAAATTTCATGTGATCGTCGTCTGCACCGACGTCTATCATGAATATAATTTCTGTTTCTTTTGATTTTTCTTTTGATTTTCTTTTCTTTCTTTATTAGTTTCTTTTTATATATAAATGATTTGAAGTGAAATAATTGCGTTTGTCACAACATTACTGATGACCACAATAGGTGGACTTACCTCGTCCCCATGGCAAGGAAGGCCGAAGTGTTCGGCTGCTATAGGCAATACGAGGCGTGGGTCAAGACCCAGAACGGCGCGAAAATAAAACACCTGCAAATGGATCGCGGCGGTGAGTATCTTTTGCAGGAATTCACGATGCACCTTAAGTCAAGAGGGACGATACGGAGTCTTACCGTACATGACACGCCAGAGGAGAACGGGGTGTCGGAACAACTGAATAGAACGCTGTTAGAGCACGCGCGAGCCATGCCCCTGACAGCAGACTTGCCCAAGTTCCTGTGGACCGAGTCAGTGCAGCACGCGGTCTGGTTGAAAAATCGTACCTCGACGCGCGCGCTCGACGGCAAAACACCGTACGAGCTGGTACATGGCGCAAAGCCCGATCTCACGGACCTACCTGAGTGGGGCACAATAGTCTTTGTGCTGAAGGAACACTCCAGCAAGCTGGATGCGAAGTCTGCGCGGTGTGTCACACTTGGTCACGGCAAACAACGACAGCGAAGTCGACTGTTGACATTCCCGCGTTTATCATTTCAGCCATTACTACGGTACTGAACAAGGTGTGATTTCGCCTCTCTCAAGGTTATAGGCATATCTGGCTTCCACTACTGCTCGCAGAGCCCACAAAATACAGGGAGATGATGCAAGTACTATGACGACACCGACGGGGGCATGGAAGACGTCACAGGAAGGCCAATGCCTTCCAGGAATTGCCGTATTTGCAACGCGATGAGGATACTGATCCCATGAAGGAGATAGGGTGGGGCGTTTTCTGTATGAAATTCATGCAGGATGCGATGGCACTGGATGTGCCGCGTGTCGCCGAGGCCGCGGATGACTTCCGGGATGCAATAGCGCGGCCTGGAGAGGGTGAGGAAGATGCGAGTGGCGGGTAGGACGATGCTACTGATGCTGGCGACATTCGGGTCCAGCGTGTTGAGTGGAGGCTGCCGCTTCGCCCTGACCAAGCAGCGGTTTGTCGTGTTGATGTTCCCGGAGTTGTGGGGACATTCTGACCGTGGTGTGATTTAGGTTAAACTGAGGTCCCGTCGCACTACCGGATAGCTCTAGCACATCATTCAAGTCGTTGGAAGCAGCACCCATGGGACGGCTCCCGCACGAGCTGGAGATCGCCGGATACGGCCGCGGCGTGCGACGCCCCGACGCCCCGACGCACGTCCTCGCCGTCTAGGTTGCCCCGGTGCAGACGATTCGTTCTTCCCCGCAGGTCCAGCCTGACGATTCTGAATGAGTGTATCCTGCTTCTCCTCCTGCCAAGCCGCGCATGGCGAGCAACCCATAGCTTCAGCCGCACACATCTCCACAAAGTCACAGTGGAAGGAGATACTCATTAGCAAAAACAGTGCTGGAGCAGACAGACCGAAAAACCGAATGGAGAAGATTCTGAAGAACTTCGGGGTTGAGGAGCATCAGAAAACTTGCAATCGCTGAGATCTGGATGGACGGTGTACTGGAGTTACCCAGCGAGCCGAGTACTCGGGTGCAGAGTCAAGCACCCAAGGAACGCACAGGCAATGCTAAAGCTACGCTATAGAGGAAGCAGGTCGGCGCTGCATTCGAAGGCTCGGATGCAGACAGTGCGATCGAGGGACAATAACAGCACATGAAGATGAAGGGGAAAGGGCCACGGTGTCAAAGGCATTTGAGCAGCGGGACCTTGTCGCCCTTGCATTTGCGGGAGATGACGTTGTGCAGCCCAGGAGCCTTTGAAGGGTTTCGAGACACAGCCAGATGCTCCTCGTGAAGAAGGTCATACACTGCCTGGCTGGTTTTGTCTGTTGCGTTTAAATCCAGGGAAAGCTTGCTTACGGTTGAATTACTCGACAGGGTTCCTAGCTAGGGAGCAGCCGGCGTCAGAACCAACTCGAAAGTCAAAAAAAATCATGAAGAATGTCGCTGGGATAGACCCTAAGGCACGTGCAGACCATGGTAAACCAGCAAGGTGCAGTTCTAGAAAAGCATGGGAATACCACTTGGAACGGAGTGGAATACTTACGAGACTGGGATTCTGTGTATATATAAAGATGATTTAAATAATATAGCTGCGTTTATCACAACAGTTTCTTGGATTGGCAGAATATTATAGTGGCAGAATAATCATTAGGTTTGATCTTATGACTTGAACAATAAGAGCAAAATAAGGTGTCAGAACTGAGGGTTGGAAAATGCTATGGCGTGCAAATGGGACCAGGCTTGACAGGGTATGCCATGTGGAAATCAGAGACGAGTTCAGAGGTGTGGTCGAGTTCCATGGTGGAAATCCATGAGGTCTCTTCGTTGGTGTTTTCATAGCCTGCCCACTTGACTAGGTACTGGAGTTGGCAGTGGTATCGTCTGTCGAGCTTGGAGTTGAGAATTTCCAAAATCTCATATTCCGGTTCTCCATTGATGATGACTGGTGGAGGCAGAGGTTGTTCATGATTTGGAATAATGTTCGGAACTGATGGTTAAAGCATAGAGACATGGAATACTGGATGTACTGTGCACATCTTGTCAGGAAGTCTGAAAGTGAAAGAACGACTGCCAGCCTTATCAATGACCTCGTAAGGGCCAAGGTATTTTTCAGAGAGCTTCTTCAAAGGGCGAGTGGTGCCGAAGTTTTCAGCTTTGACAAAGACTTTATCGCCTATTTTGAATGCCAGTTGCAGAAGATGTTTCCAATCGGTGGAAGTTTGATATCTCTTTTGGGCAGCCGAAATGTTCTCTCAGAGGTGTTGGTGAAGGTCATTGAGTTCCACAATGAATTCTCAGGCTCTGGCAGAGCCAAGGTCACGTTCAGGGTGGATGGCGAGATTCAGGTGATAGCCTTTGTTGGCGTAGATGGGTGAAATTCCAGTGGTGGCAGAAGGCACATTGTTGTAAGCAAATTCCGCAAGCAGAAGAAGGTCAGACCAATTGCTATGTTGGTAGTTGCAATAGATGCGGAGGTACTGCTCGAGGGTCTGATTGGTGCATTCTGTTTGGCTGTCACCTTCAGGATGATAACCAGAAGTGAAGTGAAGCTTCATGTCGAGAGCCTTGCCCAGAGTGTGGAAAAAGGATGACATGAATTCTGATCCGCGGTCGGAAGTGACATGGGAGGGGATTCCATGCTTGGAAAATATGTGGAGCATGAAAAGCTGTGCAAGCTGGGCGGAAGTGATGGTGTCATAGGTCAGAATAAAGATAGACTGCTTTGTAAGGCAGTCAACAATAACTAGAATGGTATCATAGCCAGATGGCTTAGGAAGTTTCTTGATGAAGTCCATGGATATCAAATTCCAGGCCTGTTCCAGGACTGGAAGTTGCTTCAGGAGGTCATAGGGTTTGTGACATTGTGGCTTGGCATGCATACAGGTTGTGCATGACTTGCAGTAGTCTTGGACCATCGTGCAGAGGAGTGGCCAAGTGTAGGTGCGTCAGATGATGTCAAGGGTCTTGTTTTGGCCTTGGTGTCCTGAGAGCAGATGATTGTGGCTTTGCTGGAGTACGCGGAGTCGTAGATCATTGATGTCCAGAATGTAGATTTGGGACTTGTAGCAGAGGAATCCAGCGGAATTGAGGGACCATCTGCCATCAACAGCAATGTCAGTGCCACCACAGGGTTTGCGCCCTTTGAGCTGAACCATGGTTACATGCCACGGATCAACATGCCTATGACAGCAGATACTCCTTTCAAGGGAGTGTCCCAGTTATCCCAACAGGCTTGTGGGAACCTGATGATGGTGCACAATGCAATACTAGAGCATCGTGAAACACAGGTGTTTCACCCAAACAAGAAACACCAGGACAGAGACATGTATGCGGTCGGCGACCGCATATACTTGTCCACTCAAAACCTGACCCTACCCAAAGGAAGATACATTGGCCCGTATCACATACTTGAGGCCCATAACGAGGCCTAAACGGTAACTCTTGAGCTACTGGACAACCTAAAGAACTGGCGTGTTATGCCAGTCTTCCACACTGGCCTCTTAATTTTATGATATATATCAGATTAAAATGTTTTGATAAATGACTTCGATTGCTTAGCGGCTGGGACTGCTATATTTGTCCTTTCGCTGTGTGCTGACTAAGCTCTGTGAGGCACATCCGTCACTGATGGATGCTGGTCACATGACCGCATTGAGAAAAACAGGTTCAATCTAGAGAGCGGCTGTCTCACAAGGCTTCGCTTTTGAGATAGTTTAGAGTAGGCAGTAATAGTAGACTCTCAACAAAGATTTGGAGAAAACTATCAAGGATTAAGTTCTGTAGCTATCAAACAAGACTACAGTCACTTCAGGGGGTGAAACAGTACATTCTGGATAATCGGTTCGTACATTTGTGGTAGCTACAGGTCAAACACCACACAATAAGGAATGCGCAATCAAGTAGCTGCAACCTTAAGCAGGAGGTAGCGTCCCTGAAAGAGGACTTCAGGGCCCTCCACAGCATGCTCAAGACCGAGCGCTCCAGGTCACAGGACCTGGGAAGCCTGGTCCAGGCCTTGCAATGCAAGCTTGTCGCCATGAAGTGAGCAGAGCCTGGCCCACAACCCACGGCTGTCCCATCATCCTGCACGACAGCCCTGCTGCCATTGCATGCTATGGCTGGACTGGTAAAAACTGGATCACCGCTCTGGACCATGCCCCTGGCCAGCCAATGCCAGGCCTTATGGATGGCTAACGCTCCCAGCCTGTCCTTCATGGGCCCAAGCAAGCCACTGGCATCAACAGATGACATCCCCGACGGCTTCTACTCGGACGACCTGGATCTGAAACATTATGATCCAGACTGCCCCCAGCACATCTCAAAGTAGAGATGTGCCTGAGGTTATGACAAACTCGTCACCTATGACCCCATTGGTGACGTATGCAAACATGTCACCCAGGAGTACCTTTCCCATTCACCGAGTCACACAGTTGATGACCCAGCACTAGGGCAGGTGCTGGCCATGGCCCAGGCTGAGTACGTCATGGCAGAGCAAGAGAGGGCCAGACAGACAGTCCTCCCACTCGCATTGTCACTGTCATTGCCCCCACCCTCTCCCAGGGGAAGGGGAATTCATGCCTCTCAGGGACTGTTTTGGAACCCTTCAAGACTTTGGTGTCAGAGCTAACACTTTGGTCTATCAGAACATGTCGTATACGAAACTCAAAGAATATTAAACAATGCTGCAGCACAACTCCAGAAATAATTTAATATTTGTACCTTGGTTGCAATCCGCGTAAAAACTAGTCCAAGTTAATATGGATGGAAGGCAATATGTTTCTTAGCAGCACTGAACAATAAACTAAAAGTCTGTAGGTTCGAGGACGACTATCGGGGTCCAAGTATTCCAAAAAGATAGGAATGGCTTCACAGGAGAGTTTGTAAGTGGACTGACCCGATTAACGTCAATGCACTGCAATAAATGAGCGACTAGGGTTTAAGAAGTGACTTGTGAAAGTCACTGAACAGGAAAGTCACTGATCAGTTCGTCTCGGGTATTGGAGAGCTAATTGACAAGGAAATCGATTGTCAGACTCACTCTGCAGAATTTCACCTGGAGTGTTAGTCCGGGTGGCTAAGTAGAAACGCAACTACTTAACTGAGAATTAATACACTAAGTAAGTGTAATAACCCTAGCTGGGGTTAGCAGCTTAGTAAGCTGTGCAAGCTTGGCAAGTCACACGAGGTACGTGGATAGTAGATGATGATGTATTGGCTGATGAAAGGTGGGCAGTAAGGCCTCCTTTTATATTGTATCTACTATCTATTAATAGACTAGAATGAGTCACGAAGAAATAGGGTAGTGAGTCATTGAGAAAAAGGGTTGTGAGTCAGAGCATGTGTTGGCCAATCACAGTCCACAAATAGGGTGTGAGTCATGCACTGAGGCACACAGAAATGGGGTAGTGAGTCAGAGAGAAAAAGGGTAGTGAGTCAGAGCATGTGTTGGCCAATCGCGGTTCACGATTAGGGAGTGAGTCATGCACTGAGTCATGCAGAAATGGGGTAGTGAGTCAGAGTGAAAAAGGGTAATGAGTCAGAACTCGTGTTGACCAATCGCAGCCCACGATTAGGGGGTGAGTCATGCAGAAATGGGGTAGTGAGTCAGGCATGGCTCACGTCTAAGAATAAGATACACCCTTATTCTTAAAGAGGATTAGCTCAACACAGCCTTTCATTGGTAAGAGGCCTCTCAGCCAATGATACGCCAGAGTCCAAGCATGAGTCATGTGCCGAGCCAGGCTCTGAGTCATGCAGGAGTCATTTCCCAAGTCACAAGACTTTGGACCAATAATACTCCAGCTTGGCAGTGAGTCATGACCCTAATTCTATTTTAGGAGTGTAGTCATGGCACAGCACAGCCTAGCATAGGCTTGTTGCTATGGTAGCATAGGTTGGGCTGAGTTTGTATTGCACAAACTGTGTTGTGGAGGCTTGGGAATACATTGCTATTTCCAGAGTGCTGAGTCTGAACCGGTAGGTTGGCCAGAGTTTGTGGGCGCGTAAGTGTCCACAGGCTCGAGTTCGGGCGCGCGCGCGTCGGAGTTTGAATAAGCAGAGTTGTGGATACATGTGGATTCATAACTCTGCTGCAACAGAATAGAAGTGTTTTGGGCCAAGGACTTCGTTAAAAATGGCTAAAAAATGATAAGAAATTAGAGGAAGTTTAAATAGATCATCCCCAATGATAGCAAAGCCTGTATGCTATATTTTAAGGTCACTATATCGAAAATACATGGAATTTCTCCTATTTGACCGGCAAAGCAGGATCCCATACAGGGACCTTCCATTCTCCGTAACGGGCCGCCTGCCACAGCCTGTTGGAAAAAGGATGCAACAAGAAGCTGAATGGTTCAACCTCTGTGACACCAGAGAAGAGGTTCCGGGACCTCTTGAAAGAGGCCAAACACGCTGCTTCATCATCGATGAAGGAACCGCTGAGGACATCCAGGAGGTGCTCCAGGGCTAGCTGCACAACCCTGAAGGCATCCCACCTGCCATCTGTGACAAGCCGGATGGTAGTCTGAACATCCATGACATGGATGTGTGGATGTGGATGAGAAAGCTTGCACCAAAGAACACCAAGCCTCCCTGCCCCCTCCGATCACAAATGCGCGACCTGTTCTGTGTCATCAACCAATGGCAGGATCTTGTGTCAACCAATGAGATCCAATATGCCATTGGTGACACCCTGAGGGTGTCGGTCACCGCATGTTCCCCATCCAAGGCCAATCGGCCCAGGACATCCCTCTATAGGAGGTCGCCCGCTGGCTAGCCAAACATGGTGGAGTGACCTGGGACAGTGTAATCCATAGTTATTTGTCCAGTGTGAGTTGGCTGGGGCCACCTTCAACACACCTGCCCAGATAGGGCAGGAGAGGCTGCAAGTGGCGGCGCTGTGGGACCGCGACCGAGTGGCATCCATGACAGCCGTGGCCTCAACAGCCACCAGAGCACAGCTAGACCACGAGCTAGCTGTGACTCGAGGTCCAGTACCAGCCCACGACCCAGTTGCCAATGTCACCTTTCGGCAGGACATGGGCACCAATTCCCCACCCAACATCCCTGCCGACAGCCCAGGTCTTCTGATGGACATGCAATCATCACCAGCTCCCTACTCTGACATTCATATGTCAGATGCGGATTCTGATGATCTCACCAGGTCCCTCTATGAGGATACCTGAGTTGTTCATAGAAGGGGAGGGTGTAAATACCTTATTTACCCACATTGCCCTTAAGGCAATGCACGCTGCTGGATAGATTAGTGGATCCCTTTGGATCCACTGTGTAGTTCTTGTGTGGGAACATGCAGCAGTTCCCCAGATCATCTGACCTTACACAGTCACTACGTAGCACACGGAATAACCACACCTTGGTCGAGTTCCGTTTGCCCTTGTGATACAAGGCCCTAAGATCTACTCTCTTACACACTTCCACCAGTTCCACTTGCTTATTCACCTCCACTGTGCCTCTGCACTTCCAATTTTGGAACAACATCAGAAGTGAAGTGGTTCATGTAGTAAATAGCATCCAGCATTGGGCAAGGTTTGGGCAGGCCAAGGGAGGGTCACTGGTGAGTACCAAGCATGGCTCTGGCCCATTGTTCAGATACACAAAGAGGTTCAAGGGAATGTACTGAGACTTGGTCAAGAGGGAGGGAGGTGGAGCAATAGCGAGGAGGGAAAAGGACATGCAAGCACAAAGGAGCAGACCATGTGCAGGGCGCAGCACTCACCCCACCACCAATTGCATGGACACACCAAGGCATTGCCCACAGAGCACAAGCAGAGATAGAGAAGGACAGGTGAGATAGCACACATGTTGGCCAGGTCTTTGTAGCTACATCTTACATAGGGCAATGCCCCAAAAGACAATAACTTAGATGGAAAAAAAAAAGGCTCTGGTTGCAGTCAATTATCATGGGCTCACCGGCAGTGGGGAATCTTCAGACTTTAGAGCCTGCACAGGACATATCTTTCGGCTTTGACATCGGGCTTCAACCACATATGAAGCTGGGCCTATTATAGGCACCTGCTGAACCCCCAGGACAAGATTTGGCATGGCCCAGAGGCAGTCAGAGACACACAGTCTGAGCTCCACCCTGCACCCCTGGCCTTGTCTCTCGGGTTTGCCACTGGGCTTCAACTACGCTCAACCGGAACTCAATTTCGGTTTCACACAGGGCATATGAATCTGCAGCTTATATGGAGTATAATTGTAATGTCTGTCTATGTAGCTCACACTCTTTTCAATATGTAGCTGCCTATGAAACATGGCTCAGCTTGTAGGCTCTCAGCGATGCTTGCTTCTGCATCATGGAACACTCAAACAAACTTTTTATCTCCGCAGAAGCACCAAAGTGGAAGGCAAACTCAAATTGTTGCGGGAGAATCCGGAGCAGCCTCTCGCCAAGACCAAGGTGGAGACTGCACATATGTATCTGTATCTACGTCCGATGTCGACCATGTAGGAGCATATGTATCCGCATCCAGGTCCAATATCGGAATTTTGCACCGAACATCCACTGAAACATCTCGCTCTATTAACAATGGATGCACGTCAAGCATACGCTGAGCAAGCTCATGGACGTCGACAAACTGTCTGTGCCTGGTGGCCAAAAGCTGGATGTCCAGTTTCTGCAGGTTCCGAAACTTTCCTGCAAGGATGCAGTCAACTTGGCCCCAAGCAGAAGCTGAGCACATGTCCCTAAACTCATCAGTGTCAAATAGCACTTCGAGTTCGATCTGCTCTAATTTGTTAGAAGTGCCAATATTAGAAAGGAGCCGTAGAAGCCAGGCCTGCCCGAATGAATCCGACTCCATTGAGTTGAATTGCGTACAATCGATATTGGTCAAACGTAGGAAGGTAATATTGGAGTTAAACTCCAGTTTGATGTCGAAATGTAAGTTTTCAACAGCTAAGCCTGTAAAGTCAAACAATCTATTTGAGTTCAAGCTAGGTGGTCACTCACGTGGAATTTGCTTGCTAGGTGGCAGGTAAAATTCGAGATGTTTGAGTGAGCTTCCAATTTTGCGAAGCAGGCGGTTTAAAGATTTCTCGTCGTGTTGTCTGGAATCAACTACACGCAAAGTCTGTATGTGCGATATTTCATATGGCGATCGAGGCCCAAGAAACCAGTCGATGTGGCAAGAACTGTCTCCAAAGTCCAAATCTAAATTCAGGCGAGAAAGGCAGATCCGCTGCCTTGATTCATCGTCATTTCCTTCTTGATCTCCTTGCATCAAGAGGTTCTGAAACTGCCACGACGGCAAAATGACATAATTTAACGATAAAGCCATTAGACTTTCGGCGGAACATAGAAGGCTCACGGCGTTGGTGCTTTTAAGGTTAATAATATTGAGTGTTAGGGACGTGAGCGAGGGTAGCAGGAGGGCCGATCGAAGCGATTGGCGAAGATCTACTCCCAATTCATCCAAATCCAGCTTGCGTAGCTCTATGCTCTGGAGCTTGTTGAGCTTGCGTAACACCGCCGCGGGGAGTGATTGATCCATACACCGGTATGCCTGTTTCCTAGCTGCCCATCGGTCTCCACTCAAGTGCACCTTCAGCTCTCGGATGTAATTGGCAAGATGAGGAGAACTGAGGAAAGCTTGAGCCTTTCTCTCGCAGTCATCTCCGTCCAGAAAAAACATTACCCGATGGAAAAGATGACGTTGGCCAGAGGGAAGCCAGGAATGGCAAACCAGCGAACACGCAATTAAACCATCGCGGTCATGGTCCTCGTAGAGATTATCGGTAACGGCATCAATCAGCTCTCATGGTAGCGTACTCGCCCTCATGCTTGAAAATGTCTTTGCGCTAAAAACCGGTTATCTCAGTGAACGGCAGTTTCACTGAGGTGCGACAATATTCTAGCGAGCTTATATAATAGCGTCCTGGTCCGTGCGTTCTCTGCTTACTAACACTAACGCTAACACTCCCCCTTAAGCTGAACGCACTCCAACAGACATTCGAAGGCGAGCGAGCTGTGGAGCCGGCAGGGCCTTTGTGAGCATGTCCGCCGGCATGTCAGTTGTAGGGCAGTAGTTGATGGAAATCAGGCCGCGTTTGACCACATCACGGATGAAGTGGTATCGTACGTCAATATGCTTGGTGCGTGCCTTGTATTGGTCGTTCTTCGAGACTGATATCGCTGATTGGTTATCGCAGTACATGGTGACGGGCTGTGTGAGAGGACGGGCGATTTCAGCGATGAACATGCGAATCCACAGGCCTTCTTTCATTGCGTGAGTGGCAGCTATGTATTCTGCTTCCGTTGTAGATAACGCGACGATGGACTGCTTCTTTGAGCTCCAGGAAACGGCACCTCCGTCTATGGTGAACACATAGCCGGATATCGAATATCGATGGTGCTGTGAGGCTCCATCGGCATCCGAAAACCCTTCAAGTCCGGTGCGTTCTTGTTTTCCTGGTTTCACCCATGTCCACCGATTCCTGACACCGATCACCAGCTTCTGGTCGATCGTTCCTTTCAGGTAACGAAAAACTCGCTTCACCTCTTCCCAATGAGGCCGTCCCGGATTCTGCATGAATTGCGACAAGAAGGTGACGGCGAACATGATGTCCGGCCTCGTTCCGAGGGCTGCGTACATTAGGGATCCGATGGCCTCGCGGTATGGGACTCCCTGGACGGCTTCATAGTGGCGCGGCGTGACAGGGCATTGAGCTAGGCTCAATTTGTGATGCGGGTCAAGTGGGGTTGATAGGCCCTTTGCATCTTGTAGTCCAAACCTTTCCAGTATCTTTGTAATATACACGTGCTGCGAGAACGATATTGTTTGAGCCTTCCTGTCCCTTGCGACTGCGATGCCTAGCATCCAGTGTAGGTTGCCTAGGTCCTTGATTTTGACCTCCTGGCTAAGTTCCGACTTAAACTCGTGGATGACCTCTCTCGAGCTTCCAGCGATGGTCATGTCGTCGACGTCTGCAGCGACAAATAGACTGTTATTGTCTTCATGCTTAAAAAAAACGGCGTGTTCAACCCGGCATCTCCTAAACCGGAGTTTGAACATGATCGCGCACAGGTGGTCGTACCACTCGTGCCCGGACTGTCTCAGTCCGTAGATCGCTCGTTTTAGGAGGCATACGTGGTTCTCTTTGCCTCGAACCTCGTATCCTCTGGGCTGGCGCATGTAGATGGTCTCCTTCAGCCGTGCATTGAGGTAGGCTCCTTCCACATCTGTCTGCTCCAATTCCCAGTCATTTCTGACCGCCAGGGCCGCGATGATCCGAATCTCTGAGAGCTTCGCTGTCGGCGTGAAGGTCTCATTGTAGTCTAGGCCTTCGACTTGCGTGAACCCCTGGGCGACGACCCTGCTTTTGCGGCTGACAAGGTTGCCGCTCACGTCATGCTTATAGTGGAGAACGATCCGACTTCCAACGATGTTCGCGTCCTTAGGTGTCTCTACCAGTTCCCAGGTACCAACCTCTTCATGCTGTTTCAACTCCTTTTTTATTGACGCGTCCCATTCTAGCCAATCGTCAAGTTTTCTAGCTTCTTCAATGTTCTTGGGGTCATTTCTCACGCTTTGTGCTGCCATCATTGCGTACTCCATATAATCCCCCTCGAGTTCGACGTCGTCGCAGTCTGAATCGACGGTGCACTCGGAATCATGGAAGGCTGCCATGGCAGCAGTCTCCCTGGAGTCTTGGGGTGGGATCGGCATGCCACGTGGATACACAGGTGCGTTCGCGTGTCCAGAGCTCGTGCCCTGGCCCGGAGCAATATTGCGGACATACGCTGACGGTTTGCGTAGTCTATGTCCGCGCCCTTGCTCGGGTTCCGTTGCAGGTTCAGGCGGCTCGAAGCCTTCGAGCGGGTCGACTTGCAGTGCTTGCGGCGGATGTGGAGCTATGTCTTCGCTCATATTTTCTTGAGGTAAGTCGTGACTTTGGTTTGGAGCAACACGCTGACTGCGCTGTGTGCTCTCCCCCTCGTTCTCGGCCGATATATCGCTCGGACCAACGGTGACGTTATTATCGAACGCAATATTGCGTTCGTCTGTCACTTGTTGTTTCCCCGGCCAATAAACTCGGTGAGCTTGACTTTGCCTGCTATACCCAACCCAGCGTCCTTCGTCTGCCTTCGCGTCAAGTTTCCTGCGATCCTCCTTCAGCACCCAGACCTTGGCGCCCCATTCCGGTAAGTTAGACAAATCCGGTTTTTTGCTGAACATGAGCTCGTAGGGGGTTTTCCCGTCCAATAGGTAAGTGGATGTGCGGTTCTTGAGCCAGACCGCGTGTTGAACGGACTCCGGCCATAGGAACTTGGGTAAGTCGGCTGCATAGTGCATGGCACGTGCATGCTCGATCAAGGTGCGGTTTAGACGTTCTGCTCGGGCGTATCGTGGACGGTAAGACTTCGGACTATTCCCTTCGACTTCAGATGCTGATCGAACTCCTCGGATAGATATTCTCCCCCTCAATCACTTTGAAGTCGCTTGATTTTCCCGCCATGTTGTGTCTCTACCCAAGCTTCGTACTGCTTGTAGCAAGTAAGTACTTCGCTTTTTCTCCTCATGGGTTCAACGCGTGACCAGCGGGTGAAATCATCAGTAAAGGTGACAAAGTATTCTCTCCCATCGTAGCTCTGGGGTGTGGTAGGTCCCCATACGTCGCTATGTATTTTTTCGCCAAGCTTTGTAGCTCGCGGCCCTATTCTTTCCCTAGGAATAGGTTTGCGCGTCATCTTCCCTTGCGCACAAGAGGTACAGAACGTAGGTACGCTCTTCTTATCTACCTCGATGCCGGTGATGACGCCTCTGATTAAGAGGCTTTTTATGGCGCGCGGGGAGATGTGACCCATCCGGCGATGGAGCTCGTCGATGGTGAGGACTGTCTGCACGGCGTTGGCCGATTCTGTAGGTGGTGCGTGTTCCACCTTGTACAGTCCATCTCTGAGCGGTATCTTGCCCACAGTCGTGCCTTTCGCGTTTCGGATCGTGCAATGCTGATCGCATAGCAATACGGCGAATCCAGCTTTATCACATCGCACTAGCGATATCAATGTGAATGCCAAGTCCTGGCAATAAAGTACGTCCTTCAGCATTATGTGCGTCATCGTTTTCCCATTCGGGATGACCACGCGCATGTCTCCAACGCCGGTCGCGGTGAAGATCGTCTGTTCGGGTGTGGCAATTCTTCGGGGTGGGATCTCTTTGAAGGTGGTGAACCGATGGCGATCTGGGGACATGTGAGTCGAGGCTCCCGAGTCGTAGACATCGACTTCAGTTCCTTTGTGCTTGCTACTCTCCCAAGAGAGTATGTGACCGGCGAATGTGGTGGTGAAGGCCCACTCGCTGTCTTCGGTCACGGCATTTACTGACTCGCTCCCCTTCTTTTTATCGCCATCCCTCTCCTTTTTCCCTTTTGATCTACAATCAGCTTTTATATGCCCCTTTTTTCCGCATTTCCAGCACTCAATATCAGACTTCCCGGCATTGTTAGAGCTGTCGGTGCGTCTGCCTTTTCCGCGACCCTTCGCAGCTGTGAGTGCGCTCTCGGTAGCCTTGAGCTGCCGTTCCTCGATCTTGAGCCGCTCGAATTCGTCCAGTAGACTCTGAACGACCATATCGGGTGTGAGTGTGACTTGCGCATGCGTAGCTGGCAACGAGATAGCGTTGATGAGTGGTCGGTACCCTTTTGGCAACGATCCTAGAATCACGGTGACGAGGTCATCGTTGGTAAGGCCTGCATCCATTCCAGCTAACTGCTCTTGCATTTTCATGAGAGCTTCGAGGTGGGTGCGAACATTCGACTCGTCTTCACACTTCATCTCGTACATCCTGCACCGTATATCGACCTTGACCGTGAGAGCTCTACTCTCGTGCTTTGCACATATCGCCTCCCAGATTTCCTTCGCTGAACTGAGCTTCCGAACCTCTATCAAGAGTGAGTCCGGTATTGTCGTGAAGATCTGTGCAGTAATTAAGGCCTCGCGTTGGTGATATTCATCCCAACGCTTCTCTGCCCTCTCGAGTGCCTGCTCATCGTCCTCATCCAGGACCTGGTTCGGAGGATACGTCGGGATCGGGGCTGGTATCCGAGCTGTGCCATTGAGGTGTCGTAGCACACCCTTGTTTGCCGCGAGGGTGGCCCTCGTCTGTATCTTCCACGTTACCCAGTTCGACCCATCTCGGGCGAGCTTGGGAACTGCGAAGGACTTTGCGCCGCTGGTAGGTACTATACTATCAGCGGGGCCCATAACCTGAAAATGTCTTTGCGCTAAAGACAGGTTATCTCAGTGAACGGCAGTTTCACTATGTGTATATAGTAAAGTACCTAAAGACAGGTTATCTATGGGGATAGGGTAAGTAAACTGTCTGTCCAACGATAGGTCAGTCTCACCTCAGTGAACGGCAGTTTCACTGAGGTACGACGATATTCTAGCGAGCTTATATAATAGCGTCCTGGTCCGTGCGTTCTCTGCTTACTAACACTAACGCTAACAATGCTCGTGTGCAGACTGCAGTGACGATATTGGGAGGATAATCGATACCTAAAGCTTGGTGCCGTCGTCGAAACAAATGGCACGTGGGGGAGGTCGGAGAATCGTTATCAGGGGCCTCGTCCGAGGTTTCACAGTGCGCTCGAATGCACCAAGTATCAGAGGGCGGCAGATAGACCAGAATGTAGAAGTGAGCTCGGCTTCACCTCCAGTGGGGAAAGATATCTGATATCTGACGGTTTACCAGTTCCAAGTGAGCCTTTGTTGGAATTTCCGGGGAGAGGGGACGCAGAGGAAGGGGACAGCACCTACTGGGTGTTGTGGCGAGTTACAAACGGATAGGACAAATACATGTAAACTACTGTATTTGTCGGTCACGGCTCGGTGACTTGATATGCCGATGACTCGACACCGTTCGCAAATCCAGAAACATCAACAGCCTTTTATGCTCATCACATCTACTCTTCAAGGGCAGAACAAGAACTGAACTTAGGGAGACGTACAAGGGGCTACAAGGGGAGCCAAAGTCTTACATAATACGCTTTACTCATCAATATCCCATTGACACCATGACCACCTGGGAAGCGAGAAAAAACAAAGGAGTTGGAGTGTTATGCTGAGTGATGCGCAACATGATTGTCTTATAAAATTTTATCAGTCGCCGTAACCATGTTAGAATCTTAGACGCGCCACATAAACTTGGCAATATTATTACTTATTCCAAGAAAACCGCGTCATTGGATCAGAGCCGTAGGATGCTAATGGGAACCAATGTCAATGGGCTGAAGGCCTACCACGACACTTGTGGGAGTTCATACAAAGGGGGACAAGCCAGCGCTGTGACTGGCCTACATAAAACTAGACTCGTGACTCGTGACTCGTGACAAAGCGTGGCAAGTGCATCAGTGTCGATCCCCTGTATGCTCCCCTTCCCCATCCCAGCGCTCCCACTACCGCCGCCCATCCTGGCCCTCCCACCGCCATTCCCTATGCCGATACGCTCGCCGTCACCCGCCCTCCCACCGCCACCCGCACTCTCCGAGTCACCGCCGCAGCGGCCGCACCCCATCCCGACACCGCTCCCACCACTCCCGGCTCGTGGAGGCTGTCTGAGGGGAGACCAGTCCATAAGCGGAAGGGCAAGCAAAAAACTGGGCAGGCTGAGGGCCATTTACCTCGCAGGAGCAGCCGCCCTCCCAAACCCGTGCAACGTTATACCTCCACGGTCCGCAACCCGATCTGGGTGAGGGATCCAGCTGTAACAGGCTGCCGGTATCTGCGAGGGACAACAAAGCGAGAGGAGATTGTGAGAATCTGAGTTCGAAGGTGGAACCAACGAGTGAGCTTTCTTATTATCTTCTGCATAGGATAACAATGTGACGTACCAGAGTTCGAAGGTGGAACCAACGAGTAAGATTCACCTTCGAACTCAGCCGCTATGTAGCTACTGGGAGCTGACTAATCGACAGATAATGACAGAGATGGGGGGAGAAGGGCAGGGACAAGCAGAGAGAGACGGCATGCGAGAGAGAGGGGAGGGGGAGAGGCGCTGCCCGTGGAAGGAGATCGGGTACTTTACTATTATACCCAGCCAGACGGGGTTTGCTGTGACGTATATTGATGGTGTCCCGTGACACCCGAATCGACCTTTCGCGCCGCGTTCTGTTGCAGATGACGCCGCGATGGATTTTTAGGGTAGAAATTCTGGAAGGGAGAGCCTGTTTGGAAGGTTAAATATTGTACCATCATCTGTGTATATATCACTTCCGGGATTTTTGAGCAATCACCCGATTGTGTCCCTCGTGATTTAGGCTGGTTCCCCAGATGCCATGACGAGTTTGAGCTTCTACCAGGGTCCGGTTAGGCAATCGGCCTCTTCACCTTCACTCCTTTCATGTCATATTTCATCGAAAACATGTTTATGGCGAAATCGCCCTAGTCATGGTGAATCTCAATTTCGTAGATCATAACGGCGATAGCCGGAAATGTGTACGTGTGGTCAACTACGCCACTGATGTGGTGGACTATCTGAAGATGGTTTACTTACTGTAGCCGTAAATTTCCACGGGTAAGCGTACTTGCTGTAGCGACGCGTCGACATCTTCCCAATAACAAGCACACCCATGTCTGCTCACCTCCTGTACGACGACAGGTAGCCGACGCAGCAAGATACAGACAGAAGCTCACCCGTGATATGATGTCTTGTATCTTGTCCTCATCGCTCTCCATTCACGATACCCGTAGAGACACAGCCGTTCACCGTGCTTGGCAGAGTCGAGCAGCGACTCGCTGCATCGAGTGAGCGCATATATCCACGTACCTCGGGCTGCACGGTGGACGCTGCCGAGTCCGGCATTCCCTTCAGCGTATCATTGGCCTGCTCCACCGTGGACGGGCGACGTCAGGCATTGTGATATTTAGACGGTAGGGATGGTGGAATCGAGGACTCGTGGGGGTTTTGGAGGGTGCGAGGGCAGGCTTTATACAGTTTTGGATTGGGATAGCTAGATGCTCCAAGTATACCTAGCATGCATAGCTGAATCACTGAGGGAGAACCCAAGACAGCCGGGCTCCAAAAGGCGAAGCAGTATAGCTTTCATCAAGTACACTCAATGGCAATGCAGTATATGGTACAATAAGGTCGAGGCCCAAGGGCCCCCCGCACAGGAGGAAACAACAGACCCATCACATACACGCAGCGTCGCACACCAGTAAAAGTACAATTCCTGATCCAGAATAAACGCGCCATGAATGGTCGCCTTAATCGAGTATAGGCCTTTTACAATGCAGCGTGAGATGAAGCATGAGCAGCATTAACCACGAGCAGTGGGGAGCATGTTGACTCCATTGAAGTCTCCTCGGTCAAGCCAGGGGGCGGGAGAAGGGGAGTAGCGCAATATAACCATGACATTTCGGATCGGGAAGCTGCGCGAGGTAGTAGAGTGTCGACCACAGCAGCGTGAACTGGGGAAGGAGGAACCCCGGGACAGTTGGATAGAACAGGTCACAGCAAACGACGGCTATGATCGATCAGTAATAGCAAAAACTCCGGGATATAAATTGACGGTCCCGGTCAAGAGTCAAACACGTACCGCTGTCGTCATCGTCACATCGAAGGTCGCTCGCTCCACCTAACGCTTCGTCCTCTCCTTCTCCACATCTTCCACGCCATCGAGAGCTTCAGCCTCTTTTATCAATTCTCTGATCTTCTCACAACATTTCCTTGGTATTTTTCGATAAATCTTGTTCTTCAACTTCGCGACCCGCTTCTCCTTGGCATCTGCGCAGAACATGAGTGCCCACATCCGCTCGTCACACCGTGACTGAAAAAGATGGTTCTCATACGTTCCGCAGGTTCGTATGGCATTGTAGGTGCCAGTTACGAAAGGAGCGTGTATGCGCAAGTCCGTTTACAAAGCGGAGAGATTCGCAGTGTTAAAGGTGTGCTATCCTCCGTCGTCTGCTTTGCCTAGCTTAGGTTGCTATCTTTATGGTTGCCCCGCGACCATCGGCCGTGTTGGAAACATACTCCATGATAAAAAGGCAAGACCGAGTCGTAAGGCAGAAAGTTCATCGAATGGCAATGAACGCGTACGCATCACATTTCCCTGTTCGCTTTGCCCCGTCCAAACTTTGACGTCTTTCCTGGACAGTGTCGGTCACCCTCACCTCTACAGAAAGGTGGTTCAGTGTCAGCTCCTCGGTCTTTGTGATATTCCCCTCATCTCTCATCTGCGTGGCGCGGAGAAGATAATTTGGCGGCTAGCTGAGGGCTGGGTGGATGCACTTTTTGCGGAACCAGCGTGGTCCTCAAATCCACTCTCGATCTCTGCTTCGGTGTGTTCCTCGAGCATTCGAGCATACCGGTGTCTGCTCACCTTTCTTGTACGACGGCAAGAAGGTTTACTTTTTACCTGCATGAGATTAATCTGGTCCCTCCATGCCAGGCTCACGATTTCATCGAATGCGCCGGGCAGCTCGAACGCATGCCTCAAAATCTCAGCTGATCGCCACAGGTCGGTCACAAGGCGAGCAACCAGGTGAAGCATCTCTATGTCCTGGAGGATATTTGAAGGCTTGTTGGTGATGAGAAGGACGTAGAGCTCCTCCAAAGGCTGGTAGACATAGCGAACGTCAAAATTTTCCACCGAAGAATGTGATGAGTGTAGGAAATGATGATGATGGATTATATTCGTGACCGTGGCATCTGTAAAAACTGGTGCGAGAGAATAGCTTAAAAATAGGACTAGGCAGGAACATACGTTTCCCTGCAACGATAGAAGCTGCAAGCACGACCTGGAGAGAGTATTAGCTAGATTGTTTCTCGGACGTCAAGAAAGCTCATCCTGTAAGGTTTATTGGCATAGCAGGATTACGGGAGGTATGGGTGCTTGCTTGTGTCACTTGAATTCCTTTGGCGGCCGCAGCAATGGCCCGTTCAATTGGTAAGCCAAGCCGGCCCGCTCATTGTGGAAAATCTTCATATAAGTAAGCCTATCGGTACCTTCGACCCTCCATTCTGATCTTGCAAACAACCACCATTTGTGCGCAATGAATCGTAACAATCTCCCCGGTTTCCATGAAGGTGGATTTTGCCCTTGCGATGCGCGTCAGATGACATGGGAGGAGGAGATGCACCCTCTTCTCCGCGCAGGGCTCCTGTTCTCCGTCCCAGGGCTCCCACTACCACCCTCCATCCCGGTGCTCCCACCACCGCCGCCCACCCCGGTCATCCAACCACCACCCCCCATCCCGGTGCTGCCACCGCCGCCGCCCATCCCGGTGCTCCCACCACCCCCACCCATCCCGGCCCTCCCACCGCCACAGCCCATCCCAAAGTTACCGCGCAGGAGCAGCCGCCCTCGGAAACCTGTGCAACGATATGCACCCGTGGTCCCACGACCCGATCTGGGAGAGGGGTCCAGCAGGGGCAGGCTGCCAGGCTCTGCGAGGGACAGAGAAGCAAGAGGAGATGGGGGGAGGGGACGGCGTGCTGCAGAGAGAGAGAGGAGACGCGCTGCCCGTCGACCTTACTAGGTATGACTATTACTTATACCCAGCAGCCAGACGGGACTAATGATCGATCCAGCAGAGTCGGTTTCCAAGTGGTCACGCCCGAATCGACACGCCCACCCCCTGTTCCAAGAAGTCGGCAAAACATTCAAGCTCGCAGTTGGTTTTCGTGCGCGTTCTGTTGCAGGTGACGCCGCGATGGGTTGTTAGGGTAAGAAGTGCTGGAAGGGAGAGCCTGTTTGGAATGTTAAATATTGTATACCTTCCGATCTGTATCATTTTCACAGTGTAGATCACTTCCGAGATTTTCTGTGCGGCGAGAAATCACCGGGTTAATTGTCCCTCGTGATTTGGATAGCGTCATGCACCAGGGTCCGATTAGACAATCAGCCTCTGAACCTCGAAATCACGTTCGGTCCTGCTTTCTGACACAAGGGAATGCGCCGGTTGTGGGGCCCAATGTAAGTTGAGCTGTATTGAGATTAAAGATATAATTGTCGGCCCAGACACAAATCGAAACAAGACAAATTTTTTTTTGATGAATTATACTCCAGCAATATAGTACATATGTGATAAATCCCCAATGCTCGATTAAAACAACTTTCCAATTGGATCGATGACCGTGTCCATCTGCCAAGCATACCTCGTGAATAACAGCTCGGAATCCACTGGCAGTACACATTCTAACAACCCGATGAAAGTGTCTGCCTCGTAAGTATTCCACTCGGTTCAAAGTGGTATTTCTATGCTTTTCTCGAACTGCGCCTTGCCGGTTTACCATGGTCTGCACGCGCTTTAAGGTCTGTCCCAGCGACATTTTTCATGATTTCTTTGGCTTTCGTGTTGGAGCTGACGCCGGCTCCTCCCTAGCTAGGAGCCCTGTCGATTAATTCAACCGTAAGCAAGCTTTTCCTGGATTTAAACGCAACAGACAAAAGCAGCCAGGTAGTGTATGACCTTCTTCACGAGGAGCATCTGGCTGCGACTTCTCGTTTTTTTTAGTGTCTCGAAATCCTTCAAAGGCTCCTGGGTTAACAGTTGCACGATGTAGCGCGTGACCTCACTGGCAGCACCACCTGCACAACATCATCTCCCGCAAATGCAAGGGCAACAAGGTCCCGCTGCTCAAACGCCTTGACACCGTGACCCTTTCCCCGTCGCCTTCATGTGCTGTCATTGTCGGTCGCACTGTCTGCATCCGATTCTTCGAACACAGCGTCGACCTGCTTCCTATTTAGCGTAGCTTTAGCATTGCCTGTGGGTTCCTTGGGTGCTCTGCATCCCGAGTACTCGGCTCGCTGGGTAACTCCAGCGCATCGTCCATCGAGATCTCAACGAAGGCATCGTCCCTAATTATATGATGCTCCTCAACCCCGAAGTTCTTCAGAATATTCTCCATTCGGTTTTTTAGCCTGTCTGCTCCAGCACTGTTTTTGCTAATGAGAATCTCCTTCCGCTGTGACTTTGTGGAGATGTGTGCGGCTGAAGCTATGGGTTGCTCGCTATGCGAGGTTTGGCAGGAGGAGAAGCAGGATACACTCATTCAGAATCGTCAGGCTGGACCTGCGGGGAAGAACGAATCGTCTGCACCGGGGCAACCGTGGGCGCGTAGACGGCGAGGACGTGCGTCGGGGCGTCGGGGCGTCGCACGCCGCGGCCGTATCCGGCGATCTCCAGCTCGTGCGGGAGCCGTCCCGTGGGTGCTGCTTCCAACGACTTGAATGATGTGCTAGAGCTATCCGGTAGTGCGACGGGACCTCAGTTTAACCTAAATCACACCACGGTCAGAATGTCCCCACAACTCGGGGAACATCAACACGACAAACCGCTGCTTGGTCAGGCCGAAGCGATAGCCTCCCCACAACACGCTGGATCCGAATGTTGCCAGCATCAGTAGCACCGTCCTCCCCGCCACCCGCATCTTCCCCGCTCTCTCCAAGCCGCGCTATTGCATCCCGGAAGTCATCCGCGGCCTCGGCGACACGCGGCACATCCAGTGCCATCGCATCCTGCATGAATTTCATACAGAAAACGCCCCGCCCTATCTCCTTTATGGGATCAGTATCCTCATCGCGTTGCAAATACGGCAATTCCTCGAAGGCATTGGCCTTCCTGTGACGTCCGTCGGTGTCGTCGTCACTTCCATTATCTCCCTGTATTTTCCCTATCAGCATTTACCAGTATTCTTGTGTCGCAATGTCGCTCTCTCATTCACTCGCTCTAACGTCCCCATTACGTTTACTAGGCAAATTTCACCAAATGAAGCGTTTGAAGCTCACAGCGAAGACATCCCATACCGTTTACGTTCCACCTCTGTCCCTTCCTAATAATAAGCACACCCTTGTGTCTGCTCACCTTTCTTGTACCACGGCAGGAAGCCGACACAGCGAGATACGGACGGAAGCTCCCTCGTGAGATGATGTCTTGTACCTTCTCCTCATGACTCTCCATTCACCATATCTGTACAGGGGCAGCTGCTCACCGTGCTTGGCAGAGTCGAGAAACGGCTCCCTGCATCGAACGAGCGCATATATGCACGTACCTCGGGCTGCACGGTGGACGCTGCCGAGTACTCCATTTCCTTCACCTGCTCCACCGTATCCTTCTGTTTCTCAGCCTGTGGCGAACGACGAGCACTCAGCGCCAGCGCTGCTCATCGCCGCGGACAGCGTGCACCCTGTTATAGGTTGACGGGCGACGTCAGAGATAGACGGCAGGGATGGGGGGGATTTGGAATCGAGGACTCGATGGCGTTTTTGGAGGGGGCGAGGGCAGACTTTGTACAGGTTTGGATGGGGAGGGAAGCATGTCACCGTTGGGGCAAGCGGAGTTACTGACTGGGAAATGAATGGCGAGGGATCCGCGTCGATCGAACACGGGGTTAGCGGCGGAGATACCGCACACGACCGTCTTCTATATTTAGACACGACATCAACGATGTGCAAGATGCTTACATGTCGCTCGGCACAGCGACCCACCCCACAGGCAGTTTCCGCCATCAGACCGGTGCGGTGATCGGGCATGTCAAGTATAGTATATGCATGTCCCATATCCGGGCCCACCTAGATGACTAAGAATGCGGCTGGACGGAGGTCGACTAGCTAGAAGCCGCAAGTGCACCTAGCATGCTAGTTGAGTCACAGGAGAACCGAAGCCAGCCGGGCTCCAAAAGGTGAAGCAGTATAACTTTCATCAAGTACACCCAATGACAACGGAGAATAAGGTCGGGGCCCAAGCCCCCCCACAAGAAGAACAGGGAAAAGCAAACAACAAACACATCACGCCCACGCAGCGTCGTCCTGCACCACGCGTCAATGGGCGCCTTACAGCAATCGTATAGGCATTTAACGATGCAGCGCCAGATGAAGCAGAGGCAGTATTAATCACGAGCAGATGACTCCATAGAAGTCTCCTCGATGAAAGCGACGGGCCGGGAGAAGGGGAACAACGCATTATAACCATGACACTCCGGATCGGGAAGCTGCGCGAGGTAGTAGAGCGTCGACCACAGCAGCGTAAACTGTGGGGGGGAACTCCCGGACAGTCGCATAGAACAAGCCACAGACGACGGCTATGATCAATCAGTAATTAGTTTCTGAGGTAAATTGCTCAAGGTGCCATGTAGAACAGTACGTTCTCGAGCGATGGTGGAATATTGGGAGTGGTGATGGGGGTATCGGAGGTCGCATAGGGTATGCGAGGGAAGAATAGGAGGGGGCATATAATTCCTAGCTCCTTTCACCTGCCTGGGATTAATCTGCTCCCTCCATCCCAGGCTCACAATTTCACGCAATGCGCCGACCCATGTGGTGGCGGGAGCACACCTGTCCCCGCCTTCGTAACGATAGAACCTGCAAGCACCACCCAGAGACAGCATTAGCCTGATTGTTTCTCAGACGTCGAGAAAACTCACCATGGATCCACAGACAACCTGTAAGCTTCATTGGCTCAGCAGGATTATGGAAAGTATGAGTGAGTGACTGTTATGAGCAGGCGTGTGCTGGCCAAGCTCTAGAAGCGCTTGCAGTCCCGCTCGACGCTGAAGGACCAGATCTTGTTTTCCGTGAGGTCTCTAGTAAAATAGGTGTTACAGAAACATTGAATACGAAATAAAACAGAAGGTACCTTCTTTGCAATGAAAACCCAGGAAAGCGGTCTTCGTCGCATTCTTCGAAAGCGTTGTCACTCTCAATTTCCTCGTCGTCCTCGCTGTTGATGACATCATCACTATCCTCTCCCGCGTTCACAATGCATGCTCTTAAAGCGTCCTGATCGAGCTTTCCGTCCATACCCCTGACAGGGCAGTGGCCAGCGGGATCTACAGTATAACGATGAAAAATAAAAAATAAAATAAGTGTAAGGTCCGACACTTACCTGGCTCATATTACTCATCCCTGTCCGGAGAAAGAGTAATGCAGCGCAGTTGTAGAGAGCTGCGCGTTTGTCGAGTCATGCAACTTTCCAACCAAGGAATCTGTCAGAAAGCTTGATCAGGTACGAGTATTGATGGCTTCGACAGGCTACTTGATTACTTACTTATATTGCAGTATCACAATGGCGGTTAGGCACTTATGATATCAAAACACCTGCCGCTAACAATCCTCAAGCTACTGGCAGAAGAAATCATCGAACTGCAAGCCTAAAAAGCGGGAGGAACTCAAAACATACTTCGAGATTCTTCTGAGGCTTCGCGAAAACAAGGCGTGTATAAAAATTACAACCGCAGACATACATGCTTTCGCCCCATGGTCCGTGCACGACTACGTAGGTGTATAAGCTGGGTTCGATGTGTTACGTAACTCCATCTCTTGTGGTTCGTACCTTCACCATTGTCCTGGCGGCCAGCCAGTCACTGACTGAAATTGGACCACAGCTCGGGCATGTACTGTCGCCAGTGACGTTATACTGAGGCACAGTCTTTTGTTAGTTGCAAATTACACATCCGAACCCGTCTCTTTCTTTCGAGATTGAGCAATTTTTGGAACACCATTCGTGCTTTGGCACGCCGCGTCGCTTGACTCAATCAGAATGGAGAGGATGTGCCGGCTTGGGATTGTTTTTAGCTTTAGTTTGTTGACCCTGGAAGAAATTCTTTTGTTAACCTTGAGATTCAATTTGAGAGCTAAGCTCGTGGTTGCACCACGGGGAACGTTAATTGATTAGTGAAGTCTTTACGCGTGAAAGCCCATTGTGTAAATTACACACCCAGGATTGGTACGCTCAAACCGTCTTGCATTACTGATCTCGGAGACGACCACTAGACGTGCGCATGAGTGGCACACCGATCTTTTTCTTGCATTTCATGCTGGTCTCATATTAATTAATTTGTTTTATCCAGCATGACCCACAATAACATAGGGTGCCTCCTGCTCCAAGGTTAGCGGCGCGCATACCACGCACGTCCGATGACCTGGAGGTCCGCCCGCCATTCCCTATCCCGGTGCTCTCGCCGTCACCCGCCCTCTCACGGCCACCCGCCCTGTCACTACCGCCACCCGCCCTCTAACCGCTTTCCGCCCTAACTCCGCTTTCCGCCCTCTCACCACACCCCACCCCATCCCGGCACCACTCCCACCACTCCCAGCTCGTGGAGACTGTCGGCGGACAGTCCACAAGAGGAAGTGCAAGGAAAAGGTTGAACAGCCTGGGGGCTATTCCCCCGCAAGGGCCGAGCAGCCGCCCTCGCAAAACAGTTCAACCCTTCCCTCCACCGCACCCTGATGTGGAGAGGGGTTCAGCCGGAGCAGGCTGCTGGTCTCTGCAAGGGACCGCAGCAAAGCGAGAGGAGATGGGGGAAGAAGGGCAGGGACAAGCAGAGAGAGACGGCGTGCCGCTGAGAGATGGGGGAGAGGCGCTGCTCTGGCTGTTGGGTAGCTGCTGGCTACTATTATGTATTATATATACCCAGCAGCCAGACGGGACCTAAATAATCGATCCAACGGAGTGCGCTGAGTCGGAGTGATAGCCGATGGCCACCTGAATCGACACGCCCGCCCTTGTTCTAACAACGCAAGCTTCTCGTGGCGTCGGCAAATGGTTCAAGCCTCCGTTGCCTGTCATGGTGGAAGGTCATACATAGGTAAGTACTGTACTAATATACCCAGCAGCCAGACGGGTCCATTGATCCGGCAGAGTGGGTTTCCTAGTGGTGGCACCCGTGTTCTACGACAAATCTTTCAAGCTCGCAGGTTTTGGCGCCGCGTTCTGTTGCAGATGACGCCGCAATGGGCTTTTAGGGTAGAAATGCTGGAAGGGAGTGCCTGTTTGGAATGTTAAATATTGTACCATCATGTGTATCAATTTCACGGTGTATATCGCTTCCGGTATTTTTCGAGCAATCACCGGGTTGTGTTCCTCGTGATTTAGGCTGGTACCCCACATGCCATGACGAGCCTGAGCTTCTACCAGAGTCCGATTAGGCAATCAGCCTCTTCACCTTCACTCCTGTCAATGCATACAAGAGGGGGATGGCTCTCATGCCGCAACCACCACCTACGAACTTAGACCCTCCTGAATCCCCTTCCTCTGATACCATAAATGATATGCTCAATAAACTACATGATCTAATCCATAGCATTTCCCTTCCTAAAACAAAGGCCCAAAAACATGCTCAATTCCTATCAACATACTACACAATGCACGCAACCTGGTCTCCTCAGCCTGCACCACCTTCAAGAACTCACATCTCGACCCTCAAATCTCCACCATCTGTGAAAAGCTTGAATCCTCCTCAGCCCACATAGGCCTTGTTGCTCCAACCAGAAAACTTCACTCTTATGCCTCTGTACTCGCTGATGACTCGCCGCCCACACCCTCCGAACCCACTCCACCCTGTCGTGACACTAAGTTTGACCTTACACTCTCCCAGGCCAACCATCAGGAGCTAGTTTTTGCTGGTCTGTCAGACTCAGGCCTGAAGGACAGGATTAACAAAACACTCAGTGGTGCAGGATGTTTGTGGGGAACTCGCTGGTCATCCCTAGACCCCGACAGAAATGTTAGAGAAGAAGACTGCACGGTTCATATCAGAGCTGTTGGTCGCCACAGAAGTAGAGACATTTGGATCTCTACCTGCTATGAGGATGGAACAACCTCCTCAAGAATTCTTGCCAATGGCTGCCCAAGTTGTCCGTCAACCTCTCCATTTCCCCCAGGTTCTACCCTATCACTGTTCATGGATTTCCCACCCCCTTCGATCCATCATGAGACAGTGAGACATCGCCACCCTGTTGAGCCGAAATGAGCATATCATTAAGCATCCCTCCATGCTCCAGCATGCCAAGTTCATATCTTGCTCTCCTCGACAAAATGCAAAAATACATTCCTCCCTGATCCTATATATCAGTGATCTTGATTCTGCTAACAATTGCATCAAGAAGCATGTTGCATATCCAGGATGCTTCCGCTTGACTATGTGATTCACATGCCACCCCCCACAATGCTTCAACTGTTATCGCTTTAGTCACTTTGCATGCTCCTGTAAAGACAAGACAAAATGTGGCCGATGCTGGACCACATCTCACACATTACTGCAAATGCGCCAATGTGAACAACTGCAGTGAGGTGGTGTTACATATCATGATTTCCAGAAGTCAGAACTAGAAAGGACAGCGGCTTCAACTTATGTGTTGCACCCCCAATGAACTATTGTCCTAAGTATTTCGGATTGTAAGTCAGAAGTTGGAAAGTATCACAGTAAATTGAGGTCGGAAGTTGGGTTGGAAGGTGGAAGGCGGAGAGACAGAGATTCTGCTGAACTCGCTGTGCTAAGAACAGGAGTTAGAGCGAAGGAAATCACGTATCAAAGGTGATTATCTGATTGCAGATTAATGAGCATACATGAGGGGGTTTTATACAAAGAGCTGAGACAACAGGTAATGAGGTAGTACTAAGCATATTCTGGAGGAAGTGGAAGTTGGATAGATATACGGGGTAAGTAACTAATTGGGAACAAAGAACCACAATGGGGTGCAGGGTAGAGTCAAGAACAATGGCAAAGAACAAGGGGATGGAAAGCATATCTGACATAACGGAACAATGGGACTCCAGAGGGGACAGACATATGGTTTTGTTGTGCTATGAGTCAAGTCCAGTGGGTCTGAGTAATAGAGTTTAATGAAGAAAGGATATAGCAAGGGGGGGGATTGTGGGAATTATCGGAATGTCAGAAAGGAAGCGGAACTGAGTGTTGGAACTCGGAAATGCATAGTCATAACAGGTGGTCACATGCCAACACATTATCTGAAAATGTTCCCTCTGCGAAGGCCCCCATTTGGCAACCAACCACAAATGCCCTGCATGCAAACATATCCTTGAGTGTCACCTTCAGTGGACTGCTACTGTAGGTGGCCCCTACCATGAATAATAGATGTCTGTTAAGACCCGTTCCCGAGTCCGGACCTGAGGCCTCGGCCTTGGTTCTCGCTCGGGAACCCTTCTTGGCTTAACTCGGGTTTCCTATTGGTTCATCATTCACCTTGATTCCCTTTCCTAGATAATCCTGTTCCATTTCTGATGATTGTCCGTCAACCCTTCGTCCTGCTCGATACGGGCATTGTTGCCCTCTTTCCATTCCTTGCAATTAGTATATAAACCCCCCACCATGTACGCTAAATCCTCAGTTCTGATATTGACTTACATTCCTCGTATCCTTCCGCTCCTTGGTCTGACCTCATTCCGAACCTCAGCTTGAAGCTGAATCCATTCCCGAATCTGTTTCCTGAAATTAGGGTGGAACACTGTAGTGGGTGCAACCTACGAAGTTGAAGCCAAGCCGCCTGTTTCCCAAACCTTGGCTAACCTCAGCTCAGCCCTTGGGTTGAGCCTTAAGTACGACTTATGTTCTTAACAGTATATCAGAACTCTCCACACACAGTTGTTCGATATGCCTATCACTAGATCTTACACCCATGCCCACGGTAGCTGGGTTACCCCAACCATAGAGGCCCGCCGCGCATGAAGTGCTTCACACCACCCTGAAAACCCCCCATTCCGTCACCGCTACGACAACCCCCCTCCGTCTTCGAACTCGTCTCAACGCCAAGTTATAGGTGTCAGTCACGGACATATCAGCGAGGTTCCTGAGGATCCCCATGGTTAGTCCCCTGACCCTAGTGACCCTGGAGATGGTGGTCATGGTGGTGACGACAACTCCGGTTCCGAGCACAACTCCAATCCTGACACAGAGGCCCTGAGACTGAACCCCAACCCGAATGCAGAGGAGGAACAGGTTGGGCGCCGTATGCTCGCAGCTTTGGAAAAGCTCGCCGACAATGGACTTGGTGGAGGAGACCGCGCCGATTCAAACGCAAAACTTCGGGAACCTGACCAATTTGACAGTTCGGACCTGAAGAAACCCCAAGGTTTTCTTCTCCAGTGCACATTGAATTTCCGTGCCAAACCCCAAGCTTTCTGAGATGGTTCTGCAAAAGTGAACTATGTTTTGTCCTTCCTCAAAGGAACGGCTCTTGATTATTCCGAGCCCTCCCTTACTGATGACCCCATTAACAACAACCCCCTCTGGGCCTCGGACTACAGCATCTTCATGGAAGAGCTTTACCTGAACTTCGGCCCCTACGATCAGGTCACCGATTCTGAGGTAGAGCGTGAAAACCTAGTCATGAAGGACAGTCACAAGGCAACTTGGTTTTTTGTTGATTTCTACAGACTCACATCCATGCTCCAGCACAACGATTTGGCTTTGCATCGCCAAGCATATCTTGCTCTGCCGAAGCGAATCACGGACAAAATGGTGCACTTCGACAAACCCCGATCCCTTGACGACCTCCGAGATCTGGTCCAGAAAATCGACCAAAGGGATTGGGAACGCCGCGGCGAAGCCTCTTGTGAGACTCAAGCCACACCCAAACCTGAGGCCAAGTCCAACCAAAACTGAGCCCCACAGAACAATGACAGATGTCAGGGTCAAAGTTCCAGCAACTCCAATGCCAATGCCGGTAATAACAACCAAGGCAAAGGCAAAGACAATCACAAAGGGAACACGTCCGAGGGTCAGAAAAAAACCCGACTAAGCTGACAAGCTCGGCAAGGATGGCAAACTCACACCTGAAGAACACCAGCGTTGCATGGATAACAACCTCGGCCTAGTTTGTGCACAGAATGGTCACCGTGCAAAACACTGCCTGGGAAGCATCAGCTTCTGATGGGAAGAGGTCTGACAACACAGCTGAATCCTCGGCTTCAGGTGCAAAAAAAATCAGTGACCCTCCGACCTCCGCGCAAACCGAGGGTCGCGTTGACTCAACTTGCGCAGTAGGGGAGGTAAGAATCAACGCTTCTGCTCTCTTTTCACCGAACTCTCTTGTAATTAGTTTGCCCTCATCTCTTGTCCTGAACCAAAAATTTAAAACATTAGTAGATTCCAGGTCTACCCATTGTTTCATAGAATCTGCCTTTGTCTGTAAATACACTCTCCGAACTCGTTCCGTAGACCCGATTCCACTCCGTTTATTCAATGGTAGTACAAATGTGGTAATTACTGAAGCTCTAGAGCTACCTATCCAATTCACCAATGGTCACACCCATTCCATAGACTTTTATGTCACCCCCCTTGATTCATCTATTTCGGTAGTTCTCAGACACAACTGGCTCACCTGCTACAATCCGTTGATTGACTGGGTAGTGGGCAGTATTACTTTCCAAACTTCCCTTCCAGGCAGTCTTGTGGAACTCTGCCGGCTTCAGCTCATGCCGCAATGGCCGAGCCACCCCCAAGTCTGGAGGCCCCTTGGGTTACCCTCCTTAACACAGCGGCATTTTACTGTTCCTGCAAGTTAGAAGGATCCCAGTGCTTCTGACTAAACCTGGCGATGCCCGAGAATGAGGCTTTGGCCTGCTCGGCTTCTGCAAAACCTGAACCCATAGACCTCAAGGACGTCCCACCGGAGTATCATGACTTCATGGATGTGTTCAGCAAGTCCAAAGCTGATACCTTGGTTCCACATCGACCCTATGATCTCAAGATCGCTCTGGAGGATGGCACCACGCCCCCTCAACCTCAGTTATATTCGCTCTCTACCTTGGAGCTTGCCATGCTCCAGGCGTCCATAGATGATCATCTGAATATGGGTTACATTCGGCCCACTCGGTCTTCGCACGGAGCCCCCATCCTCTTTGTCAAAAAGAAGAGTGGTGAACTTCAGCTTTGTGTTGATTTTCAAGCACTCAACAAGATTACAAAGAAAGATCGCTATCCACTCCCATTAATTACCGACTTGTTGGATGCACCCCGAAAGGCTTGGATCTACACCAAAATTGACCTTTGGCATGCATTCCATCTCGTTCAAGTCGTCGAAGGCGACGAGTGGAAGACAGCTTTCCAGACCCAGTACGGCTCTTTCGAATGGCTGGTCATGCCGTTTGGCCTAACCAATGGTCCTGTGGTTTTTCAACGTTTCATGAATGACATCTTTTGAGATATGCTTGATATATGCGTTGTTGTGTACCTTGACGACATACTCATCTACTCTGATGACCCGGTCAAACAGAGGGAACACGTCCATGAAGTGCCGCGGCGTCTTCGGAAACATGGCCTCTATGCCAAGCCCAATAAATGCGAATGGCATGGTGATTCCATGGAATTCCTCAGTTATATGCTCTCTACCAATGGATTTACCATGTCCGAGGATAAAGTCCAGACTATCCGCAATTGGCCAGAACCTCGGAAGGTCAAAGACATCCAGTCCTTCCTTGGCTTTGCCAATGTCTACTTTCACTTCATCTTCAATTATTCCGACATCACTGTTCCCCTTACTTGGCTTCTCAAAAAGGCACCCCATGGGCATTTACGGAAAACTTCTGAAAGTCTTTCAATTACCTCAAGGAGGCTTTCACTTCGGCTCTGATCCTGTCACACTGTGTTCCCGGCCGGCCTATGGTCATGGAAACCAACGCTTCGGATTATGCCCTCGGTGCAATTCTGTCTCTGTTCAATGACGCAGGTGAACTACATCCTGTCACCTTCCACTCTTGGACATTTTCCGGTGCCAAACTCAATTATGATGTCCATGATAAAGAGCTACTGGCAATCTTTGAAGCATTTCAACATTGGAGACATTACTTGGAGGGCTCTGGCTCCCCTATCGACGTTGTCACTTATCACAAAAACTTGGAGTATTTTTCCACCACTAAGTTGCTAACCTGACGACAAGCCCGCTGGTCTGAGTTCCTCTCCCAATTTAACCTCATTATTCAGTTCAGTTGCGGAAAGCTCGGTACAAAACCTGACACTCTAACTAGACGATGGGACATCTACCTTAAAGAGGGAGGTAATGACTACAGCTCAGTCAATCCACAAAACTTCCGACTGATTTTCACAAATTAACAACTATCGGAATCACTCCAGGTGACTTATCTGCTTGCATCCATCCTCCAAGCAAGCACTATGATGGACTCTGAGAAGCTTCATGCCGACATCTTAGCCAATCTGGCATCTGACCCCATTGCCTGCCGGCATCGCAGTGATAGCTCCGATCCGAGATGGACGCAAACCGACGATGGCTTCCTACGCCATGATGGCCGAATATACATTCCCAATGCCAACGATCTCCGGCTCCAAGTACTCCAGTATAAACATGGCCACGTACTCTTGGGACACTTTGGCCAAAACAAGACCGTTGCTCTGATCCGCCGGGAATATACCTGGCCTGCAATTCGGTCTTTCGTCGTCGACTTCTGCAAGTCTTGCACCACTTGCTCCCGCTCGAAGTCCCAGCCTCACCGGCCCTATGGCACCCTCAAGCAGCTCCCGATACCCGAGTAGCCTTGGGATTCCATCTCCATGGATTTCATTGAGCAGTTGGGGGCATCCTTGGGATTCACTGCAATCCTCGTGGTAGTCTGCCACTTAACCAAGCAGAGCATCTTCATTCCAATGTACGACATGATCACTTCTGCCAACCTAGCCCACCTGTTTGTCTTGCATGTATTCTTGAAGCATGGTGTCCCAAGCCATGTGACATCGGACCGAGGTTCAGAAATCATATCCCACTTCTTACGTTCCCTCGGCAAAGCTCTCAACATGAACTTGCACTTTACCTCTGGATATCACCCTGAAGGTGATGGTCAAACCAAACATGTAAATCAAACTCTCGAAAAATATCTCCAAGTGTATTGCAACTATCAACAAGACAATTGGTCCAAGTTGCTCCCGCTTGCTGAGTTTGCGTACAACAATGCTCCCAGCACCACTACTGGCATTTCTCCGTTCTTCGCCAACAAAGGCTACAATCTGAACTTGACAGTTCACCCTGAAAGGGACTTTGCTTCCTCTTGGGCCTGAGACTTCACAGTCAACCTTGACCAGCTTCATGCTGCCTTGAAAGAGCAAATCAAATCTGCTCAATCTCGGTATTAGGTCTTGGCTGATGCACATTGTGCTCCCGCCCCTGAGTTTGCGATTGGATCCTTGGTGTTTGTCAAAGCGCGGTTCTTCCGGACAACCCGGCCCTCGAAGAAGCAGGTTGAAAAGTACCTCACCCCCTTCGAGCTGATAGGCCAGGCTGGATCCCGAGCTTACATCCTACAGTTTCCGGACAGCCTTCGGGCAGTCCACCCGGTCTTCCATGTCTCAATGCTCGAACCCGTGACCCCAAACACCATCCTGAATCAGGTTCAGTCTCCGCGCCTCCAGTCGAGATTGACGGTGAGACAGAGTACGAGATTTCCGAGATCCTTGACTCCAAGATCGACTGATGCCGCAGACCTTGTAACCTCCTGTACCTTGTCCGTAGGGCTGGTTATCAAGGTACTGATGAGGAAACATCATGGGTCCTCGCGACCGAGCTTGGCCATGCATCCAAGATAGTGACTGACTTCCACTCGGCCTACCCTGCCAAGCCTGGACCATGGGTTCCTTGAACCCGAGCTTCGGCTCCCCGTTTCCTTTCACTCATTCTATGGTCACTTTCTTAGTTAGACACAAACACTCTTTTGCTATGTTTATCTCGGCCGCCTTGCCGAATAGATACGCTTGTAGTTCTCGGCCCCATATCCATCCCCTCATTCCGTGTTTCATTTTTCACTCCCGTTTCCAATTCTGAACCCCAGACAAAAAAAAAAAACACCAAGAAAAAAGATTCACATTATTCCAAAAAACATCAGTAGTTTAATCCTCTCTCATAGTCGCATCCCCATCCGCATCCATCCTGTCATCATTCCTCGACTCTGCATCCAAACCCCCGTCCTTCGTATTATCTGAACCCCCATCTCCATTTTCCAACCCCGAACCCGTATCTCTCCCCGCTCTTTCCCCTTCCTTGTCCTCTTTCTCCTTTCCCTTGTCCCCATTTCCTGAACCTGATCCCCCCATGAACCCGAACCCTTCCCAATCTGCACCTGATCCCGAACCCCAAACTCCGGCTTCTTCAGCCACACCTGTCCACCACTGAACCTGCTTGCTGAGACGTGAGTTTTGCCAATGAGTTCTCTCGGCAAACTCCAGTATCCCCTGGTGCGTATCATGCATGTGCTCAAAAAGCGCATTCTGTTGAATGAGGAGCTCCCGAATGGCTGCCGAGGCCTGATCTCCCAAAAGGCCTGTTAACTTGGCACGCCCGGCCTCATTAGGCAACCCAGACCCCTTTCCGGATCCCAATCCCGAAGGACCCGCCTTAATCTCTACCGACGGCTTGATTCCCATCGGCTTCACAGGCGTTGGCCTAGGTGTTCTGGCCGCCGGTACCTCGGTCCCGACCCTGACCCTGCGCTTCCGTTTTCCCTCAGTAAAGCTGCAATGGACCTTGCGCACATTACAATCTCAGCACACCATGTTAGTCCCCCGTATGCAAGGGACTTTTCACCTGTTGCAATTGTTACAAGGGAATTCCTAAAAAAACAAGTCAGAACCCGAGCCGATCCATAACGGAATACTCACTTCTTCCTCTGCCGACTCCTCCTCTGTCACCTTCCGTTTCTTCGCCCCTGTTGCCTTCGGCTTCGTCTTCGCTTGGCTCCGCTCCCGAGCCTGCAATGACATGAGGATCAACGCTTTTGCGGCAGCCAAATCCAACACTACCAACTCGGGCGAAGGGATCCAAATCTCTTGGCTAACTGAGGCTTGCTGCTCCCGAAATTCCTTTATCATATCGTCAAGATGTTGTCTTAGATGAGCATAGGTAGCTACCCCGGCTTTCTTGGCCTCCTCCTCTTGGGCCTTCTTCTCGGCCTCCCGAGCCTCTTCTTTGGCTTCCCGGGCCCTCCGCACTTCTTCCTCGGCTTCCCGAGCCTTGCGCTCCTCCTCCTCGGCCTCCCCTTTGCGTCGCTGTTCCCATTCCTCCTCGGCTTCTTTCGCCTTCCATGCCTCGTCCTCCTTCCTCTTTTTATCCACCGCGTCCTTACGTTCCTGGGCGAGACGATGCTTCTCCTTCAATTCCTCCTTCTTCTCTGCCTCTCGTTCCTCGTGCTTGAGTTCCGCATCAAGTTCCTCGACTGTGGGCTCCTGGGCATCTTGAATGTCTGACATGAGAATTTTTGATGGTGATGGGAGGAAGCAGAAAAAGAGACGCGAAACAAAGCTTATGTAATACCCCCATCCCGGCAATCTCTGGGATCTCACTTATGGCCTCATGGGTTGGGCCATAAGGGGGAGGTACTGTTAAGACCCGTTCCCGAGTCCGGACCCTCGGCCTCGGCCTTGGCTCTCGCTCAGGAACCTTCGGCTTAACTTGGGTTCCCTATCTGTTCATCATTCACCCTGATCCCCTTTCCTAGGTAGTCCTGTTCCATTTCTGATGATTGTCCGTCGACCCTGCTTCCTGCTCAATACGGGCATTGATGCCCTCTTTCCGTTCCTTGCAATTAGTATATAAACCCCCCGTCATGTATGCTAATTCCTCAGTTCTGATATCGACTTAGATTCCACGTATCTCGTATCTTCCACTCCTCTGTCTGATCTCATTCCGAACCTCAGCTTCCAGCCAAACCCGTTCCCGAATCCGTTTCCCAAAATTAGGGCGGAACACTGTAGTGGGCGCAACCTACGAAGTTGAAGCCAAGCCCTCTGTTCCCAAACTTTGGCTAACCTCGGCTCGGCCCTCGGGTTGAGTCTTAAGTACGACTATACGTTCTTAACAACACCATACATGGGTTCCTTGAACCTGAGCTTCGGCTCCCCCATTTCTGTCGCTCATTTAACGGTCACTTTCTTAGTTGACACAACACTCTTTTGCTATGTTCATCTCGGCCATTTTGCCAAATAGCTACGCATGTAGTTATCGGCCTCCCTCTCGGCATCTACCCCTCATTTCTTTCTGATTCCATTCTCACTCCCGTTTCTGATTCTGTAAAGATGTCTATCTTATGCCTATTGTCACAAGGGCACACAGAACTTGACCAAGGTGTGGTATTCTGATGCTACGTAGTGACAGTATAAGGGTAAGATGCGATGGGAACCGCTGACCGGTTCCCACGCATAAACTATACAGTGGGTTCCTAAGGGGCCCACTGGGATTATGTAATAACTAGTATACATGTATGGTATCTAGGTTATTTACACCCTCCCCCTCTCTAGACAACTATAGGGGACCAACTACGACTCATAGAGGTGATCCATGATGGAGTCCTCTAGAGTTTCCGATACGATGACATTGTCGTCATACGGGGCCGGTGGAGCACGTGACACCTCCTGGGGCACCTCCGTGTCCACCGTGGTGGTTGGGTGAGGCTGTTCTGCATCACCACTAGCGGTGGTTTCCGCTTGGGTGATGGGGCCTGCATCCTCACGGAGCATAGCCTCAACGGCCGGATCCTCAGTCTGGGGAGGGGGCTGGAAGCGCGCCAGCGCCTGATTGAGCTGCGTGTGGGTGAGAGGTCGCGGCACCGCGGCCCTCACGTGGCTGGTTTGGAGGACCTTTTGTTGGCCCTCACGAGCGGCGGCACTAAATGCCGTGCTGGTGAGGCTGCGTTGAACATAGTGTTCAATGCGGGCTGCTCGCTTGCGATTGACCCCAGCGTAGCAGGCCAACCATCTCGTGATCTCGGCGAGCGGGATGTCGGGGCCAGCTTTTTTTTTTTTTTTTTTTCCAATTTATCGTCTTTTGGGGCCTCGCCCTATGTAAGATGGTAAGTACATTTTCGGCTCTAATTTGCCTCCTTCTCTCCTTTCGACCTCTTTCTCTGCTTGTACTCTGGGGGCGTAGCCCCGAGTATGTCCGTGCCTGGGTGGGCGGGGATGTTTGTTTCTCTGCGTTCTTTGTCTTCTTGTCCTTCCCTTTATCCCTTTACTCCTCTCTGCTTTCCTGCTGGGAGCGTCAGGTCCCCGTATGGCTTTTCGAAGCATCGCATTTCGTGTATGTATCTGAATAGATATTCCACAGCCTTGTGTCCTCCTAATAGCGTTTTGACGGACTTCGCTCCTCTCCTCAGTTTTCCTTCTAACCTTTTCCTCTGCTGGCCGTACGCTGGGCATCTAAATAGATAATGGTGGACAGATTCTTGCGCGCTTTTGCAAGCAGGGCATAGCGGTGAGTCCATCTTCCCTAGCCTGTATAAATGTTTGCTGAGCACTATGTGTCCCGTCCTGAGCTGTACGAGTAGACTCGCGTGTCTGTGCGGCATGCTCTTTGTGATTTTGGCGACTGTCGCTGATGGCATCGTGGGATCGATTTCGAAGGCGCGCTGTGCTCTGGGGGACTTGGCAAACGCTGCCCGTGCTTCTCGTTTAAGTTTCGCGTTGTGCCTCTGGATCTCTGCCGCCCTGCTTATCGGTAGCATCCCGCGCAGCTCGATTGGTATGTCTATCTCTTCGCTGGATTCTCCCTTCGCCGCCTTTTTTGCTTCCTGGTCTGCTCTCTCGTTTCCTTCTATCCCCTTGTGTCCAGGCACCCATCTCATGATCACCTTCACTCCCGGCTGCTGGTCGACTACTCCTTGCACCTGTCTATGCAGTGCATTGATGATGTACTGTCCTGGGATTGCGTTCTCCCTCCGGGTCTTTTGATCGTGGCCTGGTTGTCCAGCATTATCACATACTTCCTGCCCCTCTCTCTGTTTAGCATCTTCGCGCCTATAGCTGCCGCGGCTACCTCTGCTTCGAACACCTTGTGTTCGTCTTCCAGTCCCATGTATAACTTGACTGCTTTCTGTTCTCTCCCGTCTTTATACAACACGGCCGCTGCGCCCACTTCCCCATCAATGCATGATCCGTCTGTATATACTACTACCTCTGCGTTCTCTGAGGTAGCTTCCTCGAGTGCTTGCTCCTTGCTCTGCGGGACGCGTATGGCGAATGCTGGAGTCCACTTTGGCCCTAGCACAACAGTTTGGAGTTTCTCCATTCTGTCTGGTTTCAACTCGTAAGCGTGCTGTAGAGGACAGGAATTATAGGCAGTAGGACTGGACTTGGTGCTCAAAAGAATAGACTAGAAAACAATTCACTCTCTCAGTGAATTTAGTTGTCACTGTAAATATATTATACACTACCTAGAAAACAATTCACTACAGAGGATTTCTAGGTTAATAAATCGAAAGAATGCTAGACTAATTTACTTGCCTCTCTCAGTGAATTTAGTTGTCACTGAGAGAGGGGGAAACTGTTTCACTGCGCATGTACTACTACCCGGCCCTTTAGCGCCCAAGAGCTCGCGCGTCGAAGTCATTTCAGACTCCGCTGGGTGCAGCCGCTTGTGAAAGTAGGAATAACAAAATGAAATAGAGAGACAGGGAGTGAGTGGAAAATTTCGAAAATAACCAGAGAAATGGATGCATGATACAAGAACAACATGAGAAGAAATTGAGAAAGCACACAACAAATTGGATATATTATGCTTGATTTTGGTGCAGGAGCATCAATGCACCCAACACAAAGGTCCGCTCATGTTATTGCAAAGTTCGTCACCACCGAAGCTGCAAATCGGAGCATAAGGGACGGTATAATAGTAGCCGGAAAACACACGTGGGCGAGGAGGATGAATAGAGAACCGCGTCGATGCTTGAAGTGTCAAAAGTATAACGCCCACCACATCGCTGCAGATTGCACCAGCCAGGACACATGTGGAACGTGCGGAAATGAGCACAGAACCGCCGACTGCGAAGAAAACGACCCGGGCAAATATTACTGTGCAAACTGCGACACCCATGGGCATGCCTTGTGGGACAGACCATGCCCCGTGTTCAGAGAAGCGTGCACCGCAGCAGAAAGAAGCGACCCGGAACATACCTATAAATACTTCCCAGGCGAGAGCCCGTGGACATGGGAGCAACAAGGTGACACAGCGGACGCAGTAGACACAGGGGAACTTTTAAAGAAGCTGAGCGCCCAGGAGGACAGAAGGTGGAGGGCAACGCAAGAGATGCACCGAAACGGAGAGTGGGCAGATAGCGGGGACCAACAAGAACCACAAGGGAGACATGACATACCACGGTTGCGAGCGAGGATGGAAGGCAGAGAAGCAGCCGGGGGAGAAAGAAGGGGCGTGAATCCACGAATCGGAAACAGAGACCAGGGATGGCAGAGGCTAGAGCAGGGAGAAATCAGGCAGAGCCGACTAGATGACTACGGAATCGGCGGCAACAACGACCAGACACGAACAAGATGGCAAAGTGGCAGCGAAAACGACATACACCAAGAATGAACGACGAAACCTCGCAGATCAAAACGTTAAGAATCAGGCAACAGAACGTAAATAAATCGCTAACAGCAACGGCAGAAATACTAGCTAAGTGCCCGCACGACCAATATGACATTCTCGCGATACAGGAACCGCATATTGACCTTTTGGGAAACGCCAGGGCCACACCTAGATGGTACACGGTGTACCCGAAGACCCACTACATACATAAAGGTGAAAGAACGAGATCCATGATGCTAATAAGCAAAAGACTCGCCACAAACGGATGGAGCGCGGTAGACATAGGATCGCCGGATGTCTCGGCGGTACGGGTGAAAACCAGCAACGGTGACGTGCTAATAATTAACATCTACTTGGACTGTGCAAGGTCTGACAGCATCAAAGCTATTCAGCGACACCTGCGAGAAAAAGCAGCAGAAAGGGGATTGAGGGAACTAGAAGTAGAAGGGATGATATGGCTGGGGGATTTCAATAGACATCACCCGATGTGGGATGAACTACGAAATTCGCACCTATTCACTAGGGCCAACCTAGACGAAGCACAAACGTTGTTGGATGCCATAGCAGAGCACGGGATGCACATGGCGCTTCCAAAAGAGATTCCAACGCTCAGTGCCATGTCCACAGGAAATCACACGCCCACAGATAACGTCTTTATATCATCCTCGCTAGTAGAAAATCTGATCAGTTGCACAGCAGAGCCGGAAGATCAACCTCCAAAAAGTGATCACTTCCCCGTAGATACCGTACTAGATGCAACAGTCATAGCTAGCAACCAAGCCTCGAGACCAAACTACAGACAAGTAGATTGGAAGAGCTACAACATACAGCTCAAGGCAAGGCTCGAGGACAAGATTAGCGAACCAACGCCGTCCTCCCCACAGCAGCTCCAACACCATCTGCACGCACTAGTAACGGCCATACACGAAACCACCGAGGAGCTAGTACCCAAAAGCAAACCTGTCAAGATTGGTTTTTAGGCGTTAATATCGTGTATTAATGAACACAGCGAATGCCCGAATAACTTGTGCGAATAAGTATGCCGTTCGGCGAATAAGTGAACCGATGGACGTTTCACGAAACAAAAGGGGTTGCCCGAACGGGGCTCGCCCTGTCTACAGTCGTAGCGAAACAGCTCGCAGTACTTGACGATGCAACGTGCAAGATACTGTGGAAGGGCTGTCTAAGTTTCGACAGTCCCTTCGCTGGCGAAGGGACTCCTGAGGAGCCCTTCACCAACAGCGCAGAGAGTAGTTCGGAGGCTAGGGTAACAAAGATGAAGTATGAGAACTCACCAGTGATGCCTAAGTCCTTGGCTGGTCGAAGATAGAAATCTTCAAGGAAGGGCTTAAGACGATAATCACAGCGAGGTCAAGTTTGCACAAGATGGACGACGTATGATAATTGAACTGGGGAATATACATGCGAATGTAAACTACTTATATCGAATGCTCGTATGGTAGCAGCGAATAGGAAAGAGGCCGTCACAAGTCAGGGTTGGATAGGGGTGCACAGTCATGATACTAAGGAGATGGAATAAACATACAATAGAGTGAGGGAAAAATGTGAACATGAAACGACGGAGAGTAAAAGGGGGCGAAAGCACTTATGGACAAAACCATGTCTTGGAACCCGCATATACGCCACCCTGCACGGTCTCTTCGTTTACTGGGTTGATCCCGCACGACCTATAGAAGGAACGCCCTGCGAACACACCTTAGCCATACGAACACCGAATGGGGTTGGATTAAGAAGGTGATGGGGTTAATGATGAACCCTCATGCCGGGTGACTGGTATCGATCATATTTTGATGGCGTGCCTGTTGGCGAAATGCGCGAGCAGCGAATAGCGGTTCGGAAGATGGAGCGAACGACGAGTAGAGTAGATGTAGAGGAGGAGTGGTCGGTAGGTGCGGCGAACTCTGACGAAGATGCCAGGGAGTGACGAGTGGGGACATGAAAGTAACACAGTAGGAGAAATAAACCGGTCATGACAAAACCGTCCATGTACGTGAAACATTGTGTTGGGTGCATTGATGCTCCTGCACCAAAATCAAGCATAATAGATCCAATTTGTTGTGTGCTTTCTCAATTTCTTCTCATGTTGTTCTTGTATCATGCATCCATTTCTCTGGTTATTTTCGAAATTTTCCACTCACTCCCTATCTCCCCATTTCATCTTGTTATTCCTACTTTCACAAGCGGCTGCACCCAGCGGAGTCTGAAATGACTTCGACGCGCGAGCTCTTGGGCGCTAAAGGGCCGGGTAGTAGTACATGCGCAGTGAAACAGTTTCCCCCTCTCTCAGTGACAACTAAATTCACTGAGAGAGGCAAGTAAATTAGTCTAGCATTCTTTCGATTTATTAACCTAGAAATCCTCTGTAGTGAATTGTTTTCTAGGTAGTGTATAATATATTTATAGTGACAACTAAATTCACTGAGAGAGTGAATTGTTTTCTAGTCTATTCTTTTGAGCAACAAGTCCATACCTACTGCCTATAATTCCTGTCCTCTACAGGGTTATGGGCCCCGGAGACACTTCTGAGAAGCTATTGGGTGTTGAGAAGCTTGCTACTGATGGAAGTAATTGGCCATTGTGGCGAGCCACTCTCATCAGCTATTTCGAGTCCAAAAATCTACTCAAGCATGTAGAAGGGAGAGTCACTCGTCCTCCTGATCCTCCAGTTATGCCCCCAGGCCATATTCTTACAGAAGCTGAGGAAACTCAGATGGATAAGGCTGAGGAGAAGCTGGAGAGATACCTTGCTAGAGAAGGACAAGCCAAGACCCAAATCATCGTCTCAGTGTCAGAGTCATTAGCCCTGATGCTACAGAAGCAGAAGACAGCAAAAGAGACTTGGGATGCACTGGTCAATGAGATGACCAAAAAGCCCAAGATGGTCCTCACCAGCCTGCAGAGACAACTCCGCAGTATGAGATGTCCTGAGGATGGAGACTTGAGAGATCATTTGGACAAGGCCCAAGACCTATATGCTCGTCTTAATGAGATGGGAGCCAGAGTTTCCGAAGAAGAATTTATGGACATCATCCTTGCGTCACTTCCACCATCCTATGAGGCAGTCATGAATGCCCTTACCACTTCGCTTGAAGAATGCGGGATGCCATTGGTCCCTGATAATATTATTAGGGTACTAAAGGCTCAGTATGACAGGAAGAAAACACTCCCGCAAGAAGAGCAGGTGTTTATTGGTTCATCTACTAAGAAGGACCAAAAGGGGCAGAAGGCGCATATATGCACCAACTGCAAAAAGCCTGGACATTCTATCGAAAATTGCTGGGCAAAGGAGGTGGTAAAGAAGGTCAAGGACCACGTCAGAAGAAAAAAGCCAAAGCCAAGAAGAAGAAGAAGGGTAAAGCAAAAGCGAATGTTGCCGAAGAAGAGTCCTCTTCTGAGGAAAGTGGTGATGGGCATCTTGCCTTCACCAATTTTGACGAGTGCTCTAATTTCAATCTGAGCACATCCTCAGGAGTTATAGTTATACTCGACACCGCAACGACATCGCATATGACTCCTCACAAAAATTTATTGAGGAACTACTGTCAATTCTCACAGCCGAGGACTATCCGAGCAGCCAACAAAGGCACTTTTGATGCCTTTGGTTCAGGACTGCTCGTATTATCCAACAAGGTTGGAGATAAAACAGTAGAAGTCATGTTGCAAGATACATACTATGCACCAAAGATTGCTGCTACCCTCGTCTCGATCGGTCGGTGCGATGATGCTGGCTATGATATTCGACTCGGTGGCCAGAAATGCACAATATCTAACGCTGCTGGAAAGGTATTGATGCAAACACCGAAGGTCAATGGCTTATATCGACTAGACCTCCAGTCACCAAGTGCTCAAGCCCATATGTGTTTGTCTGCCATGGAAATTCATCAAAAAATGGGGCACATCTCACAGACGTCCCTACAACATCTATTAAATTGTGGCATGATATTGGGCATTGAACTGAGCTCCACAGGCGATAGAATTGTCTGCGATGCGTGTATTCAGGCCAAGATTGCACGCAAACCTCTTCCTCGAGAACCCAGAGACCGAACGTCAAAATTCGGTGACAGAATTTATTCTGATGTCTGGGGACCTGCAAGGCACCTCACAATCGATAAGAAGTCATATTATGTCTCCTTTATCGATGATTACTCAAGAGAATCGGTGATCTATCTCATGGCGAACAAATCAGAAGCATTCTCAAAGTACAAGCTCTATGAGGCTTTAATGCTTCGACAGAGAAATGTGCACATCAAGGCACTTGTTTCTGATCGAGGGGGCGAGTATACGAGCTCTGAATTCGAACAGCATCTAGCCAAACAAGGCACGAAGCATCAGTTGACGGTACACGACACACCAGAGTCTAATGGTGTTGCCGAACGTCTGAACCGAACTCTCACTGAGAGAACTCGTGCCATGCTGTTAGAATCAGGCCTTCCTAAGATATTATGGGGCTATGCAATACAGCATGCCAATTATCTTAGGAACAGGACGCACACAAGAGCTCTACCGGATAAAACGCCCTACGAGATGATCCACCATGAGAAACCGAATCTCAAAGACATTCACGCGTGGGGAACTGAAGTCTATGTTAAGGTCACTCAGGGAGATAAATTGGAAGCTCGTGCCAAAAGAGCTCGGTGGATAGGAATTTCTGCGCAGAGCCATGGTCATTATATTTATTGGCCTGACTCGCACAAAGTTTCTGTCGAGCGGAATGTTGTGTTTGATTCAGAGATGAAGAAGGGAAAGGTCCCAATCATTTCTATTGAGGAATCCAAGCTACCTATGTCTAGAGAGGAGAAGAAGGCCATTCCGGCATCAGTGCCTGTGCCCGGTCGCTTAGTCAGCGAAGAGGCAAAGATCGAAGAAATTGATGAAAATGCACCAGAGGAATATCTTGAAAAGCTGCAACCTATTCAGGGAGTTGATGACAGACCTAGAGAAGCTGAACCGATAAGGAGAAGCGAAAGGATCCATCAACAACAAGTGCAGCCGGCCCCATCAGGTCCCGTAACAAGATCTCAAACCCAGAGACAAGCTGGCGCACATATGACTACGCTAGCTTACGAGGACGTTGAGGACCATAAAGAAGTTTTATTCGACCAAGAATTATCCTCCGAGATTGATGGCATCAGTAGCTATGAGTGTGCCATCAGTGCGTTTCTAACCGACGGTCAAAACAATAACAAGACGCCGGATTTGAGTCAAATTGAACCTAGCAATGCAGACGAAGCTCTGAATAATCCTATATGGAAGAAATCAATGGACAAAGAGTATGAGGCCCTAATCGACAAGGGAGTGTGGGAACGAGCCAAACCACCTCCTGGAGCCAATATTGTCGGTAATAAATGGGTCTACCTTTGGAAGCGTAATCCAGAAGGGAAACCAATAATGCCTAAATCGAGAATGGTCGCCCAAGGCTTCACACAGAAGTTTGGAGTCGACTATGATGAGACATACTCACCTGTTGCTCGGTTATCTTCCCTACGGATCATATGCGCCATTGCTGCTAGGAATGACTGGCCTATCCATCAAATGGACGTAGACTATGCATACCTCAATGCTACACTACCTGAACCTATTTACATGAAGCAGCCGCATGGATATGAGTCTAGAGACAAAGACGAAGTGCTACTTTTGAAGAAAGCACTCTATGGCCTCAAACAATCTGGAAGGGAATGGTACAAACGTCTAAGTGGTGAATTCCACAAATTAGGATTCACTACGTCAGCCACATATGGGGCTGTATTTTATAGACGTGGCGGAAAGGGGCATGTGATCATTGCAACAGCTGTGGATGATCTCACCATCACAGCTGAGAATCAGTCAGTCCTGGACGAAGTCAAACGAGATCTTGCTCAGGTCTTCAGTATGAAAGATCTAGGCGAGATTCATTGGCTATTGAATCTCAAAATCGAAAGAGACTGGCAGAAGAAAACTATTGCAATTTCACAACCTGCATACATCGAGAAGATCATCAAGAAATTCAATCTCGAAGATGCAAAGACTTATGCTACGCCCCTTGATCCAGCTGTTAAATTATCAAAAGACCAGTGTCCTTCTACAGAGAGAGGCAAGAAAGCCATGTCGAAGTTTCCATACAGGCAAGCCATAGGATCACTGATGTGGGCAGCTGTAGCCACTCGACCTGACATTGCATTTGCGGTGTCATTGCTTTCGCAATTCCTCGAAAATCCAGGTGGCACACATTGGAATGCAGTCAAACGTGTCTTCAAATATTTGAAAGGCACGAAGCATTACAAGCTCACACTTGGAAGAAATCGAGACGGCTTGATGGGGTATTCAGATGCGGATTGGGGTTCACAGAGTCATAGGCGTTCGTATTCGGCATACTTATTTCAGATTGATGGAGGCACTGTTTCATGGAGTTGCCAGAAACAGTCGATAGTAGCCCTCTCATCAACTGAAGCCGAATTCGTCGCCCTAACCCATGCGGGCAAAGAGGCTCTTTGGATGCGCCATTTTATTTCTGAAATATTCCAACCACTGAACAGACCCATCAAAATTTATTCAGACAATCAATCAGCCATTGCCATCACGTATGGCACTCAACAACACACGAGAACCAAACATTTCGACATCAGATTATATTTCCTTCGAGATATAATCAAAAATCAACAAGCCAAGCTCGTTTATTTGCCAACCGAACAAATGTTGGCAGATATCCTCACCAAAGGACTTTCTAGTCCTAGAGTGAAGATCCTCAACGAGCAAATCGGAATATATTAAGCTTGAGGGGGCGTGTTGGGTGCATTGATGCTCCTGCACCAAAATCAAGCATAATATATCCAATTTGTTGTGTGCTTTCTCAATTTCTTCTCATGTTGTTCTTGTATCATGCATCCATTTCTCTGGTTATTTTCGAAATTTTCCACTCACTCCCTATCTCTCCATTTCATCTTGTTATTCCTACTTTCACAAGCGGCTGCACCCAGCGGAGTCTGAAATGACTTCGACGCGCGAGCTCTTGGGCGCTAAAGGGCCGGGTAGTAGTACATGCGCAGTGAAACAGTTTCCCCCTCTCTCAGTGACAACTAAATTCACTGAGAGAGGCAAGTAAATTAGTCTAGCATTCTTTCGATTTATTAACCTAGAAATCCTCTGTAGTGAATTGTTTTCTAGGTAGTGTATAATATATTTATAGTGACAACTAAATTCACTGAGAGAGTGAATTGTTTTCTAGTCTATTCTTTTGAGCAACAAGTCCATACCTACTGCCTATAATTCCTGTCCTCTACACTTTGGCCCAGCGATCTCCTATGTATTGGTTTTATCCATCGTGTTGATAGCAGCGAACCTTCAGGTAGTCTCGATTCTCTTTCGATCTTCCTCATCTCTGCCAGGGCGTCCAGTGAGTGACTTAGGGGTACGTACTCGATTATTACTGATAGCGCTTTGTCCTTTATAGTGGCCGTGCCGCTGAACTTGCTTAGAAATGTTCTTTTGTTCGTCTGTATCCATTTTGCCGCCTGTTCCGTTTCTAGGTCGAATACTATCCCTCCGTTGGCGATTTTTTTGGCGGCGATGAAAACTACGTTGTCTTGTTCGATGTTTTCCTCTAGGTTGCTGATAGCTTCGTTTGCTTTCGCGACCAACTCTTGTTCTGTTAGGTTTGCTAGGGTGTCTTGCTCTCCTTGCGGGTCTCTGTCGATCAGTATCTGCCTGGCTTTCGCTTTCGCTTTCGCCAGGTTATTGTGGTATGAGAGCAGTACGTTACCTCTTACTGCAGCTGCGTATGTCGTGTTCCACACTCCGTTTTCCCGCTCCTGCTCTCTCTGCTTGCATATGCTGCCCAAATGTTCTATTACGTTGCAGGCTCCTTCTGTATTCATCTTCGCCATCTCGGCAGCTTCCTTCGCCTCTTCTATTGCCCTCTCGATCTTTGTGAGGACCGGTTCCAGTCCAGTTTCTACGTGCCGCTTCACCGCCGCTCCTACCGTCCTCGCCGCCTCTTCCATCATCAGGATTCCCACGGATCTGACTCCTTCTTGTAAGGTCTTTCCACTGACGTTGTGGACTAATGACAGCAGCGTATTGCTCAGCTGTTCCGTTGACAGCGGGTCGTCTTTTGCTAGGTAGCCGTATCTGTCGAGGAAACCCCTAGCTTGTTCTCTGCTGCGCACTGTCGCGCTTGGGTCTGCTAACAAGTCGGCTCTAGTCTTACTTGTGGATTGCTGAGCGGTGGTTGCCCTTGTGCGGCTTTGTGACGTGGCAGGCGGCTGGGGGTCTGTGTGCGTCGGCATCGTCTTTTTGGTCGCTTCTTTTTGGTAGAAGCTTAGTGGTATCGCTGACTGTGGCCAGCGATCCACTATAGTGTGTTATGTTTAGTGTGTGGGTTGGCAAAACGGCTTTGGTATTGTAGGGATTCTTAAGCGCCCGGACTACAGTGGTGGTCGGAGTGCAAAAGATATTCCGGGGCCAGCTTGGCCCCCCACGGGGTATGGGCCCGTGATGGAGAGCTGCAGGCTGGTGCTCTGTGGTGTCAGGTATTCCCTGGCATCGATGAAGCTCGACCATTGGTTGGGCGAGCCGAACAAGTTGAGAAGTCTTGACTTGAGAGGTGATGCGACCCCTTTAACATGGGGCGCAAGGGCCTTCAACCACATCCAGATGTCCATATCGTCTAGGTTGAAGGTTCCGTCTGCGTTGTCACGGATGGCTGATGGGATTCCTTCGGGGTTGTGTATCCAACCCCTTAGGATAGCAGCAATGTCGTTCGCGGTACCGCCCACTATCACGAGACAATCCCTTTTGGGATTGCGAGCGCGTTGTTCGCGCTCGATGCATTTGAACACGCCGATCATCTCGCGTGTGCGCGTGAGTTGCGGTGTTTCTTTCGCCCACGCTAGGAGCTCGACGAAGCGTGGGTCGTCGAGCGGGCAGACGTCGTACGATTGAGTATGACGCTGCTGGGCCTTCACTACTGGTCGTGGTAGGAGGCCTGTCTCGGAGATCGGTGGGTCTCCGAGGGGTATGACCATCCCCTCCCCCAGGTAGGGAGGGTGAACTGTCCCTGCCGGTGGAGGCAGGACTACGTGAGGCCCGATGTACTGGGCCTCGACCTGTGCTACCTGCCGTTGTAGGGAAGGGCCGTTGATCGTGTGCGACGGTGACGCCACTAGGTATGCGCCGATTGCGCTTTCCCTCGCAATGGCTAACCCATTGACAGTGTTGGGGGTGCCGCGCAACTTCTTGCACTTCTTCTTCGGCTGCTCTGCCAGCCACTGTGCCCTCCCCAGGTTGTACATCTTCCAGATGGAGGAGTCGGACTCCCATCCATCTGGGACGCTGTACGCAGTGTCGGAAGGCGTGGCCTTTTTGAGGCTGCGTGGGCGAATGTGAGCTGGAGCAGGGCTGCGCTCAGCTGCTGCTCCAGTTCTTTTACTTTGGCGTGCTTGGCTTCGAGCGCGTTGTCACGGTCTTCAACCGCGCGTTCCAAGTCCTTGACCTCCTTCTTGAGGTCATGGATGTCCTGGAGGGGCTCCTCCCGCACGATGCCTCTCGGGAGCCATCCCCAGGCTGCATCGATGGCGTCGCCGATGTCTTCGTCCCGCAATTTGACCTTGCGGGTGCCTGTTGCGGCCCTTAGGTGTGCGGCGTAGTCCACGCACATGGCACAATCATTGGGGTGAACGATTGCCAGAGTGTCTTCCCATCCTACGATCATCCAGTGCTCTTGGTCGACTGGAGCTTGTAGGATGTCTGTGGCCCCCTGTCTCGGGGCCGTAGCATGCGTTGTGGATGTTGACGGATCAACATCCATCCCATCTTTGGGGGGCATCATCTTCGTGGGTAGATGATGGTGGTTACTTCCAAGAAGCGATGCGCCCTCGGAAAGATCTGAGGCGAAAATTTAACCGCGCCGTGGCCGGCGCATCACGTGATATACACGTGACAGATGCATCTAGCGGCATCTGGGGAGGTCGCGTGGCTTGCTCACCCCCCGAAGCTCTAGATAGCTATCTAGGGCTTCAAGGTCCTTGAAGGACGATGGGTTCCCATGTCACGTCGCCTAGGGTCCAGTGGACCTGGAACTCCAGGTCCATCGAGTTTATCCATCGATGTGCGATAATCTCGTCGGTGAGCCACTCCTCGTCGTCATTCACTCCAAAGTCATAAAATGACTTGGCCTCACAACAAGGGAATAATTCGTCGTTGTTAGCCTCGTATCATCGTATGAGGCTTGAATGAAAGACCGGTGAAATACGACGGCTTTTCAGCTCGTTGGGAAGTTCAAGGCTCACCGTCGAGATGTCGTTGTGAGCCTCGACGACACGGTACGGTCCAATGTACCGCGGGACTAGTTTTCTGGCTCTTCCTTTTGGGAGAGTTAGGTTCTGGGTTGAGAGGTAGACGCGGTCGTTGGCCGCATACCTGTCGCTCGCCATACGTTCCCTGTTTGCATGAAATGTTTGCGTCACTCGATGCTCTAGATTGCATTGTGTTCCGCCATCAGGTTCCATCTTGCCTGATGTGCGAACCGTGCTACCCCCTTGAACGGGGTGTCCACAGCTATGGGGAGATCTATCCGCAGCATATAGCCATGGGTCAGCTCAAAGGGCGCGAATCCTGTGGTTGCACTGACGTTACTATCGAGGGCGACCTCAACCATCGGGCATTTCAATGCCCAATCCTTCTGATCGTCTCTGACGACCGCGTGCAATATCTGGCTGATCGAGCAGTTTGCCTGCTCGGTGGCTCCATCTGTTTGGGATGTTGGGTGCATTTATGCTCCTGCACCAAAATCAAGCCAAATAGATTCCACCATTTAGCATGCTTGGAATTCCAATTCCTGTCCATGAGGGCTCTCTCTCCTCCATCAAAAAGAACTCTGACCAGGCTGATATGCTGAGACTGGCCAGGCTCATCATTTGGGATGAGGCTGCAATGCAGCATCGCCATGCCATAGAGGCCATTGACAGGACACTGAGGGATTTCCTTGACAAGCCTGACCGACTCTTTGGTGGCATCACGGTTGCCTTTGGAGGTGACTTTCAGCAGACTCTCCCAATTGTCCCCAAAGGCTCCAAGGAGGATATTGTGGGAGCTACCCTTCAGAAGTCATATCTGTGGCCAAAGATCAAGGTCCTCCATCTGACAGAGAACATGCGGGTGAGAAATGACCCTGACAGAGCCAGGTTTGCAGAATGGCTGCAGAATGTGGGCCAGGGAAAGGATCTCCCACTAGATCATACGTTCTCACTCCCTCCTCACATGGTTTGTGGCCCTGGAATTGCAGAGCTGATCCAGGAGATATACCCTGGCATTGGCAATGCAATCCCTGCCCAGGACAATTATTTTTTAGAGCGGGCCATCCTCTGTCCCAGAAATATTGAGGTCAATGAGATCAATTCCATGGTGTTGAGGCAGTTTCCAGGTGATGCTCAGGTCTTCCACTGTGCAGATTCTGTCAAGGAAACCGACTTTGCAGAGCAGTATCCTGTGGAGTATCTGAATTCCATAGAGATTGGCAGTCTTCCTCCTGCTCGCTTGGAAGTCAAGCCTGGAGTGCCTCTGATGATGGTGTGCAATTTGGATAAGAAGCAAGGACTATGCAATGGGACAAGGTTACGGTTGGTGAGGATGAGGAATAGAGTGTTGGAGGTCAGGATCATCTCAGGTCCACGTGCAGGAAATACTGCTTTCATCCCCAGGATCACCATTTCACCATCAGAGGGGGAATTACCATTTGTGCTGCAGAGGAGACAGTTTCCAGTGCGTGTGGCATTTGCAATGACCATCAACAAGTCTCAGGGACAGTCTTTCGGTACGGTTGGGCTGGACCTGAGATATCCAGTGTTTGGACATGGTCAGTTGTATGTTGGTGTTTCAAGGGGAACAAGCTGGAACAAAGTGAAGGTCTTGCTTGAGGAGGGTTTGAACACAACCAACATTGTATATAAAGATGTATTACTTAGAGCTCCTTGATTTCTGATATCTACTTGATGCAAATTGATTACTTTGATTTTCCCCAATGCACTTGACCTTACTGATATGTTAGACTTACCGATGCATTAGACTTACTGATGTGTTTGACCTTACTGACGCGTTTGACTTGCACCCTTGCGCGAAGCGCGGGTATCCACCTAGTTACACTATATGAAAGCGGCTCGGTGGGTTGTGGGCGCACCGCTGACAAATAATATTACGTAAATATTAGGTCAGCGGCGAGCGGCGCAGCAGTGTCCGTGGTCACGTGACCCGTTCGCGCGTGGTCTGTGCACGACATGCGCGTGAGGTATATAAAGGCAGTTCGGTAGGAATTTGATTTTGACTTGAAACCATGCTGACATTCATTCTATGATTTGTCGAATTTTCCTTTGATTTTTCGAAGCTGTATTTCTACTTCTTTTCATGTTCTGTCCAACCGACCCTTTGTGGGTGGTTGTGGACAAATTTCCTTTTTGAGCTGCGGCTGTTCACCACCGTGGTACGTTCTACGGGCGCTTAGCATGGCACATGGTGGTACCACGGGCGCTAAAGGGCCGGCTAGTAGTACATGCGCATGAGACACATTTCCCTCCTCTCTCAGTGACAACTAAATTCACTGAGAGAGGCAAGTAAATTAGTCTTGTTTCCTTTCGATTTGTTGACCTAGAAATCCGGTAGTGAATTGATTTCTAGGTAGTGTATAATATATTATAGTGACAACTAAATTCACTGAGAGAGTGAATTGATTTCTAGTCTTCTTTGAGCACCAAGTCCAGTCCTACTGCCATAATTCCTGTCCTCTACATGGGGATGGAAGGCAGTTGACATGAGGAGCTTAGTCCCCAGGAGCCGCTGTAGTTCATGCCAGAAGATCGACGTGAACTTCAAGTCTCTGTCTGAGACGATGGAGTTGGGAACTCCGTGGAGTCGAACGACCTCCTTCAGAAACAGCCAGGCTACTCCCTTGGCTGACACGCTCGTCATGGTTGGTACTGTTAGTAATCGGGACGATGACACCGCCGAGGCAGAGCCGGCACGCATTTAGCCGGAGGTTCGAGATCGCTCTCGACCCCGGGTTGCTGGTGCACCGGCATCGCATCGGCACAGCAGCTCGAAGAGATTGGTAATATAGGAACATCATAATTAGTATATAAGGACAGATGATCTTGTACAGATTGTAATATAACAGATTATTATATCTCCTTCGTTCCACAGGTTATGGGCCCCGCGCATAACTAAACTACTACAAATCTAACTACGCTCTATACTCCAATAACTCAATACCGATCGACGATGTCGAGTAGCAACAACACGTACAAGATCGACCCCTTGAACGGGGACAATTACGCGGCGTGGCGCCGGCGGCTCGAGTGGATACTCGATGACTCAGATCTGTGGGACGTGGCTATCGGCAGGGAGACGGAACCGAGACCGGCAGATGCCGACAACGTCACTGCGAGCGAGCAGCAGGAGATCGACGATTGGAGAAGGAAGGACAAGAAGGCTAGAAAAGAGATTTGCCTCAGAGTTGCCGATGAACAACTAGTTTACATCAATCAGACGATGTCTGCATTTGCTGTATGGACTAGTCTACAAGCTATATTCGAATCTAAGGGAGCAGTGGGGATTGTAAATCTCCGAAGAGATTTCTTCCGGACGCTTGCCGAGGACGGCGCGAACATGGAGGAGCACGTACGCAAGCTCCGCGGCATTCAACAGGAATTGAATGCGCGGGGGCATTACATCAGTGACACCGAGTTCTCGAACACGTTGCTGACGTCATTACCAGATTCTTGGTCGGCGTTTATTACGGCAGTAAACGCCAGTGGAGCCGAGACAACAGCTGATATATTAATAGCTCGGGTCCTCGATGAGGATCGAGCACGGAAAGCTGGATCGGCACGGCAGACGGCGCTTAAGGCGCAACAACGTCACAGGACCAGGAAAGATGACTCAGGAGCAACAAAGGGAAAGTGCCGAAATTGCGGCAAGAAGGGTCATTACGTGAAGGACTGTTGGGCGAAAGGTGGCAGCAAGGAGGGCCAAGCACCGAAATGGTTCAAATCAGGGAACAAAGAAACAGTCAAACAAGCAGAAGAAAAGGACTTCGCATTTGTATCTAAGGAGGTAGCATACAGTGCTATATCCGCATCCGACTGGTTAGCCGATTCAGCGGCAACAACACACATAGCTAGAAGCCGAAATGATTTCGCTAGCTATGCCGAGGAACCATCTGAAATCGAAGGAATTTCACCCGGTGCGGTACTACATACACAAGGCCGAGGCACTATATACATGGAATTCAAGATCGGTGCCAAGACGAACACGATCGAACTACGTGACGTCAAGCATGCACCGGATGCGCCGAACAACCTTATCAGCGTAGGGCGTTTAACTGATAAGGGCAACACGGCCACATTTTCAGGCACCGGCGTCGAATTCAAATCACGCGCCGGAGTTACCTTCGCACAAGGACAGAAGCGTGGGCGGTTATTCTGTATGAAGGCACGGGTCACTCGATCAGTCGAGGCACGGGACTTTGCCGCAGCGGCAAAAGGACGGTCATGGGACAAATGGCACAGGATACTCGGGCACGTCAACATAAACCCAATTAAAATGTTGAAATCTAACGATCTAGTCACCGGACTTGAGATCGACGAGTCAAACGAGCCGAGCCAGTGCAAGGCATGCATACAAGGCAAGCGGCATGTGGAGCCGTTCCCCAAAAGAGCCAAGGACACTGTAGAACAGGTCGGTGACCTGACAGTATCCGATGTATGGGGACCTGCCCAGACCGAGGGACCATCGCGTGAGAAATACTTTTATTCTTTCACGGACATCAAATCGAGGTACACGGTCATCTATTTTGGGAGCGCCAAAGATGAAGCGCTCAAACACTTCGAGATGTACAAGGCATTCCTCGAGACCCAAACAGGTCAGAAACTGAAGAGGTTTCGCTCAGATAATGGAGGGGAATATGTCAATAAAAATTTCAAGGAATTTTGTGCAAAATATGGCATTATCATGGAGACCACAGCTCCATACTCCCCAGCCCAGAATGGAATCGCCGAACGACTCAACCGGACCTTACTCGAGCACGCACGGGCAATGATATTTGCCAAGAACCTGCCAAAAATACTCTGGCCCGAGGCCGTGGCTTACGCGTGTTATATCAAAAATCGATCACCCACGCGAGCACTTGGAGATGACGCAACACCGTTCCAAGCACTATTCGGCAAGAAGCCGAACATAGCACGTCTAGAGGAATTCGGGACAAATTGTTGGGTTATGGTGCCGGATCAACATCGAGCCAAACTTGATCCAAAAGCAGAAGAACATATATTCGTCGGAGTAGCTGATCATGCAAAAGCCTGGAGGTACTACAATAAAGCCTCAAAGCACGTTCAAGTCTCTAGGAACATTACATTTGACGAAAATGACAACCGACTCTACCCCATCCCAGATAACGACGATGACGACATGGCACCGCTCGAGGGGGAGCACTCACCACGCGAGCATGTGCCGGACCCGATCACATCTACCCCACAGACGTCATCACCCCAGACAACACCCGTTCCTGATCCACCTGAACAAGCGCCAGATCCAGAGATCCGACGGAGCGCGCGTATCACTCAAAGACCGGATTACCGGAAGCTGAATAATTCAGGACGCACCGAGCAGGTTTACATAACGAGAGAAATCGTCACTGAACCTGAGAATTACAGAGCGGCGGTATCACGTGATGATGCGCCGATCTGGGAGAAAGCAATGGAAATTGAGATGGATCAACACAAGACATTAGGAACATGGGAGCTAACAGAACTACCACCCGGACGAGTAGCTATCGGTTGCCGGTGGGTATACGCTGTCAAAACACAACCGGACGGACAATTCGATAAGGCTAAAGTGAGGGTTGTGGCTCAAGGATTCACACAGAGGCCAGGGATGGATTACTACGAGATAACCTCACCCGTGGTCAAATTCGATTCACTACGTGTTCTATTAGCGATCGCAAACACACTCGATTGGGAAATCGAAATGATGGATGTCAAAGGCGCCTACCTCAATTCAACCATAGATGAGGAGATCTACATGCGCCAGCCCGACGGTTTTGACGATGGATCTGGACGCGTTCTAAGAATATACAGAGCGCTCTATGGACTCAAGCAATCGGGGCGAGCTTGGCATCAGCGCTTACGCAAATTACTACTCGATCTCGGCTTCCATCAAAGTACAGCCGATGAATGCGTCTACATCAGACAAGATAAGGACTCAATCGAAGTCATATCAGTATATGTGGACGACTTTGGACTATTTGCTGACTCCAAAGGAGGGATGATTAAGCTCAAGGGGGAGCTTCATGGAAAATTCCCTTTAACAGATTTAGGAGAAATGAAGAAAATATTGGGAATTAGAGTTGAGAGGAATAGGGATGAGGGAACACTGATCATGTCTCAAGGACATTACATCGACATCATACTCGATCGATTCAACATGACAACGGCACATTCCGTATCTACACCTCTGCATAAAATGATCAAACTCATGACACCCATGGACTCAACAGGTCCAACTGCCGAAGTACCCTATGCCAAGGCGATCGGATCACTCATGTATGCAGCACTTAGCACGCGACCTGATTTGGCCTTTACCGTACAACATCTGAGCCAATTCACTACTACTTACGGAACCGAGCACTGGACGGCGATCAAGCACGCGCTCAGGTACCTCAAGGGGTCACGTGACGACGGCATAATCTTCCGACGAGACGCTGGTCTCGACCTCGAAATATTTGTCGACTCGGATTATGCTAATAGAAACGACGCACTATCTATTAGTGGCTATGTAGCTATACTAGGAGGGGGAGCTATCGCATGGAGCTCGAAAAAGCAGCGAACGATCGCGCTATCTACCACGGAGGCCGAATACATGGCACTTACCGAGGGCGCCAAGCAATTAATCTGGCTGAGGCGTTTTATCGAGGAACTTGGAATCGATCAAACCCAGCCCACGTCACTTCGATCAGACAATCTAGGCGCCATTACACTATCGCATGACGCAACGTATCATGCGCGTACCAAACACATCAATGTCGCATATCATTTCATCCGTGAGAAAGTGGTCTCTCACGAGGCATCACTTACATACGTACCGACGAAGGAGAACGTAGCGGACATATTTACAAAGGGATTAGACATGCACCAACATAGGTATCTATTAGGGAAATTAGGATTTTACCGAAGGGACTTCTCGCTGAGGGGGAGTGTTAGTAATCGGGACGATGACACCGCCGAGGCAGAGCCGGCACGCATTTAGCCGGAGGTTCGAGATCGCTCTCGACCCCGGGTTGCTGGTGCACCGGCATCGCATCGGCACAGCAGCTCGAAGAGATTGGTAATATAGGAACATCATAATTAGTATATAAGGACAGATGATCTTGTACAGATCGTAATATAACAGATTATTATATCTCCTTCGTTCCACAGGTACGAGGTGTATGAGCGACGTTAGTCGGTCGATGACTACCATCAGGTAGTCACAGTCATTAGATTTGGGCAGGGGCCCCATGAAGTCGATGCCAATCGACTGCCACGGCCTATCCAGAATGGGTAGGCTGTGTGGTAGGCCTTTGGGCCATTGTGGCCCGGTTTTCGCCATCTGGCACTTTGCGCACGATGTGCAGAATGACTCTATGTCTGGGCTCATGCCTGGCCACCAATATGACCTTCAAACGTAGTTCAAAGTCTTCAGATGGCCATAGTGACCGACTATCTGATGTGCTCGATCAATGATGATTTCGATCAGTCTCCTTCCCCCCTGAAGAACAGAGCGGGGGATGGCAATGACGTCTCTCTTGAGCTGGTTCTTTGTCCAGATCAGCCCATCCCGGATCCCGAATCTCGGGTGCGCATCTGGGTGCGCCATGATCTTCATGAACATGGTGTCCCTATGGTACACATCTCATAAGACCTTGGACAGGTCTACACCCTGCTCGACGATCCGGCGCAGGGGTGCGCCGCCATTTCCTGTGGAGATGACTCTGACGTCATCGTCGTTGTCGTCGCATGATGCGGCGATGCTCGCGGGCTTTTGTGAGCCCTCGTTTAATGTGGCGGATTCCGTTATTCTCACCTCTGTCTTCTCCGCGAGGCGTTTAGACCGTCTCGTCACTGTTGCTCGCAGCTTGATATATTGGTCGGTGGGCAATAACTCACCGTCCGGGTCTAAACGCGTATCTGCGCTCACGAAGACGTGATCCGGGTGATTGTCATCACTCATGTTGCTCTCGTAGTAGCATGACAGGCAGTCTGCTACCTTGTTCTCTACACCGTCAACATGTACGGTGTTGAAGTTGAACCGGGAGAGAAACTCCCACCATCTGACCTGGCAGTCAGACAGGCTCTTCTGGGTCTCGAAGTACTCGAGCCCTTTGTGGTCTGTGATGAGGGTGAACCTCCGTCCCAGCAGCTTGTCCTCCCATTCATGAGAGCCTTGAGCACCGCGATTGTCTCATGCTCGTGAGTCCGGTAGTGTTGCTGAGCAACACTGAACTTCTTTAACAAGAAGCTGGCTGGCCGACAGGTGTTCCAGTCGTGGCCTTGGCCGTAGACCACACCGACGCCGGCTTTTGACCTGTCGGTGATCACCCAGATCGGCTCTGGGTACCGTGCTTCTATTGGATGCAGGATCGGGGCCTTACAGGCCAACGCCTTAATGCTTTGCCAGCATTTGTCCAGTAGTGGGGTCCATTCGAATGGACGGTTGTTACGCGCACAGCCCGATAGTGGGGTGGTGTATGCGCTAACATCTGGCATGTAATGTGCCAAATACTGTACTAGCCTGAGGAAACGCTGGACGTCATCAAACGTCCGTGGCCTACGCCACTCGCGGATGCGTTGCATCTTATCCTCATTGGCATGTACCCCTCGGCCATCGATGATGTGGCCAAGACACTCCATTCGGATGGAATAGAGGTCCACCTTTTTCTTGCTCAGAAAAAGGTGGTTCTTCCTCAGTCTGTCAAAGACAATGTAGAGGTGCTCTTCATGCTCTTGTATCGAGAGCGAGAAAATGAAGATTTTGTCCATGTATACATGGACGAAGCGACCTATGCAGTTGCGGAAAATGGCTGTCATCAGCCGTTGGAACGTTGATGGGGCGTTACAGTCCCCCATCTGTATTACCTGGCTCATAAACATGCCAAGGATCGTGGCAAAGGCAGTCTTTGCTATGTGATCCGGATGAATCCGGATCTGCTCATATGCTTCTGACATATCGAGTTTTGTTCGATACCGACAGCGAGCCATGTCGCTGCGGATGATATCTTGATCCGGGAAGGGTGTGACGTCCTTCACCGTGTTCTCGTTCTGCTGACACAGATCGAAGACGGTTCGTAATGTACTGTTCTTTTTCGGCACACACAGCATGGGCACGGCCTGCTGCGCAACTGCTTACGTTCTTAACAATGTCAACTAATCCACTGCCTCTATCGCATGTTACCACCTCCGACCGCTGCCCCATACCAATGCCCATCATTTGTTACCCGATGCATGTCCTCGAGAATGAGCCTACACACATGACCACTCCATCCTTATGCCCATCAACATCCAGTAACGTTAATAGTTGTGGCGCCGCAGAGGTTAAGCTATTACTAGCTTACCCTGGGATCTTGTTTTTATCCCTCTCAACCTCATAAAATGCACAGCCCTCGCTCTCCCTCCTGTAGTCTTACTGCAATGTCCTCCCTTTGTTAACATAGCTTGCCACAGACCTACATATAGTTTACAGTGCACCATAGGCCCAGCGCTTCAAGCCCTCTAATTGACTTTCTCTCTCTCTCTCACTCATACAAGAGGTACAATTGACAGTATAAGTTTTCATCTGTCCAATTCATAGCAAAGTCTGAGCCATCATGCCAATATAAAGAACCTCAAGCATAACAACGCAGTCCTTCTACCCGTAGTGGGCTTGCAAGGCATAGGGTGGGTTTGCATCTCTATGGGGTGGAAATGTGTCTGGTCAAATACCTCTGGTATTTCAATTTCTTGCCAAGGTTGCCATACACACTTCCATCACCTCTTTTTTTTAATTTTTATTGTTTCTTATAATTCCATTTATTATACTGCCACCGTGTGGAAGGACCCTATATATGCAGTCTCTACCTGGAATGATAGACTAATGAAGGGATTTTACATGTTACCCTCCCCTCTTTAAAGGTTAATGCTGAGCTGATCCTCTTATGACTCACATACAAAAAGACAATGGTTCCCTCTTTGAGTGAGTGTTTGCCTTTATCCACAGACCCTTGACATACTTCCATACACCTTGTAACGACAGCGAGGGGTGCATCCTGTAGCGGTTAGCAGTAGCTAGATATCAGAAGCTCAGTGAATGGGGAAGTTCACTCAGTGAATTTGTTGGCTCATCAGGAATAATCACAGGAGGTGGTTCTGGCTCTGGTGCCACGGTGACCTCTCCACAAGTAATTCTGGCTGAACCTCTGGCATGTGAGCGGCCAAGACTGGCAGAGGAGGCCCAGTTAGAGCGTGTTCAGAGTAAGGCGGAGCAGGAATTGGACCAATAGAGCTGGAGGGTACCGTAGACGGTTGGTCAGGTATCGATGATGTCGTACCAGCATCCTCTCCAGGGTTTCAGGACCAGAAGACGCCTCACCCTGCTCCGATTCGGCATCTACATCTTTCGCCTCACTCGACATGTCATCAATCAGTGCGCTCGTGTGTTGGGTGCATTGATGCTCCTGCACCAAAATCAAGCATAATATATCCAATTTGTTGTGTGCTTTCTCAATTTCTTCTCATGTTGTTCTTGTATCATGCATCCATTTCTCTGGTTATTTTCGAAATTTTCCACTCACTCCCTATCTCTCCATTTCATCTTGTTATTCCTACTTTCACAAGCGGCTGCACCCAGCGGAGTCTGAAATGACTTCGACGCGCGAGCTCTTGGGCGCTAAAGGGCCGGGTAGTAGTACATGCGCAGTGAAACAGTTTCCCCCTCTCTCAGTGACAACTAAATTCACTGAGAGAGGCAAGTAAATTAGTCTAGCATTCTTTCGATTTATTAACCTAGAAATCCTCTGTAGTGAATTGTTTTCTAGGTAGTGTATAATATATTTACAGTGACAACTAAATTCACTGAGAGAGTGAATTGTTTTCTAGTCTATTCTTTTGAGCAAGAAGTCCATTCCTACTGCCTATAATTCCTGTCCTCTACATCGTGGCATCAGAGTCAGTCTCGCCTGGATCCCGGGGTATGACAGGAAGCGGACCTCGAGTGCAAAATCACGACCCATGACCAGCCCAGGTACATGTAACGGCGCAGGGATCTTCTTTGCTTCAAGTGCCTGCCCTTCGGCCGGAGCCTCCCCCTCTGGCGTGGGCATTCCTCACCGTCCCTTCCTGCGCCGCCGCATCCGTCTCCATTGCTTCCTTTTGTGAGGAGATGAACGTTGCCCCATCCTGATTCACCTTCCCAGATGTGTAGGTATGTTACGTATTGAGATTTCTGCTAAGTTGGAACTGGAAAGGACAGCGGCTTCAACTTGTAGGTTGCGCCCCCAATGAACTATCGTCCTAAGTATTTCGGAAATGTGTCGGAAGTCGGAAAGTACTGAACTAGAGGTTGGTCACGACTTGAGTCGGAACTGAGGCGGAAGGCGGAAGACGGAAGGCGGAGAGACTGAGGCCTTGCTAGACTCACTGTGCTAAGAACAGGAGATAGAACGAAGGAAATCAAGTATCAAAGTCGATTATCTGATTGCAGAATAAGAGACATACATGACAGGCTTTTATGCAAAGAGCTGAGACAACAGGTAATGATATGGTACTAAGCAAATTCCGGGGGAAGCGGAAGTCGAGTAGACAATGCGTGGGAACTAACTAATTGGGAACAACGGGACTACAAGGGGGGTTCAGGGTAAGGTAGAACAATGGCACAGAACAAGGGGTCGGGAAAACATATCTGGCAACGAACTACAAGGAGGGCCGGACATGTGGTCTTGATCAACGGTGAGGTGGGTCCGGTGGGTCCGAGTAATAGAGTCGAAAGAACAAGGGAAAAGAGCAATGGGTGGAATGTCGGAAATATCGGAGGGGCGGAAAGTGTTGCGAAACTGAAGGTCGGAAGTCGGAAATGAACAGTCGTAACAGTATCTCCCTTCTAAGGTCGAGCCCCGCGAGACCCCAGGTCAGATCATGTGACCTGTGAACAAACGTGTCGGGGTTCAAAAAATAGGCTGAGGAACAAACACATCTTCTTCCCAATCCTGAGTGCTCCAATCAATTTCTCCAAAATGACAAGTGCCGAGATGAAACAGCATTTCGCTGACATGCTCGCGCAAAAGGAACTGGCCGAAAAACGCGAGGCCGAGGAAGCTGCGTGGAAAGAGAAGGAACGTCGAGAGAAAGAGCGGAAAGAACAGGAGAGGAAGGACCGCGAGCGCCGTGAGGAGGAGGAGGGCGTCCATGAAGAGAAACGGAAACGGAACGCGGCACGGAAGGCTGCTGAGGACAAGGCTGCCGTGGAGAAGGCTGCTGCGGAGAAGGCGGAAAAGGAACAGGTGAGTCGGGAATGTCCGGCGGAAAGGTCCTTGTATTAACTGAAAGATTCTTCCAGAAAATTGTTCAGGACGAGTCAGAGTCAGACTCGGAAGGTTTGGCGGAAGGTACACCGTCTCCCAAAGGAAAAGGGAAACAAAAGGAAACCGCTCCTTCGGTGAACCTTGTGGCGGAACGGAAACGGCTGGCGGACGAATTCCAGAAGGCTTGAAAGAGCAAGTTAAATCGGATGCTGGAGCTGCGTGAGCTAGGACCAGAAAATCCCACGACTAAGAAGCGGAAAACACAGGACGGTGATGAAGAGGAGAAGGCTCCTTGCGATCCATGTGAGTCTAAGGGGCTGGATTGCAGGTGGTCGAGTAATCCACAGGAAACTTCATGCGATCAGTGCCGTGACAAGAAGAAAGCTGCGTCGTGGACGGGTGTGCTTCGAGGGCGGAGCGAAAGAAACAGAAGGTTGAGGAGTTGATTCCGAAGTCGGAATCGGGACCGAGCGGAGGGAGGTCCGAGGAATCGTTTGCGGTTACCGGAAAATCGGGACAGGCGGTATTGAACCGATTTACAATGTCTTATCCCCTTCTTGACATTGCCGGGTTGCTGAGGGCCATGCGAAAACAGCAGCGCGAAATCCGGGACATCATGATCGATATGGCAGAGGTTCAGCAGCATCAGGTTCTGTCAATTCAGAACCAGATGACTGTCATGTCTACAGTCCTGGAACAGTTGACGCGGGAAATGCGGTGGCGGAATGATCTGGTCCGGGACCGAATGGACGCGCGGCTGCGAGAGCAGGGAATTGGGGCAGAAGCGGGTCTGAGCGGGAGGGCAGAAACGAGGGAAAGGGTGGAAATGGAGTTGGTGAGTGTCAAGGTAGGAGAGGCGGAAAAAGAGCCGGAAGCGGAGGAAGAGGTCGAGGCGGAGCCAATGAGGGAGGAGTAGGGGTCTAAGAGACTTGTAACATAATTTCTTGAAGTGTCAGAAATATCATAACGGAAATTATTCGGAATCGGAATTGTGTTGTGACTTCAGAACTGTAAGAATAAATGAGGGTATTGGAAGTGGAATCTGAAATGACTAGGGCACGGAAATGGGGCGAGGCTTATCGGGATGTGACTTGTGAAAATCAGAGACGAGGTCAGAGGCGTGATCGAGTTCTGTGGCGGAAATCCAAGAAGTCTCTTCGTTGGTGTTTTCATAGCCTGCCCACTTGACTAGGTACTGGAGTTGGCAGCGGTATCGTCTGTCAAGCTTGGAGTTGAGAATTTCCAAGATCTCATATTCCAGTTCTCCGTCGATGATGACTGGCAGAGGCGGAGGTTGTTCTCAATTTGCAATTGTATTCTGAACTGCGGGCTCAAGCATGGAGACATGGAATACCGGGTGTACTGCGCGCATATTGTCAGGAAGTCTGAGGGTGAAAGAACGACTGCCGGCCTTAGCGATGATCTCGTAAGGACCAAGGTATTTTTCACAGAGCTTCTTCGAGGGGCGAGTGGTGTGGAAGTTTTCAGCTTTGACAAAGACTTTGTCACCTATCTCAAATGCCGGTTGCAGAAGTCGTTTCCGATCGGCGGAAGTTTGGTATCTCTTCTGGGCAGCGGAGATGTTCTCTGGGAGGTGTTGGTGAAGGTCGTCGAGTTCCACAACGAAATCTCGGGCTCTTGCAGAGGTGAGGTCGAGTTCAGGGTGGATGGCGAGATTCGGGTGGTAGCCTTTGTTGGCGTAAAAGGGTGAAATTCCGGTGGTAGCGGAAGGCGCATTGTTGTAGGCAAATTCCGCGAGTGGAAGGAGGTCGGACCAATTGCTGTGTTGGTAGTTGCAATAGACGCGGAGATACTGCTCAAGGGTCTGATTAGTACGTTCCGTTTGTCTGTCTCCTTCGGGGTGATAACCGGAAGTGAAGTGTGTTATGATATTCAAGTAACGACGTTAATGATATCACTCAGATCCGAACCTAAAAATATACTGACGCCACCGTACCATACAATCCCCACAATCCATGTCCGCGTCCACACGCAGATACACAGAAATATCCCCGAATCTCCTGACTCCCATATACGCGACGCTGGACCAATACATTATCACGCACGCGCACAGGACACGCCAAGTCGATCAGCATCACATTACAAATGTCGATCCCATCAATCTCGATCGAGAAACTGACCCGGAATACAAATACCCGCTTAGGCACCAATTCAATTGTGACCGAGACACAATATGCATCCGATCGTCCCTGAGCGGCTCTAGCCGTAGCTCCATCATTTCCCCTATACATCGCGCACATGTCCTTCCACACCATCATCTTATCCACAACAAATCCTTAGCATTCCCTTATAGTATTCATTCGAGAGTTCACTCCAGACTATGCTCCACACTCCCCTATCTCTATGTCAATACCGTACGTATCGTATCAACGCCGAGTCCCTTCCAGTAGTTAAATAGTACCAACAAATGTAACTGTAAAACAAGAATAACAATAGTTTTACCTCTCCACCGTCTCAAGACTCCTTATCGGAATAGTCCCTGTAGTACAAGCAATCCTCTCAGAATTCAGACCTCTACTCGATTCAGCTTCACTCGAGGCTTGAATAAAACCCAAACACATTTATATCAACTCTTATCAAAGTGGAGCTTCATGTCGAGAGCCTTGCTGAGTGTGCGGAAAAAGGATGACACGAATTCGGATCCAGGGTCGGAAGTGACATGGGAAGGAATTCTGTGTTTGGAAAAGACGTGGAGCACGAAGAGTTGTGCGAGCTGGGCGGAGGTGATGGTGTCGTAGGTCGGAATAAAGATGGACTGCTTTGTGAGGCGGTCAACGATCACTAGAATGGTATCAAAGCCGAATGACTTAGGAAGTTTCTCAATGAAATCCATGGATATCAAATTCCACGGTTGTTCCGGGATCGGAAGTTGCTTCAGGAGGCCATAGGGTTTGTGACGTTGAGGCTTGGCTTGCATACAGGTGGTGCATGACTTGCAATAGTCTTGGACCATCGTGCGGAGGAGAGGCCAAGTATAGGTACGTCGGATTATGTCGAGGGTTTTGTTCTGGCCTTGGTGTCCTGAGAGCGGATGATCATGGCTTTGCTGGAGTACGCGAAGTCGTAGATCGTTGGTATCCGGAACGTAAATCCGGGACTTGTACCGGAGAAATCCGTTGGAATCAAGGGACCATCCAGGACTGGTGGGGTCATCGAGGTGGGCTGCGGAGATGGGGTCGGAACGGAGTGCGGAACGGATGTCAGAATGGAGAGACTTGGTGTCCATAATAATTGAGGCGCGGAGTAGTGGAAACTGCAATGCTGTGGGATGCAGGGACTATGCCAGTTGCTCAGTGGAGAATACTGGGCGGAAGTTGTGCGGATTAACGCTGGCAAAGTTGCTACTTCCCTCTTTTGGGTGAATGTCCCAATGTCTAGTGAGTGCGTCGGGTTTTGCTCCGAGCTTTCTGGGGCGGAAACGGATCACCATGTTGAACTGTGAGAGATATTCAGACCAGCGGACTTGACGGCGAGTCAAAATTTTAGTAGTCGCGAAATACTCAAGGTTCTTGTGATCTGTTACAACGTCAATCGGATAAGTTGGACCTTTGAGGTAGTGTCTCCACATTTTGAAGGCTTCGAAAATCGCAAGTAGTTCCTTATCGTGGACGTCGTAGTTGAGTTCCGGGGCGGAAAAGGTGTGGGAATGAAAGGCGATCGGATGAATTTCTCTGTCGTCAGGGGAAATGATGGAAAGAATGGCGGCTAGCGTGTAGTCGGAAGCGTCGGTTTCGAGTACAAGTTGGGCATCAGGAATCCAGAAACCGAGTATGGGAGCCGTAGTGAAGGCCGATTTGAGGGCTTCAAATGCGGAACGGCATTCCGGAGTGAAATTCCATGGGGCACCCTTCCTGGTGAGACACATAAGCGGAACAGTAATGTCGGAAAAGTTATAAATGAAACGTCGGTAAAAGTTGGCGAAGCCAAGGAAAGACTGTACATCCTTAACACGTCGGGGTTCCCGCCATTCTTGAATTGCCTTGACCTTGTCCTCTGCCATGGTAAGGCCTGTTGGAGAGAGGGTGTAGCCGAGGTATTCGACCGTGTCGTGATGCCATTCACATTTCTCTGCTTTTGCGTAGAGATGGTGTTTGCGTAGGCGGCGGAGTACTTCGCTGACATGTTCCCGATGTTTTTCCGGTGTGTCAGAATAGATGAGGATGTTGTCAATGTAGACTAGAACGCATACATCGAGAAGCTCGGAAAATACATTGTTCATGAATCGCTGAAAAGCGGCGGGAGCATTGGTTAGACCGAAAGGCATGACAACCCACTCAAAAGCACTGTAGCGGGTGCAGAAAGTAGTTTTCCACTCATCACCTTCCCGGATGCGGACAAGGTGATAAGCATGCCGGAGGTCAATTTTGGTGTAGATCTTTGCCCTGCGGGGAGTGTCGAGTAGGTCGGAAATACACGGAAGCGGATATTTGTCCTTCTTAGTGAGGGTGTTGAGTCCGCGAAAATCGACAAAGAGGCGGAGAGATCCATCCTTCTTCTTGACAAAAAGGACCGGAGCGCCGTGCGGAGACAGCGAAGGGCGGATAAAGCCCATGTTGAGATGTTCATCGACGAACTCTCGGAGAGTGTGGAGTTCACTTTGCAAAAGGGAGTAGATCGGTCCAAGGGGCGGAGATGCTCCTTCCAAATCTATCCTCAAATTGTAAGGTCGATGTTGACCAGGTTTATCAGGTTTGGCCTTGTTGAACATCTCCGGGAAGTTGTGATATTCTTCCAGAACTAAGCTCATGTCGACTGGAGCGAAAGTCAAGGCAGAACGAGCCTTGACTGAAGCTGAATCGGAGCGATGAATCTGAAAGACAGTTGAATCTTCTTGCCGTTGCAATACACGGAAAGCAGTGGTGGAAATAAGAGCAATTCGAGGAGCTTCGAGGGACGGAGTTGCTAAAGCAGGACCGGAGTGCGGAACTGAATCCACAAGCGGAGTTGCAGAAGAGGCTTGAGCCATCTTTGCGGACGACATCGGAATAGACGGAAGTTGATCTGGGGTACGGAACTGTATTTGACCCAATGCCCAGTTAATCGATGGATTATATCGGGTGAGCCAATTGTGTCCTAGTACAACGGAACAGCTAGCATCTAGCGGAGTAATGTAAAACATAACTTCATGGTTGTCCCCAGTAGCGAAACGGATAGACAGGTCCACGACGTGGGAAATTGCCGTGTTGGAAGACCCGTCAAACAGGTGGAGCAGAATTGTCGGAATGTTACGGGTCAGAAGTTTATGTTTCAGAACAAAGTCGGAATCGAGGAAACAGTGAGTCGAACCAGAGTCGATCAATGCTGTGAACGGGGGTGCGGAGATTGTGTCGCAAGTGAGCGGAACGGAGAGGGTGTCAGAGGACAAAAGAGCGGATGCGTTGAGTTTAACCTCGTTTGTCGCATGAATGGGGTCGGGTCAACACAGCCCTCAGCTCGTGAGGAGGCCGGAGGACTGCTGACTATTTTTTTGCATCCGTAGCGGGAACTGCTTCGGATTTCTCTTCCGTCTTTGCCGCACGGCCCTTGGCCTTAGCAGCGGAAGCGGAAGCTCGGGTGCAATCGCAAGCAACGTGACCGCCTTTGCCGCAGAAAAGGCAAAGGTTGTTGTCCATGCGATGCTGGCGTTCTACAGGGGTTAGTTTTCCGTCCTTCCCAAGTTTGTCGGAAAGGTCCAGAGTGCTCTTCCGGGCGTTGGTGTTGGAACCAGAGGCCTGGGTGTTGCGAGGGGTGGAGTTGTTGTTCCCGTTGCCGGAGTTGGTTCCGTAACTGTTGGTGTTGTTGTTTCCAGAGTTGTTGTTTCTGGAATTAGTCTTCTTCTTGTCTTTGTCAGACTTCTTGTCAGAAGACTTGTCGTTCTTGCTCTGGGCAGAAGTTTCGCGAGCGATCTCGGAATGTCTTTCCCAGTAGCGCAAATCGATGGATTGGACAAGGTTGCGAAGGTCGGTAAGGGTGGCGGGTTTTCCGACGCAGGCAATTTCATCCTTGATCCGGGATGGCAAGCCCATGTAAAACTGGCGTCGGAGTGCGGCTTCTCCCCATTGGACTCGAGGAGCGAGCTGCTGGAATGTGACGATATATTTAGCTATCTTATGAGTGTCTTTCATATGAAGCTTATCGAGTTCATTTTCCGCATCGGCTTCCATGTCAAATGGACCGAAGTTGCTGCAGAGTGTTATTATTGGTGAAGATGGCCCTAGGCCAAGATCCGAAGCCGCGCCTCGGGTCCCCTGACCGAGACATGAGCACCGGCGCATTATCATGCGCCGGTGGCACTTGATTGTTCCACAACCTTTCTACATACCTTCACAGCGCTAGTCTATCAGTTACACCACTTTGCAGTACGTAAGGCAGGCGCTGATTTTGCGCATGCTTTAGCTGCAAGACTTAAAACAGCCATAACTCAGGGAATACCATTCTGATTGCTTCGAAATTTTGTATATAGCTTTATGTAGATCATATGCAGGGCACAGAGCAATAATATCCAGCAAAGTCATCCACTCTGAAATTCACACAAAATTTGGGATTTTCAAATTGCTTGATTTTTGGTGAGATTATTATTCTGTGCCCTGCCTATGATCTACATAAAGCTATATACAAAATTTCGAACCAATCAGAGCAGTATTACCTGAGTTATCGCTGTTTTAAGTCTTGCAGCTAAAACATGCACAAAATCAGCACCTGCCTTATGTACTGCAAAGTGCTGTAAGTAGCTAGTCATGTACGTAGATAACTTCAGGCAGTCAATCTCCAATCTTGAGCTATTGTTCGGGCCCACTGAGGCCACTGATTTCTTTGACTCGAGGGTGTTATGAGTCGGTGTGTTTGTTGTTGTCACTGCGCACGGTGTTAGCGTAAACAACCGTAGTTGTCTCCCATATCTATCCTATCCACGTATCTCTATGACCTCATATTCCCTTTCTGCTTTTCTACGAACCTCACGAACTCCTCATACGTACGCAACCCCGCCGCCCAGACTTTCTACACGGAGTTCGGAAACGAAGTTGTGGTAATCGTCGGACCAGTCCACGAGAGCGAACGGATCCATGAGGGCGGGTTCGAAATAGTCGAGAGCCATGCCTCGGAGATTGGAAAGAGCGTAATTGACCTTTCGTTCGTCATCGGGAAAGGCATCAGGACGATCACGGAAATTGAGTTGAAGCTGGACCAGAAATGGCTGGAGCTTCTTGGGGTCGGAACCGTCGAACTGATCTGGTTTGCGGACCTTTGTCTTGGGGCGTGGTGGTGCTTGGGCCGGGCGCTGAAGTTGTCTGGCTAGCATGGCGATGGCTTGTGCAAGATCCGGAACTGGCGCGGGTGGAACTGGGTTGGCGGGAATCTGAGGTGGAATTGGCGGTGGAGGACCGCCTGGGGGACCGCCGGGTGGACCTCCTGGGGGACCGCCGGGTGGGCCGCCATGAGGGCCGCCTGGAGGTGGTCCTGGTGGAGGTGGTGGTGGTGGAGCTGGGCGTCGGAATGACGCTGCTGTTTGTTCGCCGCTGCTACTCGTCGAATTTCCGTCATAGTCAGGATTAGCGTCGGGATTAGTGTCGGGAACTTCTTTGAATCGTTGCAGAAAAGCATCGGAGAGCTCATTGTCAGCACGAGAGCTGCTGGAGGGTTCCGCGTGCCTTGGTGCTGCGGATCTAAGACTGCCAAAATAAGAGAGAGCTTCGACAGCTCCTGCTCGAGCTGAAGTAGCTGTGGTACGAGGAGGCATAGTGATAGTTATCGGGTGGGAATCAGATAAGACTGTTACGTATCGAGATTTCCGCTAAGTTGGAACTGGAAAGGACAGCGGCTTCAACTTGTAGGTTGCGCCCCCAATGAACTATCGTCCTAAGTATTTCGGAAATGTGTCAGAAGTCGGAAAGTACTGAACTAGAGGTTGGTCACGACTTGAGTCGGAACTGAGGAGGAAGGCGGAAGACGGAAGGCAGAGAGACTGAGGCCTTGCTAGACTCGCTGTGCTAAGAACAGGAGATAGAACGAAGGAAATCAAGTATCAAAGTCGATTATCTGATTGCAGAATAAGAGACATACATGACAGGCTTTTATACAAAGAGCTGAGACAACAGGTAATGATATGGTACTAAGCAAATTCCGGGGGAAGCGGAAGTCGAGTAGACAATGCGTGGGAACTAACTAATTGGGAACAACGGGACTACAAGGGGGGTTCAGGGTAAGGTAGAACAATGGCACAGAACAAGGGGTCGGGAAAACATATCTGACAACGAACTACAAGGAGGGCCGGACATGTGGTCTTGATGAATGGTGAGGTGGGTCCGGTGGGTCCGAGTAATAGAGTCGAAAGAACAAGGGAATAGAACAATGGGCGGAATGTCGGAAATATCGGAGGGGCGGAAAGTGTTGCGGAACTGAAGGTGGGAAGTCAGAAATGAACGGTCGTAACAAGGTATGGTCGGTGCTGCAGCATGGATAGATAGGCTCATCAGGATCATCAGGATCAAAGGTGAGTAGTCACATTCTTCGGGTCCATATCTCCATTCTCGCGTCCCATGCTTGCTTCCCCTTTTCATTGCGTTCAGGGATGACTAAAACTCAGCAGGTCCGAGACCACAGTGCCGGATAAACGCAAGGAAGGGACCATAGAGCATACTCTCAGCTTCAGCACTCTCAGATGGGAGCCGGTGTTGGCAGGCATGAGAAAAAATGCAGCCCAGTCACCGCGCAATGCTGGGAAAGTGTCACTGCGAAGGTTGAGTGGAAATGCTGTATACGAGACTGAGTATAGATTATGGTAAGAAACCTTGAAGACAGTAACTTATCGAGACGGAAAGGCACGAGGGGAATTAAGGAGGGCGGCTGCACTGCTCAGGGTGTGCACACTACATGATAGTCAAATGCCGCCAAAGTCCGTGCACCATTGGCCTTACTGATACCAATGTTGTTGATATATCTGGGTTTGCGAGCGGTGTCGAGTCATCAGCATATCAAGTTGCCGAGCCGTGACTTACAAATACGGTAGTTTACATGTATTTGTCCCATCCGTTTGTAACCTGCCACAACACCAAGTCAGTGCTGTCCCCCTTGCTTGCGTCCTCTCTCCCCAAAATCGCAACAGATGTCACTGCTCACATCTGCACGTGTTGCACATGGTTTATGTCCGCTGTCAACACGGAAATTGAAATCCTAGGGTAATTACATTTTCTCCCATCGGACTCCGAGTCTTCGACTTATTCAGCATTGCTTGTGGGTGCGGTAACCTCCTGGATTCTTATGAGCCTCGTGGGGGTTGAGAAAGCATCCCCAGTCCGTGCGCGCGGCGTCGCATGCTATCGTCAGCGACTCAAGACGTTGAATTAAAATTGATCGACGTTTGAATAGCTGAGGGTGCTTCTCGTGCATTTCGGCTGCGGGTGAATACGGCACTCGGAACCTGGTGTCATGATGGTCCGACGCCTTCTGAGATGCATGCAGTGGCTGCGCCCATGAGCCTTACGCACAAGCTCCATCATTTAAGCCCCACTCAACTGCTATCTTAACCAGCTGTCCTTGGCAGACCATCAATCAGCCCTCTCACAACTATAAGCTATGCCTAATGCACTTGATGCAACCCACACTAGCTTTACTGTGAGGATTTTGCATGGGAGTTTTAGGAATAATATATCAGATATATCAGAATTGATATATTTGATGACTCAGAGAGTGGGGACTCTTCGTGCACCGTATATGCGCGAGCTGACTAAGCTCTGTGGGGCGAGAGCGTCACTGATTGATGTAGGTCACGTGACCGAGTCGAGGAAGAAACAGGTGAGAACAGAGGAACAAGAGGTCCGAAGCTTTCGCTTTCGGAACAGTATAGTGTAGCCAGTTATACTAGACTCTCAACAAAGAATTAGAGAAAACTATCAAGAAATAAGCTCTGTAGCTATCAACCAAATCTACAGTTACTTCAGGAGGTGAAACAGCAATTCTGGATTGTTCTGGATAATATTCTGGATGTTTTGTTCGTAAATTTATGGTAGCTACTTATACTAAAATAGTAGTGACTACCAGTGTTCAAGATAGTGATAGAATGGGTCAGGATAATGTGGAAATGCTCCACAGGCTGCATACAGCTGTGGAGCAGGAACAATGATGGGGATACTTGTCCTACTGACAAGTATCTAAGCTGGGACCTTGGAGCAATGTACAAAGCCCCTTTCAACATGTAATATAGCTCGTAATCAGTGGAGCTGGTCAGGGGAATAGAATAGAAAAGAAATCATGTGTGTCCTGTGCTGTGTGCCTACAGCAGCCTTGGCAAGGCATTTGCCATCTCTGTACCTCTCTCCTGAGGTAGCTATTCAGTACGTCCATAGATAGGACTGTATACTGTAATATCCATTGTGTCCGATGTCCCTGTATGGGACTATTAGTCCCATAGCAATATTTCTTCTGACCAGGGCCCAGGTGCCTGCTTTCCAGGGCAGGCACTGTGACTGGTGCATGGATTATTTCTCAAAGATGTTAGCTCAGTTAGACGATTGTATAGACCTCAGAATAATGTTTGATATAGCTATCCATTTATTCTAACAGGGAGATGCCTGACTTAATATGATACTGTGCAGGAGTGGGACATCATCTGGGTGAGATACCCAGGCGCACAAGAATGGGTCCAAGCACAGTTTGCTGCATATGCATATTCATCCACGGTGTGTTGTCATTTCATGACTGGTTAAGTTTAGATATCTCATGTTTTCTTCCATCAGAGAGTTCGCGGTAGACCAAAGGTCAAGCTCGGGGTTATAGCTACACGAGTTGGGGACGCACACCGGCGTCGTGTTCTATTTCCATCGCAAGACGTGACGGATTCTCCATAGAGTGATTTGGAGAATGACCAGTGATGATACAGACATTTGAATTGTAATACATGCCAAGCGAGAATAGGAGGAGTATTGCAATGAAATAGACAACCTCAGGAAAATCCGCCTCGCAGGCCAATAAAACGCGTGACGGAAATCGGGAGAAGGGGAGAATGCAAGTGAGATATGCTGCGCAGTTCATGTCATTCCATCAGATGTTAGCTGTTCGTAAGATCTCACCGAATGGATGTCTCAGTAAGACGGATATCAGGAACATTGGATGGAACAACGTATAAGACGGCACATGCGTTTGGCAATAACTACTCGCTGGAGAGATATTTCATTTCTCAGAGGGCCAAGTGAATGATGGGGCCCGAAACTGATAGTTCCTAATAACACCAGAAACACTAATCCGTAAAACATCACGAGCACTGCGGCGACGATCAGCAGCTGATGGGGAAATCCTTAATCAGTTATCCCAGAAGTGCGGTGGAGCCATCACTCACTGGAATGTAGTGTGTCACATAGTCTTGCAACACCGTACTCACATGAAATGAAACTCCTGTAAGGTAACCTGCGCATGATATGCTAGTGATTTGCTTCTCTGAGGTGCGCAATACATACCATGTACCGGCAATGGAGACTGGGTTTTAAAACTGAGTGGAGTAGAATGAGGTCATCTGGCGTCAATTAACTCACAGCCAGGTCCATTCCTTTTATTCGTTAGGAATAGGGGACAAAAAGCCGCTTTCAGGACAGGAGGTCAGCCACCATACTAAGACCGTAATCAGAGCAAATTCACTTAGTAATATCACGAATGTCCAGCCAGTTGTCACAGTTGACACGACAACTCATCGTGACCAATTCCTTTTCGAGCGCAAGGGCGGTGAAAGTATGACCAGCAATAACAAAGCTCCTAAGATACGGATGACTTAGTCGTGTAATAATTCGTGGCAGTTAGACATGCGATACCAAACAGCTGAGCCTACGTCGCCAATTACCTGAGTAGCAGCTGAAAAGTGGTTAGGGTAATATATTTGGATCAAATCACCTATTCACCTTGAATTGCGCATATGGTACCTTCAACCAGGTGGCGTTCTGCGGCCCATTTCACTTGAATGATGCCAGAAATGCTTTGGATCAAGTCTTAACAAAGGAGAAAGATCACAAATACTCTAAGAGGAAGTGAGCGAGAGACGATAAACATGATGGAAGCATTTACGCGACCTGTCTACGAGCAAAGGTAGCGGATGAGTCTGGAGGTTTACGCGGCCAATTTAGGAGAACCGGAAGACCAACTGCGAGAAGGAGCGAGGAAACGAGAACATAACTGACGGTCGCAGCGAAGCCATCGCCGGTATATGATCAATGAGAAAGAGATAGATCCAAGCATACCAACCCACTAGTATGACGCCTCCACGTTCATAGGGTGTTAAATGTAGAACTTTACTGGCAGGCCGGACACCTGGGTTCATGGCGACATCCGAGAGACGGATCACGAGTATGGGTGTGTGCGTTTGGAGGGTGCGTCGAGCAGAGGAATGATTCAATAAGAAAGATTGGCACCATTCCCTACCATGACTTCATAAGTACCCCAATTCGTGGTGCTGAGAACAAAGATCAGTCCATGGAAATACTGGATTTACCGCATCGTGCTTCTGTTTGGAAAAATTACAGCTAGAGTGAGCAAGTGATGGACATCAAGTTTCGTGGCCTACTGAAATATCTAAGCGTCGGATAACTACCTAGTCACAGATAATTAATCCTGGACGTCCTTCCGAGAACCCATATTCAGCGGCAATTATTGATCAGGACGTTAACAAGACGCTAAGTGCGGAGCAAGCAGCGGTATTGCGCTCCGCGGCGCGTCGCGTAGGTTGGGGCCCAGGAGTCGTTTTCCCAGTTACACTTTGAGATAGTTGTGAGGATATAACCATAGAGAACCAATTCGCGACCTTACCCTTAGTATGGAGGAGCGAAGGAGAGAAGGGTATGATAATCCTATCCAGGGTCACGCGTTCCTCATGTAAGTTTATGTAAAAGGACTCCAAAATTGCTACGTCCATTTGTGAGCGACCTGCACGCAGATTCATGGAATTATCGACGGAATACTTAGGCCTACCACGAGGAATTTACGTGGTGGGGTGTGCGTCTACATCAGAGAAACCGCGCTGCGGCGGTGTGACATCGTCACCCCTGGTGACACTGGGCATACCGGGCCCAGGAATACGCACTTTGGTGATCGACGCTAATCGGTTGCAATCTAGCCTCATAGTGGTAGGTCATGGGAGGCCGCCTGACAACCTGATGTCTTGTGATCAGAATAACCTATGCTGATCTCACTATGCTGAAGTATGGCCACCCCATTGGGATCCTGCGGCCTTAGTGATACCCCATGCCCCCTGGTGTGCAACGGGCTGGAGTCCATCACGATCGCCAACTCCTGCGAGTGCCACTATGGCCGATAGTGGCACTCGCAGGAGTCGGCGGTCAATGGTGGCTAGTAAATGATGCGGCGCTATGAGGGCCGATTACTCCGAGTCAGTCAGTGTCTTGTTCAAGGTCACGGTCGGTTTCCAATGCACCCCGATTACCGAGTCCTTGAAGTACCGTGACCGTCCCCACCCATCCGACCTGCTTTCAAGTCAGAGCCATGCCAATCACCTGTTCAGGCTGTCAGCACCCATATATTCGGCAGTCAGACCTGATGAAGCATGAGCGCAACTGTGCTGAGGTTCGTGCCACCCGCTATCGGACAGAGAAGAAACTCCGGACTCGGAAGCGTCGCTCATCCCAGAGATCCCGCTCTCCACCCCATAGAAAGAGGCCTCAGTTGGACCTGACATCGGCAGGTCCACCTGAGGCCTCGTCCTCGGCACGTGAAGGAGATCATGGGGTCATGGCCCCTGAGTCTGCTGCGACAGAGGTAAGTACTGTACTTTCCTCACGTGCGGTAGGCTCTTGGATAACATCTGACATAGATGCTCCTGGATGAACCAATATCAGCTGAAGAGGCCATGGGTCGAGGCAAGCGCAAGAAGAAGCTTGCTCCTAAGCTACGGCAAGATGTGCTTCCAGATGGGCCGGCTCCACTACCCTCACCAATCGAACCCCCTCCTGAGCAGGTTCATACGACTGACATCGTGGCTCCCCGTCGCTTTCTACAGATTGGCTCCCATCTGCGAGTGCTTTTGACTGAGACCGTCCGCACAGCCGTGAACGCTTTCGGGCTCTCACGTTGGTATTATGGACGACCCAGTCGTATTCCTGATGAATACATGGCTCCTGGTGAGGTTTCTGCACATACACCTCCTCAGGCTTCACGGCCACCTTCTCTCTATGACTCGCTGTGGCCATATCCTAATATCAGCTCCTGGCGTCTTGGAAGCTGGTTCTGGGGAAGTGGTGATACCAAATCCAAGGCCGGCTTCAAGGACTTGGTCAGAAATGTCTTACTGTCACCTGATTTTGATGTCCGAGACCTGGAAGGTGTCGGATGGGATGATATTGATGAGTTGCTTGCGAGGGAGACAGGAGACAAACCATATGGGGGTGAGGGTTGGAAAGAAATGACCCTAAGCATTGACATTCCGACCGGAGTCAAGAAAAAAGCTGCCGGGAGCCAGCGGTATGAGAGTAGGCAATCTTTTGATATCCCGGGGTTATGACATCGTTCTGTGCCGGCACTTATTCGGTCAGTATTTGAGGATGACCCAGCAGCTCAGTTTTTCCATTTTAATCCTTTCAAGCAATTTTGGAAAGATGGAACTGCAAAACTCCAGCGCGTTCGAGATGAGCTATTTAACTCAGATGCATGGCTCCGAGAACACGAGGCAATCCAGAATCTACCGCGAAAGGAAGGCGACAACTACCCTAGGTGCCTGGCCGCATTGATGTTTTGGTCCGATGCCACACATCTGGCCCAGTTTGGTCAGGCAAAGCTGTGGCCGGTCTATTTATTCTTTGGTAATCAGTCCAAGTGGTTGCGGTGCAAACCTTCAGCCCAGGCATGTCATCATGTAGCCTATTTGCCAGGGGTGCGCCACTTTTTTTTTGGTATGATTGACTCTCAGCAAAGATCCAGCTTCCGGACAGTATTCAAGACTTCATTCGGGCCTGCACAAAAGGGCGTGCACTGGATCCCTTAATGACACATTGCCGTCGGGAGATTTACCATGCTGCACTAAGGGTTCTGTTTGATGAGGAGTTTATTGAGGCATGGAAAAACGGGATGTTGATCAAGTGTTACGATGGAGTGACTCGTTGGATATTCCCCCATATATTCACATGGTCTGCTGATTATCCAGAGAAGTGAGTCTACTACAGATGCAGTGCTTCAGGTTAACCTTACTTGCGTCAGGGTCCTGCTCGCTTGCATCAGGGATTTGGGATGCTGTCCCTGTCCACGTTGTATGGTATGTAAAGAGGATATATACAGACTCGGCACAGTGAGGGATCGTTGGACGCGAGAGAACTTATGGGCTGATAGCGACGAGCGCCGTTACAATGTGGAAACGGCACGTCGTATTATTTACGAGGATGGGTATGTAGTCAACAGTGAGGCTGTGGATGCACTTCTCAAGCAATACTCACTCACACCAACAAAGGTTGGGGCTTTTGCACATTATCATAACCCTCAGTTGACGCAGATATTCCTATAGAATGCGTTCTCGCAGGTCCTCTCTGGGGCCGATTTCAATTTTTTCAAATGCTGGCGTGCGATCTCATGCACGAGGTAGAGCTTGGGGTGTGGAAGGCGCTCTTCACACACCTAGTTCGGATCTTGGACAGTGAGGGCGCAGCACAGGTACAGGAGCTCAATGAACGGTAGGTTCCCACCTCCCTGCAACTTAACTTGTTCCTGATATTCGTTGAGGTTCCGTGCAATGCCAACCTTTGGTCAAGCCACCGTGCGCCGCTTTGCGCACAATGTGGCAGACATGAAGAAACTGGCGGCCCGGGATTTTGAAGACATCTTACAGGCAGGTCATTCACCACAGATGTATCCATACCTCTTAACATTTCTATAGTGTGCTATGCCTGCATTGGAAGGGCTTCTGCCCGAGCCATGGAACGGCCACGTCCAAAATTTATTATTTATCTTAGCCTGGTGGCATGGCCTTGCGAAACTCCGCATGCACACGGAGGATACACTTGACCGACTTGACGCGATAACCGTTGAACTTGGGCAATCCCTCCGCTTCTTTTCAGAAACCGTCTGTCCTCAGTTTGCTACTCGAGAGACCCCGCAGGAGGCAGCTGCACGTGCTTGTGCGGCCGCCAGGAAAGAGGTGGGGAGCCAGGTGAAGGGTAAACAGGCTGTAGGTACGACCACCTCTTTCCAGTCTACACGCCGGCCTCGGACGTTCAACTTGAAGACTTACAAATTACACGCGCTGGGACACTATGTCCGGGACATACGGGAATTCGGCACCACAGACTCGTATTCCACGCAAATAGTATGTCAGGCCATGCACAATGCCGGCATCCACACTCACACACAGATATAATATGTAGGGCGAACTGTCTCACCGCAAAGTCAAATCGCGATATCGAAACCGGTCGAGCAAGAAAATGTTCACGCACCAACTGACCAAACTTGACCAACGCGCAGCGCAGATCCACCGCAGTGCCCAGACACTGCGAGCACGGAACATTACGGTTCCTGAACACCAAGATCCACGAAACCCACTTTATCTGGGGGACTGGTTGGCCCAATGTGTTGAGGATCCAGCCACAAATGTCAGATTTCTTGAATCCTCCTGTGGGACTTCCATGTGATGGGGTGCGGTAACCTAGGATTTTATCGTGAGACTGAAAAATCACCTGCTGTCCCGGATCCATGGGCATGGTGGGGCCGGTGAAGAGCAGGAATTCTCTGAACAGGCGCGTGAAACCCTTTTCTTCCAGCACCATCGCATCTACAAACACGCCTTCCTGCGGGTCAACTTTACCACTTACGATGTGCGTCGGGATCAGGACATAATCAGTCCTTGGACCTCAAAGTGCGATGTCATGGTATTTTCCAATGAAGATAGTCATTCTATAGCGATTCATCCCTTCTGGTACGCACGCGTACTGGGCGTGTTTCACGCCAACATCTTTTGCGTTCAAGTGAAGGACTCACACCCCCCACCCGACTGGAATTCTTATGGGTCAGGTGGTTTGGTCGTGATCCCAGCCCCTCATCCGGGTGGAATGTGAGACGACTGGAACGGGTAGGATTCGTCCCACACGAAGACCATGAAGCTTTTGGATTCTTGGACCCCAAGGCCATTGTGAGAGCCGCGCACCTCATTCCAGCGTTTGCTCATGGCCGCACGCAATCACTTTGTCCCCCTTCCCTGGCTCGGGAAGCAGAAGGGGACTGGGAATACTTCTATGTGAACAGGTATCTCATCATCATCTTTGACCTGATGCACAGAGGTCCTTATATCTACCTGACAGATGGGTTGACCGAGACATGCTCATGCGATATATGGGAGGCGGCATTGGCCACATTCACAGTCAAACAGGAAATATAGACCATGACCCAGTGAGCTCAGACACGCTTTCAAGCCATCATCGCCGCGATGTTGTCTCTTCCGATTGTGAGACTGATACGGATCGATATCAAAACCCCGAGCCCGGGGGATCGCGGCTACCAGGGGGAGATGACAATTCAACGCACAGTGACTCGGATGACAGCCGCAGCTCAGGTGGGGACTGCAAAGACTCTGATGCATCTGAATTGGGTGAGAGTGCCGACAACAATGCGGATCTTGAGGATGACTGGCATGACAACAGTGATATTGATGCAGAATGTACATACTGAACACGGTGACAAAAGGGGTAGTACTGGGAGAAGGCATGTACTACGTCATGTGTGAGGCTCAAGCTGAGCGCGAGGGACGGGAGCAGATAGAGAGCGAGTTAGACTCTCTTGAACGCCACATAGAACACGATGCACGCCGCCATCAGCGCACGATTGCGGAGAAGGAGGCTGAAATTCACTCAGCCTTGGACAGTCAACGGCACTCACCAATCTTGAAGCTGAGGCACGACGTGCTGGAGAGTCACACACCAATGACAAGTTCTCTTTGGAGCTTGAACTGGATCGTCTTACGCGGGACTTGGCGAGGATGGAAGACGATCTGGCCCGCACACGTGCTGAACTGGCAGACCGTCACGGTGAAGCCCAGACCCGAGAACGCGAAAACCAGCTCGACAAGCTCCATACTTTGAACTGAGACCTGACCGCAGAGCTTGCGACACCAAACCAGGAACGTGTCTTATGTGGGACTTGGCGAGGATGGAAGACGATCTGGCCCGCACACGTGCTGAACTGGCAGACCATCACGGTGAAGCCCAGACCCGAGAACGTGAAAACCAGCTCACCAAGCTCCATACTTTGAACCGAGACCTGACCGCAGAGCTTGCGACACAAAACCAGGCACGTTTGAACGTAACCGAGAAGCTTGACAGAGCTCAGACCAGTCTCAGAACGGCCAAGATGGAATTAAATGCCGCCAGGTCGTGCAACAGTGACTTGGAGCAGAAATCATCCAAAGACCAAAGGTCGCTACTTTCCAATGAAAGCCAGTTCAGGGACCAGCTTCCAGAGAGAAATACGCTCCTACTCACAATCTACCAGTATATCGATAAGATACTTGGTATGGACAAATCAGGAGTGAGTTGGGCCGTAACTCCGAATACTGCGGTGATAGCTATGGCTGACTTTTGCTCAGAGGAAAGGCGGCTCTGAGACCAAGCCATTTACCAATTTCGGTGTTTTCCACGACAATCTGATATCAAAGTTGAAGTCTGTGAGCCAGATCCAACTGGATTTCAACAAACGCACCAAGGAAGCCGAAGCCCGTATCATGAAAAAGTACACCACTGTGAAAAAGCAGTTAGACAATAATTCTAAGCAGATTGACGCATTTGAGAAATCTGTGAAGGCAGTTGCCGAACACAAGCACACCAACGATGATGCTGGCCCGCCCGGACATGTGAAGTAACAGGCTGAGCGACGAAGAGTCGTGGGTGAGACGAAGAAATTTCAAGACAGTCACTCACCCCTCAAAGCCTCACTGATGAGACATCCTTCATGCCAGGTGACAAGGACAAGGCCACGAGACCGGCCAACATGACTGCCCGCCGGGCAGTGTTCGACGCGGTGGGTCACATGACACAGCATGCCAGGACCTATAAGGCCTGCGTCGGCCATAGGACATGGCTCCCTCTTTATACCCGAACCCCCTCACTGTGACCCATAATGCCCTCATCACCAAGCTCGCGCTTGAAGCATCAGTCCTCGCGCTCCTCACAACAATCTTCCACGCGGCATACGAGGGGGGCCAGTTCACCGTCTCCAACCCAGCATTCCACTGCTGCGTCTTCAAGCCGTGGCAGCAGCACGAGACTCTCCTCCCCATCGAGTGATCTCATATGGGGAGGACAGTTGTGTCACCGGGGCCAGACGGAGTCTGGAGGCAGCACTGGCCCCATTTCCGGTTCCGAATCTGAACACGAACCATCGCGCAAGAGGTATCGCACCAGCTGTTCTGAGGGAACGGCGCGCAAGAAACTGTTTGCATCACATTACCATGTACTCTGTATACACTAATGCTTGCTCCTAGGAAACGCGACCCACTTTCGAGGCCAGCGCGACATTTCGGTCGCACAGTAGAAATGTGGCGCTGCTTCGAACTCATCATTAACGAAGGCCGGCGTGACGCATCTGACGGCGAGGCTGATGATACCTAGTAACTCTTCCCCTCTTGCCGCTGAACTCATTGATCATTTTGTATTCTAGCTTGCGCGCCACGCAGCGACAATACGAGCGACTAGTCCACATCTGCCCTCGTCTTTCAGAAGAGATTCGGACGCATGGTGTTGAAGAGGTAGCTACTATTGTAAGTGCCTGACTTCCTGAAGCAATATTGCATTCTCAATGACGCTTGACGAGCCAGATGGAGAATCCACGTGCCTGTGGCCGCGGTGAAGACATCAACCGCGTCAAAGACCTCATGCAATCCATCCGCTCCTTCCACCCGGCTCTGAAGACAAACGACAAGGAGAGCTGAGGTTTCAACCATCCTCAGATCGGGCGGCTCCTCGTGAGTGCTGAGAAAGTCAAGGAGTGGGACGAGGATGAGGAGTATGTACTGTCATTGCATATCCATGTCTATCACTGACACATATCTAGGTTTCGCCGGCGCGTCAAAGAAGGAGTTGAAACTTTCCGGCCCCAGGATTATCCCGTGTTCTTGCATGAAGATGACAAGGTGAATCCTGATAATTTATTGTCTGGTTTCTTGCGCAGCGAGATACTCATCCGGGTGCGTGTATCTACAATTTCTTACTCTATTCATGTTCCCATTGCTCACTTGATGAGATGCAGGGATATCGCACTGTCATGATCGGCCCCAGTGCCATTGATGGCAGGGGAACATCCGCCCGTGCGACCAAGAAGGGCAATGCCCAGCTTAATAACATGACCGATATCTCAATCCCATCGATAAGCTACATCGCGACCTTGGTGCGTATTCTGCTGGGAGGTCTGATTTAATCTCATGGGCCCCCACAGGTACATTTTGGCTTATCCTCACAAGGCACATTCCATGTCGGCGGCGATCTGGGACGGTTCGACTACCATGGCTTTTATCGCTCCATCGTGGACCTCTTAGGTGAGGAGCACATGGTCCAGCGACGTGAAGCCCTGTTGAGATGGTGGAAAGGGTAAGTCAACCGGTTGTGCATTGGTAATTAACTGACACCTTATTAGAAAAATCTTTCCCAATGTGCATGAGTATAATGAGCCAAAGGGAGACACTGTGCATGGGAAGATGCTCGCGCAATTGGAAGCATCCGAGTAGGCAGGGATGGGCTCAACTGCTTGTAGTATGGTGTAAATGCGGCTACTTTATATATTATATATCCTTGAAGTTCGCTATATACAATTATTCGGCATATGTATCTCGGTGTCAGGCCGCTGGTCACCCAATAGTGATGGACGGACTTTATTGCTGGAACTCACCATAATCGTACCTCATGGGTCCCCGCTTGCAATGACACCAGTATCAGGGTATCTGGATGTCAGGAGACTGGTCGTCAGGGTATCTAGATGTTAGGGGACTGGTTATCAGGGTATCTAGATTTCAGGTAACTGGTTATGCGCTGGTGATTGAGATACCAGAGGTCATAATCGTGACGGCGAGCCACCATTGTTGCAGGTCATGGCACTACAGGCATAGAAAGGTTTTCTGGTCTGAAAAACTGTTCAAAAAACTGTAAAGATATTCCAAAAATTTTCAGTGTTTTTTATGTAAAAAAAAACTTGAAATGTTTTTTGTGTTTTTGTTAGAATTTGTTGGAAAGCACAAAGAAACATATAAAAACACATAAAAAACCCTGAAAACAACTTTAAATTTTTTTTACAATTTTCTTGCTCAACAAATTCTAACAAAAACACAAAATTTTGTCAAAGTTTGTTTATATAAAAAATACTGAAAAAAATTGGAATATCTTTACAGTTTTTTGAACAGCTTTTCAGACCAGAAAATTTTGCTATGCCTCCAGTGTGGGGGCCCATGGTTTTAACACCGGCACATGGTAATCTCCATGGTACCTGATGGCAAGACATAACCTTTGGGTATACCATCGTCACAATGTCAGGTATGCCGTTTCAGCACTTATTGCGATGACATATATTATAATATCAATACAATCCTTTATGATATTTGCGAGATTTTTCTGATGTAATTGGCTTTCGTTCCTTATGTAAGTTCAACCTGTACAACAACGTCCACGTGACTTCGATTGGCTCGAGAACGCATAGGCATATGACTTCGAGCTTAGAGTTTCCTCTCCTTGAGGAAACATGGGATATGATTGACAGATTTGTACTGTGCAATGAATCCCAGTTACAACTTCAACGCTGATCTTCTGACATTGAAGTTCCTCGATCGACGTCGAACTCTTTCGAAAGGTCTGGCTGCACTGCGAGTCATATCTCCATTCTCGTGGCTACACGCTCGCATATCCTGCTTCGGAAGCATACCGTTCCATATACCAGGACTACTCTGCCATACCCAGGAAAGCGCCTCAGGATCCCTTTCATCCGCAGTACGATGAGGCGTTCTGCTTCATCCACGACAGATTCAAAGCAATCCCAGAACCTGAAAACGTGGCGGGCACACTGTTTCCGGTATGGGAATGCTGTTCGTTCACAACGCACTCTAATCGAAAGAGTCGCGCCCTAGACACCCTACGCGCACCCCGCGCTCGACTCGCGTGGCCGCAGGGTCATTCTCAAGGCTGTTCCCGCCTCAAGCATGGAGCTCAAAGTTATTCAACTCCTGTCATCTGCACCGCTACGCGCGGACCCCCGGAATCACACCATCCCTCTCTTGGAAGTCCTTGACGCGAGGGAGTGGTCAATCATTGTAACTCCGGAATGGGGAACCAGTAACTTGGAACGATGTGCAACCATCGAGGAATATCTTGAATATGCGCGACAGCTCCTCGAGGTGAATAAGCTTCATACCATGTTTTCCGGGGCTAAGCAGATTCACCGCCACAATGGCATAGGGTCTAGCGTTCATGCACCAGAAGGGGATAATTCACGGCGTGAGTCCCATCAGTCTGCTTATAATAACACCTTTTGTGCAAACCATTGGAACAGGATATCCACGATTTGAACGTAGTCATGAACATGCTTGAAGGCAACGCCTCTGGCCCGTTCGACTCGACACCAAGAGATTTCGGTCCATGTGGAGCCAAGTACGCCTTCATTGACTTTGGCGAGTCGCACATCGTGTGCACCGAGGACGATGCCATACGGCACCCAGACGAAGTGCAATTCTATCCCAAAGCGCCGGCGCCAGAGCTCCTCAAGGATGACCCCGTCAATCTCTTCGCCTGTGATGTGTACGCTGTGGGTGCCCTTTTGAGAGATCATATAACGGCTACTGCAAATGTGGTGAGTAGCGCCGCTTTGCTTTGGCTTTATGCGAGTTGACAATGTCTCACATTGTATCTCAAGGAGCCGCAAAGTCCCGCTTCTATCCTGTTGAGTTACCCGCCTTACAAGCAGCTGATGGAGACCATTACACATGATGAACCTCAGAGGAGACCTAATGCTGCAGAAGCGCTTGCACTTTTTGAAGGGTTAATACACACTGCAGATTTAAAAGATTCAATTATAGTTGGGACTCCAGTCTCAAAATTGTCCTCACTCTCCTGTAATGTTCTTTGTCAAAATCTCTACCACAACAGATGAATGAAAAGGACATTGTAAGCACTTTGTTACAAAGCCAGATGTTACAGTGTATTCTCCAGATGCCCTCACATTACTCCAACAGAGAAACTGGAACACACACCTGGTGCATGTCCAACTTGCACAGCAATAACCCTGACCTTGACCCTCAGCCTGGTGTGGAACCTCTGGTGAAAGAAAACATTTGAGATATCTAAACTTAACCAGTCATGAAATGAGAACGTATCATGGATGAATATGTGTCAGGGGATGCCCCCTTTCAAGTTCTGACCCGGCTCCAAGCTCCACCTCCATTTCTGCTTCCATCTCCGAAAGCACTTCCACAAGTTCCACTTGCTTCATCACCTTCACTCTACTTCTGCACTTTCACTTTCAGAACAATGTCAGAAGTGAAGCAACCCATGTAAGTAAGATAGAAGTCATCTTAAACTGGCACCTTTATGTAAGTGGGCACCTATGTCACGTGATGGTCTAAATCCTCCTCTTGGGGAATTTTTTTATTTTTCCTTAGTTGAGAAGGCACCTCAGTGCAATGACATGTTCTATATAATCAGTGACATTGAATCATATTACATGAACCCCTTTGGAGATAAGACAAAGGTCCCTCGCTGAGACATATATGACGGTGTCACAACCTGTCTATTTTCCTCATCCAGCTATCCCTATTTTCCCTTCACCGCTCCTCCTGCATGTTCACCTTGTAGAGGACAGGAATTATAGGCAGTAGGACTGGACTTGGTGCTCAAAAGAAGACTAGAAATTAATTCACTCTCTCAGTGAATTTAGTTGTCACTATAAATATATTATACACTACCTAGAAATTAATTCACTACAGGATTTCTAGGTCAACAAATCGAAAAGAAACAAGACTAATTTACTTGCCTCTCTCAGTGAATTTAGTTGTCACTGAGAGAGGGGGGAAATGTGTCTTGTGCGCATGTACTACTAGCCGGCGCTTTAGCGCCCGTGGTGCCATGGTGTGCCATGCTAAGCACCCATAGAACGTAGCACGGTAGTGAACAGCCGCAGCTCAAAAAGGAAACTTGTCCACAACCACCCACAAAGGGTCGGTTGGACAGAACATGAAAAGAAGTAGAAATACAGCTTCGAAAAATCAAAGAAAAATTTGACAAATCATAGAATGAATGTCAGCATGGTTTCAAGTCAAAATCAAAAGAAATATGAATTGTGGAATCTATTTGGCTTGATTTTGGTGCAGGAGCATAAATGCACCCAACACACCTGAGTTCGCCCTTCCTTTCACTACTTCTCCTCTATGTTCGCTCCATTCCCTCTTCGCCACATTCACCGAATGGCCATTCACTACTCACATCATTCGCCAACAGGCACGCCATCAAACACGATCGACCCCCCCTACCCGGCCCGACGGTTCCTCACTGGTCCCATCATCTTCTCGACTCAACCCCCTTAGGTGTTTGTATGGCCAGAATGCATTCGCAGGACGTCCTACCCGTAGATCATGTGGGATCAACCCAGCAGGTGAAGGGTCCGTGCAGGGTAGCATATATGCATGTCTCAAGGCGTGTTTTCGTACATAGGTGCCTTCGCCCTCTTCCCTCCCTGTCATTTCATGTTCGCACTCCTCTTTCATTCTATTGTATATGTGTTTCATCTATTTCGTACCCTGACTGCGCACCCCTATCCAACCCTGACTCGTGATGGCCTCTTTCCTATTCGCTGATATCATATGCGCATTTGATATAAGTAGTTTAGATTCACATGTATATTCCCCAGTTCAATTATCATATGTCTATCTTGTGCAAAAACTTGACCTCACTGTGACTATCATCTTGAGCCCTCTCCTATAGATTCCTATCTTCGACCAGAGGAGGACTTAAGCACCACTGGTGAGTTTTCATAGTTCACCTTCATTACCTTAGCCTTCGTACTATTATCTGCGCTGTCGGTGAAGGGCTCCGAAGGAGCACCTTCACCGGCGAAAGGATTGTTGCTACTTAAACAACCTTTCCGTGACACCTTGCACATTACATCGTCAAGTGCCACGGGCTACTTCGCTACAACTGTAGATGGGGTGAGCTCCGACCTTCTGAACATTTATTGGTTCATCTTATTTGCCGAATGGCACACTTCTTCACACAAGCTATTTGGGCATTCACTGTGTTCACTAATACACGATATTAACACCTAAAAACCAATCTTGACAGACGGCTGTCTGATGTGTGTCTGATGTAAGGGAAGATGTGTCCAACAGGACTCTGTCCTAAGCATGAGGCAAAGTTCAGTCAAACTAGCAGGGTGCTAGGGTGAAGCACACCTGATGTAGAGTACAAAAAAGAACAATGAAAAAAAAAAAACAACCCAGTGAGGTTGAGAAACAGGGTACCCGAACACACACTGTTAGAATAAATGGCATAATCAATTCCATTATGTTCTATTGGTCTAAGCCATAGCTAATGATTTTACTAAATTGGATAACACTCGATTCAAGCCAGGGTATCAGTCTAGAAATCGGTGCGCTGCACCGGCATTGGTGCTTGCCTCGGAAAGCAGGTGCCTGGGTGCCAGGTTAGAAAGTAAGACACTACAGGACCTAGAAGTCCATATAGAGACTTCAGACATGATCAGAATCACAGAAGATAGACCCACAGAGGGATGTGCCAAGTGGCTATCTCAGGAGAGAGGTACAGAGGTGGCAATTGCCTTGCCAAGTGTGCTGCATGCATGCAGCACAAGACACATGAAGATTTATTCTCTATTCAATTCCCCTGACTATTCCCACTGACTACGAGCTATGTTTCATGTAGACAGGGTCTTTGTACATCATTCCCAGGTCCCTGCTTGGATAGTGGTCAGTAGGATCACTATCCACAAGCCTATGTGTTCCTCGTGAGTAAGCTTCGAGCATTCACGCACATAAGGTTGTGCTATGGATACACTTTCCAATGTTAGTAATCGGGACGATGACACCGCCGAGGCAGAGCCGGCACGCATTTAGCCGGAGGTTCGAGATCGCTCTCGACCCCGGGTTGCTGGTGCACCGGCATCGCATCGGCACAGCAGCTCGAAGAGATTGGTAATATAGGAACATCATAATTAGTATATAAGGACAGATGATCTTGTACAGATCGTAATATAACAGATTATTATATCTCCTTCGTTCCACAGGTTATGGGCCCCGCGCATAACTAAACTACTACAAATCTAACTACGCTCTATACTCCAATAACTCAATACCGATCGACGATGTCGAGTAGCAACAACACGTACAAGATCGACCCCTTGAACGGGGACAATTACGCGGCGTGGCGCCGGCGGCTCGAGTGGATACTCGATGACTCAGATCTGTGGGACGTGGCTATCGGCAGGGAGACGGAACCGAGACCGGCAGATGCCGACAACGTCACTGCGAGCGAGCAGCAGGAGATCGACGATTGGAGAAGGAAGGACAAGAAGGCTAGAAAAGAGATTTGCCTCAGAGTTGCCGATGAACAACTAGTTTACATCAATCAGACGATGTCTGCGTTTGCTGTATGGACTAGTCTACAAGCAATATTCGAATCTAAGGGAGCAGTGGGGATTGTAAATCTCCGAAGAGACTTCTTCCGGACGCTTGCCGAGGACGGCGCGAACATGGAGGAGCACGTACGCAAGCTCCGCGGCATTCAACAGGAATTGAATGCACGGGGGCATTACATCAGTGACACCGAGTTCTCGAACACGTTGCTGACGTCATTACCAGATTCTTGGTCGGCGTTTATTACGGCAGTAAACGCCAGTGGAGCCGGGACAACAGCTGATATATTAATAGCTCGGGTCCTCGATGAGGATCGAGCACGGAAAGCTGGATCGGCACGGCAGACGGCGCTTAAGGCGCAACAGCGTCACAGGACCAGGAAAGATGACTCAGGAGCAACAAAGGGAAAGTGCCGAAATTGCGGCAAGAAGGGTCATTACGTGAAGGACTGTTGGGCGAAAGGTGGCGGCAAGGAGGGCCAAGCACCGAAATGGTTCAAACCAGGGAACAAAGAAACAGTCAAACAAGCAGAAGAAAAGGACTTCGCATTTGTATCTAAGGAGGTAGCATACAGTGCTATATCTGCATCCGACTGGTTAGCCGATTCAGCGGCAACAACACACATAGCTAGAAGCCGAAATGATTTCGCTAGCTATGCCGAGGAACCATCAGAAATCGAAGGAATTTCACCCGGTGCGGTACTACATACACAAGGCCGAGGCACTATATACATGGAATTCAAGATCGGCGCCAAGACGAACACGATCGAGCTACGTGACGTCAAACATGCACCGGATGCGCCGAACAACCTTATCAGCGTAGGGCGTTTAACTGATAAGGGCAACACGGCCACATTTTCAGGCACCGGCGTCGAATTCAAATCACGCGCCGGAGTTACCTTCGCACAGGGACAGAAGCGCGGGCGGCTATTCTGTATGAAGGCACGGGTCACTCGATCAGTCGAGGCACGGGACTTTGCCGCAGCGGCAAAAGGACGGTCATGGGACAAATGGCACAGGATACTCGGGCACGTCAACATAAATTCTATAAAGATGTTGAAATCTAATGATCTAGTCACCGGACTTGAGATCGACGAGTCAAACGAGCCGAGCCAGTGCAAGGCATGCATACAAGGCAAGCGGCATGTGGAGCCGTTCCCCAAAAGAGCCGAGGACACTGTAGAACAGGTCGGTGACCTGACAGTATCCGATGTATGGGGGCCTGCCCAGACCGAGGGACCATCACGTGAAAAATACTTTTATTCTTTCACGGACATCAAATCGAGGTACACGGTCATCTATTTTGGGAGCGCCAAAGATGAAGCGCTCAAACACTTCGAGACGTACAAGGCATTCCTCGAGACCCAAACAGGTCAGAAACTGAAGAGGTTTCGCTCAGATAATGGAGGGGAATATGTCAATAAAAATTTCAAGGAATTTTGTGCAAAATATGGCATTATCATGGAGACCACAGCTCCATACTCCCCAGCCCAGAATGGAATCGCCGAACGACTCAACCGGACCTTACTCGAGCACGCACGGGCAATGATATTTGCCAAGAACCTGCCAAAAATACTCTGGCCCGAGGCCGTGGCTTACGCGTGTTATATCAAAAATCGATCACCCACGCGAGCGCTTGGAGATGACGCAACACCGTTCCAAGCACTATTCGGCAAGAAGCCGAACATAGCACGTCTAGAGGAATTCGGGACAAATTGTTGGGTTATGGTGCCGGATCAACGTCGAGCCAAACTTGATCCAAAGGCAGAAGAACATATCTTCGTCGGAGTAGCTGAACATGCAAAGGCCTGGAGGTACTACAATAAAGCCTCAAAGCACGTTCAAGTCTCTAGGAACATTACATTTGACGAAAATGACAACCGACTCTACCCTATCCCAGATAACGACGATGACGACACGGCACCGCTCGAGGGGGAGCACTCACCACGCGAGCATGTGCCGGACCCGATCACATCTACCCCACAGACGTCATCACCCCAGACAACACCCGTTCCTGATCCACCTGAACAAGCGCCAGCTCCACAGATTCGACGGAGCGCGCGTATCACTCAAAGACCGGATTACCGGAAGCTGAATAATTCAGGACGCACCGAGCAGGTTTACATAACGAGAGAAATCGTCACTGAACCTGAGAATTACAGAGCGGCGGTATCACGTGATGATGCGCCGATCTGGGAGAAAGCAATGGAAATTGAGATGTATCAACACAAGACATTAGGAACATGGGAATTAACAGAACTACCACCCGGACGAGTAGCTATCGGTTGCCGATGGGTATACGCTGTCAAAACACAACCGGACGGACAATTCGATAAGGCTAAAGCGAGGGTTGTGGCTCAAGGATTCACACAGAGGCCAGGGATGGATTACTACGAGATAACCTCACCCGTGGTCAAATTCGATTCACTACGTGTTCTATTAGCGATCGCAAACACACTCGATTGGGAAATCGAAATGATGGATGTCAAAGGCGCCTACCTCAATTCAACCATAGATGAGGAGATCTACATGCGCCAGCCCGACGGTTTTGACGATGGATCTGGACGCGTTCTAAGAATATACAGAGCGCTCTATGGACTCAAGCAATCGGGGCGAGCTTGGCATCAGCGCTTACGCAAATTACTACTCGATCTCGGCTTCCATCAAAGTACAGCCGATGAATGCGTCTACATCAGACAAGATAAGGACTCAATCGAAGTCATATCAGTATATGTGGACGACTTTGGACTATTTGCTGACTCCAAAGGAGGGATGATTAAGCTCAAGGGGGAGCTTCATGGAAAATTCCCTTTAACAGATTTAGGAGAAATGAAGAAAATATTGGGAATTAGAGTTGAGAGGAATAGGGATGAGGGAACACTGATCATGTCTCAAGGACATTACATCGACATCATACTCGATCGATTCAACATGACAACGGCACATTCCGTATCTACACCTCTGCATAAAATGATCAAACTCACGACACCCATGGACTCAACAGGTCCAACTGCCGAAGTACCCTATGCCAAGGCGATCGGATCACTCATGTATGCAGCACTTAGCACGCGACCTGATTTGGCCTTTACCGTACAACATCTGAGCCAATTCACTACTACTTACGGAACCGAGCACTGGACGGCGATCAAGCACGCGCTCAGGTACCTCAAGGGGTCACGTGATGACGGCATAATCTTCTGACGAGACGCTGGTCTCGACCTCGAAATATTTGTCGACTCGGATTATGCTAATAGAAACGACGCACTATCTATTAGTGGCTATGTAGCTATACTAGGAGGGGGAGCTATCGCATGGAGCTCGAAAAAGCAGCGAACGATCGCGCTATCTACCACGGAGGCCGAATACATGGCACTTACCGAGGGCGCCAAGCAATTAATCTGGCTGAGGCGTTTTATCGAGGAACTTGGAATCGATCAAACCCAGCCCACGTCACTTTGATCAGACAATCTAGGCGCCATTACACTATCGCATGACGCAACGTATCATGCGCGTACCAAACACATCAATGTCGCATATCATTTCATCCGTGAGAAAGTGGCCTCTCATGAGGCATCACTTACGTACGTACCGACGAAGGAGAACATAGCGGACATATTTACAAAGGGATTGGATTTATATCAACACAGGTATCTATTAGGGAAATTCGGATTTTGCCGAAGGGACTTCTCGCTGAGGGGGAGTGTTAGTAATCGGGACGATGACACCGCCGAGGCAGAGCCGGCACGCATTTAGCCGGAGGTTCGAGATCGCTCTCGACCCCGGGTTGCTGGTGCACCGGCATCGCATCGGCACAGCAGCTCGAAGAGATTGGTAATATAGGAACATCATAATTAGTATATAAGGACAGATGATCTTGTACAGATCGTAATATAACAGATTATTATATCTCCTTCGTTCCACATCCAACACTTGTTCAATCCCCAGTGTTTCAGGCTTGTTGTCCAGATTAGCTAGGAGGTTGCATCGTCGTCAGGAAATGATGGATCATGACCTTGGCCCTGGTTAACAGAAGTCGCTTTGGGCTCGTGGACCTCACTCAAGTTGTACAGGGTCTTATCCGATTCTCCAGAGCTTAGTGCTCATCCTGGAGTGTAAATAACCCGTGTATCTACATGTACATTAGTTATTACATAATCCCAGTGGGCCCCTTAGGGACCCACTGTATAGTTTATGCGTGGGAACAGGCCAGTGGTCCCCATCGCATCTTACTCTTACCTGTCACTACGTAGCATTCAGAATACCACTCATTGGTCAAGTTCTGTTGTGCCCTTGTGATACAAGGTCTTAAGATCGACATCCTTTACATGGAGGGAAGGTGCTTCATCCTCCTTGTCCTCGTCCTCTGGTAGGTGATCAGGGGTGCTTGGTTGCAAAATCTCCAGCAAGGTCCCGCCTCCACGCTCACATTCCCTAAGCACAAGGCCCAGTTCCCACCTCAGCCGCTCATATGACTGCAAGGCTATCAGATGTAACTTGGGATCCCTGGGGTGTTTTCACGCCACTTCTGCATATTCCTTTAATGATGTGATGCATTGCTGGAGATGCTCTCATGTGTCGTCCAGTGCAGAGGTGATTGCATCGATGAAGCTAGAGTTAGTAAACTCCTCGCGAGGTACAGAGTCAGCGCATGACTCCTCATCGGTTATGATCTCTGCCTCTAGCTGCTTCCTCCACATCATATCTGCTATCGCATCTGTAAGGTGAGCTGACGCATCCTCCAACGTCGACCTGAGCAAGGAGATCACAGAATGCACTTCCTCCCAATAAGATTCGTCTTCCACATCCATGTGCTCCCCTACATCAGAGTGGACACGCTCCTGAGCATTGGAGCTGAAGTGTGACAAGCATAGAACAAGCAGGTGTGCACAGGCAATCCATGCCAAGCCTGTTTCTCCTTGAAGGTGAGATGGAGATTGGAAAGAGAGAGAGTGTGTGCATGTCGTGAGGTGGAAGGGATGGAGCTTCTCGGAGTCCATCACAGTGCTTGTCCGGAGAACAGATGCAAGCAAGCAAGTTGCCCAGAGGGATTCCAACAGTTGGTGATTAGTGAGAATCGGTCGGAAGTTCTGCGTGTTGACTGAGCCATAGTCATTACCTCCCTCTTGAAGGTAGACATCCCATCCTCTAGTTAGAGCATTGAGCTTTCCAGGACAGAATCGAATAATGAGGTTGAATTGGGAGAGGAATTCAGACCAGCAGGCTTGTCGTCAGGTTAGCAACTTTGTGGTAGCAAAATACTCCAATTTTTTGTGATTGGTGACAACGTCGATAAGGGAGCCGGAGCCCTCCAAATAGTGTCTCCAACGTTGGAACGCTTCAAAAATTGCCAATAGCTCTTTATCATGGACATGATAATTTAATTTGGCACTGGAAAATGTTCCAGAGTGGAAAGCGACTGGGTGCAGGATGCCTTCTTCATCAAACAAGGACAGGATTGCGCCAAGGGCATAATCCAAGGCGTTGGTTTCCATGACCATAGGCCGGTCGGGAATCAATGTGACAGAATCAGAGCCGAAGTCAAAGCTTCCTTAAGATAGTTGAAAGAATTTTGGCATTCTTTGGTAAACGCCCAAGGGGTGCCTTTATGAGTAAGCCGGGTAAGGGGAACTGTGATGTAGGAATAGTTATAGATGAAGTGGCAGTAAAAATTGGCGAAGCCAAGGAAATACTGTATGTCTTTTACCTTCTGAGTCTCGGGCCAATCACGGATTGTCTGGACTTTGTCTTTGGACATGGTAAACCCGTTGACAGACAGCATATACCCTAGGAATTCCACAGAATCTTGGTGTCCATTCACATTTATTGGGTTTGGCATAGAGACCATGTTTCTGAAGACGCCACAATACTTCACAGATGTGTTCCCTGTGTTTGACCGGGTCGTCGGAGTAGATGAGTATGTCGTCAAGGTACACGCCGACGCATACATCAAGCATATCTCCAAAGACGTCATTCATAAAACATTGAAACACCGCGGGACCGTTGGTTAAGCCGAATGGCATGACTAGCCATTCAAAAGAGTGTACTGGGTCCGGAATGCTGTTTTCCACTTGTTGCCTTCGGCGACTCGGATGAGGCAGAATGCAGGTCGAAGGTTGATTTTGGTATAAATCCGAGCCTTTTGGGGTGCATCCAACAAGTTGGTAATCAATGGGAGTGGGTAGCGGTACTTCTTCATAATCTTATTGAGTGCTCGGAAATCCACGCAGAGCCGAAGTTTGCCACTCTTCTTTTTGATGAAGAGGATAGGGGCTCCGTGGGAGGACCGAGTGGGCCGAATGTAACCCAAATTCAAGTGCTCATCAATGAAAGCTCGGAGCGTGGCAAGCTCCAAGGTAGAGAGCGAGTATAACGGGGGTTGAGGAGGAGTAGCACCATCCTCTAATGCGATCTTAAGGTCCTAGGGTCGGTGGGGAGCCAAGGTGTCGCCTTTGTACTTGCTAAAGACATCCGCAAAGTCGTGATACTCCTTTGGCACATCCTTAAGATCCACCGGGTCAGGTTGCACAGAAGCCGAACAGGCCAAAGCCTTGGATTCGGGCTGCGCCAGGTTTAGCTGGAAACATCGGGAACCCTCTAGTTTGCAGGCACGGTAAAACCCTGCCGCATTCAGGAGAGCCACCCAGGGGGCTTCCAAGCTTGGGTTGAGCTTGGTCTCAGCCGTAGAGGCGCGAGCAGCCGAAGCCGGCAGGGGTTCCACAGGACCCCGTTTGCCTGACCCTTTGTTCCCCTGCCTGGTGGGACGGATGGGGATCGGACTCGAAGATACCAGCCACGTTTAGGACGGTGGATAGACAACTGCAAGGAGCTTGTTGCCCTGTCCTGGGGAGGCCATGAACGTGAGAAGACTACCACAGCGTACAACCTACCACCACGCTCTCAACAATCTCGTCCTGCGTCATGACCCTTTCCTATACAAAAACGACATATCAATATGATACAAGGATAGAATAAGTGGAGTACGCACATACCTTAGGCGGATGCTCACAACTTTTGATTACCTGTAGCTTCACCCATTTTATTCTCAAATTATAGAAAAGAAGAGGACGAAAGTATATGCCAATCTTATTGTTGGGCTATAAATAATTTTTATTTTGTCCCTCCCCGAGCGGCCGCTCCACCGACGAGAACGCCGATGCCAATTTTTACGTCTCTTCTTATTTTTTCTACCCACTTTTAATATACACTATATCATTATAACTATTCATATATATTACAAATATCTACACAACTACTATTACTCCATATGCTAGTCCAATACTCTCTCATTATAACTAGTCATACTAATACTCCTACTCATATCTGTTACAAGTATCTCTCCAAGTATCTGTTACTCTATCTTGTAGTCTAATACTCTCTCATATGTATATATATCTTCGAGATGTTTAAATATATACAGAATCATCTAATAACATCTATTATTCTCCTTATAAATACTACTATATATTCCTATATGTTGTTATTAATACTCTTATAGTATATATTATATACTCATATATGCTGTATTACATAACCATTATGAATATCCTCATAGCCTTGCGTGATCCTAAGAGCTCCTTCAGCGATTTTGACCTTCGTCCCAGTCTCCTTCTTAGCGTTACTCTCCCATGTTCGTGTGCCCTGCAGTCAAAGAGGTAGTGGTGGATGGTCTCTTCTGCCCCAGTGCAGGCTGGGCATAGCAGGGACTGGGATTTTCGTATGCGGTATAGGTGGCTGTTGAGCGGGATGTGCATGGTGCGGAGCTGTGTTATGAGGCTGGTCTGTGCCCTTGTAAAACCTGCTACGTCTTTGTGATAGCTCTTGGTCGGGAGACTGTCGTTGATCGTCGCCATCCGTGCATATTGCGGCGATGTTGTCCATCTCACCCTCCATAGGTCCCTTAGGGCCACTCTGAAGCATTGGCTTGCAGCGGCTGCGCTGTGGGGCAGGGGGTCTGAGGCGAGGAAAGCTGGTAGTTCACTTGCCTGGGTGCAGTCTCCCTTTGCGGCCTTCTTCGCCTCTGCATCTGCTCTTTCATTCCCACTGACATCGTCATGGCCCGAGATCCATGTGACTCTTAGCTTGGTCTTCTGTCATCTGGATGGCGCAGCGGTCCTGTTGGCCAGCTTGTGCACATGATTGAGGATGTGTTGGGCCGGCCGTGGCTTGATGTGGCTGAGGGACTGGATGACTGCCTGGTTATCTAGGAGGATTGTTGCCGTGCCGATACCCCTTTCTTTCGACAGCAGCTCGAGTGCTGGGATGACTCCCGTGGCCTCTGCTTCATACGTAATGTGGTCAGCTAGCGTTCCTAGGCAGTACCTTGACGTTATGATGCCTCCCCCTTTCCTGTATAGGACTGCTGACGCAGCCACGTTCCCGTCTATCCCCGAGCCATCCGTGTAGACCCTGGCATCAGAGGTGTCAGCTGATTCGGCCTCTTTGGACTCCTCTCTCGACTCATATAGGTCAGTCTCGAAGAGTGGGGGCTGGTTCGGTGGCTGGAGCACTGGCATGATGGTCTCATAGTCGGTCAGTCGCAGGTTGAACGTGCACATCAGGTTGTGGAGGGGGGATGGGTGATGGTGGATGTGCCTGCTGGTGCAGGTTTTGATGGGTTTGTGCAGAGGGTGGGACGCTGGAAGGGTGACCAGGCACTCGTGATCTGAAATCCTTAGGACGATAGTTCATTGGTGGCACAACACATAAGTTGAAGCTGTTGTCCTTTCTAGTTACGACTTGTGGAAATATCGATACGTAACAGACTTGAAGTCAATAAGTATGTCAAAATGTTCATTCTCATTATTTTGCTCTTACATGGTTAGCTATTTATGTCAACTCAGAGAGTGGTATCGATACAAGGTAGTGAGCAACAGGATTGGTGGGAATATGTATATGGCAGGTGCATGTTTACTGCCTGCACTGTATACTTGCACTTCGACCTGCCTGCTCGGTTTGGCCTAGACAAAAGGCAGAAGGGTTCGTACACATTTCATGGCTCGAAGGATAAGGTGGAGAGCTAGGTGTAATCAAATAGGAGTTATAGATGTGACTCAGGTGTGTTGGAGGAAAGGTGTCATGAGATAGGGTTGGCAAGATGGGATCAAGGAGATGGGATTGGTCCAGTTGTATGGCTACTCATGTACACATATATTGTGTACCTTGACTTGACTCATTGTATATGCACTATCTCGGCTCAGCTTTATAGCTCGGTGTGTGATCTAGCATGTGCACTGGATAGCCTCGACTCATAACTTGTGTGTATGCACATATGTGCACCTCAGTGAACTCAGATGCTCATGAGTGGTCAGATTCAGGACATACCAAAATATTGTCCATAGATGATATTGCGACAAGAATCAATGACTGAGCATCTTATTCCCCGAATGGCACACTTCTTCGCACAAGCTATTCGGGCATTCACTGTGTTCACTAATACATGATATTAACGCCTAAAAACCAATCTTGACAGTATAATTGAACTAACAACTACATTCAAAGCATTCTTCTGCCTCTCATGTCATCTACACAACAAGAACAACCTGTTGTCCAAAGAACTCGCTCAACAGGCCCTGTTCATACTCCAGCACCACTTCCCCAGTGACCAGCTTCCACCTCGTTTCCCTTGCAAAACCCCACTGGAGACATCATCCCTTTCTCCTGCCTAGTTGCTATGTTGCATCTCAGCCTACACCACATTATCCGGTCCCTGAACATGCATCACCACCTCATTTCAACATTCAATGCCAGCTAACTCCAGGCGAACAGCACTCCTCCCCTCAGCGCCCACTTTCGGCAAGTACTCCCATATCTAGCCACAGGCCTAGTGCCGATTATTTACGCCGCCTATTGGCCCCTAATTCACCTGGAGATCATCCACAGAACCCCAGCAGCTTTCAAGCACCTTATCCTTCTAGGCTTCCTCAGATTGTCAGTGCCTCAGGACCCCAATTACAATCAGGCTTCGCATGACCCCACTTGCCACCGACTTCACCTAGTCGTACTCCGAATCCATTTCTCAATGTGCACTACACCCAATGTCCTCCTTATATCCAGCCTACACCACCTCTCAATACTGGGCACACTACCCCTGTACGAGCAGAATTTCAGGCTCACAGGCCTGCTTTGCACAACTCTTCATCTCATTCACATCACTCACATGCCTCTTTGCACTATTCACAGGCTCTTCGCAGTCCTCATCATTTGGTACACAGCAACCACACTTGAGTAGATTCTCAACAAGGCTTTCCTCCCCAGGTGCCTTTAGCGGATCAGGGACATCACGCTGACCCTGCACTCGGACAACACCTTGGCTATCCTTTCAGTGGCATGCCTTATTATGATCTGAATGCTGCGCCATTTGGGGACGCCCCACCTCTCTTCGCAGGACAATCTCCCCCGCAACAACCGCCAGCACAGATTCCTGCCCCACCTGGCGCACCCCTTCCATTTGCAGGACAACCTCACCCCTTCGCAGGACAACCTCCCCCGCAACAACTTCCAGCACAGATTCCTGCCCCACCTAGTGGGCCTGCACCTCCATTCGCAGGACAACCTCACCCCTTCACAGGACAACCTCCCCTGCAGCAACTCTGGCACAGATTCCTGCCCTACCTGGAGAGCCTGCACCTTCTCCTCCACCACCTTTCAGGCCACCCTTTCCTCATTTCGGAGTACCTCCAATTGGGCCTCCCAGACCTCCCAGGCCCCCCGGACCTCCTGGCCCACCTCCACCTCCTGGTGGAGGGCCTTGGCTGCAACCAGGGTTCCCCTGGAACCCCTATTATCCCTTTCCTTCACCCTACCCTCAGGCCACCCCTGATGTTGATTCTGATGCTGCGAAACCTGACAAATTCTTCTCTCCCCGAAATCGCAACACAAACGGATCACAACATCTGTCACTGGAGGCATGGCAAAATTTCTCAAGTCAGGAAACCCCTTGAAAATTCTATGGAAATTCCACGTTTCTTGAGAGTTTCCTAGGATGGGAAATTTAGAGGAAATTTAATTTTTTACGAGGGTTTTCAAAGTTCAGGAAAATGTATAAAAATTGTAAAAATATGGTCCAGGAAATCGTGAGGAATCTGAGTCCAGAAACTGACAGTTTAACCATCATGATTTACTGTCTAAGGAAATCATGAGTAAATTCTAAATTTCCTCAGAGGTTTTGGTACAGGAAAATATTTGGAAATTCTGCAAATCTTGGCAGGAAATCTTGTGAAAATTTTATATTTCTCTATGATTTCCTGACTCTGGAAATTATAGTAAATATTCAGTTTCTAGGAGGAGGAAATTCACAATATCTCAAAGATTTCCTGAGGATTTCCTGGGTTGGGGAATTGTCTAGAAATTGGAATAGTGTGTTGACCATGCGCTGGACGGTGCGCTGGTACCGGCGCTGCCAGCGCACGTGGTTGCTGGTACCCGGCACTTATGGTGGTTGGTTTGCACAAATATTATCCTGCGCCCGCACCAAAGGGAAAAACTCCCGTTCACGTGGCATTGCATTTTGCGCGCACGCACAATTCACCGCAAAGTGTTGCTGATGCTTTCTGGCACAGTCACGTGACCTGGCCTTGTCTTAAATCATGGTTTGCTAGCCTTTGAAGGCATGGAATTTTTTTTTTTTTTGGCTAGTATGATGGATGGGTTCTGATCATCATTATTTTCAACATTCGAGTCGTTGATCGGTTGTAACTGCGCAGGATGAGTCACCCTTTCCCAGGCTGAGGTGCAGTGAACTGCGGAGGTCATGTGATGCGTCTACAACCACCCATGTTGTGTAAGTATTTCCCACGTTGAGTTTGTTCGGACATCTATTTGGCTTTCACCGTAACTCAGCGTGGGAAATACTTACACAACATGGGTGGCTGTAGATGCATCACATGACCTCCGGAGTCCACTGCACCATAGCCTGGGAAAGGGTGACCCATCCTGCAGAGTTACAACCGATCGACGACTCGAATGTTGAAAATAATGATGATCAGAATCTTATGTAGGGCCAGAAAATCAACCTAGAATCATTTATAAGGGTCCCATCCATCATACTAGCCAAAAAAAAAAAAAATTCCCTGCCTTCAAAGACTAGCAAATCATGATGTAAGACGAGGGCAGGTCACGTGACTATGCCAGAAAGCACCAGCGCACGCGGGAACACTTTGCGGTGAATTGCGTGTGCGCGCAAAATGCAATGCCGTGCGAATGGGAATTTTTCCCTTTGGCATGGAGTCGGGATAATATTTGTGCACACCGACCACCGTAGGCGATGTCAGTGCAGCGTGCGCTGGTGCACGTCGCTGTCAGCACAGGCTTGCGCTGGTACCCGGCGCTGTCAGCGTAGGCCTGCGCTGGTACTCGGCACTGTCAGCACACCCTTGCGCTGGTACCGGCGCTGTCAGCGCACGCGTGCGCTGGTGCACGTCGCAGTCAGCGCACTCTTGCGCTGGTACCGGCGCTGTCAGTGCAGGCATGCGCTGGTACCCGGCGCTGTCAGCGCAGCGTGCGCTGGTGCACGTCGCTGTCAGCGCAGGCTTGCGTTGGTAACGGCGCTGTCAGCGCATGCGTGCGCTGGTGCACGTCGCAGTCAGCGCACCCCTGCGCTGATAGCCTGAGTTGAACACACCTTTCAGCCTTGCAATTAATACAGGACGGTGCTGTTCTCGGAACGACTTTGCTCCCAAATCTCTCGTTGGCCATGGGCAACAACAAAATGGCAGCTACAAGCGCCTTCCAGGTGCGCTCTGGAAACTGTTGGCTCGTGCTTTCATCAGCTGGCCTGGTTGGTTCCAGCCCAACAACAGTCCGCAGGGTCTGCAGACACTCAATGAATTTGTAGGCGGCACAGACGTATTGCTTCAGATCGTGGGATTCAACGGGAGTACGGCGGTTCCTTCCCTGCTTCAAGCCTTTGAGAGTCTTAGTATCAACGCCATGCTCCCTGCGCTGAACTCTACCCTTCTGCCAAGCGCCGCTCTCACGAGTCCATGTTCATCCTATATATGATTCTTCCCCGACTTACCCATGGATATCAGTTCTTAACACTACTGGGAAGCAGAACAACATGGCTCACGTAAACATCAACCTCAAGAACCCCTTAAGCGCAGGATTGACCATCAGGAGCATCAATTCAATGGTGACGTCACACGGGCTCAGCCTAGGCACCATCCAGACCTTCACGAACTTTCCTGCGAGCGGAAAATCAACGACTACGTCACCGATGCTCGACCTGAATATGAACCTTGACCCTCCAACTATCTTTACCCTTCTCCGCTGTTTAACTGTCCAGGCAGGCCAGAGGACGGATCAAATAGATGTGATTGTTTCACTGGGAGGGATTCAGTATATTTCTAGCTCAGACGCTGATGGAACCAAGGTCTCGCAAAAGAGGCAGGGGAACAATGCCAACATATTCACGTGGGCTTCCATCAGTCCCTCATAGTTCCGTACTAATGCCACGTTGCATAGGGGATTCAATCTCCCAAGCTTTGTTGATGCAGCATTCAAATAGCTACAGTCTGACATCATTTTGAATTCTGCGGTATGTATTAGTGAGTTTAATCTCGGCCTGTGGGGCAGTCAGCATCTGATGGTTGTCAGGTGACTATCCCACAACGCTGGACTTCACTCAGCTTGCCGTCCCAGTGGCCACTGGTGACAGCCTTAATTTGCTGCTGCCCATTCTGGCGCAACCTATTGTTCAAAAAATTATTACCGGCGCTGTCTTGGCGTGAGTTTCATATGACCTGCACTCCATTTTGTACTAAAACTGGCTCAGGATCAATGCTGTCCTCATCAGCACCCTGCAGGAGACTGCTTTCGGTAAGTTTGTTTTCAAGCTCGAGACTTGCTTGTTCTGCTGGACTTTGTGCATGACAATGCTTTATACCTATTGCGGGAAACTAACAGATTTGATTAGTCGATGCCGAGATCGAATTTGGCGCGGGACTCACTATCTCCTGGCAGGATGACCTCTTTCAGAAACAGCCAGGCTACTCCCTTGGCTGACACGCTCGTCGTGGTTGGCACGAGGTGTACGAGCGACGTTAGTCGGTCGATGACTACCATCAGGTAGTCACAGTCATTATATTTGGGCAGGGGTCCCATGAAGTCGATGCCAATCGACTGCCACGGCCTATCCGGAATGGGTAGGCTGTGTAGTAGGCCTTTGGGCCGTTGTGGCCCGGTTTTCGTCATCTGACACCTCGCGCACGATGTGCAGAATGCTTCTATGTCTGGGTTCATGCCCGGCCACCAATATGCTCTTCGAACGTAGTTCAAAGTCTTCAGATGGCCGTAGTGGCCGACTATCTGATGTGCCTGATCGATGATAATTTTGATCAGCTTCCTCCCCCCTTGAAGAACAGAGCGGGGGAGGGCAATGACGTCTCTCTTGAGCTGATTCTTAGTCCAGATCAGCCCGTCCCGGATTCCGAATCTCGGGTGCGCGTCCGGGTGCGCCATGATCTTTGCGAACATGGTGTCCCTATGGTACGTGTCTCGTAGGACCTTAGACAGGTCTACGCCTTGCTCAACGATCTGGCGCAGGGGTGCGCCGTCATTCCCTGCGGCGATGGCTCTGACGTCATCGTCGTCGTCGCTGGACGCGGCGACGTTCGCGGGCTCTAGTGAGCCCTCGTTTAATGCGGCGGCTTCCGTTACTCTCGCCTCTGTCTTCTCGGCGAGGCATTTAGAGCGTCTTGTCGCCGCTGTTCGCAGCTCGACATACCGGTCGGGGCAATAACTCACCGTCCGGATCTAAACGCGCATCCGCGTTCATGAAGACGTGGTCCGGGTGATTGTCATCACTCCTGTCGCTCTCATAGTAGCACGACAGGCAGTCCGCTACCTTGTTCTCTACACCGTCAACATGAACGGTGTTGAAATTGAACCGGGAGAGAAACTCCCACCATCTGACCTGTCGGTCAGATAGGCTCTTTTGGGTCTCGAAGTACTCGAGTCCCTTGTGGTCTGTGACGAGGGTGAACCTTCGTCCGAGCAGTTTGTACTCCCATTTCATGAGAGCCTCGAGCACCGCGATAGTCTCGTGCTCGTGAGTCCGGTAGTGTTGCTGAGCAACGCTGAACTTCTTTGACAAGAAGCCGGCTGGTCGACAAGTTTTCCAGTCAGGACCTTGGCCGTAGACCACACCGACACCGGCTTTTGACCTGTCGGTGATCACCCAGATCGGCTCTGGACACCTTGCGTCTACTGGACGCAGGATCGGGGCCTTACAGGCCAACGCCTTAATGCTTTGCCAGCATTTGTCGAGCAGTGGTGTCCATTCGAATGGACGGTTATTACGAGCACAGCCCGATAGCGGGGTGGTATATGCGCTAACATCCGGCATGTAGTGTGCCAGATACTGTACGAGCCGGAGGAAACACTGGACGTCGTTGAACATCCGTGGCCTGCGCCACTCACAGATGCGTTGCATCTTATCCTCGTCGGCATGTACCCCTCGGCCATCGATTATATGGCCGAGGCACTCCATTCGGATGGAGTAGAGGTCCACCTTTTTCTTGCTCAGAAAGAGGTGGTTCTTCCTCAGTCTGTCAAAGACGATGTAGAGATGTTCTTCATGCTCTCGTATTGAGAGCGAGAATATGAAGATGTCGTCCATGTAGACATGGATGAAGCGACCTATGCAGTCGCGGAAAATGGCTGTCATCAGTCGTTGGAATGTTGATGGGGCGTTACAGTCCCCCATCTGTATCACCTGGCTCCTGAAGGTGCCGAGGATCGTGGCAAAGGCTGTCTTTGCTACGTGATCCAGATGGATCCGGATCTGCTCGTATGCTTCTGACATATCGAGTTTAGTTTGATATCGGCCGCGAGCCCTATCGCTGCGTATGATATCCTGATCCGGGAAGGGCGTGACGTCCTTCACCGTGTTTTCATTCTGCTGGCGCAGATCGAAGATGGTTCTCAATGTACTGTTCGTCTTCGGCACACACAGCATGGGCACTGCCTGCTGCGCTACTGCCTGAATCCACCACTTTGCAGTGGTGTATCGTTCTATCTTGGCCGACAGTTCCTCTCAGAAGTGTTCGGGGAATTTCGGTAGTCGATACCACATGTGCTTGTTGGGATCAATTAGGTTGATCTCATGGTTGATCTCCCGCAGTGGCGGGAGTTCTAATGGAATTCCACTGACTAGGTCAGTGATTCTTTCCATCCATTCCTCGCGGAGGCGAGGAAGGTCATCATCCGTGAGGATGATGGTAATGGTTGGCTTAGAAGCCGTTAGGCGCTGTTGGCGTCTATTAGGTCCCGCGGCGCATGGGCCCACTTTCCTCTTTCCCATCGCTTTCACCGTTAGGTGAGAGTGTCTCTCCCTACGACTGTAGGGTGAGTTCGAGGACAAGTCGTCCCGTGACTCGTCCTCCTGGCTTCAATGAGCCAGGTTCGGCTTCGGTGCCTGGGTGATCCTGCTCACCCATGGCCCTTTGTCCTCGTTCTTCGATTCGTCATCGTTGAATGAGACCTTGCCCGTGGGGATCACTTCGTTTCCCTTGCGGATCGTCCCTGGGCTCGAGAAGTCCAGGGTTATGCTGAATCTCCTTAGGAACGGTGTCCCTAAGATGGCGTCGTAATATTCGACGTTTGCTACATCGAAGTATTCGTCGTATTTCCCGCGACCAAACTTGATGGTCGCGTTCGTTCCATAGTTGATCGTGGAACGGCTGCCTATGCAGGCTAGCTGCAGCGCGATTGGTTGCTCCAGGGAGAATGTCTTCATCCCTGTAGCTCGCGTGAATTCGGGGGACAGCAGTACCCCTTCGCAGCCGCTATCTAGCAGGCAGTGGGCTTTTACACCGTTTATTTCCCAGTACCCCGATAGGGTATGGTTCTCACTCCGCAGACGCGTTGGCCGCGTTCACTGGAGGCATGGCAAAATTTCTCAAGTCAGGAAACCCCTTGAAAATTCTATGGAAATTCCACGTTTCTTGAGAGTTTCCTAGGATGGGAAATTTAGAGGAAATTTAATGTTTTACAAGGGTTTCCAAAGTTCAGGAAATTGTATAAAAATTGTAAAAATATGGTCCAGGAAATCGTGAGGAAACTGAGTCCAGAAACTGACAGTTTAACCATGATTTCCTGTCTAAAGAAATCATGAGGAAATTCTAAATTTCCTCAGAGTTTTTTGGTACAGGAAAATATTAGGAAATTCTGCAAATCTTGGCAGGAAATCTTGTGAAAATTTTATATTTCTCTATGATTTCCTGACTCTGGAAATTATAGTAAATATTCAGTTTCTAGGAGGAGGAAATTCACAATATCTCAAAGATTTCCTGAGGATTTCCTGGGTTGGGGAATTGTCTAGAAATTGGAATAGTGTGTTGACCACAGTCACGTGACCTGGCCTCGTCTTAAATCATGGTTTGCTAGCCTTTGAAGGCATGGAATTGTATTTTTTTTTGGCTAGTATGATGGATGGGTTCTGACCATCATTATTTTCAACATTCAAATGGTCGATCGGTTGTAGCTGCGCAGGATGAGTCACCCTTTCCCAGGCTGAGGTGCAGTGAACTGCGGAGCTCATGTGATGTGTCTACAACCACCCATGCTTTGTAAGTATTTCCCAGGCTGAGTTACGGTGAAAGCCGAATGGAAGTCCGCCAGAACTCAGCATGGGAAATTGAAGCCCAGCGTGGGAAAGGTTACTCATCTTTCGGAGTTACATGCGATCAGCGACTCGAAAGGTGAAAATTATGGTGGTCAAAAATGCACAAATATTATTTTGCGCGCGAAAATGGAACCGCGCGCCCCCTGGGTATGGGTGTCTATGGGTGGTTGTAGGCCACGAGTGACAAATATGTCGTTCGGCGTGCGCTTGCCATGTCGGCATGACGCACGAGTTAGCCAAAGCTTGCAAGCTTTTGGCTGGGTCGTGCGTCATGCGTCATGCCGACCCGCCGAGCATCTGTCAAGGACAGTCTCACATTACTATTCTGTATAGTCGTGATGTCAATTTTCCATCACTACGCAAGTGTGCTCATGGAAGGCTAGCCAGCTAGCCAGGTGAAATGCAAAAAAGTCACTCATCTGATGAAATCCTATCGCTCAAGTTTCGACAGAGTAGATATGGGGATGCAGAGGTACAGTAATGGATATGCGAGTGTGGATGTACGAAAGGGATAAGACAGCGTTGAGGTATGGCGCTGTACACTAATCTTGCGCTGGTCTTCGCGAGTCGCAGGAAGACATCCGCGCAAAATAATATTTGTGCATTTTTGACCACCATAATTTTCACCTTTCGAGTCGCCGATCGCATGTAACTCCGAAAGATGAGTAACCTTTCCCACGCTGGGCTTCGATTTCCCATGCTGAGTTCGGGTGGACTTCCATTCGGCTTTCACCGTAACTCAGCCTGGGAAATACTTACAAAGCATGGGTGGTTGTAGACACATCACATGAGCTCCGCAGTTCACTGCACCTCAGCCTGGGAAAGGGTGACTCATCCTGCGCAGCTACAACCGATCGACCATTTGAATGTTGAAAATAATGATGGTCAGAACCCATCCATCATACTAGCCAAAAAAAAATACAATTCCATGCCTTCAAAGGCTAGCAAACCATGATTTAAGACGAGGCCAGGTCACGTGACTGTGGTCAACACACTATTCCAATTTCTAGACAATTCCCCAACCCAGGAAATCCTCAGGAAATCTTTGAGATATTGTGAATTTCCTCCTCCTAGAAACTGAATATTTACTATAATTTCCAGAGTCAGGAAATCATAGAGAAATATAAAATTTTCACAAGATTTCCTGCCAAGATTTGCAGAATTTCCTAATATTTTCCTGTACCAAAAAACTCTGAGGAAATTTAGAATTTCCTCATGATTTCTTTAGACAGGAAATCATGGTTAAACTGTCAGTTTCTGGACTCAGTTTCCTCACGATTTCCTGGACCATATTTTTACAATTTTTATACAATTTCCTGAACTTTGGAAACCCTTGTAAAACATTAAATTTCCTCTAAATTTCCCATCCTAGGAAACTCTCAAGAAACGTGGAATTTCCATAGAATTTTCAAGGGGTTTCCTGACTTGAGAAATTTTGCCATGCCTCCAGTGGTTCGGTGTTTGCTTCGGTGGTGATACACTGGCTCGGCCGCCTTGTCTGGCGTGACCGATGCGCGTGCCGCCATGACTTTCGTGGTGGTTTCGTCTTCCAGCGCGAACCTGATCACGCTGGACCTGTAGGTGGTGTCCTCCACCTCTTCGTCCCACTCATAGTATTGGGACACCTCAGGGTCCCACTCTTCAGCGGGCGTGTCTCCGTTATCCCGAGTGTCGTTGGGTTGGGGATCACCGTCCCCCTCTTCATCAATCTGTTGAAGAGGGTTCTGATCGGGATCCATCTCCGGATCCTCGGTTTCACCATCGTGTCTCACAGCCGCTGTCCTGATACCGGACCTAAGCCGGGGCATTCTGCCTGCTTGTGGCCAGGTTGGCCGCATTCAAAGCATGTGGTGATGCTTTGGCTGCCGCTGGGCCTGTCGTTGTGCCGGCCCGACATTTTTGTCGGTGGGGCAGGTCGCGGGGACGATCCTGACGCTTGAGGCTGTTTAGCTTCAGGCGGGCGTCCAGCTTGTGCTGGGCGTGAGGGCGGTAGCCATTGACCTGTCCCGCTTCTTGCGATCAGGCTGGGCCTGGTCAGGCCCGTTTGTGTCAACGGCTTGCTCCCTGTGAGCCGGGCGGCGCTTGCCGTTGCTGCTGCGCTTTCTGCGCGGCGCATCCCCATGTTGTATCGGGATGCCTCCTCGATCATTCGGGCCGTCTCGAAGAGTTGCTCTATTGAGCTGCTCTCGGCATTATAGCCCTTTTTGAGTACTTCGTTGCGCAGCGTTTCGCGTAGCGCCAATATGAACCCTCTCCGGAACGTGTACTCGTCTGGCGGCTGTATCATACGTGCCGCGTATTTCGTGAGCTCGTTCAGCATCTCCTGAACGGTTTTCATGCCTTGCATGACCGCGTCGAATTTATTCGATGCGTGATGGTATGTCAGTGTGTGCAGGAACCTCTTTTGAAGGCCTTGCATCACTGATTCCAGCGTCCAGCTGCGGACCTGGCGATCGAATCGTTCAATGTTTCGAAAGAACCACTCCTGGGCTTCGCCGGTGAGGCGAGTGCCCACATAGCCGACCTGCGTGTCAATGCTGGTTGGCCCTAGGAGGCAGTTCATTTTTAGCCATCGTAGGATGGCTGCCACGAAGACTTCAAACTCTTCGAGGTCCGATCCCCCTGCATATGGCTCGGGGTGGGCTAATTTTACGCCGGCCTTCGCTAGCACAGACTTCTCCGGGTCTGTGTCCACGGCGTCTGCCAGCGCCACGCGGATCATCCGTGTGATCCCGTTGTACGGCTCCATTGGTACCACGTCGGCCTGGTCAGGGATTCCCTGGCCTTCTGTTGGGGCCATGGATCGCTCGCGCGGTTGTGATGCCACGTGGGGCAGGCTGTTATATGCCCTGATGGGCCCCGGGCCCGGGTCGGGCTCAGGATCGGGAGCATTTTGTGCTCCCGGTTCCGGGGACGTTTTGTGCCTGGTGTCCCCGGTCAGTCCCGCGTTGTGGATCCGTAGCCTGCTGTTGTAGGCTGCGCGTGCTTGCCGTGTGTCTTGTACGGCTTGCGTGAGCTGCTCGTGGGGTAGCTGAGCAGTGTGGCTGTGGGCCACCGTTTCTTCAGCGTTCTTCGCTAGTAGCTCGAGTGCCCGTGTGTGGCGGCGCGCGGCTGCGGCTTCTTTACGCTGCCAGTGTGCAACTTCGAGCTCTAAGCTCTCGGTCGTCATTTCATAGTCAGGCTCTGAGGCGACCTGATCCCTAACGATCTGTTGGATCGTCTTTCGGCTGTCCGTTGGGGCAGCCGGTTGTTCCTGAGGTTCGTTCCCGAACCTTACGTCCTGGTCGACCGGGACGGCTGGCGGCGGCATTCGCTGCTTGTCTCGCTCCTTTCGGCTCGCGTCGCGACTGCCTTCGTTAGCTGCGGACTGTCGTGAGCTCGGACGAGTTGCGTCGTGTTCCCCGCGTGGGCGGAGTGCTTTCTGGACATCCTCCAGCGTGGCTGCGTCTTGCAGCCTGACCTCCTCCGCCTGGTGGAGTTCCTTGCCGATGGCCATTAGGGCGGCGGCGGCGTTGTCAAGCTGCGATGCCAGCTGATCGTGCTTGTGGCGCGTCAGTGTACTTCGGTGCAGTGCAGCCTGCACCTGTTTGTTCAGGGCTTCTGCCATCTCGTGGTCGATGGCGTGAGCCCTCGAGCTCTTGCGACTAGAGCTTGAGTACTCCGAGTTCTGACCATCATCTGGGGCTCGTCTTTTTTGCCGTCGTCCTCCTTCAGGGACGATCGTCGTCGCTCTGCTTCGTGAGCGTCGGTTTGCATCGTGGCTTTGTGCCCGCCTCGACGTTGTTGCTCTACCGTCTGACGACGGCGAGACTTCTCTGCCCTTTCCTTTGTCCTTGGGCAGAGAGAGATGGGGGGGCGGCGCCGGCTCATTGCTCGACGTCATCTCTTCTTCGGCCACGCTCGACGAGACGTGGTCGGGGTTTTCCTCGTCCGCTACTGAGGGGACGAGGGCGGTGAGATCTACGATCTCTCCGTCTTCCATTGTCCTGGTCTCTAGGGCCAGGGTAGCGTCAGCCATCGTGTCGCTGGGCTGCACCTGGGGTGTGGACCTCGAGCTCGTCGCTCGTGTCCATCTTCGACTGCGTGGAATCATCACGCTCGCAGCCGACAGTAGAGGGTCTACTGGAGGGTCTCAACAATGTTTAGTCATCGACGCAGCGATCTTTTTCAAGATTGCTTCGAATCCACTATCGGTTGGTCACGTGGCGATCAACCGCAGGATAGTTCAAAAAGGTGTAAAGGGTGTCGATCTTAAGACCTTGTATCACAAGGGCACAACAGAACTTGACCAGTGAGTGGTATTCTGAATGCTACATAGTGACAGGTAAGAGTAAGATGCGATGGGGACCGCTGGCCGGTTCCCACGCATAAACTATACAGTGGGTCCCTAAGGGGCCCACTGGGATTATGTAATAACTACTGTACATGTAGATACATGGGTTATTTACCAAAAACCCCCACTTGTATGTCTCCATTTCTGCAATCAGATAATCGACTTTGATACATGAATCCCTTCGCATTCTCCTGTTCTTAGCACAGCAAGTCTTGAAAGCTCTGTCCCCCTCTCTGCCTTCGATACTCCGCTTTCCGCCCCTTCTGACCTCTGTCCTCCAACCTCCGACCTTCAGCACTGCCTTCCCGACTTCCGCCTTCTCCGGCACCCGGAAGTCAGATCCAAAATACTTAGGACGATAGTTCATCAGAGGCGCAACACATAAGTTGAAGCCATTGTCCTTTCTAGTTCCGACCTCTGGGATTTCCTATATGTAACAGTATTGTCTGATTCCCACCTGATAACTATCACTATGCCTCCTCGTACCGCAGCTACTTCAGCTCGCACAGGAGCTGTCGAAGCTCTCTCTTATTTTGGCAATCTTAGATCTGCAGCACCAAGACACGTGGAACCCTCCAGCAGCTCTCGGGCCAACGATGAGCTCTCCGACGATGTTCCTCCAGGACACATTGAAGAAGTTCCCGACACCAATCCCGATGACAATCCTGACTATGATGGAAACTTGTCGAGCAGCAGCGGTGAACAGGCAGCAGCGTCATTCCGACACCCAGCACCTCCACCACCACCAGCACCAGGACCTCTTCCCGGCGGCCCTCCTGGTGGCCCTCCCGGTGGTCCCCCAGGCGGTCCTCCACCTCCAAATCCCGCCAACCCAGTTCCACCCGTTCCAGCTGTGGATCTTGCACAGCCTATTGCCATGCTGGCCAGCCAACTCCAGTGTCCGGCCCAAGCTCCATGCCCCAAGACAAAATTTCATGAACCGGATCAGTTCGACAGTTCCGACCCCAAGAAGCTCCAGCCTTTTTTGGTTCAGCTTCAGCTCAACTTCCGTGATCGTCCCGACGCCTTTCCTGACGATGAACGAAAGGTCAATTACACCCTTTCCTACCTCCGAGGCATAGCTCTCAACTACTTCGCACCCTCCCTCATGGATCCCTATACTGTCGTCGACTGGGCAGACAATTAGCACAACTTTGTTTCCAAACTCCACAACAACTTCGGACCTTTTGACATGGAAGCCAATGTGGAAAATGAACTCGATAAGCTTCGTATGAAAGACACTCATAAGATAGCTGAATACATCGTCACTTTCCAGCAGCTCGCTCCTCGAGTCCAATGGGGAGAAGCCACACTCCACCAACAGTTCTACATGGGCTTGCCATCCCAGATCAAGGATGAAATCACCTGTGTCAGAAAACCCGCCACTCTGACCGATCTCCGCAACCTAGCCCAATCTATCGATGCACGCTACTGGGAAAGACATTCCGAAATTGCTCGTGAAACCTCTGCCCAGAGCAAGCACGACAAGTCTTCCGATAAGAAGTCTGGTAAAGACAACAAGAAGACCAATTCTGGAAACAACAACTCTGGAAACGACAACAACAACAGTTCCGGCTCCAACTCCAGCAACCGGAACACCACTCCCACACCTCGTGGTTCTAACACCAATGCCCGGAAAAGCACTCCCAACCTTTCTGACAAACTTGGGAAGGATGGAAAACTAACTCCTGCAGAACCCCAGCGTCACATGGACAATAACCTTTGCCTCTTCTGTGGGAAAGGAGGTCACGTCACTCGCGAATGCACCTGAACTACCGCTTTGCAGCGAAAACAGAAGAGAAATACGAAGCGACTCCCGCTACGGATGCAACAAAAATAATCAGCAGTCCTCTGGCCTCCGCATGAGCTGAGGGCTGTGTTGACCCCATTCGTGTGACTAACAAGATTAAACTCAACGCATCCGCTCTTTCATCCTCTGACTCCCTCTCGATTCTGCTCACCTCCAACATAATTTCCACACCTCCGTTTACAGCATTGATCGACTCTGGTTCGACTCATTGTTTCCTCGACTCCGACTTTGTTTTGAAGCATAAGCTTCCGACCCCCAATATTCTCACAATTCTGCTCTGCCTTTTCAATGGGTCATCCAATATGGCAATATTACAAGTCATAGAGCTGTCTATCCATTTCGCTACTGGGGACAACCATGAAGGTACGTTTTACATTACTACACTAGATGCTAGCTGTTCCATTGTACTAGGACACAATTGGCTCACCTGCTATAATCCGTCCATTAACTGGGCATTGGGTCAGATACAGTTCTGTACCCCGGATCATCTTCCGTCTATTCCAACGTTGTGCACAAAGATGGCTAAAGCCTCTTCTGCAACTCTGCTCATGGATTCAGTTCCACACTCCGGTCCTGCTTTAGCAACTCCATCCCTCGAAGATCCTCTAATTGCTCTTGTTTCCGCCATTGCTTTCCGCGTATTTCAATGGCAAGAAGATTCGACTGTCTCTCAGATTCATCTCTCCGATTCAGCTTCAGTCAAGGCTTGTTCCGCCTCGACTTTCACTCCGGTCGACATGAGCTTAGTTCCAGAAGAATATCACAACTTCCCAGAGATGTTGGGTCAGATACAGTTCTGTACCCCGGATCATCTTCCGTCTATTCCAACGTTGTGCACAAAGATGGCTAAAGCCTCTTCTGCAACTCTGCTCATGGATTCAGTTCCACACTCCGGTCCTGCTTTAGCAACTCCATCCCTTGAAGCTCCTCGAATTGCTCTTGTTTCTGTTATGATATTCAAGTAACGACATTAATGACATCACCCAGATCTGAATCTAAAATATACTGACGTCACCGAACCACACGATCCCCAAAAATCCATGCCCGCGTCCATACACAGATACACAGAAATATCCCCGAATCCCCTGACTCGCATATACACGAAACCGGACCAATATATTATCACGCACGCACACAGGGCACACCAAGTCGGCCACCATCACATTACATATGTCGATCCCATCAATCTCGATCGAGAGACCGACCCGAGACACAGATACCCGCTTAGGCACCAATTCAGTTGCGACCAAGACACGATATACATCTGATCGTGCCTGAGCGGCTCTGACCGCAGCTCCACGATTTCCCCTATATATCACGCACATGTCCCCTCACACCACCGCCTTGCATTCAAAAACTCTTAGCATTACCTTGTAACATTCACTCGAGAGTTCACCCCAGACCACACTCCACATCCCCCTGTGTTTCTGCGTCACATACCGTATGTATCATATCGACGCCGAGTCCTTTCCAGTAGTTAAATAGTATCAACAAATGTAACTGTCGGACAAGAATAAGAATAGTTTTACCTCTCCACCGTCTCGAAGTTCCAGACCGAAATAGTTCCCATAGCATACACAGTTCACTCAGTACTCAGACCTCTACTCGATTCAGCTTCTCTCGAAGCTTGAATCAAACCTCAACACCAAAACCCAAACATATTCAGAATAACTCTTATCAGTTTCCACCACTGCTTTCCGCGTATTGCAATGGCAAGAAGATTCAACTGTCTTTCAGATTCATCTCTCCGATTCAGCTTCAGTCAAGGCTCGTTGTGCCTTGACTTTCGCTCCAGTCGACATGAGCTTAGTTCTGGAAGAATATCACAACTTCCCGGAGATGTTCAACAAGGCCAAACCTGATAAACCTGTTCAACATCGACCTTACAATTTGAGGATAGATTTGGAAGAAGGAGCATCTCCGCCCCTTGGACCGATCTACTCCCTTTTGCAAAGTGAACTCCACACTCTCCGAGAGTTCGTCGATGAACACCTCAACATGGGCTTTATCCACCCTTCACTGTCTCCGCACAGCACTCTGGTCTTTTCATCAAGAAGAAGAAGGATGGACCTCTCCGCCTCTGCGTTGATTTCCGCGGACTTAACGCCCTCACTAAGAAGGATAGATATCCACTTGCACGCATTTCTGACCTTCTCGACACACTTATCACCTTGTCCCCATCTGCGAAGGTGATGAGTGGAAAACCACCTTCCGCACCCACTACGGTGCTTTTGAGTGGGTTGTCATGCCTTTTGGTCTAACCAATGCTCCTGCCGCTTTTCAGCGATTTATAAACAACATATCTTCTGACTTCCTCAATGTATGCGTTCTAGTGTACATTGATGATATCCTCATCTATTCTGACTCACCAGAAGAACATCGGGAACATGTCCGTGAAGTACTCCGCCGTCTCCGCAAACACCACCTCTACCAAAAGCAGAGAAATGAAAATGCCATCGTGACACGGTCAAGTACCTGGGCTATATCCTCTCTCCAACAGGTCTTACCATGGCAGAGGACAAAGTCAAGGCAATTCAAGAATGGCTGGAACCCTGACGTGTTAAGGGTGTGCAGTCTTTCCTTGGCTTTGCCAATTTTTACGGATGTTTCATTTATAATTTTTCCAAAATTACTGTTCTGCTCATGCGTCTCACCGGGAAGGGTGTGAATGCTGTTCAGCATTTGAAACCCTCAAGGTGGCCTTCACTACGGCTCCTATACTGAGTTTCTGGATTCCAGATGCCCAACTTGTACTCAAAACCAACACTTCCAACTATGCACTAGCCGCCATTCTTTCAATCATTTCACCCCACGACAGAGAAATTCATCTGATAGCATTTCATTTCCACACCTTCTCTGCCCTGGAACTCAAATATGACATCCACGATAAGGAACTACTTGCAATCTTCGAAGCCTTCAAAATCTGGCGACACTACCTTGAAGGTCCAACTTATCCGATCAACGTTGTAATGGATCATAAAAACCTTGAGTATTTTGCGACTACTAAGATTTTGACTCGCCGTCAAGTCCACTGGTCTGAATATCTCTCACAGTTCAACATGGTGATCCGCTTCGGCCCCGGAAAGCTCGGATCAAAACCCGACGCACTCACTAGACGTTGGGACATCTACCCAAAAGAGGGAAGTAGCGATTAAGCCAACGTTAATCTGCACAATTTCCGCCCAGTATTCTCGACTGAGCAGCGTCCATGCGTGCCACAGCATTGCAATTTCTGCTACTCTGTGCCTCAATCATCATGGACACTGAGTCTCCCCATTCCAACATCCATTCTGCACTCCATTCCAACCCCATCTCCGCAGCCCACCTCGATAACCCAACCAGTCCTGGATGGTCCCTCAATTCCGACAGGTTCCTCCACCACAAGTCCTGAATCTATGTTCAGGATATCAATGATCTACAACTCTGCGTACTTCAGCAAAGCCACCATCATCCGCTCTCAGGACACCAAGGCCAAAACAAGACTCTTGACCTCATCTGACACACTTACACTTGGCCACTCCTCCACACAATGGTCCAAGACTACTGCAAGTCATGCACCACCTGCATGCATGCCAAGCCCCAACATCACAAACCCTATGGCCTCCTGAAGCAACTTCTGATCCCGGAACAACCCTGGAATTTGATATCCATGGACTTCATGAGAAACTTCCTATGCTGACCTTAGTGATGATCTCGTAAGGGCCAAGGTATTTTTCAGAGAGCTTCTTCCAGGGACGAGTGGTGCGGACGTTTTCAGCTTTGACGAAGACTTTGTCGCCGATCTTGAATTCCAGTTGCGGAAGCCGTTTCCGATCGGCGGAAGTTTGATATCTCTTTTGGGCAGTGGATATGTTCTCTTGGAGGTGCTGGTGAAGGTCGTCGATTTCCACAATGAAATCTCAGGCTCTGGCAGAGGCGAGGTTGCATTCAGGGTGGATGGTGAGATTCAGGTGATAGCCTTATTGGCGTACAAGGGCGAAATTCCAGTGGTGGCCAAAGGTGCATTGTTGTAAGCGAATTCCGTGAGCGGAAGAAGGTCGGACCAGTTACTATGTTGGTAGTTGCAATAGATGCGGAGGTACTGCTCAAGGGTCTGATTAGTATGTTCTGTTTGGCGGTCACCTTCAGGATGATAGCCGGAAGTGCAGTGGAGTTTCATGTCGAAAGCCTTGCTGAGTGTGTGGAAGAAATATGACACGAATTCTGATCCACAGTCAGAAGTGACATGGGAGGGGATTCCATGCTTGGAAAAGACGTGGAGCACGAAGAGCTGTGCAAGCTGGGTGGAAGTGATGGTGTCGTAGGTTGGAATAAAGATGAGTGCTTTGTAAGGTGGTCAACGATAACTAGGATGGTATCATAGCCAGAATATGCACGCAGTACATCTGGTATTCCATGTGTCTATGCTTGAACCCACAGTTCCAAATACAATCCCAAATCAAGAACAACCTCCGCCTCTGCCAGTTATCATCGATGGAGAACCGGAATACGAGATTTTGGAAATTCTCAATTCCAAGCTCGACAAGTGATACCATTGTCAACTTCAGTACCTAGTCAAGTGGGCAGGCTATGAAAACACCGACGAAGAGACTTCCTGGATTTCCGCCACGGAACTCAACCACGCCTCCGAACTCGTCTAAGATTTCCATAAGGCATACCCTGCCAAGCCTGGACCCCTTCTCATGCACTAAGTCATTCCGGCACCTCCGACATTCTATTCCATTTTCGCTCCTTAAGTCACAAGTTAAATTTGATTATTAATTCATCTAATCGATTCCGACGTTACAAGAAAACTATTCTACAAGTTGTTCTGACCTTTAGTCTTCCTCCATGGTATTGTCACCCCCAAATCCCGCCCAGTCATCCACCTCTGGATCCTCCACATCTCCGTTTCTCCCATAGGCCTCCTTGAACCTCACGACATCCTGGACCTTGCCCTCCCACACTTCTGTGCCCGCTTCTGAGTCCTCCACCTCCTGCATCCACCTCAACTCCGCAACAACCTGATCCAGGTGATCCTTGAAGGCCCCGAGGCAATCCATGACTGCACTGTAAAAGTTATGCTGCATGCGCAGCCCTTGCTCCCCTTGTTGGAGAAATCCACAGAGTGACCGAGCGATATCCAGAAGAGGATCTGCAGTCCCCTCCTGTCTGGTCACCCCACTCCTGCTTGCCTCCGGCCCCCCTTGGTTTCCCTCCGCCTTTGCATCCCTGGACAAGGGTTTCCTTCCTTGCGAAGGCCTTTCCGACCCGATTTATGACCCTCCGGTTTTCTTCCGCTTGGTCGACACCCGGGCCGTGAGTCCATCAACGACACACACCTTCTTGGCATCCAGCTGTGGCTTTTTCCGACCAGGTCCCACACACACGGCAATTCCTTTTCTAAGCAGCCCTCACAGCTAGGCTCCAAAGGGCCGTCATCTTCCAGTGCCAATCTCTTGACACCGTAGGGTTTGAACTATTGAAACTACTCTCGATACCATTGACGGATCACACCATATGCACCCATAATACCTCCTGCACGTGACCCACCCAGTCCATGTTATAAAGCACATGTGGGAGGAGGTACACATCAGGTTGGCAGACATAGATGGGAAGAAAAAAGTTAAAGGGGATATATTACGTTGGTACAGGTCCACTAAATGTCGGCGGGGATGGCACATACCAAGGGCGTGGTAAGTACGGCAAAGGATCATGGGACGAGCGATTCTGGGAGGTATAGTATAGCAAAGATGAGCAACTTGAAAGGGGACAGGGAAAGAATAATAAGACACTGTCTTAAACCCAAAGTCAGGCGATGACTGAAAAAGGAAACATGTCGAAGTGCAGACTTGTTAAGGCAGTGTCAGCAAACCCCTGGAAAATGGTGTCGTAAGTAAGTCAGTGAAGTCATCTGACCATGACCACCTCAAAGACACACATTAGCAGCCAAGGTAATGGTAGACATTTGGAAGAGACAAATGGGAAAAGACCACGCTCACCACCTTATAAGTTGAGATACACAGCGACAATGTAAGAGACAGGAGGGAACCGAGAAAGAGGCAAAAGAAGAAGAAGGAAAAGAAAGGGGCATGAAAGGCTAGGCAAGACCTCGGTTTCCCTCCTGCACTCGCCGTGCCTTCGTGGGCATAGTGGGGGGCAACATGCAACCTTTAGCAGGATACGGCGTACGGTCGGGTTTGTAAACGACTAACAAAGACGACAAGGTGAGGGTACTATAACAAAGCAAGGAACGCAGATGCACTCCAACACGAAAGACTTAGTGCCATTGTGAACGTCTCCCCGGGGGGACTGTGAAGCCTCATCTCGAGAGGCACGGTGCCATCAGCGACCCCCTGGACGACGGTGCCGTAAAAACAATACTAAGTGGACGTAGTCGTCTGACGACAACCACCTTGAAGACAAACATTAGCAGCCAAGGTAATGGCAGACATTTGAAAGAGACAAATGGAAAAACACGACAGTCAGCTGCTTATAAGTTGAAGCATATAGTGAATATGACATCAAGGCAAGTGAGAGACAGAAGGAAAACAGGAGGGCAATTGGAGGGAAAGAAAGAAAGGAGAACGCAGGCCAGGACGACGGCACGGACAGACAGGAGAAAAGGCAAGGGGAGGGAAAGAAAAAGGAGAACGCATGCCAGGACGACGGCGCAGGCAGACACAGAGTGGGCTTTAGTCATTTACTCGGCTTTAGTGATTTACAAACCCGACCGTACGCCATATCCTGCTAAAGGTTGCATGTTACCCCCCACTATGCCCACGAAGACACGGCGAGTGCAGGAGGGAAACCGAGAAAGAGGAAAAGAAGAAGAAGGAAAAGACAGGGGCATGAAAGGCTAGGCGAGACGGTCTCAAACACGGACAAAGAAGGACAAAGCGATATGTGTTGTATGATAAATAGAAGTCTGATAGTCATATCTGAGTATCCCTATGCATGTTGATGGTTCCCTGTCTCATAGTCCAACCACATGGCTTCAGCAATAGCATCATGCCTATGTGCTGCCCTTGTGGATTCTGCTCGTGTGATGCCTACATGAGGTTGCTCCTCCACATGCTCTTTTTGAACTGCATGAGTGTTGGGTGCATTGATGCTCCTGCACCAAAATCAAGCATAATATATCCAATTTGTTGTGTGCTTTCTCAATTTCTTCTCATGTTGTTCTTGTATCATGCATCCATTTCTCTGGTTATTTTCGAAATTTTCCACTCACTCCCTGTTTCTCTATTTCATTTTGTTATTCCTACTTTCACAAGCGGCTGCACCCAGCGGAGTCTGAAATGACTTCGACGCGCGAGCTCTTGGGCGCTAAAGGGCCGGGTAGTAGTACATGCGCAGTGAAACAGTTTCCCCCTCTCTCAGTGACAACTAAATTCACTGAGAGAGGCAAGTAAATTAGTCTAGCATTCTTTCGATTTATTAACCTAGAAATCCTCTGTAGTGAATTGTTTTCTAGGTAGTGTATAATATATTTATAGTGACAACTAAATTCACTGAGAGAGTGAATTGTTTTCTAGTCTATTCTTTTGAGCAACAAGTCCATACCTACTGCCTATAATTCCTGTCCTCTACAGGGTTATGGGCCCCGGAGACACTTCTGAGAAGCTATTGGGTGTTGAGAAGCTTGCTACTGATGGAAGTAATTGGCCATTGTGGCGAGCCACTCTCATCAGCTATTTCGAGTCCAAAAATCTACTCAAGCATGTAGAAGGGAGAGTCACTCGTCCTCCTGATCCTCCAGTTATGCCCCCAGGCCATATTCTTACAGAAGCTGAGGAAACTCAGATGGATAAGGCTGAGGAGAAGCTGGAGAGATACCTTGCTAGAGAAGGACAAGCCAAGACCCAAATCATCGTCTCAGTGTCAGAGTCATTAGCCCTGATGCTACAGAAGCAGAAGACAGCAAAAGAGACTTGGGATGCACTGGTCAATGAGATGACCAAAAAGCCCAAGATGGTCCTCACCAGCCTGCAGAGACAACTCCGCAGTATGAGATGTCCTGAGGATGGAGACTTGAGAGATCATTTGGACAAGGCCCAAGACCTATATGCTCGTCTTAATGAGATGGGAGCCAGAGTTTCCGAAGAAGAATTCATGGACATCATCCTTGCATCACTTCCACCATCCTATGAGGCAGTCATGAATGCCCTTACCACTTCGCTTGAAGAATGCGGGATGCCATTGGTCCCTGATAATATTATTAGGGTACTAAAGGCTCAGTATGACAGGAAGAAAACACTCCCGCAAGAAGAGCAGGTGTTTATTGGTTCATCTACTAAGAAGGACCAGAAGGGGCAGAAGGCGCATGTATGCACCAACTGCAAAAAGCCTGGACATTCTATCGAAAATTGCTGGGCTAAAGGAGGTGGTAAAGAAGGTCAAGGACCACGTCAGAAGAAAAAAGCCAAAGCCAAGAAGAAGAAGAAGGGTAAAGCAAAAGCGAATGTTGCCGAAGAAGAGTCCTCTTCTGAGGAAAGCGGTGATGGGCATCTTGCCTTCACCAATTTTGACGAGTGCTCTAATTTCAATCTGAGCACATCCTCAGGAGTTATAGTTATACTCGACACCGCAACGACATCGCATATGACTCCTCACAAAAATTTATTGAGGAACTACTGTCAATTCTCACAGCCGAGGACTATCCGAGCAGCCAACAAAGGCACTTTTGATGCCTTTGGTTCAGGACTGCTCGTATTATCCAACAAGGTTGGAGATAAAACAGTAGAAGTCATGTTGCAAGATACATACTATGCACCAAAGATTGCTGCTACCCTCGTCTCGATCGGTCGGTGCGATGATGCTGGCTACGACATTCGACTCGGTGGCCAGAAATGCACGATATCTAACGCTGTTGGAAAGGTATTGATGCAAGCACCGAAGGTCAATGGTTTATATCGACTAGACCTCCAGTCACCAAGTGCTCAAGCCCATATGTGTTTGTCTGCCATGGAAATTCATCAAAAAATGGGGCATATCTCACAGAAGTCCCTACAACATCTATTAAATCATGGCATGATATTGGGCATTGAACTGAGCTCCACAGGCGATAGAATTGTCTGCGATGCGTGTATTCAGGCCAAGATTGCACGCAAACCTCTTCCTCGAGAACCCAGAGACCGAACGTCAAAATTCGGTGACAGAATTTATTCTGATGTCTGGGGACCTGCAAGGCACCTCACAATCGATAAGAAGTCATATTATGTCTCCTTTATCGATGATTACTCAAGAGAATCGGTGATCTATCTCATGGCGAACAAATCAGAAGCATTCTCAAAGTACAAGCTCTATGAGGCTTTAATGCTTCGACAGAGAAATGTGCACATCAAGGCACTTGTTTCTGATCGAGGGGGCGAGTATACGAGCTCTGAATTCGAACAGCATCTAGCCAAACAAGGCACGAAGCATCAGTTGACGGTACACGACACACCAGAGTCTAATGGTGTTGCCGAACGTCTGAACCGAACTCTCACTGAGAGAACTCGTGCCATGCTGTTAGAATCAGGCCTTCCTAAGATATTATGGGGCTATGCAATACAGCATGCCAATTATCTTAGGAACAGGACGCACACAAGAGCTCTACCGGATAAAACGCCCTACGAGATGATCCACCATGAGAAACCGAATCTCAAAGACATTCACGCGTGGGGAACTGAAGTCTATGTTAAGGTCACTCAGGGAGATAAATTGGAAGCTTGTGCCAAGAGAGCTCGGTGGATAGGAATTTCTGCGCAGAGCCATGGTCATTATGTTTATTGGCCTGACTCGCACAGAGTTTCTGTCGAGCGGAATGTTGTGTTTGATTCAGAGATGAAGAAGGGAAAGGTCCCAATCATTTCTATTGAGGAATCCAAGCTACCTACGTCTAGAGAGGAGAAGAAGGCCATTCCGGCATCAGTGCCTGTGCCCGGTCGCTTAGTCAGCGAAGAGGCAAAGATCGAAGAAATTGATGAAAATGCACCAGAGGAATATCTTGAAAAGCTGCAACCTATTCAGGGAGTTGATGACAGACCTAGAGAAGCTGAACCGATAAGGAGAAGCGAAAGGATCCATCAACAACAAGTGCAGCCGGCCCCATCAGGTCCCGTAACAAGATCTCAAACCCAGAGACAAGCTGGCGCACATATGACTACGCTAGCTTACGAGGACGTTGAGGACCATAAAGAAGTTTTATTCGACAAAGAATTATCCTCCGAGATTGATGGCATCAGTAGCTATGAGTGTGCCATCAGTGCGTTTCTAACCGACGGTCAAAACAATAACAAGGCGCCGGATTTGAGTCAAATTGAACCTAGCAATGCAGACGAAGCTCTGAGTAATCCTATATGGAAGAAATCAATGGACAAAGAGTATGAGGCCCTAATCGACAAGGGAGTGTGGGAACGAGCCAAACCACCTCCTGGAGCCAATATTGTCGGTAATAAATGGGTCTACCTTTGGAAGCGTAACCCAGAAGGGAAACCAATAATGCCTAAATCGAGAATGGTTGCCCAAGGCTTCACACAGAAGTTTGGAGTCGACTATGATGAGACATACTCACCTGTTGCTCGGTTATCCTCCCTACGGATCATATGCGCCATTGCTGCTAGGAATGACTGGCCTATCCATCAAATGGACGTGGACTATGCATACCTCAATGCTACACTACCTGAACCTATTTACATGAAGCAGCTGTATGGATATGAGTCTAGAGACAAAGACGAAGTGCTACCTTTGAAGAAAGCACTCTATGGCCTCAAACAATCTGGAAGGGAATGGTACAAACGTCTAAGTGGTGAATTCCACAAATTAGGATTCACTACGTCAGCCACAGATGGGGCTGTATTTTATAGACGTGGCGGAAAGGGGCATGTGATCATTGCAACAGCTGTGGATGATCTCACCATCACAGCTGAGAATCAGTCAGTCCTGGACGAAGTCAAACGAGATCTTGCTCAGGTCTTCAGTATGAAAGATCTAGGCGAGATTCATTGGCTATTGAATCTCAAAATCGAAAGAGACTGGCAGAAGAAAACTATTGCAATTTCACAACCTGCATACATCGAGAAGATCATCAAGAAATTCAATCTCGAAGATGCAAAGACTTATGCTACGCCCCTTGATCCAGCTGTTAAATTATCAAAAGACCAGTGTCCTTCTACAGAGAGAGGCAAGAAAGCCATGTCGAAGTTTCCATACAGGCAAGCTATAGGATCACTGATGTGGGCAGCTGTAGCCACTCGACCTGACATTGCATTTGCGGTGTCATTGCTTTCGCAATTCCTCGAAAATCCAGGTGGCACACATTGGAATGCAGTCAAACGTGTCTTCAAATATTTGAAAGGCACGAAGCATTACAAGCTCACACTTGGAAGAAATCGAGACGGTTTGATGGGGTATTCAGATGCAGATTGGGGTTCACAGAGTCATAGGCGTTCGTATTCGGCATACTTATTTCAGATTGATGGAGGCACTGTTTCATGGAGTTGCCAGAAACAGTCGATAGTAGCCCTCTCATCAACTGAAGCCGAATTCGTCGCCCTGACCCATGCGGGCAAAGAGGCTCTTTGGATGCGCCATTTTATTTCTGAAATATTCCAACCACTGAACAGACCCATCAAAATTTATTCAGACAATCAATCAGCCATTGCCATCACGTATGGCACTCAACAACACACGAGAACCAAACATTTCGACATCAGATTATATTTCCTTCGAGATATAATCAAAAATCAACAAGCCAAGCTCGTTTATTTGCCAACCGAACAAATGTTGGCAGATATCCTCACCAAAGGACTTTCTAGTCCTAGAGTGAAGATCCTCAACGAGCAAATCGGAATATATTAAGCTTGAGGGGGCGTGTTGGGTGCATTGATGCTCCTGCACCAAAATCAAGCATAATATATCCAATTTGTTGTGTGCTTTCTCAATTTCTTCTCATGTTGTTCTTGTATCATGCATCCATTTCTCTGGTTATTTTCGAAATTTTCCACTCACTCCCTGTCTCTCTATTTCATTTTGTTATTCCTACTTTCACAAGCGGCTGCACCCAGCGGAGTCTGAAATGACTTCGACGCGCGAGCTCTTGGGCGCTAAAGGGCCGGGTAGTAGTACATGCGCAGTGAAACAGTTTCCCCCTCTCTCAGTGACAACTAAATTCACTGAGAGAGGCAAGTAAATTAGTCTAGCATTCTTTCGATTTATTAACCTAGAAATCCTCTGTAGTGAATTGTTTTCTAGGTAGTGTATAATATATTTAGAGTGACAACTAAATTCACTGAGAGAGTGAATTGTTTTCTAGTCTATTCTTTTGAGCAACAAGTCCATACCTACTGCCTATAATTCCTGTCCTCTACAATGAGGACCTTCCCCCCCATCCCATTCCATATCATCATCAAAGTCATGGGTGCGGATAAAGTTATGCAAGATGCAAAGAGCAGAGATGATACGACCCTGCACTGCAATTGGGAACTAATTTGCAAATTGTAGCATGGCAAATCGTTTCTGAGATACCCCAAAAATCCTTTCAACCACATTTCGTGCCTGTGCGTGTCGCAGATTGAACAGTTCCTTGGGATTTCCAGGTCTATGAACTGTGATAAATATTGGAGATAATAAGCCTATGGTTCCACAACTCACTTGTGCTGACTAGCCTCCCACTCCCGGAGAGGGTAGTGAACACCTCGATATGGGACAAGCAATGCATCACATGAGGCAAACCCAGCATCAGCAAGGTAGTACTTCCCAGCTGGTATCTTCAGGTCATGGCACCATGCATCCTCAAAGATTGCACCATCATATGCACTACCCTCCCAGCCAGCAAGGACATAGCAAAAATGCATGTTAAATGTACATGCTGCAAGCACATTTTGGGTAACCCCCCCTTTCCTGTTCCGGTAACGTGCCTTGTCCTCACTGGGTGGATGAACATCCAGATGTGTCCCATCAATTGCACCTAGTGTGTCCTGAAAGTATGGAAAGAGCTTTGGGTTGCTCTCAATCTCTTCAGCAAGTGGTGTGTTCTCATCAGGGAGTTGGACATGGGTATTATATAATGGGGTCGTGGTGAGAGCTTCAAGTACTCTGTGAAAGCATCTAGGGACATGATCAAAACAGGTAATCACATAAAAATAGTAAACTCAATAACTTTGATATGGTGTCTCCACTTCGCTGAAAGCGTTCGGCAAGTTTCCTATTAGACAGGTTGGTTATGGCTGTGTACAAGAAAACAGCAACTTGTTCCTCCAAGCAAATGTGGAGGGTATGGCCCAGTAGACTTTTGCTTGCAAGCTCCAAGCACAATGCTTGAAATACGTGTTTATGCATGCCAAGTTGGTCCTTCATGCGTTGTGGATTGCCATCCAGAAGTTCCTTCACCCAGCCCCATCCTGACAGTACTGAATTATGGAGCGGGTTTTTATCTAAGTACCTTTTTTGATAGAATGTTGCCAAAGTCTTGAGTCAAACTTCAAGTTATTTTCCTCTTGTGTTATCCATTGAACTTGGCCTCGAGCTATAGGCCACATATATACTCTACCAGTAAATCTATGACTCTATCAATTCTGAACTGGAAGGAAGTGAGATCATCGCAGCGCAGGTATATGATCTTGAAGCACAAAAAGGTGCTGATCAAGGCCAAGCACTGCAGATATATGAAGAGGAAATTTATATGCACAAACATTGGGATCCAGAGGCAGCACTGAGCATGGCTGATGTCTACTGAGACTGACATCAGCCACACAGGTCATCTGTCACATCTGCTGTACCATCTGTCTTTGTCCCATGGTTTTAGTGTAGATATACGGTACACCACTAAACCTTTTCTGCTGTATTCTGCCACACTCAGCAGAAAGGCCTTCTTCTGCCAGTTCTGCCATTGTGGGCAATTTACAGAATAAATTTTAATTTATAGTTATGATGTTAGATGAATATTCAAGATTTGTTAAGGGGGGTAGGGTACCCCCTCAACAATTACAAAATGGGACACTTCAGTCAGGTGCTTGTCTTCCACTCCTGGACACCCACTCACCAATAACTGGAAGTCCTCCACATGCCCTGACACCTGCCTCACCTCGATATAAGCAATTAAGGTGTTGCCTGTTATATCTTCACAGTCTATGAGCTCAAGCCAGTGTAGGCACGGACCAAGTGAACTTGATTGGGTAAACACTTTGTCTGTCATGGTTGAGCCTTGATTTGCAGACAGGCATCTTGCCAGATGCCTGCCATTTTCCCTAAACCACTCACAAACATGCAATGCCCCACAGGCCACCACAAGTTGAATAAATTATGAAGAAAGTCAAATTTGAAATGTCACAGAATATATATGTATCCATGGTTTTTTGAATGTATGGGTTTGCCAGAGTGAGCAGATAGCCACATAAGTTGCTGCATATTGCTCTGCTAGTTGGTTTCTATTGGAATTGTGGCTATGATGCCTTAGCTTGGATGCTATTATTAAGCCTCTGCTATTCTTCCAGATCCTATGGAACCATTAACCAGTGCCTGAAAGAGACGCTGACTGCTCACCAGATGCAATCTGCCCAGCCATTTCTACATCTCCAGGACGTCCAGTCACCCAAGGAAAACATCCAATTCTATCCCAGCTGACCGAACGAGAAAGGACAACAGCTTCAACTTATGTGTTGCACCCCTGATGAACTATTGTCCTAAGTATTTCGGATCTGACTTCCAGTCATCGGAGAAGGTGGAAGTCAGGAAGACAGTGCTGAAGGTCGGAGGTCGGAGGACAGAGGTCGGAATGCAGTCAGGTAAGGCCATGGGTGGATGGCAACATTTGAAGTGTCTCTGCGTAGTATGTCAGTGTCTCAGCTACACAGCCTGAGAGAGGCTTGGCAAGTGTCTCCATAAGTGTTATAGGTTGATAAACCTTCGCTACCGTGTAATCAGGTTTCCCTGGTTTCCACAGGGTGGCGATGGTGGAGGTTCTCCACTGTTGGGGGTAAGTGTCGAAATGAAGTGTGGCCTGGTAAATGCAGCCCGGGTAAGGGGTGAGTAAATCTGCACAATGAGTTAGTACTGCGTTCGAGAGCCCAGATGGGCCTGCAGCTTTATAAAGGCCTATTTTACCGATTGTGCATTGTATTTGCCCATCAGTTATCTGCGCATACTCAAACACAGGCTCTGGAAATGGCGTGTTGGGTTCCTGCTGGAGTTGTACCCCTTGCGAAAGGCAAAAAGACGTGAACAGTATTTTGCTTTTCTCTGCATTATCTGAAACTCTGGTTTCCAAATTGCCTATAACCTTGAGAGGAGGAATTCTCATGCAGGCTCCGTTGGTTGATGGCCCCAACACCAAATAACTAGCTGTCCATATACTGGACTCATCTGCATTTTGCAACCAATCAATGCAAAACTCCTGCTTGGTTGCACATATCAGGTCCATGTATTCATTCTGATCCACGATATTCCTGATGTGCTATTCCAGAGGTGGCAGAGATGGTTGAGTGGCATGGTCGTAACAGTATCTCCTCTTCAAGGTCGAGCCCTGCGAGACCACACGTCAGATCATGTGACCTGTGAACAATGCGTCGGAGTTCGAACGATAGGCAGGAGAAGGAACACGCTTCAATCCACATCCATCATGAGCTCCCCAGTCGACTTCTCCAAAATGACCAGCGCCCAAATGAAGGAGCATTTCACCAATGTGCTTGCGGAAAAAGATTTGGTGGAAAAACGCGAGGCTGAGGAGGCCGCTCAGACGGAGAAGGAGCGGCTGGAGGAGGAGCGCAAGGAAGAGGAGCACAAAGACACAGAGTGCAAGGCCCGTGAGGAGCGTGATCGTCTGGAGCGCGAGCGTGAAGAGCGGGAGGCCAAAGAAGTGGCGGAAAAGCTTGCAGAGGAGCAAGCTGCTGCGGAAAAGGCAACGGTGGAAAAGGCAGAGAAAAGTCGTGAGGCGACAAAGGTAAGTGCTTCAGTCCGCTTGATAAGATAGCCTGACTGTCAGAACAGAAGAAACTGGCCAAAGCGGAAGGGATTTCTGTTCGGACCAAAACACCATTGGAGGACACACTGCAAGAGACCCCAAAGCCCAAAACAAGGGCAAGGGGAAAGTGATGGCGGAGTGGCGAGCGGCACAGGAGGAAAAACAGCACCGGAAGGAGGCGCACCAAGTGGGTGTGAAGAGATTGGCACCGGAAGACGACGGCCCTTCGGAGCCTAGCTGTGAGGGCTGAGTAGAAAAGGAAGTGCCATGTGTGTGGGACCTGGCCGGAAAAGCTACAGCCTGAAAGCACTGCAAGGATGCCAAGAAGGCGTGCGTCGTTGATGGACTCACGGCCCGGGTGTCGACCAAGCAGAAGAAAACCGGAGGGTCAGAAATCGGGTCAGAAAGGCCTTCGCCAGGAATGACACCCTTGTCCAGGGATGCAAAGGCGAAGGGAAACCAAGGGGGTCCGGAGGGGAGCAGGAGTGGGGTGACCGGACAGGAGTGGACCGCAGATCCTCTTCTGGATATCATGCGGTCACTCCACGGATTGCTCCAACAAGGGGAGCAAGGGTTGTGCATGCAGCATAACTTTTACAGCGCAGTCGTGGATCGCCTCGGGGCCTTCAAGGATCACCTGGATCAGGTTGTTGCGGAGTTGAGGTGGATGCAGGAGATGGAGGACTCGGAAGCAGACACAGAAGTGTCGGAGGGTGAGGTCCAGGATGTCGTGAGGTTCAAGGAGGCCTATGGGAGAAACGGAGATGTGGTGGATCCAGAGGTGGATGACTGGGCGGGATTTGGGGGTGACAATACCATGGAGGAACACTAAGCATCGGAACAACTTGTAGAATAGTTTTCTTGGAATGTCGGAATAGATTAGATGAAGTAATAATCAAATTTAACTTGTGACTTAAGGAGCGAAAATGGAATAGAATGTCGGAGGTGCCGGAATGACTTAGTGCATGAGAAGGGGTCCAGGCTTGGCAGGGTATGCCTTATGGAAATCTGAGACGAGTTCGGAGGTGTGGTTGAGTTCCGTGGTGGAAATCCAGGAAGTCTCTTCGTCGGTGTTTTCATAGCCTGCCCACTTGACTAGGTACTGAAGTTGACAATGGTATCACTTGTCGAGCTTGGAATTGAGAATTTCCAAAATCTCGTGTTCCGGTTCTCCATTGATGATAACTGGCAGAGGCGGAGGTTGTTCTTGATTTGGGATTGTATTTGGAACTGCGGGTTCAAGCATAGACACCTAGAATACCAGATGTACTGCGCGCATATTCTGGCTATGATACCATCCTAGTTATCGTTGACCGCCTTACAAAGCAGTCTATCTTTATTCCAACCTACGACACCATCACTTCCGCCCAGCTCACACAGCTCTTTGGGCTCCATGTCTTTTCCAAGCATGGAATCCCCTCCCATGTCACTTCCGCCCGTGGATCAGAATTCGTGTCATCTTTCTTCCACACACTCAGCAAGGCTTTCGACATGAAACTCCACTGCACTTCCGGCTATCATCCTGAAGGTGACGGTCAAACGGAACACACTAATCAGACCCTTGAGCAGTACCTCCGCATCCATTGCAACTACCAACATAGTAACTGGTCCGACCTTCTTCCGCTCGTAGAATTCACTTACAACAATGCACCTTCTGCCACCACCGGAATTTCATCCTTCTATGCCAATAAGGCTATCACCTGAATCTTGCCATCCACCCTGAATGCAACCTCGCCTCTGCCAGAGCCTGAGATTTCGTTGTGGAACTCAATGTGCTTCACCAGCACCTCCGAGAGAACATATCCTCTGCCCAAAAGAGATATCACACTTCCGCTGATCGGAAACGGCTTCCACAACTGGAATTCAAGATCGACGACAAAGTCTTCGTCAAAGCTGAAAACGTCCGCACCACTCGTCCCTGGAAGAAGCTCTCTGAAAAATACCTTGGCCCTTACGAGATCATCACTAAGGTCGGCATAGGAAGTTTCTCATGAAGTCCATGGATATCAAATTCCAGGGTTGTTCCGGGATCAGAAGTTGCTTCAGGAGGCCATAGGGTTTGTGATGTTGGGGCTTGGTGCGCATGCAGGTGGTGCATGACTTGCAGTACTCTTGGACCATTGTGCAGAGGAGTGGCCAAGTGTAAGTGTGGAGGATGAGGTTGAGAGTCTTGTTTTGGCCTTGGTGTCCTGAGAGCGGATGATGGTGGCTTTGCTGAAGTACACGGAGTCGTAGATCATTGATATCCGGAACATAGATTCAGGACTTGTGGTGGAGGAACCTGTCGGAATTGAGGGACCATCCAGGACTGGTTGGGTTATCGAGGTGGGCTTCGGAGATGGGGTTGGAATGGAGTGCGGAATGGATGTTGGAATGGAGAGACTCAGTGTCCATGATGATTGAGGCGTGGAGTAGCAGAAATTGCAATGCTGTGGCACGCAGGGACAATGCCAGCTGCTCAGTCGAGAATACTGGGTGGAAATTGTGCAGATTAACCTTGGCATAGTCGCTACTTCCCTCTTTTGGGTAGATGTCCCAACGTCTAGTGAGTGCGCTCCGAGCTTTCCGGGGCGAAAGCGGATCACCATATTGAACTGTGAGAGATATTCAGACCAGTGGAATTGACGGCAAGTCAAAATCTTAGTAGTCCCGAAATACTCAAGGTTTTTATGATCCATTACAACGTTGATCGGATATGTTGCACCTTCGAGGTAGTGTCACCAGAGTTTGAAGGCTTTGAAGATTGCAAGTAGTTCCTTATCGTGGACGTCATAGTTGAGTTCTGGGGCAGAGAAGGTGTGGAATTGAAATGCGATCGGATGAATTTCTCCGTCGTCGGGTGAAATGATTGAAAGAATGGCAGCTAGCGCATAGTCGGGAGTATCGGTTTCAAGTACAAGTTGGGCATCTAGAATCCTGAAACCAAGTATAGGAGCCGTAGTGAAGGCCACCTTGAGGGTTTTGAATGCTTAACAGCATTCCGGAGTGAAATTCCATGGAGCACCCTTCCTGGTGAGACACATGAGTAGAACAGTAATGTCGGAAAAATTATAAATGAAACATCAGTAAAAATTGGGGAAGCCAAGGAAAGACTGCACACCCTTAACACGTCGGGGTTCCGGCCATTCTTGAATTGCCTTGACTTTGTCCTCTGCCATGGTAAGACCTGTTGGAGAGAGGATATAGCCCAGGTATTCGACCGTGTCGCGAGGGCATTTGCATTTCTCTGCTTTTGGTAGAGGTGGTGTTTGTGGAGACGGCGCAGTACTTCACAGACATGTTCCCGATGTTCTTCTGGTGAGTTGGAATAGATGAGGATGTCATCAATGTAGACTAGAATGCATACATCGAGGAGGTTGGAAAATACGTTGTTCATAAATTGCTGAAAAGCGGCAGGAGCATTGGGTAGACCAAAAGGCATGACAACCCACTCAAAAGCACCGTAGTGGGTGTGGAAGGTGGTTTTCCACTTGTCACCTTCACAGATGCGGACAAGGTGATAAGCGTGCCAGAGGTCGATTTTGGTGTAGATCTTTGCTCTGCAGGGAGTGTTGAGAAGGTCAGACATGCACGGAAGTGGATATTTATCCTTCTGAGTGAGGGCGTTATGTCCACGAAAATCAACGCAGAGGCGGAGAGATCCATCCTTCTTCTTCTTGACGAAAAGGACCGGAGTGCCGTGTGGAGACAGTGATGGGTGGATAAAGCCCACGTTGAGGTGTTCATCGATGAACTCTCAGAGAGTCTGGAGTTCACTTTGCGAAAGGGAGTAGATCGGTCCAAGGGGCGGAGATGCTCCTTCTTCCAAATCTATCTTCAAATTGTAAGGTCGATGTTCACCAGGTTTGTCGGCTTTGGCCTTGTTGAACATCTCTGGGAAGTTGTGATATTCTTCTGGAACTAAGCTCATGTCGACCGGAGTGAAAGTCGAGGCGGAACAAGCCTTGACTGAAGCTGAATCGGAGAGATGAATCTGAGAGACAGTCGAATCTTCTTGCCATTGAAATACGCGGAAAGCAATGGCGGAAACAAGAGCAATTAGAGGATCTTCGAGGGATGGAGTTGCTAAAGCAGGACCGGAGTGTGGAACTGAATCCGTGAGTGGAGTTGCAGAAGAGGCTTTAGCCATCTTTGTGGGCGACGTTGGAATAGACAGAAGATGATCCGGGGTACAGAACTGTATCTGACCCAATGCCCAGTTAATTGACGGAGTATAGTGGGTGAGCCAATTGTGTCCTAATACAATGGAACAGCTAGCATCTAGTGGAGTAATGTAAAACGTAACTTCATGGTTGTCCCCAGTAGTGAAACTGATAGGCAGGTCTACAACTTGTGATATTGCCATATTGGATGACCCATCGAAAATGCAGAGCAGAATTGTTGGAATATTGCGGGTCGGAAGCTTATGCTTCAAAACAAAGTCGGAGTCAAGGAAACAATGAGTCGAACCAGAGTCGATCAATGCTGTAAATGGAGGTGTGGAAATTGTGTTGGAGGTGAGCAGAATGAGAGGGAGTCGGAGGATGAAAGAGCGGATGCGTTGAGTTTAACCTCGTTAGTCGCACGAATGGGGTCAACACAGCCCTCAGCTCGTGCGGAGGCCGGAGGACTGCTGACTATTTTGTTTGCATCCGTAACGGGAGTCGCTTCGTAGTTCTCTTCTGTTTTCGCTGCGAAGCGGTAGTTCGGGTGCATTCATGAGCGACGTGACCTCCTTTGCCGCAGAAAAGGCAAAGGTTGTTGTCCATGCAACGCTGGCGTTCTACAGGGGTTAGTTTTCCGTCCGTCCCAAGTTTGTTGGAAAGGTCCGGAGTGCTCTTCCGGGTGTTGGTGTTGGAACCAGAGGCCTGATTGTTGTGAGGGGTGTTGTTGTTATTCCGGTTGCCGGAGTTGGATCCGGAACTGTTGTTGTTGTTGTTGTTTCCGGAGTTGTTGTTTCTGGAATTCGTCTTCTTCTTGTCTTTATCAGACTTCTTGTCGGAAGACTTGTCGTTCTTGCTCTGGGTGGAAGTCTTGCGAGCAATCTCGGAGTGTCTTTCCCAGTAGCGCGAATTGATGGATTGTGCTAGGTTGCGGAGATCGGTAAGGGTGGCGGGTTTTCCGACGCGGGCAATTTCATCCTTGATCCGGGATGGCAAGCCCATGTAAAACTGGCATCGGAGTGGGGCTTCTCCCCATTGGACTCGGGGAGCGAGCTGCTGAAACGTGACGATATATTTAGCTATCTTATGAGTGTCTTTCATACGAAGCTTATCGAGTTCATTTTCCGCATCGGCTTCCATGTCAAATGGTCTGAAGTTGCTGCGGAGTTCGGAAATGAAGTTGGGGTAATCGTCAGCCCAGTCGATGAGGACGAACGGATCCATGAGGGCGGGTTCAAAGTAGTCGAGAGCCGTGCCTCGGAGATAAGAAGGGGCGTAGTTGACCTTTCGTTCGTTGTTGGGAAAGGCGTCGTGATGATCACGGAAATTGAGTTGAAGCTGGACCAAAAATGGCTGGAGCTTCTTGGGGTCAGAACTGTCGAACTGATCTGGTTCGCGGACTTTGGTCTTGGGGCATGGTGGTGCTTGGGCCGGGCGCTGAAGTTGGCCGGCTATCATGGCGATGGCTTGTGCGAGATCCGGAACTGGCGCAGGCAGAACTGGGTTGGTGGGAATTTGGGGTGGGATTGGAGGTGGAGGACCGCCTGGGGGACCGCCGGGTGGGCCGCCATGAGGGCTGCCTGGAGGTGGTCCTGGTGGAGGTGGTGGTGGTGGAGCTGGGGGTTGGAATGACGCTGCTGTTTGTTCGCCGCTGCTACTCGTTGAATTGCCGTCATAGTCGGGATTGTCGTCGGGATTAGCGTTGGGAACTTCTTCGAAACGTGGCGGATTGGTGTCGGAAAGCTCATCGTCTGCATGAGAGCTGCCTGAGGGTTCTGCGTGCCTTGGTGCTGCGGATCTGAGACTGCCAAAATAAGAGAGAGCTTCGACAGCTCCTGCTCGAGCTGAAGTAGCTGTGGTACGGGGAGGCATAGCGATAGTTATCGGGTGGGAATCAGATAATACTGTTACGTATTGAGATTTCCACTAAGTCGGAACTGGAAAGGACAGCGGCTTCAACTTATAGGTTGCGCCCCCAATGAACTATCATCCTAAGTATTTCAGAACTGAGTCGGAAGTCGGAAAGTATTGAACTAAAGGTTGGTTGGAACTTGAGTCGGAACTGAGGCGGAATGCGGAAGACGGAAGGCGGAGAGAGACTGAGGTCTTTCTAGACTCACTGTGCTAAGAACAGGAGATGGAGCGAAGGAAATCAAGTATCGAAGGTGATTATCTGATTGCAGGATAAGAGACATACATGACAGGCTTTTATACAAAGAGCTGAGACAACAGATAATGGGATGGTACTAAGAAAATTCCGGGGGAAGCGGAAGTCGAGTAGACAATGCGTGGGAACTAACTAATTGGGAACAATGGGACTACAAGGGGGGTTCAGGGTAAGGTAGAACAATGGCAAATAACAAGGGGTTGGGAAAACATATCTGACAATGAAACACAAGGAGGGCCGGACATATGGCCTTGATGAACGGTGAGGTGGCTCCGGTGGGTCCGAGTAATAGAGTCGAAAGAACAAGGGAAATGTACAAGGGGCGGAATGTCGGAAATATCGGAGGGGCGGAAAGTGTTGCGGAACTGAAGGTTGGAAGTCAGAAATGAATGGTCGTAACACTTGGTGAGTGAGCTTTTTAGGGAATATGGCAGGCAACTGGTGAGATGCCACCTGGAACAAGATTGCATAACATAGTCCATAATGGTACAAGTGAGGAATGAGAAGAGGGGGGGAAATGTCCAGAAGCCTGGCAGCACATGGCAATACAAAACTCTATGGGAAAAAGTGTTGTGCTGTGCAGGGAAGGGGAGGGAAGGGAAGGAGATCAAATTGAACCTGGGGGTCTATAGCTCACTTAGTGGGGGCACAGTGCACGAGCGGTCTGCTGATTACCTATGTGAGGTGCAGGGCACAGTGAGTGAGTGCCGATAGGAGTACCTGCAAGTGAGCTATAAAGGGTGTGTGCGAGCCCCTCAGGTAGAACAAACACATCAGCCGCTGTGCAGCAGCACTTATTGTGGTGTGAACCCTGAGACACACACCCCAGTGCATGTGGAGCTGAGTTCTGCAGAACTCTGGGAGGCATGATGAGTGTGCCTTGTGCCTCGTTGAGCAAGAGTGTGTGCACATGCTGTGGTCAACAGGGTGTTAGTGGGGTTACGACCAACCTGGTGTTCACATGCAATTCATCATGTGATAAGCAAGGTACACGCATATACCTTGCTTATATTCTGTGAATTGCGCTGGCTCACAGTGGGGCTTGGTGAGTGAACTTTTTAGGGAATACAGCAGGTGTCTGGTGAGGCACCCACCTGGAACAGGAGTGCATAACATAGTCCATAATGGGTGATAAAATAGTCTGTGATGGGTAGATAATGATGGGGATGTGGAGTTAAGAAAGGGGATGTGGAAGGGGGTTGGCTGTGAATGAGGGTGTGGAGGATGACCAGATGCTTCCAGATGTAGACTCTGAATGAGTCTGAGGACCAGCATCCCATGACCAGATATTGTCCAGTACCCCTTTTTTTTTTTGTTTTTTTTTTTTATAATCCAATTTATTGTCTTTTGGGGCAGAGCCCTATGTAAGACAAGGTATACATATCGCCGGTCGCAATTTATCTCTATCTGTCCTATGTTTCTCGATCTCTACTTGCGCTCTTGGGCGAAGCCCTGAGCCTGTCCGTGCCTGTGTAGGCGGGGGGAATTCTTCGTCGCTCCTCCATTGTGCTCTCTGCCTCCTTGTCATTCACCATTCCCGCCTGTCTCTTCCCTTAGAGTTAGATCACCGAACGTCTCCTCAAACCTCCTCGTGGCTTGGATGTAACTGAACAGCGATTTCATCGCCTTGGGTCTGGCCAGTAGGACTCTCGTCGAGTCTGCTCCTCTGCGTAGCTCTCGTTTGAGTGCTTCCCTCTGTTTTGCGTAGCTTGGATATCTGAACAGGTAGTGGTGTACTGTTTCATCGGCCCTTCTGCATGCCGGGCACTTGGGTGATGGCGCCTTGCCGATCTTTGCTACGTGCTTGTTCAACGCTACATGCCCTGTCCTGAGCTGTACTAGCAGTGTCGCGTGCTTGCACGGCATTCTTTCTGTGAGTCTGGAAAACACTGCAGGTGGTAGTGAGGGGTCTGTTCTGTGTGCGATGGCTGCGTGCAGGGACTTAGCAAATGTTGCCTTCGCCTGTCCTCTGAGCTCCCTCTGATGTCTCTGCAGCTCCGCCGATTTGCTCGCCGGCAATCGCCCCCTGCACTCTATGGGTATGCATTGCTCCTGGCTGGACTCTCCCCTCGCCGCTCTTTTGGCCTCCTCGTCCGCCCTTTTGTTCCTGCGCACTCCCTCATGTCCGGGAACCCATCTCATTATGACTTCGGTCCTTTCCCGTCGGGCGACCACTCCCTCTACCTGTCGATGCAGCGCGTTGACCAGATATTGCCCAGATATTGAACTCTCTCGCCTCATCGTCTGTATCGCTGCTTGATTGTCGGCCGCGATCATGTATCTTGTTTGTCTCTCTTCGTTCAGCAGTTTTGCTCCTAATGCTGCCCCCACCAGCTCCGCCTCGAACACCGTGTGTTCCTCCTCTGGTCCTAGGTATAGTCGCACTACCTTTGTCTCTATACCCATGTTGTATAGTTTTGCTGCCACGCCAACCCCCCCATCAATACATGAGCCGTCCGAAAATATTTTGATGTCTGCGCTGTCGATCCTGACTTCCTCGATCACCCGTTCTTTATCACTTGGGATCCTGATCTTGAAAGCGGGCTCCCATTTGGGACTGAGCACGACCGGCTGTATTTTCTCCATACGGTCCGGGTCGAGTCCATACGCGTGCAGTATTTCATGGAGGGGGGCGTGGTGCCGCTTGACATACCTTTTGGCTGCTCTTCGGATCCTCGGTGCGAGCGGGTGGGCTTCTGGCAGGCATACCATGCGTGTGGCGGCTCTGTGGATGACTTTGGATACTAGGAGGTGGAACGGTAGTAGGTTCGTGTGGGCATCTAGCAGGTCGTTAGCGGTAGATCTCATGGCGCCGGTGATGAATAGCGCAGCTTGTCGTTGAACCCTGGCAAGCTTGTTTATGAAACCTTTCGTGCCCTTGCTTCTTTCCGAGCCTGGGACAAGAAACACGTCAGCGGCATAAAGCATTCTGGGTACGGCTACCGCTAGATAGTATCTTCGCATGTGTTTCGCCGCGGTTCCTTTGGACGGTTTTGCCAACCTCTTGTACTGGTTGATAAACCTCTCCGATCAAGAGAATGAGTGGTTCAAAAGGGTTCACTGTTGAAACAGTTTAGAGTAGTCAATGATAATGAACTCTCAGCGAAGATTTAGGGAAAAATATTGAGAACTAAGTTCTGTAGCTATCAACAAGTCTACAGATACTTCAGGTGGTGAAACAGTGTTTTTCTGGATGATTTGTTCGTACATTTATGGTAGCTACTTATACTATGATAGTAATGGCCGCCAGTGTTCAGGATACTGAGTAAATGGGTCGAGTGTGTGTGTGTAATCAAAGGGGTGACTATATGCAGTCATAAAACCATCCAAGAGATGGGGATACTCACAGGGGTGATAGACTTTGGAATAGAGACTGGTATCTACCATACAAAGCTCCTGTCTACATGGTGTTAGGATAATAATCAGTGGGACATGTCATGGAGTACAATAGAAAAGAAAAAGCTATGTTACTCTTGTGCAGCATATATGCTGCCCTTGGCGATGAAATCACCATCTCTGTACCTCTTCTATGGGGCAGCTATTGAGCATATGTATTGAAAATGATGTCTTATCATCATTCTGTAGCATCTGATGCCCCTGCGCAGTCTGTGGCTCTCTGCGGCGTTTGGTGTCCGCACCTCCTTGGTGCCTGTGACCTGGTGCCTGTCGATGTCATGGCTGATGTCATTGCTGACAGGCATGCTTTCTCTGATCGGTCAAGTGTGGCCAATGCCGATATTCAGTCCCGATCGACTGGTGCCTGTATCTTATCTAGCAAGTAGATAAGATGGCTTTGTCTGTGATGTCTGGCGCTTGCGCACACTGGTGTCTGTAATGTCATGAGTGTCGTTTTTAATCTCAAATAAATTCTCCTTTTATTTTGTTAGCTTTTGTGTATATATATAGATGATTTAAATATCATAGTTGCATTTATCACAACAAACCTGAGTGTTCCCAAGCGAGTGCTGAAGCTGAGGCTTTGGGACCAGACTCGAGAATGGATCGTAACAGTACCTTCCCTATGACTGAACCCATGAGACTATAAGCAAGATCCCAGAGATCACGTGTTGGGAGGATTATATAAGCTTTGTTTGCATCTCCGTTTTGCATCTCCATTTTTTTTCTTCTCCCATCATCATCAGACTTCATGAACAATGTTAGATGCTCAAGAAATGAACACTGATAAAATTGACGAACTTGATGCAGAACTGGCGCAAGCTCAAGGTGAAGCAGAGTATTAAGACTGTAAGTCGTACTGTATTTCGGCTTTACCAGGGCCAAAGTCGGGTCTCGGGTCTCGGGACAGAGGGCTTGGCTTCAACCTCGTGGGTTGCACCCACTCAGTGTTCTGCCCTAATTTCGGGAACAGTCTTGGCTATAAGCCAAGGATCGGATTTGATATCAAGCAGAGGGGTCTAGTGTACGAGAGGCTAAGTTGATATCTGAACTCAGGAACTACGATACATGGACTGGGGTGGTTGTGGACAAGTTTCCTTTTGGGGCTGCAGTGGTTCACTAATGCATTACATTCTTTGGGCGCTTATTCTGGCACACCATTGCCTGGTGAAACATGTAGAACATTAAATAAGTAGCTTTCAATTATATTACTCAGTGTCGACCATCACTGAGGAGAACATTAAATAGTTTATTAAGCTCCTGCAAGTCCAATTGTTCATACAACTGGTCTGTAACTTCCTACTTGCCCAAGCTGAGTTACTACAGTGCCTTGCGCAGGCACATGGAAGACGCTTGTGCGGTGTCATCAAACTGGGCCTACTCACCCTCCTCGAGCAGTCATGACCGGTTACCTATGCAGGCATGCTGCAAGCCACTGAGCTTGAGGATTAGGCAGTTTCCCAGGGCAGGCCCATGATGGGAAATAAATTCTCATTCCATAGTATATTGATTTATCTTTTACTCAGAACAATTTCGGCTGCACTGAATGCAGTAAGCCCTTCCCCGAAGGAACTTTCTCACATTTACCACCACATCCAAAAACGAAAAATCCTCGCATCCACGCTAAATCTCACCCTATCGGTGGAAAGTGCAGCACACCGTCGCACTGAACACAGGTAGAGTGCTTCAAAAGAAGAAGCGTACAAAATGACCACACCAACAAGTGCGGAGGGTCAGAGCACAGGAGGCGCGCACCTAGGGAGGACCAGAGCGGGGACGGAGCAGCAGGGAGAGCAGGCAAAGACACGAGGAGAGTTGATAGACAGCGTTGGATCAACGGTGCGGAACAGGGAGCAGGCGCGAAATTTCCTAGACAGAAACCAGTACGTGGCAAAGGACGACCCGATATTTCAAGAGAGCTTGAGCTATGCGCTGCTGTGCATGGCACAAAGCACCACGCACAAGACCCTGAAAGAAGGGGCAAGGGCCGTAGCGATCTTAATGATGGACGCATCAGCCAAGAGTTTTGGGGAACAAGTCATGAAATACGTCGAGAAAAAGATAGACCCGATAATGCGGAAGGCGGAGGAAGCGACGGATGCGCTCAGAGTGGCAGCCTACGACACCATAAAAGCCGCGGATCTAGCAGCAGATGCACTAGAGAGCGGAACGAGAGGGACGGGAATGGCAGAGCAGGCCTCAGCGTTAACATACGCGGCAGCGCTCAAGGGCACAGTGCTGATCGCGCACCTCAACACTCTAGCCAGGGTGAAAGCGAGGAGCCGTCAAATCCTAGTCGACAAAGACCCCGGTGCAAAACTTGACCCATTCAAGGAACTCACCGAGCAGGAACTCGTAGCCAAGGCCAACGAGGCAGTCGAGTACATGGACACTCTGGAGGAGGGAGAGGCGCCGAGATTCATGGGAGTAAAGAAGCTGGCGAATGGGGGGATAATATTCGACCTGGAAACGCAAGAGGCGGCAGAAATCATACAGACACGCAGGGAAGATTTTCTGCAGAAGTTCAGCGCCTCCGCCAGGGTAATCGTGGAGTACGTTCCAGTCAGCCACGCCCCTGATGCGCTGGCAGAGTACACGAGAATAGAACACAACTCGGGACTGCCTGACGGCACGCTAGAATCAACTAGATGGATCAAACCTGTGCAGAGGCGCACCTAATAGCGAGGTTTAGGACCACAGAAGCTGCAAACATCGCCATCAGAGACGGCTTAGTCATAGCGGGGAAAAGGACGTGGGCCAGGAGGATGAGGAGGGAGCCGCGGAGGTGCCTGAAGTGCCAGAAATACGCCAGGCACCTAGCAGCTGCGTGTGACGAGCGCGAAACGTGTGGCACCTGCGCCAAAGAACACAGGACCGTAGAGTGCGAAGAGAGGGACCCAGATAAGTTCAGGTGCGTAAACTGTGACACATCAGGGCACGCCTCGTGGGATAGGACATGCCCAAAATTCACTGGGGCAAGCGAGAGGATCGAGAGGGACGACCCAGAAAGCACATATAAGTATTTCCCGAATGAAAGCCCCTGGACATGGGAACAGCAGCACGTAAGAGAAAAAGTGACAGCAGAGCACCCGAGGACACCGACCTCAGGAGAAGGCGGCGCACGCGCGGCAACAGTGGGTACGCAACGGCAGACAGCACAAGGAGGGGGCACAGCAACGCAATATCACCAGCAGCACCTGCAAGAAATGATGAATCAGACTCAGCAAAGACGGACAACAGCGAACCCCAGAGTCGGCCACAGAGACGGCGGGTGGCAGCAGCAGCCGATGAGAAACAGGGCGCCGCCATCGAGACCGGGATCAAGACAAACCACGATAAACGAGCACTTCACAGCCAACGCCAATGGGGATAGACCAGAATCGCGAGCAGACCACAACAGGGACACTACAGAATGAATAGCGACCAAACACCAGTGGCAACATTAAGGATAAGGCAGCAGAACATAAATAAGTCATTACACGCCACTAATGATCTTCTAGGAAAATCACCGCCGAATAAATACGACATAATAGCTGTACAGGAACCATACATCGACTTCCTGGGAAACACGAGCGCAAGCCATCACTGGCACACGATATACCCGGCGACACACTACAAGGACAGGGAGAAACGGACCAGATCGATGCTAATGATAAACAAGAGAATAAAGACAGATGAGTGGGAGGCAGTAGACGTAGGACATCCAGACATGACGGGGGTCAGGGTCAGAACGCAAATAGGTGTAGTGCTGATACTAAACTTTTACTGCGACTGTGCGCATTCAGAAAGTATACAAAAGACTGACGAATACCTACAGACACAAACAAGACACGGACGGAGTGAACGACTGGCGGGCATGATCTGGCTCGGGGATTTCAACAGACACCATCCGCAATGGGACGAAGCGAGGAACACGCACCTCTTCACCAGGAGCAACCTAGACGCAGCGCAGATCCTGCTAGACGCCACAGTGGAGAGGGATCTGATAATGGCGCTGCCGAAGAACCTACCGCCACTCATAGCTCAGACCACAGGCAATTACACGAGAACCGACAACGTGTTTATGTCCACAGCGCTCTTAGACACCATAGTCCAATGCACAACGGTCCCAGAAGACCAGCCAGCGCGCAGTGACCACCTGCCGGTTGACACCACGCTAGACATGGCTTTTAGATTAAAATATCAATTAGTGCCTTTTAACGAATGAAATCTATTGCTTAGTGGTTGAAACCACTGTATTCGCCTCTCTGTTATGTGCTGACTAAGCCCTTTGAGGCGCGTCCAGCACTGATGAACGAGGGTCACGTGACCGCGTCAGTGGAAAAATGGTGTTGATCCAAGGGATAGTCAAATCAAAAGCGTTCGCTTTTAAGGTAGTATAGAGTAAGCAGTGATAATAGACTCTCAACGAAGATTTGGAGTAAATTATTAAGATCTGAGTTCTGTAGCTATCAAACAAGACTACAGCAATTTCAGGAGGCAGAATAATCGATTCTGGATAGTTTCGTTCATACATTTGTACTAGCTATTTATACTATGTTGATAGTAACTACTAGTGTTCAAGATATTGGATGGATGGGTCGAAAAACTACTTTGTAGCTAAGGGGTGACTAATTTATAGTCATAAAGTCATGGGGTGATGGGGATAGTGTCAGGATTGTCTGGGCTTTGAAATAGAGATCTGTACCTAGTATACAAAGCCCCTGTCCACATGTTGTTAGGATAGTAATCAGTCAGACGTGTCATGGGATTCAAATAGGAAATGGATTTGATTTTACCCTGCCCAGCATATATGCTGGGCTTGGAGATGGGGCCGCTGTCCCTGTGCCCCTCTTGTGTGGCAGCTGATTGAGTATATGTGTTGCAGGTGACTTTCTCAGGTCACTCCACAACACCCTGTACCCCTGCGCAGTCTACTATTCTCTGGGGCGTTTGGTGCCCGTACCCCTCGGTACCTATGGCCTGGCGCCTGTCGACGTCATGGCTGATGCCATCACCTGATAGGCGCGCCGTCCCTGATCGACCGCACGTGGTCGACACTCGAACTTCTGTATATCACCCGATTTGTAAGTAACATAGCATGACATAATTTTTGTGTGATCGTCGTCTGCGCCGACATCTGTCATAAGTATAATTTCTGTTTCTTTTGAATTTTCTTTTGTTTTTCTTTTCTTCTTTTATTAGTTTCTTTTTATATATAAATGATTCTGAGTGGAATAATTGCGTTTATCACAACAATGGCCACTGCCACAGCACTAGAACCCGCCAAATACAACTTTCGAGCAGTTGATTGGACAGAATACAACGAGAGACTGTTAGAAAACCTCAAGGGGACACAGACAGAGGCACCCACCGGCAAGCGGGAATTCGATAGGATGCTAGAGGAGGTCAACCGGGCGATAACGCAGACAACGGAAGAGATGGTGCCCAAAACGAAGCTGTCACCATACATGAAACGATGGTGGACGAGGGAGCTCACCAAGATGAGGAGAACCACCAGGAAGCTAGCGCGAAGGGCGTACGACCGATGCAATGATCTCACCGATACGGCGCACGCAGAATACAAAAGAGCCAGGAATCAGTACGCAGCAGCCATAGAAAGATCAAAACAGGATCACTGGGAAGCCTTCCTAGCAACGGTGGACAAACACACAGTATGGACAGCTAGCCGCTTCATCACCGGGGACTCCACAGACGGGGGCAGAGCGAGGGTACCCATGCTCAAGGCAAAACACGAGGATGGTTCGGTGTGGACAGCAACAACCAACGACGAGAAGACAGGTATGCTCTTAAAGACATTTTTCCCGGCCCCACAGGCCGACAGCGCAAGTATCCCCAGCAACTTTGAATACCCACCCCTAGCCTTCGAGTATGAAGGGATAACGGACGAACAAATCATGAGGGCGATCAAACACACCAATCCGTTCAAGGCCCCGGGAGCCAATGGGATCCCCAATGTAGTTCTGAAGCAATGCGCTCAACAACTGCTACCGTACATCAGGCAACTATTCAGAGCAACTTTCACGCTGTGGACATACCCCGAACTATGGCGGGACTCGGAGGTGCTAGTGCTACGGAAACCGGGAAAGAAGGACTACACGGTCCCAGGCGCCTACCGGCCGATAGCGCTTCTGGACACGCTAGGAAAGATCCTATCGTCCTGCGTGGCAGAGGACCTGAGCAAGATGGCGGAAAAACACAGACTGCTCCCGGACAACCATTACAGATGCAGGCAAGGACGGACGACAACAGACGCCATCCACTACACCATCACGAAGGCGAAGGACGCGTGGCGAAGAGGGAACGTAATGGGAGCTTTGTTCTTAGATATCAAGGGGGCATTTCCTAGCATTATATTACCTAGACTGATACACAACATGCGACGCAGGGGAGTGCCACAAGAATATACCAAATGGATCCGCAACAAGGTAGAGGGACGAGTAGCGACGATGAGATTCGACGACCACTGCACACCACCCACAACTATCCCAAGAGGTATGGACCAGGGCTGCCTGCTCTCTGCGATAGCGTACCAATTCTACAACTCGGATCTGCTCGAGGTAGTGAGAAAGGAAAACGGCGAAGATGCCGTGACGTTCGTCGATGACACTACGATCCTGGCAGAAGGCGCGGACATGGAAGAGGCGTTCAGAAAGCTGAAAGACATCGTCCACAGATGGAATGGAGCTTTAGACTGGGCCGCTGAACACGAATGTCGATTTGCATTGGATAAATATGGACTGATCGGCTTTTCCAGGAAACGCGAGAAAGACATGACGGGAACAAGAAAGACAAGGCCAACCACCAGACCGTCTATCACGATCGGCACCCAGGAGATTGTACCGGCAGAAGCACACAAGTACCTAGGCATAATAATGGATCAAGAATTGAGATTCAAACAACAGGTTAACTACGCGCTGAAGAAGGGTACCAAGCTCATGGATCAATACTGTAGAATCGCGAAAACCGCGAATGGGATATCAGCTAAGCATATGAGACAATTTTACATAGCGGTAACAGTGCCGAAGGTGCTATACGTGGCTGACACCTATCTAATCCCAGAATCCGAACGATCCAAAGGCAGGAAGGGGCACATCACCAAACTGTCGAGAGTACAGAGGCAAGCCGCCCTCACAATCACAGGGGCGATGCGCACGACAGCGAAAACACGGCTGACGCACGCAAACCTATTACCATTCTCGCTACTAGTATCCAAAGTTGTTCATCGAGCCGCAGTCCGACTAACGTGTTTGCCCAAACAGCACCCCCTGTCCAAACACGTGAGAAAAGCAGCAAGTAGATACGTCAAGAAACACAGGTCATCGCTCCATGATATTCTACACGCGTTCAACTTACAGCCGCAGCGAATGGAGACAATCGAAGTGGTGAGACGAGGACCCAAGTGGAAGCCTGTCTTAGACGTGAATATACCCGAAAACAAGGAAGAAGCGGCGGAAATGGAAGCAGGAGATAACACGGAAGTGAAGGTATACACGGACGGATCAATGTTTGAGGGAGGAGTAGGGGCTGCAGCTGTACTGTGCCGCAGAGGAGCGGTCAAGAGGGTCGCCAGGAAATACATGGGATCGGAGGACGAACATACTGTCTTTGAAGCGGAACTCCTCAGGGCAGCGATGGGAGCTAGGATGATCAGGGATGAGGGATACGGGGCGCACATGTTGGGGTTGGACAATCAATCGGTGATACAGACAACCAGAGAGGAACGAGCAATATCGGGACAATACCTGGTCAAAGCTATACACGACCAGATGGAGGCAATAAAGGAGGAAAAGGGAGGAAAAGTGACGGTGACAGTGAGATGGATACCTGGGCACGAGGGAATAGAGGGAAACGAGCGGGCAGACAGGGAAGCTAAGAGAGCAGCGAAAGGTGACTCCACCAGAAACGCGAACGACTTGTCAATATGCCGGGGGAGAATGCCCACCAGCAAGACAGCCGAACTACTGAGACACCACAAGGCGCTGAAGGCGCAAGCCAGGGAGTCGTTCGAGAGATCACCGAGGGCCAAGCACGCGCACAAGATCGACCCAACAATGCCGTCACCAGCGTAGATGAAACTCACCAGTGGCATGACAAGAAGACACAGCTCACTACTAGTCCAGTTGAGAACGGGCCACGCGCCACTCACAAAACACTTGTTCAGGATAGGGAAGGCCAACTCACCCACCTGCACAGCTTGCCTCAGCAGCGACGAAACCGTGCACCACTACCTACTACAGTGCCCAGCATACCGAGAGCAGAGGGGACAGATGGAAAACAAGCTGAGGCACGGAGCTAGATCAATGGGAACACTACTGACCAGACCGAAAGCAATGAAAGCAATGCAAACGCTCTTCCGGTACATAAATGACACAGGGAGGTTCCGACAAACGTTTGGAGATGTAGCGCTGCCAGAGACAAGGGACAAAAGATAGACCAGCGTGCGCAAGCCGCACAGAGCCCGACACCTCGCTTTCACAAAGGCACGGATACGCTCGGGGCATCGCCCGCCGAGCTCATGCGGAGACAGATCGAATCAGAGAGATTGAGCAAACAGGCAAACAGAATACATGTATGCATCATCTTACATAGGGCGCGGCCCCAAAAGACAAAACAGGATATAAAAAAAAAAAAAAAAAAAAAGCCCTTCCCCCTGAACTTCAATGCAGGTAGTGTGGAAGTAGATTTGAAACCAGGATGTGGGAAGCATTGAGCTCAGGAATTCATATTAGCATTGTGCCGCTGTATATATCTATGATGCAATACAGGCCTTTGAACTGTATTATTCAGTCTGATGTTTCAGATTGTACAGTGCCTCTGGAAAAGCTCCATCAGTACCTTAGTTATCTGTTTTTGTCACAATTCCAACACAAAAACATTATTTACTTCATCTCATACAACCCCTTCCACCCGCAATACATCCACTCCCAATATCCCTCTGATTCCCCCCTCGATCCCACACACATCCACATGATCCACCACAACATCCCATCAACCCGCGGACACATGGCTGATCCAACAACCCGCAAATCCACCCCTGAATCGAGACAAAGACCAACCCCGAGACACATTGATCCATGGAGCAATTCGATTGCTAGCCCATCATACACATTCCTTCTTTCTCTCTTTCTTTCTTTCTCCCTTTCTTTCAAACACAAATATCTCACTTCTGATGCTCATAATCCACACAAGACACGTATCCACCGCAGCACCTGGTGCACCTGTCAAGATTGGTTTTTAGGCATTAATATCCTGTATTAGTGAACACAGTGAATGCCCAAATAGCTTGTGCAAAGAAGTGTGCCGTTCGGCAAATAAGGTGAACCAATAAATGTTCAGAAGGTAAGAGGGCTGCCCAAACGGAGCTCACCCTATCTACAGTTGTAGTGAAGTAGCCCGTAACACTTGACAATGTAATGTGCAAGGTGTCATGGAAAGGTTGTTTAAGCAGCAACAATCCTTTTGCCGGCGAAGGTGCTCCTTTGGAGCCCTTCGCCAACAGCGCCGATAATGGTACAAAGGCTAAGGTGATGAAGGTGAAGTACAAAAACTCACCAGTGGTGATCTTGTGCAAAACTTGACCTCACTGTGACTATCACCTTGAGCCCTCTCCTATAGATTCCTATCTTCGACCACAGGAGGACTTAATTTCATATTTACATAGCATGTTGACTGAAAATCATGTAGTATATTTGATTCTAGGTATTGTATTAATATATCAGTGACAATAAATTCACTGAGAGAGTATATTTGATTCTAGCTTTCTAAGAACTCCACCGAACCTTCCCTGCCACAGCCCCTAGTTGCTAACACACATGACTTGGGACAGCGTGTCATCTTCACATCTCCTGTACGCCAGTCAACTTCTGGGTTGTGTTCAACAAGCCATGTGTGACCAAGAATGGTGGCAAGTCGTCCAAGGCTCGTGACAGAGAATGTGGCACGTTCCGTATGATCCCCAAAGCTGCAAATGAGGTCGACTTCTTCCTTGATAGAGCCAGCCTCATTTGGGGTGCCATCAATATTGTAGACGGGGATGGCATGGGGTAGGGGACGGGTCCGAAGTCTGTGTTCCCTTACAAACTCCACGTCGATGAACATCCCTGTAGCACCACTGTCAAGGAGGGAGTCAATTGCAAGTGGATGCCCTGTGTCAACGGAGTGGACCTTGAGAGGTACTTTGGTGCATCGGCGGAGGTCAGCAGTACGGACATATAGAGGGACTGGAAGGTTTGCATTAGCAACTGGAGCGATGGGTTGGGTTTTTGGCATGGCTGGTTTGGTTTCAGTTCAATCAGGGATAGGAGAAGGATGCATCATATCGCCTGTGATCCCTATTGTACATGTTTCGAGAACTGAAAACCGATTCGTCGAGTGGGGCATGTCTTTCACCGCTGACTGGCCTAAAAACCCTTTCCTTCATCTTGGACAGGGGCTTCCACCTTCTGTTTGCATTCCTCCATCGCCGCTGCTACAGATTTAGAGACAATTGCTGCAATGTCTGCCTCTGTGAGCTTTGCACGGATTCGTGGCTTGCGAGGTTCAGGACAGTCTGGAGAAATGTGACCAGGTCTCTTACAGTTGTAGCAGGTCCGTGTTTCGGTGCGGTGGTGGGATGAGTCAATGTCCATAGATGTCGCATTACTGGGTGGTGCTGTGACAACAGGAGCCATAGCAGGAGTGTGGAGTGGTCGGGCAGGAGGAGGGCAATTAGGGACATGAGGTGTCTGTGCCTTCCTGACCTCTAACAGACGGCGATGATTGCGGTCAATCTGACAGGCTGCTTCCTTCCAGGCTTTGAGGTTGGATGGAAGAAAGGGCTGGGCGTGGATCTTGTCAAGGATACCTGCTGGAAGGCCACGAGCATAGGCATCCTCGAGTGCCTCATCATTAAAGCCTGTCCTGCCTGCCAGGATCTCAAATTGAGCCGTGTATTCATCTGCTGACATTCCTGACGCCATCCTAAGGTCATGCAGCTTAGTGCGAGCCGTTCTGGCACGATCTGGATCACCAAAGGCCTCCTCCACACATTTAATAAACCCCTCCAGAGTGGATATAGAGTAGGTGCCATCAATGACAGCCTGTGTCTCGTTGTGTGCCCATATCTCCGCAGAGCCTCCCGTCATGAAGGAAAGAGCATATAGGATCTTTGTGCGCTCATCTCGGAAGGATGCTGGCTGGACAGCGATGGACAACTTGATAGACCTGATAAACCCTTCAGTCTCTGCACGGTCTCCATTGAACTTCTCCGGTTCTGCTGCTTTGATAGAGTGAGTAGATGGAGGGACACTGTGAGGTACTGAGGGCGCAAGGGCTTGAGCAGCAGCAACAGCAGCGTTGGTGGCAGCATTGGCTAAGTGGTCGTGAACGTTAGCAATCTGATTGTGCAGTTCCTGATTCTGCAGTTGAAGTTGCTGCAGCTGCTGTGCTTGGCTGGAAAGGAGGCCTCGAAGAAATGGTCCATGGTCACCCAGGGCATCCCAGTATGCGTCTGGGAGTTGGTCTGCCATAGGCTGAGATGAAGGCTGGTTAAAAAAAGTGTGTGGGGTCGTCCTATCAGCTTGATCTTCTGTGAGGGCAACACTAATGACAAAGCCACAACCAAAGATACTCAAGGAGATAAGAGCCGATACTAGGACTTTTAGATTAAAATATCAATTAGTGCCTTTTAACGAATGAAATATATTGCTTAGTGGTTGAAACCACTATATTCGCCTCTCTGTTATGTGCTGACTAAGCCCTTTGAGGCGCTCCAGCACTGATGAACGAGGGTCACATGACCGTGTCAGTGAAAAATGGTGTTGATCCAAGGGATAGTCAAATCAAAAGCGTTCGCTTTTAAGGTAGTATAATGTAAGCAGTGATAATAGACTCTCAACGAAGATTTGGAGTAAATTATTAAGATCTGAGTTCTGTAGCTATCAAACAAGACTACTGTAGAGGACAGGAATTATAGGCAGTAGGACTGGACTTGGTGCTCAAAAGAATAGACTAGAAAACAATTCACTCTCTCAGTGAATTTAGTTGTCACTCTAAATATATTATACACTACCTAGAAAACAATTCACTACAGAGGATTTCTAGGTTAATAAATCGAAAGAATGCTAGACTAATTTACTTGCCTCTCTCAGTGAATTTAGTTGTCACTGAGAGAGGGGGAAACTGTTTCACTGCGCATGTACTACTACCCGGCCCTTTAGCGCCCAAGAGCTCGCGCGTTGAAGTCATTTCAGACTCCGCTGGGTGCAGCCGCTTGTGAAAGTAGGAATAACAAAATGAAATAGAGAGACAGGGAGTGAGTGGAAAATTTCGAAAATAACCAGAGAAATGGATGCATGATACAAGAACAACATGAGAAGAAATTGAGAAAGCACACAACAAATTGGATATATTATGCTTGATTTTGGTGCAGGAGCATCAATGCACCCAACAACTACAGCAATTTCAGGAGGCAGAATAATCGATTCTGGATAGTTTCGTTCATACATTTGTACTAGCTATTTATACTATGTTGATAGTAACTACTAGTGTTCGAGATATTGGATGGATGGGTCGAAAAACTACTTTGTAGCTAAGGGGTGACTAATTTATAGTCATAAAGTCATGGGGTGATGGGGATAGTGTCAGGATTGTCTGGGCTTTGAAATAGAGATCTGTACCTAGTATACAAAGCCCCTGTCCACATGTTGTTAGGATAGTAATCAGTCAGACGTGTCATGGGATTCAAATAGGAAATGGATTTGATTTTACCCTGCCCAGCATATATGCTGGGCTTGGAGATGGGGCTGCTGTCTCTGTGCCCCTCTTGTGTGGCAGCTGATTGAGTATATGTGTTGCAGGTGACTTTCTCAGGTCACTTCACACCACCCTGTACCCCTGTGCAGTCTACTATTCTCTGGGGCGTTTGGTGCCCGTACCCCTCGGTACCTATGGCCTGGCGCCTGTCGACGTCATGGTTGATGCCATCACCCGATAGGCGCGCTGTCCCTGATCGACCGCACGTGGTCGACGCTCGAACTTCTGTATATCACCCGATTTGTAAGTAACATAGCATGACATAATTTTTGTGTGATCGTCGTCTGCGCCGACATCTGTCATAAGTATAATTTCTGTTTCTTTTGAATTTTTCTTTTGTTTTTGTTTATCACAACAAGGACAATGACTAACTGTGTAGTGGGTATCCTCAGATTATAACTCTACCAACCATAGATACATGGGGACTTGCCTGTGTAGTGGGTATCCTCAGAGATCAAGCTGAGGAAACGCCACCACATGGGCTACAGTCTTATAGTGCTGGCAAGGCTTACATAATAGGGGAGACGGAAACTTGTAGAAGGTTACGGAAGGTGACAGAAAGTGATGGAAAGTCACGGAAAGTGACAGAATGTGACATGTGACGGAAGGTGACGGAAGGTTATGGAAACTAACAGAAGGTGACGGAAACTCATGGAAGGAAATAGAAACTTGTGGAAGGAAACATGTGAACCCTGACACGTGCCTTGTCCTCACTGGGTGGATGAACATCCAGATGTGTCCCATCGATTGCACCTAGTGTGTCCTGAAAGTATGGAAAGAGCTTTGGGTTGCTCTCAATCTCTTCAGCAAGTGGTGTGTTCTCATCAGGGAGTTGGACATAGGTATTATAGAATGGGGTCGTGGTGAGAGCTTCAAGTACTCTGTGAAAGCATCTAGGGACATGATCAAAACAGGTAATCACATAAAAATTGTAAACTCAATAGCTTTGATATGGTGTCTCCACTTCGCTGAAAGCATTCGGCAAGTTTCCTATTAGACAGGTTGGTTACGGCTGTGTACAAGAAAATAGCAACTTGTTCCTCCAAGCAAATGTGGCGGGTATGGCCCAGTAGACTTTTGCTTCCAAGCTCCAAGCACAACACTTGAAATATGTGTTTATGCATGCCAAGTTGGTCCTTCATGTGTTGTGGATTGCCATCCAGAAGTTCCTTCATGTTAGCAACTAGGGGCTATGGCAGGGAAGGTTCGGTGGAGTTCTTAGAAAGCTAGAATCAAATATACTCTCTCAGTGAATTTATTGTCACTGATATATTAATACAATACCTAGAATCAAATATACTACATGATTTTCAGTCAACATGCTATGTAAATATGAAAGATACTACTTGCCTCTCTCAGTGAATTTATTGTCACTGAGAGAGGAGTACAATCCTGTCTCAGAAGGCATATACGTGCACCCGGCCCTTTAGCGCCCAAGGGCTCGCTGTCAGGGGAACACCAATCACGCACTGTGCATGATCGCACTGTGTATGATCGCACTGTGCATGATCGCACTGTGTACGATCCCACTGTGCGTTATCACACACTGCATCATCGCAGCCTGTTGTTGGTGGCCCCTGAGCTTCTCCTAGCCTTTAGCATCCCTCTGTCTTGTGTTCCATTTATTTCCCTTCCTGTTCCGGCCCCTTCCAACATCATTCCTTCCTTATCTGTCCAGCCCTGTTATCGCTGGCATGATTGCTTATGTAACTCAGGCATTCGGTGATCGGGCTAGCATGCCCGCGTTTGCTTATAGTCGTAGTTAGGTGGCGAAGGGGTTCCTTAGAGTTTTCTCTTTGGATCCCCCTTCGCCAGGTATGTCTATGTCCTGATATAGTTCTCTATCTCACTTTGGATCCCCCTTCACCAGTTCGCCGCTTGAGTGTAGAGCGTCTGCCCAGGTTGCCCTTATAGTAGAAAACTCTCTCTAGAGCACCGGTTGCAAAATCGCCCGACTTCAAATTGAACACCCTTCGAAAGCAGTGATTTTAGCAATCCTTTCTCATACCTTGACAAACGCTTACCATGGACGGCTTGCCATCTGCTGCTGAAGTTTTGGACCGCTTGGCGGCGATAGAGCAAGAGTTGATGAGGGAGAGGCAGGAAAAACAAGATCTGGAGACAAGGTTGAGCACCCTGCAGGCTACGACCACTGGGCTCATGGCTGGACTCCCTGGTCGTGTTCGCACCTCCTCAAAGCGAACAGCTGAGCCAGCAAAGCCCTCCGAATATGATGGGGATCGTGCGAATGGTAGCAACTTCATCCAGTCGTGCAGCCTCTACCTGGGTGTGTGTGCGAGTGACTTCCCAGACAAGCAGTCGCAGATCCTTTGGGCGATGTCCTTCATGAAAACAGGCAGGGCTGCGACTTTTGCCACTCGCGCATTCACTCACGAAGCAAAGCGTGGCGTGCCGCTCTATGCGACCTGGAAGGATTTTGTTGAAGCATTTCGCCAGCAGTTCTACCCCCTACATGAGGCCACCGATGCAATGAACCAACTGGAATCGCACCAGTACCACCAGGGCAAGCGTTCAGTTGATGAATACATCGATGTGTTCGAAGAGCTGGTTGAGAAAGCCGCATACACAGATGGGCGATCAATTGTGATGAAGTTCCGCCGAGGTCTCGAACCTGCAATCCAAAGTCGCATCGCATTGATGTTGGACGGCAGGCCAAAGGACAACGACCCTTCTGCATGGTATGGGGCGGCAAGAACAGTTGCACTCACGCGTGCAGCCAACGAAGCGTTCCAGGGACCTAGGGTGACAAACAGTGGCCCTCCCCCACCGCCTGTTTTTCGCAAGGCAGGTGAATCACACACCAGGTTCACCAGTCAGCTCTCCTCGAGGCCAGCGATAATGCCAGTGCCCACGTGTTGGGTGCATTTATGCTCCTGCACCAAAATCAAGCATAATATATTCAATTTATTGTGTGGTGTTTCAATATTTTCTCATACTGTTCTTGTACCATGCATCCATTTCTCTGCTTATTTTCGAAATTTTCTAGTCACTCTCTATCTTTCCATTTCATTCTGTTATTTCTACTTTCACAGGCGGCTGCACCCAGCGGAGTTTGAAACGACTTCGACGCGCGAGCCCTTGGGCGCTAAAGGGCCGGGTGCAAGTATATGCCCTCTGAGACAGGATTACACTCCTCTCTCAGTGACAATAAATTCACTGAGAGAGGCGAGTAGTATCTTTCATATTTACATAGCATGTTGACTGAAAATCATGTAGTATATTTGATTCTAGGTACTGTATTAATACATCAGTGACAATAAATTCACTGAGAGAGTATATTTGATTCTAGCTTTCTAAGAACTCTACCGAACCTTCCCTGCCATAGCCCCGAGTTGCTAACAAGGGTTATGGGCCCCGCAGACACTTCGCAGAAGCTTTTGGGTGTGGAGAAGCTTGCAACAGATGGAAGTAATTGGCCTCTGTGGCGAGCTACTCTCACAAGTTATTTTGAGTCCAAAAATCTACTCAGGCATATAGAAGGGAGAGCCATTAGACCTCCTGATCCTCCAGTCATGCCCCCAGGCCATATTCTCACAGAAGCTGAGGAAACTCAGATAGAGAAGGCTGAGGAGAAGCTGGAGAAATATCTTGCCAGAGAAGGACAGGCAAAAACCCAAATAATCGTCTCAGTGTCAGAGTCACTAGCCCTGATGCTACAGAAGAGACATACAGCAAAAGAAGTCTGGGATGCATTGGTCAATGAGATGACCAAAAAGCCCAAGATGGTCCTCACCAACCTACAGAGACAGCTTCGCAGTATGAGGTGTCCTGAGGATGGAGACTTGAGAGATCACTTGGACAAGGCCCAAGACCTCTATGCTCGTCTCAATGAGATGGGAGCCAGAATTTCTGAAGGAGAGTTCACCGACATTATCCTTGCATCACTTCCACCCTCCTATGAGGCAGTTATGAATGCCCTTACCACGTCGCTCGAAGAATGTGGAATGCCCTTAGTGCCTGATGATATTATCAGAGTACTAAAGGCTCAATATGACAGGAGAAAGACCCTCAATATTTCACAAGAAGAGCAGGCATTTATTGGTTCATCTATGAAAGGGCAGAAGGGCCGGAAAGACCCGAAGGTACTTGCATGCACTAATTGCCACAAGCCTGGACATGCTATAGAAAGTTGCTGGGCTAAAGGAGGTGGTAAAGAAGGCCAGGGGCCACGTCAGAAGAAGAAAGCGAAAGCCAAAAAGAAGAAGGGCAAAGCCAAGGCGAATGTTGCCGAAGAAGTGTCCTCTGAGGAGGATGAGAGTGGCAGTCCAGCCGCTTTCGCCAACTTCGACTGCTCTAATTTGAGTAGTTTATCTCTGGACACTGGTGTTATCCTCGACACTGGAACGACCGCACATATGACCCCTCACAAGAATTTATTGAGGGATTACAGTCCATTCTCACAGCCGCGCACAATTCGTGCAGCCAACAAAGGCACTTTTGATGCCTTCGGTTCAGGCTCACTCGTGCTATCTAAGAAGGTTGGAGATAAGACTGTGAACATTACATTGAAGGATACGTTCTACGCGCCAAAAATGGCTGTTACTCTCATCTCGATCGGCCGGTGCGATGATGCAGGCTATAACACACAAATAGCTGATCAGAAATGCACAATATCCAATCGTAAAGGCAGGATATTGATGCAAGCACCGAAGCTGAATGGCTTATATCGATTTGATTTACAACACACAAGTGCCGAAGCGCATGTATGCGCATCAGCCATGGAAATACATCAAAAAATGGGGCACATTTCACAAAAGTCCCTACAGCACTTGCTCAACCGTGGCATGATATTAGGCATTGAATTGAGCTCAAAAGGTGACAAGGTTGTTTGCGATGCGTGCATTCAGGCGAAGATTGCACGTAAATCACTTCCTCAGGAACCCAGAAGCCGATCATCAAAATTCGGTGACAGAATTTATTCTGATGTCTGGGGACCAGCGAGACACTCCACAATTGACAAGAAATCCTATTATGTGTCTTTCATTGACGACTACTCAAGAGAATCGGTTATCTATTTGATGGCAAACAAATCGGAAGCATTTTCAAAATACAAACTCTACGAGGCCTTGATGCTTCGACAGAGGAATATGCACATCAAAGCACTTGTTTCCGACAGAGGGGGCGAATACACAAGCTCAGAATTTGAACAGCATTTGGCCAAGCAAGGCACGAAGCATCGGTTAACCGTGCACGACACCCCAGAGTCAAATGGTGTTGCTGAACCTTTAAACCGAACTCTAGTTGAAAGAGCTCATGCCATGCTATTGGAATCAAGTCTTCCTAAGACTCTATGGGGGCATGCAATTTTGCATGCCAACTATCTTAGGAATCGGACACATACAAGAGCTTTGCCAGACAAAACCCCTTTTGAAATGATCCATCACGAGAAACCGAACCTGAAAGACATACACGTGTGGGGAATTGAAGTCTACGTTAAAGTCAAAGAGGGAAACAAACTAGCAGCCCGTGCCAAAAGAGCTCGGTGGATAGGAATCTCTGGACAGAGCCATGGTCACTGCATCTACTGGCCTGACTCTCAGAAGGTTTCTGTCGAGCGGAATATTATATTTGACTCAGAGATGAAGGGGGGCAAAGCTCCAATCATTTCTATTGAAGAGTCACAGCTACCTACGTCCAGAAAAATGGTACAGGCCATCTCGGCGCCAGCATCTATGCCTAGCCGCTTAGTCAGCGAAGAGGCAAAGATCGAGGAAATTGATGATGATGAACCAGAGGAACGTCTGAAAGAGCTGCAACCCAGTCAGACTGTTGATGCCAGACCTAAAGAAGCTGCTCCAACAAGGAGAAGCGAGAGAATCCGTCAGCAGCAGGTGCAGCCGGCCCCAAGTGGTCCCGTAACAAGATCTCAAACCAAGAGACATGCTGGTGCAGATATCACTACACTAGCTTACGAGGACATTGAGGACCATCAAGACAAATTATTCGAACAAGATTTATCCTCTGTCACTGACGGCATCAGTGATTATAACCTTGCCATCAGTCCACTTTCGACCTCCGATCAAAACAAAGATAATGTGCTGCCGGATTTAAATCAGACCGAGCCTAGCAATGCAGATGAAGCCTTAAATGATCCTATGTGGAAAGCATCGATGGATAAAGAGTATAAGGTGCTACTCGACAAAGGTGTATGGGAAGTGGTTAAACCACCTCCTGGGGCAAATATTGTCGGAAATAGATGGGTATTCCTCTGGAAACGCAATCCAGAAGGTGAACCCATCACACCTAGATCGAGGATGGTCGCCCAAGGCTTTACACAAAGTTTTGGAGTCGACTACAATGAAACCTATGCACCTGTTGCTCGGATGACTTCCTTACGGATTATATGTGCCATTGCTGCCAGGAATAACTGGCCTATTCACCAAATGGATGTGGACAGTGCGTATTTGAATGCTACACTGCCAGAACCTATTTACATGAGACAGCCGTATGGATATGAGACCGGAGACAAAGATGATGTCCTCCTGCTGAAGAAAGCACTTTACGGCCTCAAACAATCTGGAAGGGAATGGTACAAACGTCTGAGTGGTGAATTTCTCAAGTTAGGATTCACTAAATCAGCTTCGGATGGAGCTGTATTTTGCAGACGTGGACCGAGAGGGCATGCGATTATTGCGACAGCAGTAGACGACCTCACTATCACAGCTGAGAGTCAACCAATCCTCGATGGGGTAAAGCATGGTCTTGCCCAGATCTTCAGTATGAAAGATCTAGGCGAGATTCACTGGCTTTTGAACCTCAAAATCGAAAGAGATTGGAATAACAAATCGATTGCAATATCACAAGCCACATACATCCAGAAAATCATCAAAAAATTCAATCTGGATGATGCCAAAACATTTTCCACGCCTCTTGACCCAGCCGTTAAATTATCCAGGGACCAATGCCCTTCCACAGATGAAGACAAACAGAAGATGTCAAGAATTCCATACAGACAAGCGATAGGATCATTGATGTGGGCAGCAGTAGCCACTCGACCGGACATTGCATTCGCAGTGTCATTACTTTCTCAATTCCTCGAAAACCCAGGTCCAACACATTGGCATGCAGTCAAACGTGTCTTTAAATATCTAAAAGGCACGATGGACTACAAATTGACACTTGGGAAAAATCGAGACGGCCTCATTGGGTATTCAGATGCAGATTGGGCTTCTCAAGAGCACAGGCACTCATACTCGGCTTATATTTTTCAGATTGATGGAGGGACAGTATCATGGAGTTGTCAAAAACAATCCATAGTAGCCCTATCATCAACTGAAGCCGAATTCGTTGCTCTGACTCATGCGAGCAAAGAAGCCTTATGGATGCGCCACTTTATTTCTGAAGTATTCCAACCGCTGAATTGTCCCATCAAACTTTATTCAGACAATCAATCAGCCATTGCCATCGTCTATGGCACTCAACAACACACGAGGACCAAGCATTTCGACATTAGATTATATTTCATCCGAGATATAGTCGAAGATGAAGAAATTAAGCTTGTGTACCTACCAACGGAACACATGCTAGCCGATCTTCTCACTAAAGGACTTCCTAGTCCTAGAGTGAGAATCCTCAACGAGAGAATCGGAATATATTAAGCTTGAGGGGGCGTGTTGGGTGCATTTATGCTCCTGCACCAAAATCAAGCATAATATATTCAATTTATTGTGTGGTGTTTCAATATTTTCTCATACTGTTCTTGTACCATGCATCCATTTCTCTGCTTATTTTCGAAATTTTCTAGTCACTCTCTATCTCTCCATTTCATTCTGTTATTTCTACTTTCACAGGCGGCTGCACCCAGCGGAGTTTGAAACGACTTCGACGCGCGAGCCCTTGGGCGCTAAAGGGCCGGGTGCAAGTATATGCCTTCTGAGACAGGATTACACTCCTCTCTCAGTGACAATAAATTCACTGAGAGAGGCGAGTAGTATCTTTCATATTTACATAGCATGTTGACTGAAAATCATGTAGTATATTTGATTCTAGGTACTGTATTAATACATCAGTGACAATAAATTCACTGAGAGAGTATATTTGATTCTAGCTTTCTAAGAACTCTACCGAACCTTCCCTGCCATAGCCCCGAGTTGCTAACACCACGCCCCTTCCAAATGCCTCTGGGCGTGCTCCGATGGATGTGGATGCTGCGAAGAAGCGGTTCCCACAGCCACTCACCTGTCGGCGCTGCGGAAAGGTCGGACACTTTGCACGAGAATGCCCGCAGGCCTACGACATCCACTACATGACAGCTGATGAATGCGAGGAGCTGCTGGAGCACTGGATGGTCGCTGCAGATGTGCGAGATGTCGCTGAGGAAGAGGTAGAGAAGGATGATGCGGAGGATTTTGTGTCGTGCAGCGAGTGAGAGATGTGCCCTTGCTGCCCCTGTCCAATCGCTTTGCTGCTCTGTCAATAGCCCCAGATACTGAAGATACAATTCCTGTGTCAAGGACTGGGTCGCACACAGCAAGCGATAAAGACACATCAACCGCCAACATTCTAAAAGGTCCTTTACCACGATTGAAACGTTGGGAGCGAGCCCTTCCCAAGCACTTCGTGGTCGCATCCGTCCCCTCTCCGAATTCGCTGAACCTCAATGTAGAGATCCAGACAACAGACACTGCTGAAGTCAAAGGGGTGACTGCACTCCTTGACAGTGGTGCGACTGGGTTGTTCATTGACAGCGAATTTGTCGCCACTGAGAAGTTAACCATGCGATCACTCACACACCCTGCCCCTGTGTACAATGTTGATGGCACTCCCAATGAGGGTGGATCAATTCGCAATGTTGTTGATGTCATCCTGCAATTCCGTGACCACTATGAATGTGCTGTCTTTGCCGTTACAAACCTTGGGAAGCACAAGATGATCCTTGGATATCCATGGCTCCGGGAGCACAACCCGGAGGTTAACTGGCGAACGCAGGAGGTGACACTGAATAGATGCCCTGTGCAGTGCCACACCTGCAGAGCGACATTGCGGGAAGAGCGGAGAGAGGAGGCGAGGATACATGCATGCCGCATGGGCCCCCTGCCCCAGATGGTGGAAGAGGAAGAGGGCGACACAGAAGGAGATGAGAGCCAGGTGATATTGAGCCCCTTCTGGAGCCAGGCGACCGCCTGTTTGCGACTGTGTCCACGCCTAATGTACCTGTACCCATTATTGCAGCCGCCACAACCACTTCACAGCAGCTCGCTGAGAAGGCCCTTCGCAGTGTACCCCCAGCGGGAAAGGAACTCATCCCTCCTTACCTCCGTGAGTTCGAGGATGTCTTTGCTAAAGAGTCCTTTGATTCACTTCCTGAACGCAGGACATGGGACCATGCAATTGAGCTTGAGCCAGGAGCCAAGCCATCTGCGTGCAAGGTTTACCCGCTTGCCCCCAGTGAACAGTCGCAGCTGGATGAATTCCTGCAGGAGAACCTGCGCACTGGCCGCGTTCGGCCCTCAAAATCACCTATGGCCAGCCCAGTGTTCTTCATCAAGAAGAAGGATGGATCGCTGCGCCTGGTCCAGGATTATCGCATGCTCAATGCCATGACAGTGAAGAACCGCTACCCCCTTCCCATCATTTCTGAGCTCATTGCGCAGCTTCGTGGAGCGAAATACTTCACCAAGCTAGATGTGCGATGGGGCTTTAATAATGTGCGAATAAAGGATGGCGATGAGTGGAAGGCTGCATTCCAAACTAATCGCGGCCTCTTTGAACCCCTCGTCATGTTCTTTGGACTCACAAACAGCCCTGCGACATTCCAGACCATGATGAATGACATCTTCCAAGACCTCATCATGGAAGGGCATGTGTGTGTGTACCTGGATGACATCCTGATCTTCACCGACACCCTTGAGGAGCATCGCTGACTTCTGCGAATAGTCCTTGAGCGCCTACGGCAGCACAAGCTCTACCTTCGCCCTGAGAAATGCGAATTTGAGCGAACAAAGATTGAGTACCTTGGGCTCATTGTGTCACATGGCAAGGTGGAGATGGACCCCATCAAGGTCGCAGGTGTCTTGGACTGGCCAACCCCAGCAAATCGCAAGGAGGTGCAGGCCTTCCTGGGATTTGCCAACTTTTATCGCCGGTTTGTCGAGGACTTCTCACATCATGCACGACCCCTGTTCGAGCTCACCAAGAAGGATGTACAATGGACATGGGGTGATCGCGAACAGCAGGCATTTGATGGGCTGAAGCTGCGATTCACATCAACGCCGATCCTGCACTTTGCAGATGACAATCAACCATACCGGGTGGAGGCTGACAGTTCAGATGTCGCCACTGGTGCAGTCCTGTCCCAGCGATCTCCAGATGACGACAAATGGCATCCCATTGCATTTTACTCAAAGAGTCTTACTCCTGTGGAGCGAAATTATGAGATTCATGACAAGGAGATGCTGGCTATTATTCGCACCTTAGAGGAATGGCAACATTTCCTTGAAGGCACTAAGCATCGCATTGAGATCTGGACAGACCACAAGAACCTGGAGTATTTTCGCACTGCAAAGAAGCTTAATCGCAAGCAGGCTAGATGGTCTCTCTACTTGTCGCGTTTCGATTTCGAGCTTCACCATCGGCCTGGTGTCACAATGGGCAAGTCAGATGCACTGTCGCGGCGCTCAGACCATGGGTCAGGATCAGGTGACAACAGCGATTTGACACTCCTACGCCCAGAGCTGGTCATTGTTCGCGCCCTGGAGGGGCTCACCCTGGTGGGGGAAGAACGTGGGATTGTTCGCGACGTGAAGAAGGCATTTGGGGATGGGTCACTGGAGGACGAGGTCACAGGGGCGGTAAAGAAGCTGCGAGAGTCTGGTGGGAAATCGCTGGTGTCTGCAGAGTGGGCTGAGATGGATGGGCTGCTCACGTTCCGAGGTAAAGTTTACGTTCCAGATGTCCAGGACCTCAGGCAACGAATTGTCGCCCAGCACCATGATTCGCGGGTCGCTGGTCATCCGGGGCGATGGAAGACCCTTGAACTTGTCTCACGAAATTACTGGTGGCCCCACATGTCGCGGTATATTGGCGAGTACTCCAAGACGTGCGATTTATGCCTGCGAACAAAGGCACAAAGGCAGCCACCCCTCGGTGAACTCCATCCACTCCCTGTCCCTGAAGCTCGCTGGGACATGATCAGTTTTGACTTCATTGTGGAACTGCCTGACGCACATGGCTACGATGCTGTGATGAATGTAGTGGACTCGGTCTCCAAGCGGGCACACTTCATCCCGACCAACACCACGATCACTGCAGCCAGAGCAGCGCGACTTTTCCTACACCATGTCTGGAAGCTGCATGGCCTCCCGCAAACAGTGGTGTCAGATCATGGGGTCCAGTTCGTGCGCGAATTCACTCGCGAGCTTTCTCGCATGCTGGGAATTCGCATCGCAGCCTCCACAGCGTACCACTCGCAGACTGACGGGCAGACGGAGCGACTCAATCAAGAGCTAGAGCAGTACCTTCGACTCTTTGTCAATGAGCGACAGGACGACTGGGATGACCTCTTGCCCATGGCCGAGTTCCAGTACAACAACCATGTGCATGCTTCCACTCGTCAATCGCCCTTCATGCTGGACACTGGGCGGCACCCACGAATGGGCTTCGAACCACATCAACTCCCATCGAACCTTGAGTCTGTCAATGAATTCAAGGAACGCATGGAGGAGTCACTGTCAGAAGCGAAGTCAGCACTGGCAAAGTCGAAGGAGGACATGGCGATATACTATAATCGACGACGTGAACCAGCACCTACATTTTCTCCGGGTGACAAGGTTTACCTTGATGCAAGCGATATACACACCACCCGTCCTTCGAAAAAGCTAGCTCATCGGCGACTTGGCCCCTATGTTGTTGAACGCCAAGTTGGGTCACAAGCCTACCGTCTCCGCCTTCCAAGGTCTCTAAGTCGCCTCCCCCCTGTTTTCCACGTCATTAAGCTCACTCCTGCTCCATCCGATCCAATCTTGGGTCGGCGACCATCCCCACCACCTCCACCCATCCTTAGAGAGGGTGATGAGCACTTTGAGGTTGAACAGGTGTTAGACAGTCGCATGAGAGCAAATCGCCTCCAGTTCCTAATCAAGTGGAAGGGGTATGGCTATGAAGAGAATTCTTGGGAAAATGAGGGCGATGTCCAAGCTCCTGACCTGATTGCCGACTTCTACCGTTCGCATCCAGGTGCCCCTCGTCGCATTCGCTCCTTGGAGGCTGTCACGTTCAGAATCGCATCCCTGTTCCACCAGTGGGACTTCATGCGTCGGGTCGCCGCATTCTAGAGGGGGGGTGATGTCAGGGGAACACCAATCACGCACTGTGTACGATTGCACTGTGCATGATTGCACTGTGCATGATCGCACTGTGCATGATCGCACTGTGTATGATCGCACTGTGCATGATCGCACTGTGTACGATCCCACTGTGTGTTATCACACACTGCATCATCGCAGCATGTTGTTGGTGGCCCCTGAGCTTCTCCTAGCCTTTAGCATCCCTCTGTCTTGTGTTCCATTTATTTCCCTTCCTGTTCCGGCCCCTTCCAACATCATTCCTTCCTTATCTGTCCAGCCCTGTTATCGCTGGCATGATTGCTTATGTAACTCAGGCATTCGGTGATCGGGCTAGCATGCCCGCGTTTGCTTATAGTCGTAGTTAGGTGGCGAAGGGGTTCCTTAGAGTTTTCTCTTTGGATCCCCCTTCGCCAGGTATGTCTATGTCCTGTATATAGTTCTCTATCTCACTTTGGATCCCCCTTCGCCAGTTCACCGCTTGAGTGTAGAGCGTCTGCCCAGGTTGCCCTTATACTCGCGCGTCAAAGTTATTTCAAACTCCGCTGGGTGCAGCCGCCTGTGAAAATAGAAATAACAGAATGAAATGGAGAGATAGGGAGTGACTAGAAAATTTCAAAAATAAGCAGAGAAGTGGATGCATGGTACAAGAACAATGTGAGAAACAATTGGAAACACCACACAATAAATTGAACATATTATGCTTTATTTTGGTGCAGGAGCATAAATGCACCCAACACTTCACCCAGCCCCATCCTGACAGTACTGAATTATGGAGCGGTTTTTTATCTAAGTACCTTTTTTGATAGAATGTTGCCATATTGGCAAAGGCACCGGTAAGCGCCAAAAAAGCGGCCTTTCAGTGTTTCTGGAGCCTCTCCGACGTGCCCCGTCTCAATTGGGAATGTACTGGTGCCATGCTTTCTTCGAAGTGGTGCGGCGGCGGCGGTGCAGAGGAAAAATTCTGTGTCACGTGACAGAATTTCTGTTTGGAGTGTTCGGCTGCCTTCGGTGAAAGGGAGCAAAATCACGCATTTTGAGTGTCGCATTCGGCAGGCTGAAACTGAGCAAATGAGATCACAATACCGCACCACCTGAATTGACATTGTGTTTTCTAATTGCGAATTACAATTCCGCCGCGGAATGAGCTCTTATGGAGACACTTGCCAAGCCTCTCTCAGGCTATGTATCTGAGACACTGACATACTATGCAGAGACACTTCAAATGTTGCCATCCACCCATGGCCTTACTGTTAGCAACTAGGGGCTATGGCAGGGAAGGTTCGGTAGAGTTCTTAGAAAGCTAGAATCAAATACACTACATGATTTTCAGTCAACATGCTATGTAAATATGAAGAATACTACTCGCCTCTCTCAGTGAATTTATTGTCACTGAGAGAGGAGTGTAATCCTGTCTCAGAAGGCATATACGTGCACCCGGCCCTTTAGCGCCCAAGGGCTCGCGCGTCGAAGTCATTTCAAACTCCGCTGGGTGCAGCCGCCTGTGAAAATAGAAATAACAAAGTGGAATGGAGAGATACGGAGTGACTGGAAAATTTCGAAAATAAGCAGAGAAATGGATGCATGGTACAAGAACAATGTGAGAAACAATTGGAAACACCACACAATAAATTGAACATATTATGCTTGATTTTGGTGCAGGAGCATAAATGCACCCAACACTTACCTGACTGCATTCCGACCTCTGTCCTCCGACCTCCGACCTTCAGCACTGTCTTCCTGACTTCCACCTTCTCCGATGACTGGAAGTCAGATCCGAAATACTTAGGACAATAGTTCATCAGGGGTGCAACACATAAGTTGAACCTGTTGTCCTTTCTCGTTCTGACCTCTGGGATTTCCGATACGTAACATTATCAGAGGGTTGGAATGCGAGCGGAACTGAGTGTCAGAAGTCGGAATTGCATGGTCATAACAAAGTCTTGAGTCAAACTTCAAGTTATTTTCCTCTTGTGTTATCCATTGAACTTGGCCTCGAGCTATAGGCCACATCTATACTCTACCAGTAAATCTATGACTCTATCAATTCTGAACTGGAAGGAAGTGAGATCATCGCAGCGCAGGTATATGATCTTGAAGCACAAAAAGGTGCTGATCAAGGCCAAGCACTGCAGATATATGAAGAGGACATTTATATGCACAAACATTGGGATCCAGAGGCAGCACTGAGCATGGCTGATGTCTACTGAGCCTGACGTCAGCCACACAGGTCATCTGTCACATCTGCTGTACCATCTGTCTTTGTCCCATGGTTTTAGTGTAGATATACGATACACCACTAAACCTTTTCTGCCGTATTCTGCCACACTCAGCAGAAAGGCCTTCTTCTGCCAGTTCTGCCATTGTGGGCAATTTACAGAATAAATTTTAATTTATAGTTATGATGTTAGATGAATATTCAAGATTTGTTAAGGGGGGTAGGGTACCCCCTCAACAATTACAAAATGGGACACTTCAGCCAGGTGCTTGTCTTCCACTCCTGGACACCCACTCACCAATAACTGGAAGTCCTCCACATGCCCTGACACCTGCCTCACCTCGATATAAGCGAGTAAGGTGTTGCCTGTTGTATCTTCACCGTCTATGAGCTCGAGCCAGTGTAGGCACGGACCAAGTGAACTTGATTGGGTAAACACTTTGTCTGTCATGGTTGAGCATTGATTTGCAGACAGGCATCTTGCCAGATGCCTGCCATTTTCCCTAAACCACTCACAAACATGCAATGCCCCACAGGCCACCAAAAGTTGAATAAATTATGAAGAAAGTCAAATTTGAAATGTCACAGAATATATATGTATCCATGGTTTTTTGAATGTATGGGTTTGCCAGAGTGAGCAGATAGCCACATAAGTTGCTGCATATTGCTCTGCTAGTTGGTTTCTATTGGAATTGTGGCTATGATGGCTTAGCTTGGATGCTATTATTAAGCCTCTGCTGTTCTTCCAGATCCTATGGAACCCTTAACCAGTGCCTGAAAGAGACGCTGACTGCTCACCAGATGCAATCTGCCCAGCCATTTCTACATCTCCAGGACGTCCAGTCACCCAAGGAAACACATCCAATTCTATCCCAGCTGACTGAGCCTCTTCAGGTGACTGTTGGCTTTCCTGATCAGCCATGGTGTCCTCCATTGTCTCAGTGCCAAGTCCCTGGCTCAAATGAGGGTTCCCAAATTCAGCCACTATAGCAGTGTGAACACTTTGTCTGGCTGCTTTGAAGCTTGTGAATGAAAGAGAGGGTAGTGAGGGGCTGTTAAGTAGACTGTGTCTCTCTTTGAGAGTTAGATGGAACCGGCAGACAATAATTGTCGACAAGCTGTATGTGAAGTGTTAGTACAATCACATGTCTTTCTTCTTCAATTGGTGAGAAGAGACCTGTTCTGAAGGTAGCCTAAGATGCCTTGAATGCTTGGCTTTATGCCATAAAGCAGCTTTAGTTAGCCATTCTTTTATCATGATCAATGTATTACGAACCCTCAATACCTGAAATGTAAAAGAAGATGAGTAAGCCCTCAAAGTTCAATGTCTTTGTAAGTAACAATACCCTAATTGTGACCATATCAGCCAAAGTAATTGTAAGCACAAATCTAAATATGAATCAACATATGCAATATCTTAGGAATAATGTTTCATACCCATATCTCACCAAGCCTTACCTGTAGATTAGTGATCTGTGCATAGATATAAGCAATATGTTGTATGCTCACCTTGGTGAATCATTAGACTAATGAGAGATTTCTGATCCCAAATCTCTCCTTTCCGCCAAAGCCTGAAGGTTTGGATTGAGCTCAGAATGGTTACCATCACAACTCCAGTGTCAAAAAGGATTACAGTAACATTCCTGATGGTACTCCCTGTGAAATGTATTCAGAGACAAATCAGACAAATACAGACCCCTAGATCTTACACCTGAAGAATTTGTTAGTATAAATCTAAGCAGAAAGTCCTAGTCAGTACTGACAAAATCAATGTATTAACTTGTGAACTAGTGAGATTGCAATTGTCCAAAACAGACGAGTACTATATGCAGCGAAATGAATTTATGCTATTTACACAAACTCTGCACTGGGACATACCACATTAATGATAGTAAGGCTAAGAATGAGCAGCCCAAGAACACCCAAAACCTTTTGATTCTGAAGGGAGATAGCATAGGTGCGAGATAGCAGAAGGCCTAGATAATAAAATGTGTTGATCCTTCTGCCTGAGAAATATATGGGTATAATCACTCACCCTGTACACCAATCAGGGAAGGAACTGCGAAAGCATCAAGTAGGTGAGTTAGAGTATTACACTTCCTTGAAGATATGAGTCTCTGGTTTGCTTCTTCATAAAGAATGGAAGTCATACTACATACTCATTCCAATCAGTAAGGGTGTTACATATGAGAGTGTTGTCGTAATATACCTCAACGGACAGGGTAGATAAACTGTCATATATGGCAAGAACAAACAAAGCCATGAGCAGGTAACGAGCGAATAAATAGAGAATGGTGCCGATTTTGACGGTCTTGCACCAAATGTGCTTGATCTCGGATGGCAGAGTGAGCAGGGTGTCATAGATGAGCAGTGCTGTATTAACAAGCTATGGAAATCATGGAATTAGATAGGGGTCGTGGACGCATACCAAGCGCTGCTACGATGGTAAAGTTGAACGCAAAGCTAGTTTAGGTAAGTTCTTCTGCATCTCACTCAATGTGGTAAATACGTACTTGTCTGATAGCACCTGGATCTCAGCCGAGGAGTCCGCCTGAGACATGATATAAGAAAGAAGGACTGGAATGCAGACGAGGGACTGATTTGTGCGTAGCGATATGGGATTGGAGTCGCAGATCGCGCAAGGTGTATAAATAAGATTCTCGACATGGGTGCTGCCAGGTCAACAGATATGATTCACAACATCCCATCAGTGCGAAGCATGGCCCAATTTGCAATGTGGGCCGGTCTGATAGAAGAACGTCATGTGTAAAATAATTAATACAAGGGCGAAGCATCAGATACAGTGGTCCGCTCGGACGAGAAATTGAACCTTGGGCTCTTGGCCTTGCCAGGACTGCTTATGATCTCGAAGATGCATTTAAAACTTGAGGTAATGTAAGCGCACCTGGCACTCATTGACGACTCCAAGTGCGGTGTCGGCATAACGACACACGAAAACCAACTGTGACACAGCTCACTGATGTGAATTGAGATGTCGCATCTCCAGTGTTATTTATGAAGATGAGAACACGAGCAAGCGAGATGATATGGGAGATTTAGGCTGTCCAGCTCAATGCACAGAGCTTGCACGTGGCTGTAATTCTATAGCGATGCTGGATGATCTCGGAAGAGGTATCAGTTCGTGTCAACATTGCTCGATGTGGCGACATGAGACAACTCATTCGGGAGGCATGTCCTCAACGGCGTGGAAAGAAGCGGTATGAAGGGACTACCGAATTTAACTTGGAGCACAACAACATGGTATCCGCGAGGCTGAACATTCGGTGTATCGGATGTGACGGTGATGCAGAGCTGTTTAGAATGACGACAGTGCCACCTAGCGAGAATAAACGGTACTGGTGTCCCTCGGTAACTGGTTGGCTCCAGAGCTAAATATAAGCAACATTATCCACATACATAGCACATCCCCATCGCATTTCCTAAACACCGTATTGGGATACGACACCGTTGGTAAGCGTGGAACGCAGCAGGGCCGTGCCCGGCATCAACGTAGGGAGGATACTCGTAGCTTCGGTCATGCATGACCGAAGCTAGTATATAGTTCAGACGTACGAGCAGTCGCACCTCAGTGAAGCTATCGTTCACTGAGGTACGCATCGTCTCTCATAGTTACACACGCCTCGCTAATCGTAATGTATAGCCCATCGTACTTAGGTAGCTATACATGTTACAGTGAAGCTATCGTTCACTGAGCCCATCGTACTTAGTCTACTGCGCATAACCAATCAATACACCGGATACTGATTATCCCGAGCGAAGTGAGGCTTAATTAACTCGGCGTCTATAATGTTGGCTGTGGAACGAAGGAGATATAATAATCTGTTATATTACGATCTGTACAAGATCATCTGTCCTTATATACTAATTATGATGTTCCTATATTACCAATCTCTTCGAGCTGCTGTGCCGATGCGATGCCGGTGCACCAGCAACCCGGGGTCGAGAGCGATCTCGAACCTCCGGCTAAATGCGTGCCGGCTCTGCCTCGGCGGTGTCATCGTCCCGATTACTAACACTCCCCCTCAGCGAGAAGTCCCTTCGGCAAAATCCGAATTTCCCTAATAGATACCTGTGTTGATATAAATCCAATCCCTTTGTAAATATGTCCGCTATGTTCTCCTTCGTCGGTACGTACGTAAGTGATGCCTCGTGAGAGGCCACTTTCTCACGGATGAAATGATATGCGACATTGATGTGTTTGGTACACGCATGATACGTTGCGTCATGCGATAGTGTAATGGCGCCTAGATTGTCTGATCGAAGTGACGTGGGCTGGGTTTGATCGATTCCAAGTTCCTCGATAAAACGCCTCAGCCAGATTAATTGCTTGGCGCCCTCGGTAAGTGCCATGTATTCGGCCTCCGTGGTAGATAGCGCGATCGTTCGCTGCTTCTTCGAGCTCCATGCGATAGCTCCTCCTCCTAGTATAGCTACGTAGCCACTAATAGATAGTGCGTCGTTTCTATTAGCATAATCCGAGTCGACAAATATTTCGAGGTCGAGACCAGCGTCTCGTCGGAATGTTATGCTGTCGTCACGTGACCCTTTAAGGTACCTGAGCGCGTGCTTGATCGCCGTCCAGTGCTCGGTTCCATAAGTAGTAGTGAATTGGCTCAAGTGTTGTACGGTAAAAGCCAAATCAGGTCGCGTGCTGAGTGCTGCGTACATTAGTGATCCGATCGCTTTGGCATAGGGTACTTCGGCAGTTGGACCTGTTGAGTCCATGGGTGTCGTGAGTTTGATCATTTTATGCAGGGGTGTAGATACGGAATGTGCTGATGTCATGTTGAATCGATCGAGTATGATGTCGATGTAATGTCCTTGAGACATGATCAGTGTTCCCTCATCCCTATTCCTCTCAACTCTAATTCCCAAGATTTTCTTCATTTCTCCTAAATCTGTTAAAGGGAATTTTCCATGAAGCTCCCCCTTGAGCTTAATCATCCCTCCTTTGGAGTCAGCAAATAGTCCAAAGTCGTCCACATATACTGATATGACTTCGATTGAGTCCTTATCTTGTCTGATGTAGACGCATTCATCGGCTGTACTTTGATGGAAGCCGAGATCGAGTAGTAATTTGCGTAAGCGCTGATGCCAAGCTCGCCCCGATTGCTTGAGTCCGTAGAGCGCTCTGTATATTCTTAGAACGCGTCCAGATCCATCGTCAAAACCGTCGGGCTGGCGCATGTAGATCTCCTCATCTATGGTTGAATTGAGGTAGGCGCCTTTGACATCCATCATTTCGATTTCCCAATCGAGTGTGTTTGCGATCGCTAATAGAACACGTAGTGAATCGAATTTGACCACGGGTGAGGTTATCTCGTAGTAATCCATCCCTGGCCTCTGTGTGAATCCTTGAGCCACAACCCTTGCTTTAGCCTTATCGAATTGTCCATCCGGTTGCGTTTTGACAGCGTATACCCATCGGCAACCGATAGCTATTCGTCCGGGTGGTAGTTCTGTTAATTCCCATGTTCCTAATGTCTTGTGTTGATCCATCTCAATTTCCATTGCTTTCTCCCAGATCGGCGCATCATCACGTGATACCGCCGCTCTGGAATTCTCAGGTTCAGTGACGATTTCTCTCGTTATGTAAACCTGCTCGGTGCGTCCTGAATTATTCAGCTTCCAGTAATCCGGTCTTTGAGTGATACGCGCGCTCCGTCGAATCTGTGGAGCTGGCGCTTGTTCAGGTGGATCAGGAACGGGTGTTGTCTGGGGTGATGACGTCTGTGGGGTAGATGTGATCGGGTCCGGCACATGCTCGCGTGGTGAGTGCTCCCCCTCGAGCGGTGCCGTGTCGTCATCGTCGTTATCTGGGATAGGGTAGAGTCGGTTGTCATTTTCGTCAAATGTAATATTCCTAGATACTTGAACGTGCTTTGAGGCTTTATTGTAGTACCTCCAGGCCTTTGCATGTTCAGCTACTCCGACGAATATATGTTCTTCTGCTTTTGGATCAAGTTTGGCTCGACGTTGATCCGGCACCATAACCCAACAATTTGTCCCGAATTCCTCTAGACGTGCTATGTTCGGCTTCTTGCCGAATAGTGCTTGGAACGGCGTTGCGTCATCTCCAAGCGCTCGCGTGGGTGATCGATTTTTGATATAACACGCGTAAGCCACGGCCTCGGGCCAGAGTATTTTTGGCAGGTTCTTGGCAAATATCATTGCCCGTGCGTGCTCGAGTAAGGTCCGGTTGAGTCGTTCGGCGATTCCATTCTGGGCTGGGGAGTATGGAGCTGTGGTCTCCATGATAATGCCATATTTTGCACAAAATTCCTTGAAATTTTTATTGACATATTCCCCTCCATTATCCGAGCGAAACCTCTTCAGTTTCTGACCTGTTTGGGTCTCGAGGAATGCCTTGTACGTCTCGAAGTGTTTGAGCGCTTCATCTTTGGTGCTCCCAAAATAGATGACCGTGTACCTCGATTTGATGTCCGTGAAAGAATAAAAGTATTTTTCACGTGATGGTCCCTCGGTCTGGGCAGGCCCCCATACATCGGATACTGTTAGGTCACCGACCTGTTCTACAGTGTCCTCGGCTCTTTTGGGGAACGGCTCCACATGCCGCTTGCCTTGTATGCATGCCTTGCACTGGCTCGGCTCGTTTGACTCGTCGATCTCAAGTCCAGTGACTAGATCGTTAGACTTCAACAATTTTATGGAGTTTATATTGACGTGCCCTAGTATCCTGTGCCATTTGTCGCATGACCGTCCCTTTGCCGCTGCGGCAAAGTCCCGTGCCTCGACTGATCGAGTGACCCGTGCCTTCATACAGAATAGCCGCCCACGCTCCTGTCCCTGTGCGAAGGTAACTCCGGCGCGTGATTTGAATTCGACGCCGGTGCCTGAAAATGTGGCCGTGTTGCCCTTATCAGTTAAACGCCCTACGCTGATAAGGTTGTTCGGCGCATCTGGTGCGTGTTTGACGTCACGTAGCTCGATCGTGTTCGTCTTGGCGCCGACCTTGAATTCCATGTAGATCGTGCCTCGGCCTTGTGTATGTAGTACCGCATCAGGTGAAATTCCTTCGATTTCAGATGGTTCCTCGGCATAGCTAGCGAAATCATTTCGGCTTCTAGCTATGTGTGTTGTTGCCGCTGAATCGGCTAACCAGTCGGATGCAGATACAGCACTGTATGCTACCTCCTTAGATACAAATGCGAAGTCCTTTTCTTCTGCTTGTTTGACTGTTTCTTTGTTCCCTGGTTTGAACCATTTCGGTGCTTGGCCCTCCTTGCCGCCACCTTTCGCCCAACAGTCCTTCACGTAATGACCCTTCTTGCCGCAATTTCGGCACTTTCCCTTTGTTGCTCCTGAGTCATCTTTCCTGGTCCTGTGACGTTGTTGCGCCTTAAGCGCCGTCTGCCGTGCCGATCCAGCTTTCCGTGCTCGATCCTCATCGAGGACCCGAGCTATTAATATATCAGCTGTTGTCCCGGCTCCACTGGCGTTTACTGCCGTAATAAACGCCGACCAAGAATCTGGTAATGACGTCAGCAACGTGTTCGAGAACTCGGTGTCACTGATGTAATGCCCCCGTGCATTCAATTCCTGTTGAATGCCGCGGAGCTTGCGTACGTGCTCCTCCATGTTCGCGCCGTCCTCGGCAAGCGTCCGGAAGAAGTCTCTTCGGAGATTTACAATCCCCACTGCTCCCTTAGATTCGAATATAGCTTGTAGACTAGTCCATACAGCAAATGCAGACATCGTCTGATTGATGTAAACTAGTTGTTCATCGGCAACTCTGAGGCAAATCTCTTTTCTAGCCTTCTTGTCCTTCCTTCTCCAATCGTCGATCTCCTGCTGTTCGGTCGCAGTGACGTTGTCGGCATCTGCCGGTCTCGGTTCCGTCTCCCTGCCGATAGCCACGTCCCACAGATCTGAGTCATCGAGTATCCACTCGAGCCGCCGGCGCCACGCCGCGTAATTTGTTAGCAACTCGGGGCTATGGCAGGGAAGGTTCGGTAGAGTTCTTAGAAAGCTAGAATCAAATATACTCTCTCAGTGAATTTATTGTCACTGATGTATTAATACAGTACCTAGAATCAAATATACTACATGATTTTCAGTCAACATGCTATGTAAATATGAAAGATACTACTCGCCTCTCTCAGTGAATTTATTGTCACTGAGAGAGGAGTGTAATCCTGTCTCAGAAGGCATATACTTGCACCCGGCCCTTTAGCGCCCAAGGGCTCGCGCGTCGAAGTCGTTTCAAACTCCGCTGGGTGCAGCCGCCTGTGAAAGTAGAAATAACAGAATGAAATGGAGAGATAGAGAGTGACTAGAAAATTTCGAAAATAAGCAGAGAAATGGATGCATGGTACAAGAACAGTATGAGAAAATATTGAAACACCACACAATAAATTGAATATATTATGCTTGATTTTGGTGCAGGAGCATAAATGCACCCAACATAATTGTCCCCGTTCAAGGGGTCGATCTTGTACGTGTTGTTGCTACTCGACATCGTCGATCGGTATTGAGTTATTGGAGTATAGAGCGTAGTTAGATTTGTAGTAGTTTAGTTATGCGCGGGGCCCATAACCTGTGGAACGAAGGAGATATAATAATCTGTTATATTACGATCTGTACAAGATCATCTGTCCTTATATACTAATTATGATGTTCCTATATTACCAATCTCTTCGAGCTGCTGTGCCGATGCGATGCCGGTGCACCAGCAACCCGGGGTCGAGAGCGATCTCGAACCTCCGGCTAAATGCGTGCCGGCTCTGCCTCGGCGGTGTCATCGTCCCGATTACTAACATTGGCCTTGGCAAGCTCCTAATATTCCAGACGCATCACGAATGCCAGTCGTCGTGCATCATCACTGCCAGTGCGCATGATGCATGATTGCACGACGGTTCCAATTACAGCGCGCTGTGTCGTCCTAGTCCATAAATAAATCAGGCTCCGTTGCAGAGTCTGGTCCTGAGCCGAGTCAGGAGTTCGCGTCACGGTTCAGAACTAGCGCTAGAAGATCGGGCGAGATCGATCCGAATCCAGATGTGGCGGTGGCGGGGTGATCCGACAAGAACAAACTGAGTACTTTGCGCGGCGTGTGGCAAACGACGTGTGCGGTAAACTGATCTACTGACTCTGACTCGGAACTACAACTTTGCGCATACCTCATGGCCACACAGCGACGCATCCCACACACCCAAAGCCTTAATAAATGCGCCTAATGCCACTGCACGGGCACCAGACTCGGCACCTCCGCACCAGCCCCACCCACCCCGGGACCGTAACAGCCTGCGGTGCAGGCGAGTGTGGTGTGCCATGCGTTTGCGTTTGCGTTTGCGCTCAAGTGCTGCGGCGGGTCAAGGTGTGCATGCGGGCGCGGGGAGTGTGACGAGCCCAGGTAGGCGTGCGCGTGCGGCGGGGTGTGGGGGGAGGATGGGCGCGGGGTACACATTGGGCGGGGGTCCTTTCCCGTTCCCGTTACCAAGTGGCGTGGTGGGCGGGTTAGCGAAGACGCGGCTCGTGCATTTGCCCGCGTGGCGGCGGCGGGGTCTGGGGGGGTCTGCCAAGGGGGCCGGTATGGGCAAGGGTGCGGGTAAGGGTGCGCTGGCGGCGCCGGTGGTGGGCGCGGGTAATGGGGCTCGCGGGGGGTGCGTGGCGCTGCGGTGCGGCTGCAGTTGTTGTGGGCCGCGGCGGAGTGTGTGCGGGGGTGCGGGGATGTGCGGGACGACACGCGCACGTGCTCACGTGCGTCGCGTACGCGGCCCCCAGGCGGGACATACAGCGTCACCAAGACACATCGACGTCGGTCCCGCTCTCCAGCCCCAGCCCCAGCCCCAGCCCCCTCTGCTGCTTCGCAGAGGCTCGTCCCCGGGCCCTGCCGTGCCAATCGCGCGCGCACGCACACGCGCGCCCTGCCGACATGAAACTGGGGATCAGCCACGGGTCTGAACCCCCACGCGGGTGCCACATTGAAGTACTCCCTTTTAGGAATAATATATCAGATATATCAGAACAGATATATTTGATGACTCAGGGAGTTGGGACTCTTCGTGCACCCCTGTGCACGGTATATGCGCGAGCTGACTAAGCTCTGTGGAGCGAGTGCGTCACTGATTGATGTAGGTCACGTGACCGAGTCGATAGAAGATTGGTGTCGATCCGAAGAACAGTCAGATCAAAAGTGTTCGCTTTTGAGATAGTATAGAGTAAACAGTGATAGTAGACTCTCAACAAAGAATTGGAATAAAATATCAAGAAATGAGCTCTGTAGCTATCAAACAAGTCTACAGTTACTTCAGGAGGTGAAACAGCAATTCTGGATTGTTCTGGGTAATATTCTGGATAATATTGTTCATACATTTATGGTAGCTACTTATACTAAAATAGTAGTGACTACCAGTGTTCAAGATAGTGATAGAATGGGTCAGGATAACGTGGAAATGCTCCACAGGCTGCATACAGCTGTGGAGCAGGAACATTGATGGGGATACTTGGCCTACTGACAAGTATCTAAGTTGGGACCTTGGAGCAATGTACAAAGCCCCTTTCAACATGTAATATAGCTCGTAATCAGTGGAGCTGGTCAGGGGAATAGAATAGAAAAGAAATCATGTGTGTCCTGTGCTGTGTGCCTACAGCAGCCTTGGCAAGGCATTTGCCATCTCTGTACATCTCTCCTGAGGTAGCTATTCAGTACGTCCATAGATAGGACAGTGTACTGCAATCTCCATCGTGTCCGATGTCCCTGTATGGGTCTATTAGTCCCATAGCAATATTTCTTCTGACCAGGGCCCAGGTGCCTGCTTTCCAGGGCAGGCACTGTTACTGGTGCATGGATTATTCCTCCCAGATGTTAGCTCAGTTAGACGATTGTATAGACCTTAGAATACTGTGTGATATAGCTATCTCATTTATTCTAACACTCCCGCTGTATGGGAGGGTCCGTATCATCGCAGGTGCGCCCGCCTCTGAGTGCGCGCGAGCCCCATTCTCCGCCTCCGCCCCCGTCGCCGAAAAAGGCACGCCAAACGACGCGGACGTCCCGCGGCCACGCTCACGCTCCAGGTGCCGATTCTTCTCGAGCTCGCCCCGCGCACACGCCTCGCACGGGCAGCGCGCGTCCTCCGCATGGAAGCCCCCCCGTGTCGCGGTGGGCGTGCGGGTCGTGCGGGTGCGGCCATCTGCGGGCGGGAGGGAGGTGCAGGACGTGAGGGCGGGAGGGTGGAGTCTAGGGAGCAGCGAGTGGCGCTCGGTAAGCGACACGAGGGACTGGGCAACGGGACATACCATCCGCGTCTCCAGGGTCCGTGTTTGGGTCTGGGTCTGGGTCATGCTGGCAGATGGATATGGATGGCGAGACGTGGGGCAGAAGACAGTAAACGACGCGTCATGCAGGATGGGCGGCCTGTTTATATGCAAAGGGAAATACCATACACTCTGCTCGTTCCTCTTGTTGGCCTTTTCTACACCCGGCACATACACACACGCCCCGCCACTGGCGGACACGCCGGAAACATCATGACCAGTTCATGTCCGTGCGCTGGAGAGGACGGTGGGTGATAAGAAGCCTGGGAGGGGAGGCTGTTAGTGTCATGTGAGGGGAGGTGAACCGATCGTAGTGGTCGGGTAAAATGCGTGCTAGCCCCGTGAAAGACGAGGGAGTGGAGGGACGACATGTGCGTACCATGCAATGACCACGTCAGGGTTTGGTCGGGTCCGTGTCTGTGTCCTGCTCGTTGTAACTGAGTCGGCGTGCATGATTGTCTTTGTTTGGTGGGTTCCTGATGTCGCCGCGCACGACGAAGCCTCACTTCACTCGGGATAATCAGTATCCGGTAGTTACGAAATGCGAAGGGGATGTGCTGTATATGTCGATAATGTTGCTTATATTTAGCTCTGGATCAAACCAGTTACCAAGGGACACCAGTACCGTTTATTCTCGCTAGGTGGCACTGTCGTCATTCTAAACAGCTCTGCATCACCGTCGCATCCGATACACCGAATGCTCAGCCTCGCGGATACCATGGTGTTGTGCTCCAAGTTAAATTCGATAGTCCGTTCATACCACTTCTTTCAACGCCGTTCAGGACATGCCTCCCCAATGAGAGTTGTCTCGTGTCGCCACATCGAGCAATGTTGACACGAACTGATACCTCTTCCGAGATAATCCAGCATCGCTATAGAATTACAGCCACGTGCAAGCTCTGTGCATTGAGCCGGACAGCCTAAATCTCTTATATCATCTCGCTTCTCGTGTTCTCATCTTCATAAGTAACACACTGGAGATGCGTCATATTAATACACATCAGTGAGCTTTATGGGAGTGTTTTTATGTGTCGTTTGTTATGCTGACATCGCACTATGAGTCCTCAATGAGTGTTAAGTGCATGATGACAAGGTTTCAATGGATTTTGGAGACCATTCCGCCCAGGAAAATCGGATGAAATAACCAATTGCCTGCATGCCTCAATTACTAGCCCGAGCAGCTAACTATACTTATCCGATGCTTCTACTATTAATCTTTTTACATGTGATGTTCGTCTATCAGACCCATCCGCATCGCAGATTGTGCCATGCTTTGGTACTGATATAGGCTGCTGTGAATATCTGTTGACCTGGCAGCACCCATGGCCAGAATCTTACATATAGACCTTCCCTGTGCTGCTCCAACCCACATCGCTATGCAAAACTCAGTTCCTCGTGTGCATCCCAGATTTTCTTTTTTATATCATGTCTCAGGTGGACCCCTCGGCTGAAATCCAGGTGCTATCAGACAAGTACGTACTTACCACATTAAGTGGGATGCAGAGGAACTTACCTGAACTGGCTTTGCGGTCAACTCTACCATCGTCGCAGCGCTTGGTATGCGTACATATCCCCTATCTAAATCCACAATTTCCATACCTTGTTATACAGCACTGCTCATCTACGACACTCTTCTCACACTGCCATGTAAGATCAAGCACATTTGGTGCAAGACCGTCAAAATCGGCACCATTCTCTATTTATTCGCTCGTTACCTCTCCGTGGTTTTGTTTCTTGTTACCATATATGGTAATTTATCTACGTCCATTGAGGTATATTACCACAATGCTCTCATATGTAACACCCTTACTGATTGGAATGAGTATGTAGTATGACTTCCATTCTTTATGAAGAAGCAAACCAGAGACTCATATCTTCAAGGAAGTGTAATACTCTAACTCACCTACTTGATGCTTTCGCAGTTCCTTCCCTGATTGGTGTACAGGGTGAGTGATTATACCCATATATTTCTCAGGCAGAAGGATCAACACATTTTATGATATAGGCCTTCTGCTAGCTCGCACCTATGCGATTTGCCTTCAGAATCAAAGAGTTTTGGGTGTTTTTGGGCTGCGTATTCTTGGTGCTATTATCATTGATGTGGTATGTCCCTGTGCAGACATTGGATGAACAGCATAAATTCATTTCACTGCATATAGTACTTGTCTGTTTTGGAACCTGCAATCCCACTAGTTCAGTCCTTTCTGAATAGCTTGTGTGAAGAAGTGTGCCGTTCAGGGAATAAGATGCTCAGTCATTGATTCTTGTCCCAATATCATCTATGGACAATATTTTGGTATGTCCTGAATCTGACCACTCATGAGCATCTGAGTTCATTGAGGTGCACATATGTGCATACACACGAGTTATGAGCCTATGAGTGAGGCTATCCAGTTCACATGCTGGATCACACACTGAGCTATAAAGCTGATGCCGAGATAGTGCATATACAATGAGTCAAGTCGAGGTACACAATATATGTGTACATGAGTGTCAAGATTGGTTTTCAGGCATTAATATCGTGTATTAGTGAACACAGCGAATGCCCTAATAACTTGTGCGAATAAGTATGCCATTCGGCGAATAGGTGAACCAACGAATGTTCACAAGGTAAGAGGGTTGCCCGAACGGGGCTTGCCCTATCTACAATTGTAGCGAAATAGCCCGTGACTCTTGACGATGTAACGTGCAAGGTCTCACGGAAGGGCTGTCTAAGTCTCGACAATCCCTTCGCTGGCGAAGGCGCTCCAACAGCACAGAAAATAGTTCGAAGGCTAAGGTAACGAATGTGAATTACAAGAACTCACCAGTGATGCCTAAGCCCTTTGCTAGTCGAAGATGAGAATCTCCAAGAGAAGGCTTAAGATGATGACCACAGCGAGGTCAAAGCTGCACAAGATGAACGACGTACGATAATTGAACTGGGGAATATACATGCGAATGTAAACTACTTATAATGAATGTTTGTAAGGTATCAGTGAAGGAGGATGTTCACATTGACAACAATGTACATTCTTCTAGGATATATGAGATATCTTTTAAAATATCAACCCTAACTGAATTCATAGTCCATCATTTTGAGCAACTTGTATATTGTGGATATCCTAAATCTTTTTGAATGTTCTGATATTTTAAAAATATGGTTGTATGTGCTAAAGCATGGTGTGTATTGATATAACAGAGCAATTTCAGAGAGGATGTGGATGACTATATATTAAAAGTATACATGAAACATGTTAGATGTACAATCACAGAATATAGAAGCAAGTATGAACAATACCTGTACTATATTATTATATATGGTTGAGAGATCTGATTAGAAGGTATGTTTAAAATAATATGCATGTATTAGTACAAAGATATGTAACTATTGATGTTTAGACAATGGGGTATACACCTTTTCCTGGGGGAGCAGCAGACTGTGAGAAAGAACTTTGGGGCTAGGATTAAGCATGCCTTACAGGTGCTGGCAACTGCCTCAATTGTGATATATTTTATGAAATATAGATGAGCTAAACTATATATACATATATATGACAGTTACAACCATCCTCCGAATAGGAAAGAGGCCATCACGAGTCAGGGTTGGATAGGGGTGTGCAGTCATGATACAACATAGGACCTCTTTTGCACTCTGACCACCACCATCGGCAGGGCGCTTAACTGGTTCTAAGCAGGTTCTCGGCATATCAGCGAAGCTACACTCCCAAAACGCCCTCTCTATGCACCAAGAGGACACGAATCCACCCATCCACCCCGCCCTGGCCCCAATGTCGAACAAAGCGTCGACGAGCGGGGCGAGGGGAAGAGTCACTCCAACACAACGGCAGGCGACGACCCCGGCTATGGTGCAGACCAAGTTAGACGCCCAGGGCCGAATACAGCCCAAAGTGACAGCGGCCCCGGCTAAGGAAAAACAGGCTGAGACGACGAGGCAAGCTGCACCCTCCGCTGAGAAACGGGCGCCTACGACTTGCCCAGTCACCAGAGGGGCGGCAGCAGACACGGAGACGCTCACCCATGAGGAAATAAGGGGCCTGCCAGGCCAGGAAGTAATGAACGATGAAGAAGGTAAGCAGTACCTTGAACGCACCCTACTAACAGTACCCGGCACTTCCTGGACGATCGACACACTGTCCACTGCGCTACTGCAGGCCACGCAGTACAAAGGCATGCCGCGGCAAGCGGTCAACGCGATGCGATCCGTCGCCTTCGTGATGGAGTGGCTAGGGGACGAAGCGAGAAGCGAGAGGATTGTGGAGATGGTAAAGGAAGGAGTAGGGGTGGAAAGGGCGGAGCTCGCAGGCCAGATACAAGAGGCCGCGGCCATGCTCAGCAAAGCCACCACGATAATCGAAGGTGCGGCCAGTCTTTCCCGCCAGGTGGTGGAGGACGCAGCGGCGGCCGTGACAGCGATACAGTCGGTGACCACTACAGTCGCCACGTCGCATCCCAAATCAACGAATCCACGGCAACTTACCGGGACGTCATCTTAAAAGCCGCGTCCACACCACAGCGGGCACCGACGGAGGCAACCACCCTGGATACCAGGGTAAGAGCGAGGGAAGGCGTAAAGCAGAGACAGGTGTTAGTGGACACGGCAAGCGCAGGGGATCGCATCCTAGGGGACCTTGACAATGCCCACCTCATTCTGAAAGCCAACGAAATCATTGGCAGCATGGGCTCAGAAGACGCCCATGCCGTGGTCAGTGCCAGAAGACTCGCCAACGGGGGCATTCTCTTTGAACTCAGCTCCGAGGAGGCAGCAAGATGGCTCAATGAGGCGTGACACAGGGTCCAATTCACAGAGGCATTAGCCCCAGACGCGAGAATGAAGATGCGCCTCATCCCGCTGGTACTCCAATTCGTTCCACTACACTTCGAGCCAGAGAGGGAAGGCGAGCTCAGGGGAATAGAGGAAAACAACCGGATCCCTCGCGGGGCGGTCGACAAGGCCAGGTGGATCAAGCCAAAGCAGCGCCAGGCGGCCAACCAAACCTGCGGCCATGCGCTGGTCACCTTCACCACTCCAGAAACGGCCAATAGGGTGCTCACGGAGGGGCTGATAATATGCCAGAAACAGGTGTACGCCGAAAAATGCAAAAAGGAGCCCATTAGATGCCTCAAATGCCACGGATGGAACCATCTATCCTACGAATGCTCGCAAGAATACGACACGTGCGGCACCTGCGGGGGGAGACACAGGACAGCAACATGCAGCCACGCAAGACAGTTCTGCGTGTCATGCAGGTCAAACGACCATGCAAGTTGGGCTAGGACCTGCCCCACCTTCCTTGGTAAGTGCGCGGAAATGGATGCAAAACTGATCGAGAACCAGCTGCCGTACTTCCCCACAGAGGAGGCTTGGATGCACGTGTCGCAGCCGCCCAAACCGCCTCCCCCACCCCCAATACCCATGGTAACAGCCCAGCCAAACGCAGCGACGCATGATGTAGGCTGGGAAACAGTTCATCACAGGAAGGGCGGCTTCAGACAGATGACCCTACCGTACGGGCGCAGGACGCCGCCCCCACAGGATGGATGCATGGCACAGCCAATTTCCCCTCGACATCATACCAGCCCGGCCACTTCCCCCAACAACATCAGCATCGGCCCCTCCATCAGGGGGGGCAGCACAGGCAGAGAGGAAGGGACGCCCCGCTGAACCACCCGCAATGAATAGAGAGATAGGACCCACACCAAAGAGACTGAGACTATACCAACAAAACCTCAACAAGTCCGACAAAGCCCAATACGACCTCATCAACTCCGCGGCGCACAAGGAGTGGGACCTGCTACTGCTGCAAGAGCCTTACATCGACACACTGGGAAATACAAAGGCGAACTATCACTGGCGAGTACTATACCCTTCCTCCCATCTTACTGACACTTCTACCAAGTGATCGGTCATCCTGGTGAAAGCGGCGCTGGACACCAATACGTGGTCGCAGGTCCCGGTCGCAGGAACCAACAACGTCACAGCCATTCAGTTCAAGCATCTCCAGGGAAAAACGACCATCTTCAACATCTACAACGACTGTGAGCATTCTGCGGCGCTGAGAGTGGTGGACAACTTCGTCAGCTCAGAGTGCGAACGCATCCTGCAACATGGGGCGGACTCCATGATATGGTGCGGCGACTTCAACCGTCACCACCCCATGTGGGACGAGGAAAGAAACCACCACCTCTTCACGGCAGACGCGACCAGAGCCGCTGAGGAGCTGATCTCTCTGATAGCAGATCACAACTTAGCTATGGCACTACCAAGACACCTTCCCACTCTGCAATCAATGTCGACAAAAAATTGGACGAGGGTCGACAATATATTCTGCACGGACAACATCGTCGACTTGGTCATCACCTGCGACACCGCCCCCGGGAGTGGCCCCGGCACGGATCACGTGCCTATCCTTACCACGCTGGACGTCGACGTAGCGGTCAAAGAGCCCAAGCCGTTCCGCAACTTTCGAATGGTGGACTGGGACGAGTTTAGGGAGCGGCTGGCGGAACTCCTGGAGGAAGTTCCAGATGCGAAGGAGATCGGCACCGTAGATGAGTTCAACAAGATGGCCAAGATGCTGACGGTGGCTATCCAGGATGCCATCGACTCGGCCGTACCGCTCTCAAAGCCAGTACCACACTCCAGGAGATGGTGGAATAGGGAACTATCGGAGCTAAAAAAGGCCAAGAACAAAGATTGAATAATATATCTTATATACATCGTGCCAATGCTGACCACCCCGCCCATGTAGAACACAGAGAGATCGGAGAAAAGTACGGCAAGGCGATCAGCGCGGCAAAGGCGCAACACTGGATCGACTACGTGGAGGGGCTCGACGAAGGGCTGCTGTGGATGGCAAACAGGTACCTGACCAACCCTGCCATGGATGGGGGAAGGTCAAGGATCCCGGCACTGCACACTACCAGCGCTGGGAGTAGCGCGCAGGCGGCAGAAACCAACGAGGACAAGAGCAAGGCACTAGCAGCAGCGTTCTTCCCGCCCAAGCCAGCCGAGTCGCAAGTACCACCAGGCTATCGATACCCAAAACGGGTGCCGCACGACTTCCAGCTCCACGAGGACCAGCTCAGACGTCAGCTGGGACGGCTGAAACCCCACAAGGCGCCGGGGGATGACGGGATCCCGAACATCGTCCTAAAGGAGTCGGTGGATCTGCTTGCTGAGTACCTCATCTGCATATACCGGGCCACTTTTGCACTGAATACCTACAGTGACGGCTGGAAGGCCTGGATCATGGTGGCCATAAGAAAACCGGGAAAGGCCGCCTACGACGTCCCAAAGGCATACCGACCCATCGCTCTCCTCAACACAATAGGAAAGGTCCTCTCGGCGATCGTTGCCGAGGACCTGGTCTATATGACAGAGAAGTACGGTCTCTTACCAGCTAACCACTTCGGGGGAAGGCCGGGAAGGACGACTATGGACTCTATCCATCTGACGGTCAACAAGATAAAGGGCGCGTGGTGGAGGAAGAAAGTAGCTGCCATGCTCTTTCTGGACATAGAGGGCGCTTTCCCAAATGCTGTCACAGACCGCCTGCTCCACAATATGAGGAAGCGGAAGGTGCCAGAAGCCTACGTGCTCTTCGTTGAACAAATGCTGGACGGCAGGCGCACCAGGCTCAAATTCGACGATTTTGAGTCAGACTGGGTGCCGATAGACAACGGAATAGGGCAGGGCGACCCACTGTCGATGATCCTATACCTGTTTTACAATGCTGACCTTCTAGATGTCGCCTCGGGAAAGGGCCAGGCGGCGATAGCCTATGTGGACGACGCCAGCCTATACTCTGAGGGGAGCACGTATGAAGAAGCATATGCCGGCCTGAGGGAGATGTTAATGAAGGAAGGTGGGGCAAGGGAATGGTCACAGACCCACCAGTCGCGCTTCGAGAAGTCGAAGTTCGCGGTGGTTGGCTTCTCAAGAAGGCGAGTCCCAGACCCCGAACGTCCAGGTAAGACCATGCGGGAGCCAAGGCCGGCCTTTGAGTACGAGGGGACGACGGTTCAACCCACCTCAGCACGCAAGTTCCTGGGGGTCTACCTTGATGAAGAGCTCCGGTGGAAAGCGCAGGCGGAGAAGGCGGTAGCGAAAGCCGTTAAGTGGACATTACTTGCCCGCAGATTATCTAAACCTTCCACAGGGATACAAGTGACATACATGAGACAACTGTACTGTGCGGTCGCAATACCCAAGTTCACCTATGCAGCCGACGTCTGGTTCGTGCCAGTTCAAAGAGAGGGAAGGGGAAAGAGGGCTACAGGTTCAGTGGGGGTGGTATGCAAACTGACATCTGTACAGCGTATAGCTATCGTCGCTATCACCGGGGCCATGCGCACCACTGCCAGTGACGTCCTAGAGGCACATGCCAACGTGCAGCCGATAGAACTGCTACTGTCGGACGTCTGCCACAGGGCGGCCAGCCGCATGATGGCCCTCCCTAAACAACATCCTCTCCACCGCCCCATCCGCTCCTGCGCCCGCAGGCTGGTCAAGCGGCACCCATCCCCAATACACCAGCTAACGCACAGGTTCAGCCTTGACCCGGCTGTATATGAGAAGATCATCCCCTTCACTCACGCACCTGATGTGTTGGGTGCATTGATGCTCCTGCACCAAAATCAAGCATAATATATCCAATTTGTTGTGTGCTTTCTCAATTTCTTCTCATGTTGTTCTTGTATCATGCATCCATTTCTCTGGTTATTTTCGAAATTTTCCACTCACTCCCTGTCTCTCTATTTCATTTTGTTATTCCTACTTTCACAAGCGGCTGCACCCAGCGGAGTCTGAAATGACTTCGACGCGCGAGCTCTTGGGCGCTAAAGGGCCGGGTAGTAGTACATGCGCAGTGAAACAGTTTCCCCCTCTCTCAGTGACAACTAAATTCACTGAGAGAGGCAAGTAAATTAGTCTAGCATTCTTTCGATTTATTAACCTAGAAATCCTCTGTAGTGAATTGTTTTCTAGGTAGTGTATAATATATTTAGAGTGACAACTAAATTCACTGAGAGAGTGAATTGTTTTCTAGTCTATTCTTTTGAGCAACAAGTCCATACCTACTGCCTATAATTCCTGTCCTCTACATGATGCGCCCTGCCTCTTCTCCACGGAGATAGCGGATTCTAGAGAGGATTCGAAGGAGGACGAGGACCGGAGCACGGCAGACGTCAAGATCTACGCGGATGGCTCAGGGCTGGACGGGGCTGCAGGAGCAGCAGCGGTCCTGTACAAACAGGGGAGAAGAGTCGCAGCACTATGGTACCGGCTGGGACCACTCACCAGCCACACCACCTACGAAGCCGAAGCAATCGGCCTCGCGCTGGCCCTCGAGCTGCTGGGGCGAGAGAGAGGCGTCAGGGCATCAACGATCTTGCTGGATAATCAAGGGGTGATACAGGGGCTGAGAAATGTCCGGCCCAGGTTGGCACAGCACATTCTGGGACACGTATACGATCTGGCAAACAGGACCGTGGCACCCTCCCGGAGGCGCCGCCTAACCCTGAAGATAGCCTGGATATCGGGTCACGACAAGGTTGCGGGCAACGAGGATGCTGATCGGGAGGCTAAGGAGGCAGCTTCAGGAGAGAACAACCAGATGAGTGCCCTCCCGGTCTTCCTGAGAACTGACCCGCTGCCGCACAGCCTGGCGGTGGCGAGGCAGGCGTACAGGACGCACGCGGGGCTCACTTGGCGGGAGAGGTGGAGACAATCGCCACACTACGCTCGACTAGCAAGGATCGATGGCAGCCTCCCCTCACACAGATATCTTAGCGATACCCCAGCCTTCACGCATGCACAACAGAGCCTGATTTTGCAGCTGCGGACCGGCCATGCGCCGCTCAACAAACACTTACACAGGATTAAGAAGGCACCCTCCCCTATGTGCCCAGCGTGTCACAGGGCCGAAGAGACGACCCACCACTTCCTCTTCGACTGCCGCGCACACGAGCACGCCCGTCATGGGCTACGACGAAAGCTGGGCAGGAAATCCAAGTCGGTCCGGGAACTACTGGGGAAGCGTGATTCGATGGCAGCATTGTTGAGATATGTTGCCGTGACGGGGCGGCTCAAAGGGACCTTCGGTGATGTCTCTCCCCCGTTGCCCTAAATTAACAGCAGAATCACTACTCTGGCAGACTACACGCACTGATGACGAAACGAGGACAAGGCCCAATCACGAATATGCCCATGCATCATGCCCCTCACCATCGTTCCTCCCACCAAACCACAACCCAAAATTCTCACAACACTTCCCATGAAGCCTGTGCAGCGGCGCGTAATGACTCGGCGCAGCAAGATCATGAAGACCCAACAAACCTTTATCCTCTTCGACTGCGGCGCTCCTTCTCATCGTGCTAGCTCGCTTCGGCGACCAGGCACTTACGAAGCCAGACCACCATCATCAGTAACCACCGAGAGATATGAAGGAGTACTTACCTCACAAGAGTGGGGCGGTAAACGGTCCAAGGGGCCGGGCCGGCGGGGGGTGATGGGCCCGTCGTCGGTGCAACCGCCCGCTTGAGGACGCAATGGGTTGGGAGTCCCAGGGAGCGAGGGGAAAGGCCCACCCAATTTAGGTACAATGTGTGTAGCGACCACCATAGGCCCAGCCTGAGGTCGATTAAAATGATTATAAAAAAAAAAAAAAAAAAAAAAAAAAAAAAAAAAAAAAGATACAACATAGATGGAATAAACATACAATAGAATGAGAGAAGAGGGAGAACATGAAACGATGGAGAGTGAAGGTGGCGAAGGCACCTGTGTACGAAATCATGTCTTGGGGCCCGCATATACACTGCCCTGCACGGGTTCTTCATCTACTGGGTTGAACCCGCACAACCTATGGAAGAGATGCCCTGTGAACACACTTTGACCATACGAACGCCCAATGGGGTTGGACTAAGAAGATGATGGGGTTAATGATGAACCATCATGCCGGGTGAATGGTATCGATCGTATTTGATGGTGTGCCTGCTGGCGAATGATGCGAGCAGCGAATGATCGTTCGGCGAAATGCAAGGAAGGGCGAACATCGGTTACCGAACATGACAATGGCGATTGGAACGAACACGGAAATGGGGTGAGAAATGGCAGGACAGAGCACCTGAGTATAAGGAATAAACGCGTCATGACAGCACCCGCCTCCTAGCTTCGGAGTCCAATGACGTAGTGCTCTAGGATGGGGGACGAGCTTGAGGACGTAATAGTGCCCCCGATACAATCTCTCGCTGCCTGGTCCGTGCACGGCTCAGCCCTGGGCTTTAAAAGGCGTTGGGATGTGAGGCGACGGGTCTATTTCACCACTCGATTCCTCATGGCTGATAACGAATCGCCTTCCTTCTCTGTGCTTATCGAGCAAACACGGGTAAAGCTGAAGGTTCGCCCTGACTTTCGGGGGGACTTGCGCGAAGAGGTGGAGGAATGAGTTGCCGAGGCTGAAGAACTTCAGGTAAGAGAGCTCTCAGATCAAGTCTTTCGCTGAACACCCGATTGTAGGCCGAGCTGCGGACCACATTGCGTGTCGAAGTGATCGCGGACCCCGACTGCGAATGTCCGTCGGATGTAGACGACCTGGTGAAGGAGGTGAAGGAAGCGAAGGAGTGGCTCGGGGGTGCGGGCTTCCTGCTTAGCCCAGAGTTCCTTGATGCCGGGATGAACGAGGTGCAAGGGTCGACAGCTTCGCAGGGCCTGTCGAAGGACGCCGAGGTAGTGGGGGATGCTGCGAAGGAGCTTGAAAGTACGTGACACGTATCCGTTTGCTAGCCAGGATAATTCGGAGCTCTGTCGAAGATCCTGCTCCTGTTGTTGAGCCCATCACTGCACCACCGGAATCGCTTCAACCCTCGACTGTAGGTTCGTCAATGGGCACGAAGCGTCGACCGATGTTTCTTTCATCCGAGGACGAAGGTGACGATGCTCCGACCCCGAAGAAGCCTCGCAAGGAACGTGCTCGGAGCCCTACGCCCGAGATCGTTGCAGTTGAGCCAACTCCTGCCCATCGTTGCAAGGGTCGGGCGACTGCGCTGGTTGCCGAAGCGGACAAGGTCCCGCAATCGGTGGCAAAACATGGCTACCCCGAGCATGCATATTTGCTCGGGTGGCTGATTTATCAAGGGGTAAGCAGCATGGTTCTTTGTTGAAGTACTTCACCCGCTGACTGTGTGCTTCCCCGTAGCACGACGTATTGAAGAGGCCTGCGAAGTGTGGGCAATGTCTTCGCCATGGTAACACCTGCAGTGACGAGGCGGGGAAGATGTGTGGGCGATGTATTCGTGATCGCCAGGGCTGTGTCGCGGCAGAGGGTAAGTCTCCTCTTTTTCCATTCCTCCTACACCGTCCGAACTCATGTGGAGTCCTTGTCCCTCCTCTAGAGTACGTGGCGAAGGATGAGAAGGATAGTCGAGAGCCAGAGGTGAAGGAGCGGGGATCGAAGGGAAAGAGTAAGGGGAAGGTGAAGGATAAGGGATTGACGATGGGTTCATCCTTGATTTCGTCGAATGGTGTCCTTGGTAAGTTTGTTACGCCCTTCCTTCGAGCATCCCTGGCTGATTCTCAGATACCTCCGAAGGCACCCGAATGTCTACGCTGGCCGGCGAGGAGAGGATGGAGGAGCTGGTGGAGAGGTTGGAGGATCTGATGAGGAGTTTGTCCAGAAAGTTGAACGATTTAAGCGGAGAGGTGTTGGAACTAGAGGGGGTCCAGGCGATGATCAGGAAGCTAACGAAATAGGGTAGAGTCTGTGATAATTCTTTTTTGTGAATATAGAAGCATTGTTTCTCTTGAAGCGCTAGATGGTGTGTTAAGTCTTGGGTCTCTTCGGGGACTTCGCGTGGGAGTACGTGAACATGGCTATGAGCGAATCTAACTGGAAGTGGAGTTCGCGAAATTTGTGCGAAGTGATCATCAAGTTTTCCGAATGTAGGGGTTGTGAGGGTTTGTATAGTGCCTCAGCACTCACCCCCCCCTTTATGGTACATGTTGCCCCGACAGGTAAAATTGACTGAGGTGGTTCGGGACTAGTAAATAGTTTGCCATCCACGGCAAATGTCTGCGCGAAAACAGGAAGATTCGGGATAGGGAGGGGCAAAGAAAGGAAGAGACACCTGGTGGAATAGGATAGTCCAATCGCCGTGTTCGGGGCGTAACCCAAGAATAGCGGGGACGAGTATAAAGCAGCGATATGGAGGACTCGGTAGAGTGATGCTCGATAGGCTTTTTTTGCTGAGGTAGCAAAGAGTTTGCCGTCGATGTCGAACGTCTGTGTGAAAACAGGAAGATTCGGGATAGGAAAGGGCGAAGAAAGAAATGACACTTGGTGGAAATATCTATCGAAGTGGAGTTTACTGAATGAGACGAAGATCTATGTGTTCGGCGAACGAGACGAGTAGTGGCTAGTGTGCTAACAAGGAGAAGGAGACATTGTTCGAGAATTGGAGCGGTGAATTTATTGAGAACTAGGATGAGAGGGGGAGGAACTGGAGACTGAGAAGGTGTACATGGATGGGGAGAGATAAAGAGGACAGGATATTTGAGGCGAACGGGAACAGGGATTGGTACAGAGTGGGTAACGTCATTGTTCGAAGGAGTAAACCAATCCATTTTTAACACCACAGAGGGATCGTGAGCTTAATCTTCCGTGGGAAAGCTTTTGCTATCTTCGGAAACCTCTTCGAGAATCGCAACCTGAGGGTCACCTTCAAGAGTGAAGATAGCTCTGCCAGTGGTTGAGGCAGACTCTTGAAAGCGGCACCCCTTTGCGTGATGTGCGGGGGGTTCGCCGCAATAAGGGCAAAGGCCTTTGGTTTTTCATCGCTCTTTCTCGGCTTCAGTCAGACATCCGGTAGCATCGAGCATGCCGGAAAGATCTTTCTGTTCGTCAGGCTTTGCTGCGGCAGAGGGTCTGGGTCGAGCATTAGCACGTGGCGTAGAAGACGGTTTGGAAGAGGAAGGGGGACGAATAGAGGTTGTAATCTGCTTTTCGCCTTGGCGCTCCCAGTAGCGATTGTCAATGCGAAGGGCCTGACGTTTGAGATGGTCGAGGCTTTCGGGACGTTCGGAGGAGAGCATGTGGTCTTTGATGCGTTCGGCGAGGCTGTTATAGAAAGTGTCGTAAAGGGCGGCATCGTTCCACTCGACGTAAGAGGACAACTCAGCGAATGTGGTCATGTGGCGATTGACACGATGGGTGTCGAGCATCTTGAGCCTGCGAATAGCTCACTCGGATACCTGGATGATGTCGGCCTGACCGAAAAGACGATTAAGTTCGTCGACAAAGATCAACCAGTTGCTCCGAATGGGAGGTTCTGGGAACTGAATGAGAAAAGGCTGCCACCAAATCAAGGCAATGTCACTGAGGTAGGATGCTGCGTAGGAGACCCAGTGTCGCTCCTGCTGAAACTTTCAGGGCTTGTTGTCGAAGACCATAATACAACTAGCGATGAATGTTCGGAGAAGGCGGGGTTCTTTCCCTGTGAATTTGTCAGGTTTCGCAGCGTCAGAGTCACCATCAGGGGCGGCCTGAGGGTAGGCGAAAGGGAAGGGATAATAGGGATTCCACGGGAACCCTGGTTGCAGCCAAGGCCCTCCACCAAAGGGCGGAGGTGGGCCAGGAGGTCCGGGGGGCCCGGGAGGCCCGGGAGGCCTGATGGGAGGCATTCCTAAATGGGGAAATGGTGGCCCGAGAGGTGGTGGAGGAGGCAGTGCAGGCCCACCAGGTGGGGCAGGAATCTGTGGCGGAGGTTGCTACGGGGGAGGTTGTCCCGCGAAAGGGTGAGGTTGTCCCGCAAATGGAAGAGGCGCAGGCCCACCAGGTGGAGCAGCAATCTGGGCCGGGGGCTGTTGCGGGGGAGGTTGTCCCGCGAAGGGGAGAGGTTGTCCCACGAATGGAAGAGGCACAGGCCCGCCAGGTGGGGCAGGAATCTGGGCTGGAGGTTGGTACAGGGGAGGTTGTCCCACAAATGGGTGAGGTTGTCCTGCGAATAGAGGTGGGGCACTGCTGAAAGGCAAAGCATTCGGGTCATAATAGGGCACCCCAGTAATGGGATAGCCAAGATTTTGCTCGGGCGCAGGGTCAGCGTGATGTCCCTGGTCCACCAAAGGTGCCTCGCAAGGGGAAGTAGGTTGAGAGCTGACTCGAGTATGGTCACTATGTACCGAATGGGGAAGACTGCGAAGAGCCTGCGAAGAGTGCGAAGAAACATGTGAGTGATGCGAATGAGATGAAGAATTGTGCGAAGCGGGTGTGCGAGCCCGGCATTCTGCGTGTACAGGGGTGGTATGCCTGGAATTGAGAGGAGACGTAGGCTGGGGGTTAAGGGGACGCTGGGCGTAGTGCATGTCGAGAAAAGGGTTCAGAGTGTGACTAGGCAAAGCAGGTGGCAAGTGGGGTCGTGCGAAGGACAATTGTAATCTGAGCCCTGAAGCACCGGCAATCTGAGGGAGCCTAGAAGGATAAGGTTCTTTAAATGTGCTAGGGTTTTGTGGGCGACCGCTGGGCGAATTAGGGGGGAATAAGCGGTGTAAAGAATCGGCGCCGGGCCTATGACTAGGTATGGGAGTGCTGACTGAAAGTGGTCGCTGAGGGGAGAAATGCTGCTCGCCTGGAGTCAGCTGCCGTTGAACATCGAAAAGAGGTGGTGATGCATGTTCGGGGACCGGATGGTATGGTGTAGGCCGAGATGCAGACATGGCGACGAGGCGAGAGAAAGGGATGATGTCCTCTGTGGGGTTTTGTGAAGGGAACGAGGCGGAAGCTGCTCACCTCTTGAGTGGTGCTGGAGTGGGAACTGGACCTGTCGAGCAGGTTCTATGGACAACAGGGTTTTCTTGTTGTGTAGATGACATGGAAAATAGGGTAATGCTTTTGACTGTAGCTGTTAGTTCAATTATACTGTCAAGATTGGTTTTCAGGTGTTAATATAGTGTATTAGTGAACACAGCGAATGCCCGAATAACTTGTGCGAATAAGTATGCCGTTCGGTGAATAGGTGAACCAACGAATGTTCACAAGGTAAGAGGGTTGCCCGAACGGGGCTCGCCCTATCTACAGTCGTAGCGAAATAGCTTGTGACTCTTGACGATGTAACGTGCAAGGTCTCACGGAAGGGCTGTCTAAGTCTTGACAATCCCTTCGCTGGCGAAGGTGCTCCTTTGGAGCCCTTCGCCAACAGCACAGAAAATAGTTCGAAGGCTAAGGTAACGAATGTGAAGTACGAGAACTCACCAGTGATGCCTAAGCCCTTTGCTAGTCGAAGATGAGAATCTCCAAGAGAAGGCTTAAGATGATGACCACAGCGAGGTCAAAGCTGCACAAGATGAACGACGTACGATAATTGAACTGGGGAATATACATGCGAATGTAAACTACTTATATCGAATGTTCGTAAGGTATCAGCGAATAGGAAAGAGGCCATCACGAGTCAGGGTTGGATAGGGGTGCGCAGTCATGATAAAACATAGATGGAATAAACATACAATAGAATGAGAGAAGAGGGAGAACATGAAACGACGGAGAGTGAAGGTGGCGAAGGCACCTGTGTACGAAATCATGTCTTGGGGCCCGCATATACACTGCCCTACACTGGTTCTTCACCTACTGGGTTGATCCCGCACGACCTATGGAAGAGATGCCCTGCGAACACACTTTGACCATACGAACGCCCAATGGGGTTGGACTAGGAAGATGATGGGGTTAATGATGAACCATGATGCCGGGTGAATGGTATCGATCGTATTTGATGGTGTGCCTGCTGGCGAATGATGCGAGCAGCGAATGATCGTTCGGCGAATGATTGTTTGGAGAAATGCAAGGAAGGGCGAACATCGGTTGCCGAACATGACAATGGCGATCGGAATGAACACGGAAATGGGGTGAGAAATGGCAGGACAGAGCACCTGAGTATGAGGAATAAACGTGTCATGACAATGAGTAACCATACAACTGGACCAATCCCATCTCATTAATCCCATCTTGCCAACCCTATCTCATGACACCTTTCCTCCAACACACCCGAGTCACATCTATAACTCCTATTTGATTACACCTAGCTCTCCACCTTATCCTTCGAGCCATGAAATGAGTACGAACCCTTCTGCCTTTTGTCTAGGCCAAACCGAGCAGGCAAGTCGAAGTGCAAGTGCAGGCAGTAAACATGCACCTACCATATACATATCCCCACCAATCCTGTTGCTCATTACCTTATATCGATACTGCTCTCTGAGTTGACATAACTAGCTAACCATGTAAGAGCAAAATAATGAGAACAAACATTTTGACATACTTATTCACTTCAAGTCTGTTACATATCGATATTTACACAAGTTGTAACTAGAAAGGACAACAGCTTCAACTTATGTGTCGTGTCCCCAATGAACTATCGTCCTAAGTATTTCGGATCACAAGTCAGAAGTCAGAAAGTATCAAACTAGACAAGGGTTGGAAGTTGGGTTAGAGGGTGGAAGGCGGAGAGATGGAGGTCTTGCAAAACTCACTGTGCTAAGAACAGGAGATATAGCAAAGGAAATCACATATCGAAGGTGATTATCTGATTGCAGGATAGCAAGCATACATGAGGGCTTTTTATATGAAGAGCTGAGGCAACAGGTAATGGGGTAGTACTAAGCAAATTCCAGAGGAAGTGGAAGTCAGATAGACATACAGGGTAAGTAACTAATTGGGAACAAAGGACTACAAGGGGTGTAGGGTAGAGTAAAGAACAATGGCAAAAGAACAAGGGGTCAGAAAGTATGTTTGACATGACGGAACAACGTGACTCCAAAGGGGGATGGACATCTGGTCTTGCTGTGCTGTGAGTTGAGTCCGGTGGGTCAGAGTAATAGAGTCGAAAGAACAAAGGATATAACAAGGGGCGGGAATGTTGGAATTATCTGTTACGACCATGCCACTCAACCATCTCCGCCACCTCCAGAACACCTCCGCAGCACCTCCGACTCTATTCCGCAACCTCCGCAACCCAAGACCTTGACCCCTTGTTCTTCAGTACCCCTGGTCAACTCTATCTACCAGCCTCCATACTCAACCCTGAACACAACAAGATACCATTTCCATATTTCCGTTTGTTCCAATGCCCATTGTACTTACACACCTTTGTGCTGTTGCCATTGTTCTTACTCTACCCTGCACCCCCTTGTTATCCCCTTGTTCTGCATTAGTTACTTACCCCATATGTCTATCTGATTCCCGCTCCCTCCGGAATTTGCTTAGTACTACACTATTACTTGTTGCTTCAGCTCTTTGTATAAAAACCCCCACTTGTATGTCTCCGTTTCTACAATCAGATAATCGACTTTGATATGTGAATCCCTTCACATTCTCCTGTTCTTCACACAGTGAGTCTTGAAAGCTCTGTCTCCCTCTCTGCCTTCAATACTCCACTTTTCGCCTCTTCCGCCCTCTGTCCTGTGACCTCTGACCTTCAGCACTGTCTTCCCGACTTCTGCCTTCTCCGGCAACTGGAACTCAGATCTGAAACACTTAGGATGATAACTCATCAGGGGCGCAACACATAAGTTGAAGCCATTGTCCTTTCTAGTTCGGACCTCTGGAATTTCTGATATGTAACAGTATTATCTGATTCCCACCTGATAACTATCACTATGCCTCCTTGTACCACAGCTACTTCAGCTCTCCTTATTTTGGCAATCTTAGATCTGCAGCACCAAGACGTGTGGAACCCTCCAGCAGCTCTTGAGCCAACGATGAGCTCTGCGATGATATTCCGCCAGGACACATTGAAGAAGCTCCCGATGCCAATCCCAAGGACAATCCTGACTATGATGGAAACTTGTCGAGCAGCAGCGGTGAACAGACAGCAGCGTCATTCCGACGCCCAGCACCTCCACCACCACCACCACCAGGACCTCCTCCCGGTGGCCCTCCTGGTGGCCCTCCCAGCGGTCCCCCAGGCAGTCCTCCACCTCCAAATCCCACCAACCCAGTTCCTCCCACTCCAGCTCTGGATCTTGCACAGGCTATTGCCATGCTGGCTGGCCAACTCCAGCATATGGCCCAAGCTCCATGCCCCAAGACAAAAGTTCACGAACCGGATCAGTTCGACGGTTCCCACCCCAAGAAGCTCCAGCCCTTTTTTGTTCAGCTTCAGCTCAACTTCTGTGATCGTCCCGACGCCTTTCCCGACGATGAACGAAAGGTCAATTACACCCTTTCCTACCTCCAAGGCACGGCTCTCGACTACTTCGAACCCACCCTCATGGATCCCTATACTGTCGTCAACTGGGCAGACAATTACCACAACTTTGTTTCCAAACTCCACAACAACTTCAGACCTTTTGACATGGAAGCCAATGCAGAAAATGAACTCGATAAGCTTTGTATGAAAGACACTCATAAGATAGCTGAATACATTGTCACTTTGCAGCAGCTCGCTCCTCGAGTCCAATGGGGAGAAGCCGCACTCCACCAACAGTTCTACATGTGCTTCCCATCCCAGATCAAGGATGAAATCACCCGTGTCAGAAAACCCGCCACTCTGACCGATCTCCGCAACCTAGCCCAATCTATCGATGCACGCTACTGGGAAAGACATTCCAAAATTGCTCATGAAACTTCCGCCCAGAGCAAGCACAACAAGTCTTCCAATAATAAGTCTGATAAAGATAAGAAGAAGACCAATTCCAGAAACAACAACTCTGGAAACAACAACAACAACAGTTCCAGCTCCAACTCCGGCAACCAGAACACCACTCCCACACCTCGCAACAACCAGGCCTCTGGTTCTAACACCAACGCCTGGAAAAGCACTCCCAACCTTTCCGACAAACTTGGGAAGGATGGAAAACTAACTCCTGCAGAACCCCAGCGTCACATGGACAATAACCTTTGCCTCTTCTGTGGCAAAGGAGGTTACGTTGCTCGCGAATGCACCCAAACTACCGCTTCGCAGCGAAAACAGAAGAGAACTATGAAGCGACTCCCACTATGGATGCAAAACAAATAGTCAGCAGTCCTCCGGCCTCCGCACGAGCTGAGGGCTGTGTTGACCCCATCCGTGCGACTAACGAGGTTAAACTGAACGCATCCACTCTTTCATCCTCCGACTCCCTCTCATTCTGCTCACCTCCAACACAATTTCTGCACCTCCGTTTACAGCATTGATCGACTCTGGTTCCACTCATTGTTTCTGTTACGTATCGAGATTTCCGCTAAGTCGGAACTGGAAAGGACAGCGGCTTCAACTTATAGGTTGCGCCCCCAATGAACTATCATCCTAGGTATTTCGGAAATGAGTCGGAAGTCGGAAAGTACTGAACTAAAGGTTGGTTGGAACTTGAGGCGGAACGGAGGCAGAAGATGGAAGGCGGAGAGACCAAGGTCTTGCTAGACTCACTGTGCTAAGAACAGGAGATAGAGCAAAGGAAATCAAGTATCGAAGGTGATTATCTGATTGCAGATACATGACAGGCTTTTATACAAAGAGCTGAGACAACAGGTAATGGGATGGTACTAAGCAAATTCCGGGGGAAGCCGAAGTTGAGTAGACAATGTGTGGGAACTAACTAATTGGGAACAATGGGACTACAAGGGGGGTTCAGGGTAAGGTAAAACAATGGCAAAGAACAAGGGGTCGGGAAAACATATCTGACAACAAAACACAAGGAGGGCCAGACATATGGTCTTGATGAATGATGAAGTGGGTCCGGTGGGTCCGAGTAATAAAGTCGAAAGAACAAGGGAATAGAACAAGGGCAGAATGTCGGAAACATCGGAGGGGCGGAAAGTGTTGCGGAACTGAAGGTCGGAAGTTGGAAATGAACGGTTGTAACAGTATCTCCCTTCTAAGGTCGAACCCCACGACACCACAAGTCGGACCACATGACCTGTGAACAAACACGTCGGAGTTCGAAAGATAGGCGGGAAACAAACGTGTCTTCGTCTTGATCCAACATGAGCTCCCAACCTGACCTCGCAAAAATGTCCAGCACTGAAATGCAGAAGTATTTCGACGATCTTCTTGCACAGAAGAAGCTGGTGGAAAAGCAAGCGGCCGAAGAACCTGCACGGAGAGAGAAAGAACGGCTGGAGGAGGAGCGCAGGGAGAAGGAGCGCAAGGAACAGGAGCGGAAGGACCAGGAGCAGAAGGAGAAGGAGGAAAAGGACCGTAAACGCCGTGAGGAGGAGTCGCGCCTCCGCGAGGAACAGCGGAAACAGGACGCGGCCAAAAAAGCTGCGGAGGACAGGGTCGTGACGGAAAAGGTGGGGAAATCCCGGGTGAGTCGGAAATGTCATGTGAGGTGTTTCCGGAGCTCACGGAAAAACTGCCAGAGGGTCGTAGAATCCGAGGGTGAGTCGGAAGCGGAAAGCACCACGGAAAGCACACCGCCTCCAGAGGGCAAGGGGAAGCAAAAGGGAGTTGCTCCCATGCTGAACGTCGTTGCGGAGCGGAAACGGAGGGCGGACGAGTTCCAGCAGGCTCAGAAGGACAAAATGGCCCGGATACTGGAGTTGCGGGAGTTGTGGCCGGAGAATCCCGGTACGAAAAAGCAGAAAACGAGGGACGATGACGAAGAAGAGAAAGCCCCGTGCAACCCATGCGAAGTCAAGGGGCTGGATTGGGTGTGGTCCAAAAATCCGCGGGAGACCTCCTGTGAACAGTGCCAAGACAAGAAGAGGTGCTGCGTCGTGGACGGTTGCACCGCGAGGGTGGAAAGGAAAAGGCGCAAGGTCGAGGCCGAGGGGCCTGAAACCCCTAAGTCGAAACCGGGACCGAGCAGAAAAAAGACCGTGGAAAGATTTCCGGTGACCGGGAGCTCAGAGACAGCGGTACTCAACCGCTTCTCCATGGTGTTGCCATTATTTGGCATCGCCGAGTCGTTGAGGGGTATCCGGAAAACCCAACGCGGGATCCGGAACATCCTTGTGGAGATGGCGGTGGTTCAAGAACAACAACTGTTGTCGTTCCAGAACCAGATGACCGTCATGTCGGCAGTGTTGGAACAATTTAAACGGGAGTTCCGGTGGTGGAACGACATGCTCTGGGAGCGAATGGAGTTGCGGATGCAGGATCCGGAGAATGGGGCAGAAGCGGGTTCCAGTCAAATGGCGGATACGAGGGTGGAGACAGAGTTGGTGAAGGTGAAGATAGGGCATGCGGAAGAAGGTCGGGAAGCGGAGAACGAGGGCGAGGGGGCAACGATGAGGGAGGAGTAGGGGTCGAAAACTTGTAACATAGTTTCTTGAGGTGTCGGAAATCATAACGGAAAATTAATCGGAAATGTGTGTGACTTAAGAACTGTAAGAAATGAGGGTATCGGAAGTGGGGTCAGAATTGACTAGGGCGCGGAAATGGGGCCAGGCTTATCAGGATATGACTTGTGGAAATCAGAGACCAGGTCAGAGGCGTGGTCTAGTTCTGTGGCGGAAATCCACGAGGTCTCTTCGTCGGTGTTTTCGTAGCCTGCCCACTTGACTAGGTACTGGAGTTGGCAGTGGTATCGTCTGTCGAGCTTGGAGCTGAGAATTTCCAAGATCTCGTATTCCAGTTCTCCATCAATGATGACTGGCGGAGGCAGAGGTTGTTCTCGATTTGGAATTGTATTCGGAACTGCTGGCTCAAGCATGGAGACATGGAATACCAGGTGTACTGCGCGCATATTGTCAGGAAGTCTGAGAGTGAAAGAACGACTGCCGGCCTTAGCAATGATCTCGTAAGGAACCAAGGTATTTTTCAGAGGGCTTCTTCGAGGGGCGAGTGGTGCGCAAGTTTTCAGCTTTGACGAAGACTTTGTCGCCTATCTCAAATGCCGGTTGCGGAAGGTGTTTCCGATCAGCAGAAGTTTGGTATCTCTTCTGGGCAGGGGAAATGTTCTCTCGGAGGTGCTGGTGAAGGTCGTCAAGTTCCACAATGAAATCTCAGGCTCTGGCAGAGGCAAGGTCATGTTCAGGGTGGATGGCGAGATTCAGGTGGTAGCCCTTGTTGGCATAAAAGGGTGAAATTCTGGTGGTGGCGGAAGGCGCATTGTTGTAAGCAAATTCTGCGAGCAGGAGGAGGTCAGACCAATTGCTGTGTTGATAGTTGCAATAGACGCGGAGATACTGCTCAAGGGTTTGATTAGTACGTTCCGTTTGTCCGTCTCCTTCGGGATGATAACCCGAAGTGAAGTGGAGCCTCATTTCAAGAGCCTTGCCGAGTCTGTGGAACAAGGAGGACACGAATTCTGATCCACAGTTGGAAGTGACATGGGAGGGATTCCATGCTTGGAAAATACGTGGAGCACGAAGAGCTGCGCGAGCTGGGTGGAAGTGATGGTGTCGTAGGTCAGAATGAAGATGGACTGCTTTGTAAGGCGGTCAACGATCACTAGAATGGTATCATAGCCAGATGACTTAGGAAGTTTCTCAATGAAATCCATGGATATCGAATTCCAGGGTTGTTCCGGGATCAGAAGTTGCTTCAGGAGGCCGTAGGGTTTGTGCCATTGGGGCTTGGCGCGCATACAGGTGGTGCATGACTTGCAGTAGTCTTGGACCATCGTGCGGAGGAGAGGCCAAGTATAGGTATGTCAGATTATGTCGAGGGTTTTGTTCTGGCCTTGGTGTCCTGAGAGCAGATGATCGTGGCTTTGCTGGAGCACGCGAAGTCGTAGATCATTGGTATCCAGAACGTAAATCCGGGACTTGTACCGGAGAAATCCGTCGGAATCGAGGGACCATCCAGGACTGGTGGGGTCATCGAGGTGGGTTGCGGAGATAGGGTCAGAACGAAGTGCGGAACGGATGTCGGAATGGAGAGACTCGGTGTCCATAATGATCGAGGTGCGGAATAGCGGAAACTGCAATGCTGTGGCATGCAGGGATGATGCCAGTTGCTCAGTGGAGAATACTGGGCGGAAATTGTGCGGATTAACGCTGGCATAGTCGCTACTTCCCTCTTTTGGGTAGACGTCCCAACGTCTAGTGAGCGCGTTGGGTTTTGCTCTGAGCTTTCCAGGGCGGAAGCAGATCACCATGTTGAACTGTGAGAGATATTCATACCAGGGGACTTGACAGCGAGTCAAAATCTTAGTAGTCGCAAAATACTCAAGGTTTTTATGATCCGTTACAACGTTGATCGGATAGGTTGGACCTTCGAGGTAGTGTCGCCAATTTTGAAGGTTTAGAAGATCGCAAGTAGTTCCTTATCGTGGATGTCGTAGTTGAGTTCCAGGGCGGAAAAGGTGCGGGAATGAAAAGCGATCGGATGAATTTCTCCGTCGTCGGGGGAAATGATGGAAAGGTTGCGGCTAGTGCGTAGTCAGAAGTGTCAGTTTCGAGTACACGTTGGGCATCAGGAATCCAGAAACCGAGAATAGGAGCCATAGTGAAGGCCGATTTGAGGGCTTCAAATGCGGAACAGCATTCCGGAGTGAAATTCCATGGGGCACCCTTCCTGGTGAGACGTGTGAGCGGAACAGTAATGTCGGAAAAATTGTAAATGAAATGCCGGTAAAAGTTGGCGAAGCCAAGGAAAGACTGTACATCCTTAACATGTCGGGGTTCCGGCCATTCTTGAATTGCCTTTACCTTGTCCTCTGCCATGGTAAGACCTGTAGGAGAGAGGATGTAGCCGAGGTATTCAATCGTGCCGCGGTGCCATTCGCATTTCTCTGCTTTTGCGTAGAGATGATGTTTGCGGAGACAGCGGAGTACTTCGCGGACATGTTCCCGATGTTTTTCCGGTGTGTTGGAATAGATGAGGATGTCGTCAATGTAGACTAGGACGCATACGTCGAGAAGGTCGGAAAATACGTCGTTCATGAATCGCTGAGAAGTGGCGGGAGCATTGGTTAGACCGAAAGGCATGACAACCCACTCAAAAGCACTGTAGCGGGTGCGGAAAGTGGTTTTCCACTCGTCACCTTCCCGGATGCGGACAAGGTGATAAGTGTGCTGGAGGTCAATTTTGGTGTAGATCTTCGCCCTGCGGGGAGTGTCGAGTAGATCGGAAATGCATGGAAGCGGCTATTTGTCCTTAGTGCGGGCATTGAGTCCGCAGAAATCGACGCAGAGGCGGAGAGATCCATCCTTCTTCTTGACGAAAAGGACCGGAGCGCCATGCAGAGACAGCGAAGGGCGGATAAAGCCCATGTTGAGATGTTCATCGACGAACTCGCGGAGAGTTTGGAGTTCACTTTGCGAAAGGGAGCAGATCAATCCAAGGGGTGGAGATGCTCCTTCTTCCAAATCTATCTTCAAATCATCGGGTCGATGTTCAGCAGGTTTATCGGCTTTGGCCTTATTGAACGCATCCGGGAAGTCACGATATTCTTCCAGAACTGAGCTCATGTCGACCGGAGTGGAAGTCGAGGCGGAATGAGCCTTGACTGAAGCCGAATCGGAGAGGTGAAGTTGGAAAACGGTCGTGTCTTCTTGCCGTTGCAATACGCGGAAAGCAGTGGCAGAAACGAGCGCAATTCGAGGAGCTTCGAGGGCGGAGGTGCTAAAGCAGGACCGGAGTGTGGAACTGAATCCACGAGCGGAGTTGCAGAAGAGGCTTGAACCATCTTTGCGGACAACGTCAGAATAGACGGAAGTTGATCCGGGGTACGGAACTGTATTTGACCCAATGCCCAGTTAATTGACGGATTATATCGGGTGAGCCAATTGTGTCCTAGTACAACGGAACAACTAGCATCTAGCAGAGTAACGTAAAACGTAACTTCATGGTTGTCCCCAGTAGCGAAACGGATAGACAGGTCCATGACTTGGGAAATTGCCATGTTGGATGACCCGTCAAAAAGGCGGAGCGGAATTGTCGGAATGTTGCGGGTCGGAAGTTTATGTTTCAGAACAAAGTCGGAATCGAGGAAACAATGAGTCGAACCGGAGTCGATCAATGCTGTAAACGGGGGTGCGGAAATGGTGTCGGAAGTGAGCGGAACAGAGAGGGTGTCGGAGGACGAAAGAGCGGATGCATTGAGTTTAACCTCGTTTGTCGCACGAATGGGGTCAACACAGCCCTCAGCTCGTGCGGAGGCCGCAGGACTGCTGACTATTTTTTCGCATCCGTAGTGGGGGTTGCTTCGGATTTCTCTTCCGTCTTCGCTGCGCAGCCCTTGGCCTTAGCGGCGGAAGCGGAATCTTGGGTGCAGTTGCGAGTGACGTGACCACCTTTCCCGCAGAAAAGGCAAATGTTGTTGTCCATGCAACGCTGGCGTTCTACAGGGGTTAGTTTTCCGTCCTTCCCAAGTTTGTCGGAAAGGTCCAGAGTGCTCTTCCGGGCATTGGTGTTGGAACCAGAGTCCTGGTTGTTGCGAGGGGTAGAGTTGTTGTTCCGGTTGCCAGAGTTGGAGCCGGAACTGTTGTTGTTGTTGTTGTTGTTTCTGGAGTTGTTGTTTCTGGAATTGGTCTTCTTCTTGTCTTTGTCAGACTTCTTGTCGGAAGACTTGTCGTTCTTGCTCTGGGCGGAGGTTTCTCGAGCAATCTCAGAATGTCTTTCCCAGTAGCACGAATCGATGGATTGGGCTAGGTTGCGGAGATCGGTAAGGGTGGCGGGTTTTCTGACGTGGGCAATTTCGTTCTTGATCCGGGACGGCAAGCCCATGTAGAATTGGTGTCGGAGTGCTGCTTCTCCCCATTGGACTCGAGGAGCAAGCTGCTGGAATGTGACGATGTATTTAGCTATCTTATGAGTGTCTTTCATACGAAGCTTATCGAGTTCATTTTCCACATCGGCTTCCATATCAAATGGTCCGAAGTTGCTGCGGAGTTTGGAAACGAAGTTGTGGTAATCGTCAGCCCAGTCGACGAGGGCGAACGGATCCATGAGGGCAGGTTCGAAGTAGTCGAGAGCCGTGCCTCGGAGATAGGAAAGGGCATAATTGACCTTTCGTTCGTCGTCGGGAAAGGCGTCGGGACGATCGCGGAAGTTGAGTTGAAGCTGGACCAAAATGCCTGGAGTTTCTTGGGGTCGGAACCGTCAAACGGATCTGGTTCACGGACTTTTGTCTTGGGGTGTGGTGGTGCTTGGGCCAGGTGCTGAAGTTGGCTGGCTAGCATGGCGATAGCTTGTGCAAGATCCGGAACTGGCGCGGGTGGAACTGGGTTGGCGGGAATTTAAGGTGGGATTGGAGGTGGAGGACCGCCTGGGGGACCGCCGGGTGGGCCGCCATGAGGGCCGCCTGGAGGTGGTCCTGGTGGAGGTGGTGGAGGTGGAGCTGGGCACCAGAACGACGCTGCTGTTTGTTCACCGCTGCTACTCGTCGAGTTGCTGTCATAGTCAGGATCAGCGTCGGGAACTTCTTCGAAACGTGGCGGAATGGCATCGGAGAGCTCATTGTCTGTACGAGAGCTGCCTGAAGGTTCCGCGTGCCTTGGTGCTGTGGATCTGAGACTGCCAAAGCAAGAGAGAGCTTCGACAGCTCCTGCTCGAGCTGAAGTAGCTGTGGTACGATGAGGCATAGTGATAGTTATCGGGTGGGAATCAGATAATACTGTTACGTATCGAGATTTCTGCTAAGTCGGAACTGGAAAGGACAGCGGCTTCAACTTATAGGTTGCGCCCCCAATGAACCATCGTCCTAGGTATTTCGGAAATGAGTCGGAAGTCAAAAAGTACTGAACTAAAGGTTGGTCGGAACTTGAGGCAGAACGGAGGCGGAAGACGGAAGGCAGAGAGACCAAGGTCTTGCTAGGCTCGCTGTGCTAAGAACAGGAGATAGAGCAAATGAAATCAAGTATCGAAGGTGATTATCTGATTGCAGAATAACAGACATCCATGACAGGCTTTTATACAAGGAGCTGAGACAACAGGTAATGGGATGGTACTAAGCAAATTCCGGGGGAAGCGAAAGTCGAGTAGACAATGCGTGGGAACTAACTAATTGGGAACAATGGGAGTACAAGGGGGGTTCAGGGTAAGGTAAAACAATGGCAAAGAACAAGGGGTCAGGAAAACATATCTGACACTGAAACACAAGGAGGACCAGACATATGGTCTTGATGAACGATGAAGCGGGTCCGGTGGGTCCGAGTAATAGAGTCGAAAGAACAAGGGAATAGAACAAGGGCGGAGTGTCAGAAATATCGCAGGGGCTGAAAGTGTTGCGGAACTGAAGGTCGGAAGTCGGAAATGAACAGTCGTAACAGTTTCCTTGACTCCGACTTTGTTTTGAAGCATAAGCTTCTGACCCGCAATATTCGGACACTTCTGCTCTGCCTTTTCTATGGGTCATCCAATAAGGCAATATCACAAGTCGTAGACCTGTCTATCCTTTTCGCTACTGGGGACAACCATGAAGTTATGTTTTACATTACTCCGCTAGATGCTAGCTGTTCCATTGTACTAGGACACAATTGGCTCACCCGCTATAATCCATCAATTAACTGGGCATTGGGTCAGATACAGCTCTGTACCCCGGATCATCTTCTGTCTATTCCAACATCGTCCACAAAGATGGCTAAAACCTCTTCTGCAACTCCACTCGCGGATTCAGTTCTGCACTCCGGTCCCGCGTTAGCAACTCTGTCCCTCGAAGCTCCTCCAATTGCGCTCATTTCCGCCATTGCTTTCCGCGTATTGCAACGGCAAGAAGACACGACCGTTTTCCAACTTCACCTCTCCGATTCGGCTTCAGTCAAGGCTCGTTCCACCTCGACTTCCACTCCGGTCAACATGAGCTCAGTTCCGGAAGAATATCGTGACTTCCCGGATGCGTTCAATAAGGCCAAAGCCGATAAACCTGCTGAACATCGACCCTATGATTTGAAGATAGATTTGGAAGAAGGAGCATCTCCACCCCTTGGATTGATCTGCTCCCTTTCGCAAAGTGAACTCCAAACTCTCCGCGAGTTCATCGATGAACATCTCAACATGGGCTTTATCCGCCCTTCGCTGTCTCTGCATGGCGCTCCGGTCCTTTTCATCAAGAAGAAGGATGGATCTCTCCGCCTCTGCGTCGATTGCTGCGGACTCAATGCCCTCACTAAGAAGGATAAATATCCACTCCCGTGCATTTCTGACCTTCTCGACACTCCCCGCAGAATGAAGATCTATACCAAAATCGACCTCTGGCACGCTTATCACCTTGTCCGCATCTGTGAAGGTGACGAGTGGAAAGCCACCTTCCACACCCACTAAATTCGATACTCCCTTCATACCACTTCTTTCCACGCCGTTCAGGACATGCCTCCCCAATGAGAGTTGTCTCGTGTCACTACATCGAGCAATGTTGACACGAACTGATACCTCTTCCGAGATCATCCAGCATCGCTATAGAATTACAGCCACGTGCAAACTCTGTGCATTGAGCTGGACAGCCGAAATCTCTTATATCATCTTGCTTCTCGCGTTCTCATCTTCATAAGTAACACACTGGAGATGCGTCATATTAATACACATCAGTGAGCTTTATGGGAGTGTTTTTATGTGTCGTTCGTTATGCTGACATCGCACTATGAGTCCTCAATGAGTGTTAAGTGCATTATGACAAGGTTTCAGTGGATTTTGGAGACCATTCCGCCCAGGAAAATCGGATGTAATAACCAATTGCTGGCATGCCTCAATTACTAGCCCGAGCAGCTAACTATACTTATCCGATGCTTCTACTATTAATCCTTTTACATGTGATTCTTTTCTATCAGACCCATCCGCGGTCGCAGATTGTGCCAGGCTTCGGTACTGATATAGGCTGCTGTGAATATCTGTTGACCTGGCAGCACCCATGGCCAGAATCTTACATATACACCTTCGCGGTGCTATTCCAACCCTACATTGCTACGCAAAACTTAGTCTCTCATCTGCATCCTAGTTTTTCTTCTTATATCATGTCTCAGGCGGGCCCCTCGGCTGAAATCCAGGTGTTATCAGACTTGTACGTACTTACCACACTGAGTGATATGCAGAAGAACTTACCTGAACTAGCTTTGCACTTAACTCTGCCATTGTCGCAGCGCTCGCTCACTATGTGTACATATCCCCTATCAAATTTCACGATTTCCATGGCTTGTTATACAGCACTGCTCATCTACAACACTCTCCTCACACTGCCATCGGAGATCAAGCACATTTGGTGCAAGACCGTCAAAATTGGCACCATTCTCTATTTATTCTTGAGCGTAAATACGCCATGGCCAAACACTTTGTGGTGACCAGCGTGACTCTAACTTCGAGGGCTAGGTTATCCCTTACTGTAAGACTTATAGCTGAGACCGAAGTCCTGTCCCCCTAACGGCTAGCATCACACTTCGTAGGCCGCCCATTACCGTGTCGCGTCGATCAAGCAAGACCCACGAAAAATTAATATTGATGATTCCTGGCACACGGATTTACACATGATTAGTCCTAGGGAGTTGAGGTTGTAGGGAGGCGCATGACGTGGGGCAGCGCTACGACCCACACTAGCATTTCACTCGTGGGTGGAATGGACTGCGTGCCCTATTATTTGACCCATGTATGCTGAAACATGAAATGTCAGCGGGTGAGTGTGCAGCGTTCTCAAGGTTCGTGAGATCAGGTGCTGATGAAAAGGACCCATTTGCTCTGTGACAACATGAACATAGGCGGGGAAGCTTGCATGTGTTCGGTCCAAGTGCACCATAGGTGGAGAGCTATGGTTCGCGGATGTGCGGGACAGTGCGCAGGAACTGTAAGTACCACATACGGTGGACAGTGCACCTCGCCGTACACGCAGAGGTCGGACGGTCCCTGTGCACCGTATGTTTACGGGTGTGTATGTGTGTCCTGGGGTGCTTGGGATGAACTTGGATAGGCTTGGATAGGTGTGCATGTGTGCCTCAGCTCCAGGGCTGTCCACGAGTCCAGGTTCCTGCAGGTGACTCGCAGTTCAACCTGTGATTTTAACCTGCAGATCCAACTCCCACAAGTCCAGGTGACCTGGTGCCTAAAAACCTGGCAAGTCCAGGTTTGGCCTTCGGAATTCCGCAGGTGACTCACAGACCTGCAAGCCTTAAATGCCAAGAATTCATGTCATTTACATGTCATTCAACTACTATTACCTCCTTCTGCACAACAGCCTTCTTGACATGCTTACTCTTATCATGCAGCAACTCTACAACACATTCCTCAGGAACAAGTCATTCGTATGACAGCCATGTGCCGAGTATGGTTCCGGCACGTGTCAACTCTTCCTTCAGAGAGTGACACATCAGTGATACAGTCAGCCGGCCCTGACTGAACGCACGTTCAACATCTGTGGATGTTGCTAGAGGAGCATGGTTAAAATAGGATGTAAGGATGTGTGAAATAGCTCACCCCCATCCCCATGGGAGGAGATGTGTCATGCACTCGCACGGGGTGAGTCAGCTCCGAATAATCTGGCAAGTCACTGCAAGTCACCCGCAGGTTTAACCTGCGGGTCCAAGTCAACCTGCAAGAAAACTCAGGTCAAGTCCAGGTTCCACTTCTGGAAGCTGGTAAACCTACGAGTCCAAGTCCAGGTAACCTGCAGGTTGACTCGTGGACAGCCCTGCTCAGCTCGGATTGGACTCAGATATAGAAAGTGAGTGGAGAGATATTGAAATAGTTGTGAAATAGTTATAGAGGGTGTTATGAGTCATTAGGCACATGCCTGAAGTCGTGAAATAGATCAAGTGAAAATTACATCCGTGGCTGTTAAACCTGTCCTCATGACACTTTCATTCCTTACAAAAATGAATCTACACTTTACAGACATGTGTTGCAACCCAAACCAGGTTCTTTCATTCCTTACCAAAATAAATACACACATTGAGACACTGGTCAGATGAATACATGCATGCAGACATGTGTTGGAACCAGAACCAGGTTCTTTCATTCCTTACCAAAATGAAAACACACATGCAGACACTGCTCAGAACCCAAACCAGGTTCTTTGATTCCTTACAAACTGATTACACACTTTGAGACATGTGTCACAACCAGAACTAGGTTCTTTCATTCCTTCACCTGGGAATAGTCAAAACTTAATTATACTTCTTAATTACACTCCCAGCGTCTTCCTGGCTACATATCCCGGCTTGAGGTGCAGGCCTGCCCTGCCTGCCCACCGCAAGCCCGGCACCATATTGGGCCTGATGCTCGGGACCTTGGCCTCTTCAACTTCAACAACCGCATCCTTGTCAGTCACGACCTCCTTGATGAGTATACAAGTGCCTACAGAGACGCCGTTTACAGCGTGGACCCAAGGCGTATCCCGCCGTTACACCACATACGGGTCTCTGCACCCGTTCATGTCTGATGACACATTTCGCAGTGTTTGGTTCACCTTTGTGTCCCTGCAGGACTACTCGTGCCCAGGTGACTGCCCTCTCTGTGGTCCTTCGCCAGCACACACCATATGGGATGGCGTCACCCTCGCCTTCCATCAAAAGCACCTGCTGCCATCCCTCACTCCCCCAACGCTTAGCCTACCTGATACCATCTCACGCGCTGAGGTGCGACATCTTTCACACCAGCAGTGTATACCAGACAAGTGAGTCCGCAGTGCCCTGAGGCGGTTCATTGAACTCCGATGGGGCATGCAGTCTCCCCTGGCCGATGCGCACTCGGCCCCCCCTGGTTTGGGCCCACATGCTCTGGAACACGTGCACCTCAATGAAACCCTTGCAGACTCACTGCCCGTGATTGAATCAGGGCTTGCAGAACTGAGTCCTGCACTTGGGGCCCTGTTCCATGTCGGCTTTGGGGTCGGCGGGCCAGAAGTGCACCCCAGGCCCGAACCGGCCAATGTGGCCTTCACCAATGTGCTTCCCATTACAGCATTCTTCACACAGGGATGGCTTACCCTCCCCCACCTGTTCATGTCTTCTTCTTCCTGGGGCTCATATGTCTGCCCCAGATTTGCGCCGAGGAATCTGTGCTCCAAGTCGTAACCCGGCCTGCTCAGGCAGACCTCCTTCGCTTCATCACCTCACCTAATGAAACCACACGCACCCAATTGGTATCAGTGCCATGTGTCTACTATCTTGTTGAGCATTATGCCATGCATCATGACCCATACCCACTGGCAGTCATTGATGTCATCAAATGGCTCCTGGGCCGAGCCCGTCAGATACTTGACTGCCTGCTTGAATGCGGCTCGAGCCTGTCAGATGTAGCATGGGGGACCATGCCCGCAGATTGGCAGGAGGTGTGTTCACCACACTGACCCATTGGTGCTTCAATCCTGACCAGATCTCATGCTCATGCAGACTGGGTGTTTTTACACACAACCGCCCATCTGCATCCGCCCCTCGTATCCAGGTTTGCCCCATGACGCCAAATCTGAACCACATATACACCCATGTCTTCATTTCTGTATGGAACCGTCTGAAAAGACAAAGAATGGCCATCTCAGCTAGCATGTAATAGTGTTTATGTACAAGCCATAGGAGAAAAGCACCCCTATACTGCCTTATTGCATCCATGTGAACCTGCCACAGTTCTCTCATTCCTTACAATCTGAATGCCTGCATGCAGAATGTTGTAACCTGAACCAGGGCCTTTCTTTCCTTATGAATCAGGAGTCATAGGGAGATTATTTGGAGTGGCAGTTTATGACCAGTTGGATCAGTCTGTATGTATTCAAGTGACGTGCCCGCGACCCGTTGCAGGCATTGTTGCTTGGTTCTCCATGGTGTCACGTGACATGCCCACGACGCGCGTTGCATACTCGTCACGTGAGGTGCCCACGACGCGCGGTTGCATGCTTGTTGCTTCTCCCACGACAACTTTCACCGCCATCCGGCTGGATGTGAGGCCAAGCTCGGCCAACTCACTTGAGAGACATGGATGACAGCTGTGGAGTAGCTCCATATGTTGTGCACCCTTCAGCAGTCGAGAGTGGAAAGGATGGTGCGTACTATACTCCACCTTTTGGAGACCTCATGCTGAGCGACTGAATTACCCGCAGAGACGGCTTGTGGCGCACGTGAACCGTACGTGGCGACGACGGTGTACGGTTCCTGTGCGCCGGACGTGCAGAGGGCGGACCGTCCACGTGAACCGTCCGGGAAGAGGGCTTACGGTTGCTGTACACCCTTCACCATCCGTGAATGGAGAGGATGGTACCTGCTATACTCCATCTTTTGCTGATCTCGTCCTGAACGACCAAATTTCGCGCAGAGACGGCTACTGGCGCACGTGCACGTGAACCGGACATGCAGAGGGCGGACGGTGCATGTGAGCCGTACGTGCATTCACCGTGCACGGCTCCTGTGCACCGTCCGTGGGTGCGGTTCCTGTTCACCGTCCACGTGCGTACAGCGGATGGTGCACGCGAACCGTACGTGCATGCGGCGGGATGGTGCACGTGCACCGTACGTGGAGATGGCGGACGGTGGATGTGAACCGTACGTGCATGCGGCGGGACGGTGCGTGTGCACCGTACGTGCGTACAGCGGACAGTGCACACGAACCGTACGTGCATACGGCGGGATGGTGCACGTGCACCGTACGTGGAGATGGCGGACGGTGGATGTGAACCGTACGTGCATGCACAGGGGGCGGTCGGTTCCCGTGCCCCGTTCGTGCGTGCGGTTCCCGTGCATCGTACGTGCGTACTGCAGACGGTGGACGCGAACCGTACTTGCATACGGCAGGACGGTGCACGGGCACCGTACGTGCATGGCAGGACGGTGGACGTGAACCGCACGTGGAGAGTGGAGAGGGCGTATGGTTCGAGCGCACCGTACGTCGGGAGGGTGCACGGTGCGCGTGCACCGTGCTTGCATACGGGGGGACGGTGCACATGTACCGTACGTGCAGTAGGTGCAGAGGGCGTACGGTGCACGTGAACCATATATTTGTATATACAGCCTGGCTATACACGTATTTACACCGGGCTGGACATGTATTTTACAGCGGGCTGTATACATTTGATACCGCGGGCGTCTGGCGGTTACCCCGGTTCCGATTGGGCGCGCTGTGACCTGTCCTGCGGCCTTTTGTCTCCTTCCATGCGCCGTTGTTGCCACATATTTAGTTATCCCACTGTCGTACCACTTTTTGTACTCCATTGTAAAAAGCCACCGACGCTCCAGCAAAACTAACACCTCTCCTGTTCCACAGCTAACCGCCTTCCTCGACCCCATCGCAAGAGCATACATCTGCTACCTTGGGTGGATCAACACGCCGGTGCCAATCAGTGTGAACTTGTGTCTCATTATGGAGGGTGAGTACTTTTGAATTGACTTTGAGATTCTTCTGTTTCTGTTGGTCTTTTGGGGAAGGAATCCATGTTCACAAGCGAGAGCCAGAAGCCGCCTCGCAGTTATGACTTTCTTGAATCATCCCACAAGGTTTGCCGGTTATCTGCCAATGGTCGAAGCTGCGTTCAGGACAGTGTATGACATGTCACAGCCGGGTGCATTGTTCCAGTCTCATACTCTCTAAATAGGATCGAGAACTCAGGGTCTTTCTTGACTTCGTGATTAGTGAATCATAGTCAGAAACGTAATGTTATAATGTGCATGCGACATATATTCAAACTTCGCCGGAGGGCATGTTAGATCCAAGAAACAAAGCACAAATAGCCTACGTGAATCAGGCTACTACTAGAGAATAAGCATGGTGCATATGACAGAGGAAATAGGGTCTTTCTGAAATGGTAGGTGGGTGAGACACAGTATCTAGAAATGATCATCAGAGCCCGTGCCACCACCCGGGCCATGGCAAGTCTAGTAACGACGGGTCAAGCTACGAGACTGCGGGTGACTGAAATTTGCAGTTAGTACACAATGATAAATGTATTAATGTCATGAGAAATCTCATGCCTGGGTTGGGTCGAAGAGGAAGGGTAGGAATGACCGTATGGTTCCTCTGAGCTGCATCATAATGGTCAGCCGGCACTGTCGTGGAAATCATACTGGTATGTCGTACTCATCATTCGTATCTTCCTGCCCCGAATGCGGAACATGAGACTGCGGTCCTAGCGAAGATCTTTCACAGATATGAGTATGAAACCGAAGACACCACACGAGCTGGTCGTACGTTGTCTGTAGACTGTCTTGCGGGTAGTTGGAAGGACCTGCGTGCACCTGACTCCCGCTGCTTGGGGAATTGTTAAATGTTACGCTCCAGGCACAGAGTGAAAACCATGTACTGACGTGATGTGCTGCGAGGTAGAACTTTGGCTGATGTGTCGTCCACGGCTGTCCCTGCCAAAAGTGAAGATTGGCAGACGAACATTACCCCGATCCATCGATGCTTACCTCCTAGAACTACTACTAGACGCGACACGTCCGAGATTAGCTTGGCCGTGTCCATATCCACTGTGGGTAATAAATGCCATCTCAGAGAGTCACCGTAATACATCGTCGGTGAGATGAGTGCTTACCTTCGTGAACTGTCGGGGCCAAACGCCTCTGTTTGTTGACGAACATGACCAGGCTTCTAGGCATTGTCATCATAGGGTGCGTGTTTGAGGGATGTTGCGTTACTCGCCACAGTGTCGTGGCGGTGAATTGAGAGGCTATCCCAGAAGAATGACAATGACAACTAGTTCATTACATGCTGGAGTCACTTGACGTACCAGTCGCTGTTGGGTTGGCAATCCACATCGATGCTGCGTGTACGCCTAGATTCGGTTGAAGTTCGCGTTGCAGTTTATGTCGTATGCTGCTTTGTTCTTCCAGGCGGTGGAGGGAGGCCAAATAATTTCGAGGTTCGTTCCCTCGGTGGGGGAGAGGACTCAGAGGAGGCAGGGAGAGAAAAGAGGGAGGAGTGTGAGGTGGGGGTGGATTTCCCTGTCTTTGGGGTCATCGACTTCTCTCTGAAACCGCGCAAGTTACCGAAAAGAAGGGGAAATCCAGCTCCACTTCACACTCGTCCTCCCCCTTCTCCACACTAACTGAGTTTGTGTAGTGACCAGAGAAAACAGCATATTAGGGAGGAGATGAATGCATGCATATCGCCGTGAGTCATGATTGGCCTATTGACGAACACTTGCTCTGGTTCACGTGCTTCAAGCGATTCACGATATCGCACAGTCGTCAATAATGCAAGAGCTTAGCAGGTGCAGTTGTAGTTGTTTACCTTTCTCCCTTGGAATAGCGAAACATAATCAGCTAGCTTGACAAGTAATCTATAAACCTAGGTGTCCTGACGACGGGGGAGGTTACTCTACATCGATCAAAGAGAATGACGGGATAGCTCACTTGAAAGTCACGCTTGCTTTGGGAGATGGCGTCTCGCAATGCATCCAGAGAAGATTCAACGTCAGGACATACGCTTGTGCACCTCTTCTTCTCTCCACAGGCTCTATATGCCTCGTTATCTTTTGACAAGTGTTTGTCAAAATCCAGGCTAATATCAAGGGCATAGCTTACTCTTCTACCTAGTTAACAGTCCTGTTCGCGATGTCTGGAAATGTGGTCCCTTCGTCATTCCGCTGCTGAACACATTTCTTTACGTCTCCAGCGTCCCCATGTACTGTGTGAAATTTTCTGAGAATTTTTTCGTTGGCATGGGGGAGGATCATGGTTCAACGTGCAGCTGCAGTCCGAGTCACGTACTGGTGGCTGCATATTCGGAATTAGTGAACCGAGTCTTTTATACCTGGAACCGGACCAACACTCGGATAGTATTCTAAGCTAGTAGTGAACCAGGTAAAATTTCATGTCACACCGCCGAGCTCTGAACCTATGGTCGTAATGGTACAGCAGCGTCAAAGCAGCCCCGGTGCCGTTACCCGTTACTAACCGGCGGTTGATGGTGACGCCCAGGTGGGTGGCGTTGCCTCTGGAGACACGTGTGGGACGAAGGAGATATAATAATCTGTTATACTACGATCTCAAGTAGATCGTTCTGCCTTATATACAAAATATGATGTCCATTGTATTACCAATCCCTTCGAGCTGCTGTGCCGATGCGGTGCCGGTGTACCAGTATCCGGGGTCGAGAGCGATCTCGAACCTTCGGCTAAGTGCGTGCCGGCTCTGCCTCGGCGGTGTCATCGTCCCGATTACTAACACTCCCCCTCAGCGAGAAGTCCCTTCGGTAAAATCCTAATTTCCCTAATAGATACCTATGTTGGTGCATGTCTAATCCCTTTGTAAATATGTCCGCTACGTTCTCCTTCGTCGGTACGTATGTAAGTGATGCCTCGTGAGAGACCACTTTCTCACGGATGAAATGATATGCGACATTGATGTGTTTGGTACGCGCATGATACGTTGCGTCATGCGATAGTGTAATGGCGCCTAGATTGTCTGATCGAAGTGACGTGGGCTGGGTTTGATCGATTCCAAGTTCCTCGATAAAACGCCTCAGCCAGATTAATTGCTTGGCGCCCTCGGTAAGTGCCATGTATTCGGCCTCCGTGGTAGATAGCGCGATCGTTCGCTGCTTTTTCGAGCTCCATGCGATAGCTCCCCCTCCTAGTATAGCTACATAGCCACTAATAGATAGTGCGTCGTTTCTATTAGCATAATCCGAGTCGACAAATATTTCGAGGTCGAGACCAGCGTCTCGTCGGAAGATTATGCCGTCGTCACGTGACCCTTTGAGGTACCTGAGCGCGTGCTTGATCGCCGTCCAGTGCTCGGTTCCGTAAGTAGTAGTGAATTGGCTCAAGTGTTGTACGGTAAAAGCCAAATCAGGTCGCGTGCTGAGTGCTGCATACATGAGTGATCCGATCGCTTTGGCATAGGGTACTTCGGCAGTTGGACCTGTTGAGTCCATGGATGTCGTGAGTTTGATCATTTTATGCAGAGGTGTAGATACGGAATGTGCTGTTGTCATGTTGAATCGATCGAGTATGATGTCGATGTAATGCCCTTGTGACATGATCAGTGTTCCCTCATCCCTATTCCTCTCAACTCTAATTCCCAAGATTTTCTTCATTTCTCCTAAATCTGTTAAAGGGAATTTCCCATGAAGCTCCCCCTTGAGCTTAATCATCCCTCCTTTGGAGTCAGCAAATAGTCCAAAGTCGTCCACATATACTGATATGACTTCGATTGAGTCCTTATCTTGTCTGATGTAGACGCATTCATCGGCTGTACTTTGATGGAAGCCGAGATCGAGTAGTAATTTGCGTAAGCGCTGATGCCAAGCTCGCCCCGATTGCTTGAGTCCGTAGAGCGCTCTGTATATTCTTAGAACGCGTCCAGATCCATCGTCAAAACCGTCAGGCTGGCGCATGTAGATCTCCTCATCTATGGTTGAATTGAGGTAGGTGCCTTTGACATCCATCATTTCGATTTCCCAATCGAGTGTGTTTGCGATCGCTAATAGAACACGTAGTGAATCGAATTTGACCACGGGTGAGGTTATCTCGTAGTAATCCATCCCTGGCCTCTGTGTGAATCCTTGAGCCACAACCCTTGCTTTAGCCTTATCGAATTGTCCGTCCGGTTGTGTTTTGACAGCGTATACCCATCGGCAACCGATAGCTACTCGTCCGGGTGGTAGTTCTGTTAGCTCCCATGTTCTTAACGTCTTGTGTTGGTCCATCTCAATTTCCATCGCTTTCTCCCAGATCGGCGCATCATCACGTGATACCGCCGCTCTGTAATTCTCAGGTTCAGTGACGATTTCTTTCGTTATGTAAACCTGCTCGGTGCGTCCTGAATCATTCAGCTTCCGGTAATCCGGTCTTTGGGTGATACGCGCGCTCCGTCGGATCTCTGGAGCTGGCGCTTGTTCAGGTGGATCAGGAACGGGTGTTGTCTGGGGTGATGACGTCTGTGGGGTAGATGTGATCGGGTCCGGCACATGCTCGTGCAGTGAGTGCTCCCCCTCGAGCGGTGCCGTGTCGTCATCGTCGTTATCTGGGATGGGGTAGAGTCGGTTGTCATTTTCGTCAAATGTAATGTTCCTAGATACTTGAACGTGCTTTGAGGCTTTATTGTAGTACCTCCAGGCCTTTGCATGTTCAGCTACTCCGACGAATATATGTTCTTCTGCTTTTGGATCAAGTTTGGCTCGACGTTGATCCGGTACCATAACCCAACAATTTGTCCCGAATTCCTCTAGACGTGCTATGTTCGGCTTCTTGCCGAATAGTGCTTGGAACGGCGTTGCGTCATCTCCAAGCGCTCGCGTGGGTGATCGATTTTTGATATAACACGCGTAAGCCACGGCCTCGGGCCAGAGTATTTTTGGCAGGTTCTTGGCAAATAGCATTGCCCGTGCGTGCTCGAGTAAGGTCCGGTTGAGTCGTTCGGCAATTCCATTCTGGGCTGGGGAGTATGGAGCTGTGGTCTCCATGATAATGCCATATTTTGCACAAAATTCCTTGAAATTTTTATTGACATATTCCCCTCCATTATCCGAGCGAAACCTCTTCAGTTTCTGACCTGTTTGGGTCTCGAGGAATGCCTTGTACGTCTCGAAGTGTTTGAGCGCTTCATCTTTGGTGCTCCCAAAATAGATTACGGTGTACCTCGATTTGATGTCCGTGAAAGAATAAAAGTATTTCTCACGTGATGGTCCCTCGGTCTGGGCAGGTCCCCATACATCGGATACTGTTAGGTCACCGACCTGTTCTACAGTGTCCTCGGCTCTTTTGGGGAACGGCTCCACATGCCGCTTGCCTTGTATGCATGCCTTGCACTGGCTCGGCTCGTTTGACTCGTCGATCTCAAGTCCGGTGACTAGATCGTTAGACTTCAACAATTTTATGGAGTTTATATTGACGTGCCCTAGTATCCTGTGCCATTTGTCCCATGACCGTCCCTTTGCCGCTGCGGCAAAGTCCCGTGCCTCGACTGATCGAGTGACCCGTGCCTTCATACAGAATAGCCGCCCACGCTCCTGTCCCTGTGCGAAGGTAACTCCGGCGCGTGATTTGAATTCGACGCCGGTGCCTGAAAATGTGGCCGTGTTGCCCTTATCAGTTAAACGCCCTACGCTGATAAGGTTGTTCGGCGCATCTGGTGCGTGTTTGACGTCACGTAGCTCGATCGTGTTCGTCTTGGCGCCGACCTTGAATTCCATGTAGATCGTGCCTCGGCCTTGTGTATGTAGTACCGCATCAGGTGAAATTCCTTCGATTTCAGATGGTTCCTCGGCATAGCTAGCGAAATCATTTCGGCTTCTAGCTATGTGTGTTGTTGCCGCTGAATCGGCTAACCAGTCGGATGCAGATATAGCACTGTATGCTACCTCCTTAGATACAAATGCGAAGTCCTTTTCTTCTGCTTGTTTGACTGTTTCTTTGTTCCCTGGTTTGAACCATTTCGGTGCTTGGCCCTCCTTGCCGCCACCTTTCGCCCAACAGTCCTTCACGTAATGACCCTTCTTGCCGCAATTTCGGCACTTTCCCTTTGTTGCTCCTGAGTCATCTTTCCTGGTCCTGTGACGTTGTTGCGCCTTAAGCGCCGTCTGCCGTGCCGATCCAGCTTTCCGTGCTCGATCCTCATCGAGGACCCGAGCTATTAATATATCAGCTGTTGTCCCGGCTCCACTGGCGTTTACTGCCGTAATAAACGCCGACCAAGAATCTGGTAATGACGTCAGCAATGTGTTCGAGAACTCGGTGTCACTGATGTAATGCCCCCGTGCATTCAATTCCTGTTGAATGCCGCGGAGCTTGCGTACGTGCTCCTCCATGTTCGCGCCGTCCTCGGCAAGCGTCCGGAAGAAATCTCTTCGGAGATTTACAATCCCCACTGCTCCCTTAGATTCGAATATTGCTTGTAGACTAGTCCATACAGCAAACGCAGACATCGTCTGATTGATGTAAACTAGTTGTTCATCGGCAACTCTGAGGCAAATCTCTTTTCTAGCTTTCTTGTCCTTCCTTCTCCAATCGTCGATTTCCTGCTGCTCGGTTGCAGTGACGTTGTCGGCATCTGCCGGTCTCGGTTCCGTCTCCCTGCCGATAGCCATGTCCCACAGATCTGAGTCATCGAGTATCCACTCGAGCCGCCGGCGCCACGCCGCGTAATTATCCCCGTTCAAGGGGTCGATCTTGTACGTGTTGTTGCTACTCGACATCGTCGATCGGTATTGAGTTATTGGAGTATAGAGCGTAGTTAGATTTGTAGTAGTTTAGTTATGCGCGGGGCCCATAACCTGTGGGACGAAGGAGATATAATAATCTGTTATACTACGATCTCAAGTAGATCGTTCTGCCTTATATACAAAATATGATGTCCATTGTATTACCAATCCCTTCGAGCTGCTGTGCCGATGCGGTGCCGGTGTACCAGTATCCGGGGTCGAGAGCGATCTCGAACCTTCGGCTAAGTGCGTGCCGGCTCTGCCTCGGCGGTGTCATCGTCCCGATTACTAACAACACGGGCCAGCTGTAAGTACTTACGAAGACGGCCGAGTGCCTACGGACACGGACGGGCGCTTCACCTGGACACCGGGAACACGTGAGCTGCAGGCTTCGGTGCCATGCGGTGCCTCTCGTCGTCATTTTCCGCCTACCACCCACCTCGTACACTGCGAACAATGAACAACGTTAAGGGCAACGATAAGGCCACAGTAGCGTAAGTCCACGATCACCTTTCTGGTGGGCCAACTGCTCACTCTCCACCCCGAAGTATTCCTGCAGCAATCAAAGTTGCAGGGAGGACTCTTTCGTTTGCGTCCGTCGTATACTGACTCTTGACGGTCGACCACAGACTTGAAATGCACACACCATCCCAATATCGGACTGTTCGGCAAACGGCCTGGCAAATATTACGTGAAACTCTTTGTTGATAAGGATGTCAAGAAGACAGCCGTAGCTGCGAGAGGCAATACTGCCTCATGGGATGAGTCGTTCTATTTGTGCGTTTAATTCCAGCGTTATCTTCACATAGATCTTAAATACATGCCCAGCAACGACTTGAATGTGGGTTCCGTATTAGGCATCGAAGTCTATAGGCATCATACATTTGGTAGCGATGAATACATTGGCGGGGCGAAGGAGCGGATTGAGTTACTGCTTGAGGAAGGAGCAGCAGGAGGTCAGTCCTCGTCGCTCAACGACTGAGTGCACACGTAATCATCCAACTCAGCTGCCGTTCCTCTCAAACTCCATAAATACGACGAGGCAGGGAACATGCATGAGGTTCAGATTGGCCTAGCGTTCACCATTACGTCTTGCGGGACGCCCGACGAGGCGCAGGAATGCCAGTTGAACGAAGCAGTCAGCGACGTGAAAGTGGTCGATAGTATGAACCCAGCGCTTTCCAGAATTATTGATGCAGGGAATGTGGTCGACGGCATCTTTTCCGCCACCAATAATACTGTTATCCCGACAGTGACGGCTTGGGACCCTCTCCTGGACAAGATCAAGCTGTTTACTAAGATAGTGGACGGGATCTCCGAGGTATGGTTCAGACGTCGGCGGTCTCCCAGCTCATCTCGTGTACACGCTTTGCTTGATTCTAGATCCATCCTTACGCCAAAATGGCATGGTCTATCCTGTCTAGTGTGCAAAAGGTAGATCTGTCCCATGCACCGGCTGAGTTGACATATCTGACTTCTGGCCCAGACGATCATTGCTCAGAGGGACCGGGACAATAGCATCAATGAGCTGGCGAAACTCATTGGAGACACCTATGCGTTCGTCCACTTCGCAGAGCCGTTGAAGGAAATTGAATCGCAAAAGCCACTTATCATAGCCTTGACGAGTCAAACGCTCGAGTGTAGTTACTTTATCCGCGACTATGCCAAAGACATGAACTTCTGTATGTTGGACCCAGTGTATCAGATGGCCATACTGATGATCTTTGTTCAGGGAAAAGAACCGCGCAGAATCTACGGTCGGATGTCGACACCACGGTCACACAATACCAGCAAACCTTCAACACACTCAGGGTGGCGTTACAGGAACACGCCGTCATTCATACCGAAATCGAGGTACTACGTGTTCTAGAGGCTGTCGGCGACATCTGTGAGTTTTCTGGTATCAGGCGTTTCCCGAGCCTAATACACCTTGCTACCAGCTGGCGCAGTTCGGCTGATTGACATGCCCTATGCAGCGGGAGCTGCATGCGATCCTCAAAAAGGCTGTTTGCCGGGTACTCGCGAGAAGATTATTGGGGAGATCTGCGATTGGGTGAACCAGGATAGTGATGATGCTCCTCGGATATTTTTCTTGCATGATGTTGCTGGTTCTGGCAAGTCTGCAATTGCTCACGAGGTCGCTCGACGATTTCATAAACTCAAACGTCTCGGATCGTCATACTGTTTTGCCCGCGATCATCTGGCAGAGCGATCCCCCGACAATATCTTTAGCACTATTGCTCGTGATCTGGCAGATCTGGACCCACAACGCAAAGCATCGTTGCTGAAAGTGGTCGGAGAGCAGACAGCCCTTTGGACCACACGCATACCTCATCTGCAGTTCCAGAAGTTCATTCTAGACGCCGCCCATGGGCTAACGACCGTCGGACCAACAATGATCGTTATTGATGCATTGGATGAGAGCGGAGACATGAAATCTCGCCAGAGTCTCTTGTCTGCCCTTGGCAACGAAGCTGCAGAATTGCCGCCTAACTTCCGTGTTCTCATCACCTCCCGTACTGAACAAGACGTCCAAACTGCCCTTCTCGGGAAGAAGCACGTGCTTTCAAGGTCCCTAAAGGATATTTACCCGCACCCTGCCCATGCCGTCGCCCGCTTTGTGAAACATGAACTAGGTAACATTACGGCCCTGGAGTGCAAATGGCCCAACGATGGCTGGTGTCGATTAATAGTGGAGAAGTCTGAAGGTCACTTTCAATGGGCGTCCACGGCTTGTCGATTTGTCAAAGGAGATGGGAAGGGTGGTCGCGTTGCTGTTAAGCAACTGGAGGAAATTTTGGTCAAGAACCTCCGTGGGATGGCTAAGCTGTATCTCGGTATCCTCAAGCAGATATTCAGGGATGGCGATGACTTGACGGACGATGTCAAGTGTCGCTTTCGTGTGGTGATGGGCTGTATCCTGACTGCCAGAGAACCGCTCTCAATGTCTGCCCTGCAAAAGCTGTGCCATGGGGTCGAGTCGGGTACCAAGGTTCATGCAATAGTTGGACACATGGGGGCTCTGTTGAGCCTTCCCACTCAAAACTCTGACCCAATCAGCCTGCTGCACACGTCTTTTCGTGACTTCTTGACAGATCGCAACGGGAGTGGACCATACTACATCGATACATCTTCACACCAAGGCGGCCTTGCTCTCTCATGTTTGCGCGTAATGAAGGATGAACTTTGTTTCAACATTTGTCAGCTTGAAACTTCACATCTGCGTAATGACGACGTTGTCGACTTGGGGACACTGACCACGAAGTATATATCCCCACAACTTTCCTACGCTTGCCGTTTGTGGGTGGATGATGTTCACGCCACCACCTTTACGCCGGGTATAGGTGCAAAGATCAAGGAGTTCTTCGAGACTAAGCTACTCTACTGGTTGGAAGTTTTGAGTTTGATCAAGAAGGTACCCGATGCATCAACCGTGCTCTCGTCAATAATGGCCTGGAGTCAGGTGAGTGCCCAAGTTGTTATGAGCTCCGACAGGAGTTAAATGCTCTTCAGGATAATGACATTACAACATTCGTGATGGATACCCGCAATTTCGTAGGTGCGTTTGGGAGTGTAATCTCCGAGAGTGCGCCCCATCTCTATTTGTCGGCACTGCCGTTTGCACCTGAAAGGTCGAAAATATGCGAGACTTATCTCCCACGATTTCCATGACTACTCAGCATCGAGACCGGGAAAGCGACGTCGTGGCCACCTATTCAAACCGTTCTGGTAGGCCACACCCGTTGGGTCACATCGGTGGCGTTCTCGCATGATGGCAAGTGCATCGTCTCCGGGTCTTGGGACACGACGGTCCGTGTGTGGAATGCAGACATTGGGGTGGTCATTTCAACACCAATCGAAGGCCACACCGACGGCGTCACGTCGGTGGCGTTTTCGCACAACAGCAAGCGCATCGTCTCCGGGTCTCGTGACATGACGATCCGTGTATGGAATCCAGACACCGGGGAGCTCATTTCAGCACCATTCGAAGGCCACACCGACTGCGTCACGTCAGTGGTGTTCTCGCACGACGGCAAACACATCCTCTCCGGGTCTGATGGCAAGACGATCCGTGTGTGGAACGCAGACACCGGGGAGCTCATTTCAGCACCATTCGAAGGCCACACCCACTGCATCACGTCGGTGGCATTCTCGTACGATGGCAAGCACATCGTCTCCGGTTCTCATGACAAGACGATCCGTGTGTGGAATGTAGACCCTGAGGAGCTTATTTTAGCACCATTCGAAGGCCATACCGAGTGGGTCATGTCAGTGGCATTCTCACACAATGGGAAGCGCATCGTCTCTGGGTCTCATGACATGACGATCCGTGTATGGAATCCAGACACCGGGGAGCTCATTTCAGCACCATTCGAAGGCCACACTGATTGGGTCCATGGGTACCTTGTAAGAGAACACACCTTGAGACCTGCATACATGCTAGCCTGCATGGACACCGAGTCTCTCCATTCCAACATCCATTCTGCACTCCATTCCGACCCCATCTCCGCAGCCACCTTGATAACCCAACCAGTCCTGCATGGTCCTTCGATTCTGACAGGTTCCTGCGCCACAAGTCCTGAATCTATGTTCTGGATATCAATGATCTACAACTCCGTGTACTTCAGCAAAGCCACCATCATCCACTCTCAAGACACCAAGGCCAAAACAAGACTCTCGACCTCATCCGACGCACTTACACTTGGCCACTCCTCCACACAATGGTCCAAGACTACTGCAAGTCATGCACCACCTGCATGTGCGCCAAGCCCCAAAATCACAAACCCTATGGCCTCCTGAAGCAACTTCCGATCCCAGAACAACGCTGGAATTCGATATCCATGGACTTCATGAGAAACTTCCTATGCCAGCCTTAGTGATGATCTCGTAAGGGCCAAGGTATTTTTCAGAGAGCTTCTTCGAGGGACGAGTGGTGCGGAAGTTTTCAGCTTTGACGAAGACTTTGTCGCCGATCTTGAATTCCAGTTGCAGAAGCCGTTTCCGATCGGCGGAAGTTTGATATCTCTTTTGGGCAGTGGATATGTTCTCTCGGAGGTGCTGGTGAAGGTCGTTGAGTTCCACAATGAAATCTCAGGCTCTGGCAGAGGCGAGGTTGCATTCAGGGTGGATGGTGAGATTCAGGTGATAGCCTTATTGGCGTAGAAGGGCGAAATTCCAGTGGTGGCGGAAGGTGCATTGTTGTAAGTGAATTCTGCGAGCAGAAGAAGGTCGGACCAGTTGCGATGTTGGTAGTTGCAATAGATGTGGAGGTACTGCTCAAGGGTCTGATTAGTGCATTCCGTTTGGCTGTCACCTTCAGGATGATAGCTGGAAGTGCAGTGGAGTTTCATGTCGAAAGCCTTGCTGAGTGTGCGGAAGAAAGATGACATGAATTCTGATCCACAGTCGGAAGTGACATGGGAGGGGATTCCATGCTTGAAAAAGATGTGGAGCATGAAGAGCTGTGCGAGCTGGGCGGAAGTGATGGTGTCGTAGGTTGGAATAAAGATAGACTGCTTTGTAAGGCGGTCAATGATAACTAGGATGGTATCATAGCCAGAATATGCGCGCAGTACATCTGGTATTCCATGTGTCTATGCTTGAACCCACAGTTCCAAATACAATCCCAAATCAAGAACAACCTCCACCTCTGCCAGTTATCATCGACGGAGAACCGGAATATGAGATTTCGGAAATTCTCAATTCCAAGCTCGACAAGTGATACCATTGTCAACTTCAGTACCTAGTCAAGTGGGCAGGCTATGAAAACACCGACGAAAAAACTTCCTGGATTTCCGCCACGGAACTCAACCACGCCTCCGAACTTGTCTCAGATTTCCATAAGGCATACCCTGCCAAGCCTGGACCCCTTCTCATGCACTAAGTCATTCTGGCACTTCCGACATTCTATTCCATTTTCGCTCCTTAAGTCACAAGTTAAATTTGATTATTAATTCATCTAATCTATTCCGACGTTCCAAGAAAACTATTCTACAACTTGTTCCAACCCTTAGTCTTCCTCCATGGTATTGTCACCCCCAAATCCCGCCCAGTCATCCACCTCTGGATCCTCCACATCTCCGTTTCTCCCATAGGCTTCCTTGAACCTCACGACATCCTGGACCTTGCCCTACGACACTTCTGTGCCCGCTTCCGAGTCCTCCGTCTCCTGCATCCACCTCAACTCCACAACAACCTGATCCAGGTGATCCTCAAAGGCCCCGAGGTGATCCACGACTGCACTGTAAAAGTTATGCTGCATGCGCAACCCTTGCTCCCCCTTGTTGGAGAAATCCATGGAGTGACCGAGCGATATCCAGAAGAGGATCTGCAGTCCCCTCCTGTCCGGTCACCCCACTCCTGCTCCCCTCCAGCCCCCCTTGGTTTCCCTTCACCTTTGCATCCCTGGACAAGGGTTTCCTTCCTTGCGAAGGCCTTTCCAACCCGATTTCTGACCCTCCGGTTTTCTTCCGCTTGGTCGACACCGGGCTGTGAGTCCACCAACAATGCACGCCTTCTTCGCGTCCTTGCAGTGGTTTCAGGCTGTGGTTTTTCCAGCCAGGTCCCACACACACGGCAATTCCTTTTCTAAGCAGCCCTCACAGCTAGGCTCTGAAGGGCCGTCGTCTTCCGGTGCCAATCTCTTGACACCCACTTGGTGCGCCTCCTTCCGGTGCTGTTTTTCCTCCTGTGCCACCCGCCACTCCGCCATCACTTTCCCCTTGCCCTTGTATTTGGGCTTCGGGGTCTCTTCCGGTGTGTCCTCCAATGGAGTTTTGCTCCAAACAGAAATCCCTTCTGCCTTGGCCAGTTTCTTCTGTTCTGACAGTCAGGCTATCTTATCAAGCGGACCGAAGCACTTACCTTTATTGCCGTGCGACTTTTCTCTGCCTTTTCTGTGGTTGCCTTTTCCGCAGCAGCTTGCTCCTCCACGAGCTTTTCCGCCACTTCTTCAGCCTCCCGCTCTTCAGGCTCACACTCCAGACGATCGCGCTCCTCATGGTCCTTGCGCTCTGTTTCTTTGTGCTCCTCTTCCTTGCGCTCCTCCTCCAGCCGCTCCTTCTCCTTCTGAGCGGCCTCCTCAGCCTCGCGTTTTTCCACCAATTCTTTTTCAGCAAGCACATTGGTGAAATGCTCCTTCATTTGGGCGCTGGTCATTTTGGAGAAGTTGACTGGGGAGCTCATGATGGATGTGGATTGAAGAGTGTTCCTTCTCCTGCCTATATTTCGAACTCCGACGCATTGTTCACAGGTCACATGATCTGACTTGTGGTCTCGTGGGGCTAGACCTTGAAGGGGAGATACTGTTACGACCATGCCGCTCAACCATCTCCACCACCTCCAGAACAGCACATCAGGAATATCGTGAATCAGAATGAATACATGGACCTGATACATGCAACCAAGCAGGAGTTTTGCATTGATTGGTTGCAAAATGCAGATGAGTCCAGCATATGGACAGCTAGTTATTTGGTGTTGGGGCCATCAACCTGTTGGGTGCATATATGCTCCTGCACCAAAATCAAGCATAATATATTCGATTTATTGTATGGTGTTTCAATCTCTTCTCAGATTGTTCTTGTACCATGCATTCACTTCTCTGGTTATTTTCAAAATTTTCTAGTCATTCCCTACCTCTCCATTTCATTTTGTTATTCCTATTTTCACAAGCGGCTGCACCCAGCGGAGTTTGAAATGACTTCAACGCGCGAGCCCTTGGGCGCTAAAGGGCCGGGTGCAGGTATATGCGTTCTGAGACAGGATTGTACTCCTCTCTCAGTGACAATAAATTCACTGAGAGAGGCGAGTAGTATTCTTTGTATTTTCATAACATGTTGACTGAAAATCATGTAGTACATTTGATTCTAGGTATTGTATCAATATAACAGTGACAATAAATTCACTGAGAGAGTACATTTGATTCTAGCTTTCTAAGAACTCTACCGAACCTTCCCTGCCATAGCCCCTAGTTTCTAACACAACCAACGGAGCCTGCATGAGAATCCCTCCCCTCAAGGTTATAGGCAATTTGGAAACCAGAGTTTCAGATAACGCAGAGAAAAGCAAAATACTGTTCACATCTTTTTTCCCTTCGCAAGGGGTACAACTCCAGCAGGAACCCAACATGCCATTTCCAGAGCCTGCATTTGAGTATGCGCAGATAACTGATGGGCAAATCCAATGCACAATCGGCAAAATGGGCCCTTACAAAGCTGCAGGTCCATCTGGGCTCTCGAACGCAGTACTAACTCATTGTGCAGATTTACTCACCCCTTACCCAGGCTGCATTTACCAGGCCACACTTCATTTCAACACTTACCCCCAACAGTGGAGAACCTCCACAATCGCCATCCTGTGGAAACCAGGGAAACCTGATTACACGGTAGCAAAGGTGTATCACCCTATAACACTTAGATCCTGTTTGACTATGGAATCGCATGGAATCACGCACCCAAAATGAGATCACATTGATTCCTGATGATTCCGAAAATTGCATGAGATTGTGTGACCATTCAGCTGACACAATTTCGGAAATTGCCAACTTCAGCGATTGCAATTTTCATAGGTAAGTTGGAATTCTGGTTCTGACCAGAATTCCTCGTTATTTTGAAAACCGAATCGCCCTCCGTCATTACACCAGGTCGTTCTACGCACTACGTCATGGCGGTTCCCAGATCGGACAAGCCAAAAAGGAATGTGTTGACTGGACAGCTGAAGAGGAGGCCGAGCTCGTCGCTGTACTCCTCCAAGCACACGAGGGTGGTACTCAAGCGGAATCAGGCTGGAAGGCCACCACTTGGAGTCTCATTGTCATGGCATTGGCAATGAAGTTCAGTCCTGCAGTAGCCAAGAAAATAGGGCCCTGTAAGACGTGCTGGCAGCGCGTAAGTACCTTTTCAATTCTATACTACTGGTTTCTAATCTACTAGTTAGTTCAAGACACATTACAAGATAGTCAAAACATTGCGTGAGCAATCCAGGTTCGGATGGAACGAGGGCAAGAAGCTCGTCATGGCATCAAAAGAAGTGTGGGATGCGTATATCCTGGTGAGTACATGTGCCGCGTATCTATTCTAATCGCTTATTCTATCACAGGCCCACCCGAAGGCAAATCCCTTCCGCAGAAGGAGCTTCCCCCTGTTTGCACAGATGGCGCACCTCATTGATGGTGTTATTTCCACTGGTACAGGTGTTTTCAGGAGTAGTTCTCCTTTTGTAGGTGATATAGATGAGGGAGATGATGACGACGAAGAATTAGCGGACTCGGGGCATGATGCGCCAGCAGACAAAGATGGGAATAAAAGTAGCGACAATGAAAGTGATGATAAGGTGTGAACCGTTCTTTTCTTTCACTAATACGCAGTCCTTCTTACACTATGAAGGTTACACCAAGCCACAAATCCAAAAAACGCAAGGCTGCCACGGCGACGAAGCTGGCATGCAAACGGGTTCACAAAAGTGGTACCGATGCGATACTTTCCATGAGTACTGCTGTCACCGACATGGCAGCAGCCTTGAGTAATCAAGGTAATAGCTCTACTGACCTTTGTGCATCCCCGGTACGTAAGACAAAAGCCATGCAAATGGTAGAGGACAAAGAGGAAGGGCTCACAGACCTTGAGGTGGTCACTGTGGCCGAGATTTTCATGCGCAATACAGCTGCTGCAGACATGTATCTGGCAATGCGCAATAAGCCCAGGCGGTGGTTGTGGTTGGAGGCTCAGATACGTGAAGAAATAGGAACACACGCAGCTTTATTCGGTATACAAGCTTCGCCTGCGCTTCGCTTCGGCGGATGGTTATTACGTGGGAAGAATAGAAATTATTTTGCAAGTATACTACTTACGGAGTTACAGTAAAAACTGATCTACTCAGAATCGGACACCGTAGGGTTTGAACTATTGAAACTACTCTCGATACCATTGACAGACCACACCATATGCACCCATAATACCTCCTGCATGTGACCCACCCAGTCCATGTTATAAAGCACATGTGGGAGGAGGTACACATTGGGTTGGCAGACATAGATGGGAAGAAAAAAAGTTAAAGGGGATATATTACGTTGGTACAGGTCCACTAAATGTCGGCGGGGACGGCACATACCAAGGGCATGGTAAGTATGGTGAAGGATCATGGGACGAGTGATTCTGGGAGGTATAGCAAAGATGAGAAACTTGAAAGGGGACAGGGAAAGAACAATAAGACACTGTCTTAAACCCGAAGTCAGGCGATGACCGAAAAAGGAAACATGTTGAAGTGCAGACTTTTTAAGGCAGTGTCAGCAAACCCCTGGACGATGGTGTCGTAAGTAAGTCAGTGAAGTCATCTGACGATGACCACCTCAAAGACACACATTAGCAGCCAAGGTAATGGTAGACATTTGGAAGAGACAAATGGGAAAAGACCACGCTCACCACCTTATAAGTTGAGATACACAGCGACAATGTCAGAGACAGGAGGGAAACCGAGAAAGAGGCAAAAGAAGAAGAAGGAAAAGAAAGGGGCATGAAAGGCTAGGCAAGACCTCGGTTTCCCTCCTGCACTCGCTGTGTCTTCGTGGGCATAGTGGGGGGTAACATGCAACCTTTAGCAGGATACGGCATACAGTCGGGTTTGTAAACGACTAACAAAGACGAAGAAGTGAGGGTACTATAACAAAGCAAGGAACGCAGATGCACTCCAACATGAAAGACTTAGTGCCATTGTGAACGTCTCCCCGGGGGGACTGTGAAGCCTCATCTCGAGAGGCACGGTGCCATCAGCGACCCCCTGGATGACGGTGTTGTAAAAACAATAGTAAGTGGGCGTAGTCATCTGATGACAACCACCTTGAAGACAAACATTAGCAGCCAAGGTAATGGCAGACATTTGAAAGAGACAAACAGAAAAACACGACAGTCAGCTGCTTATAAGTTGAAGTATATAGTGAATATGACATCAAGGCAAGTGAGAGACAGAAGGAAAACCGGAGGGCAATAAGAGGGAAAGAAAGAAAGGAGAACGCAGGCCAGGATGACAGCACGGACAGACAGGAGAAAAGGCAAGGGGAGGGAAAGAAAAAGGAGAACGCATGCCAGGATGATGGCGTGGGCAGACACTTTAGTCGTTTACTCAGCTTTAGTCGTTTACTGGGCTTTAGTCGTTTACAAACCCGACCATGCGCCGTATCCTGCTAAAGGTTGCATTTTACCCCCCACTACGCCCACGAAGACATGGCGAGTGCAGGAGGGAAACCGAGAAAGAGGCAAAAGAAGAAGAAGGAAAAGAAAGGGGCATGAAAGGCTAGGCGAGACCGTCTCAAACACGGAAAAAGAAGGACAAAGCGATACATGTCATAGGCTTAATAGAAGTCTGATAGTCATATCTGAGTATCCCTATGCATGTCGATGGTTCCCTGTGTCATAGTCCAACCACATGGCTTCAGCAATAGCATCATGCCTATGTGCTGCCCTTGTGGATTCTGCTCATGTGATGCCTACATGAGGTTGCTCCTGCACATGCTCTTTTTGAACTGCATGAGGACCTTCCCCGCCATCCCATTCCATATCATCATCAATGTCATGGGTGCGGATAAAGTTATGCAAGATGCAAAGAGCAGAGATGATACAACCCTGCACTGCAATTGGGAACTCATTTGCAAATCGTAGCATGGCAAATCGTTTCTAAGATACCCCAAAAATCCTTTAAACCACATTTTGTGCCTGTGCGTGTTGCAGATTGAACAGTTCCTTGGGATTTCCAGGTCTATAAACTGTGATAAATATTGGAGATAATAAGCCTATGGTTCCACAACTCACTTGTGCTGACTAGCCTCCCACTCCCGGAGATGGTAGCGAACACCTCAATATGGGACAAGCAATGCATCACATGAGGCAAACCCAGCATCAGCAAGGTAGTACTTCCCAGCTGGTATCTTCAGGTCATGGCACCGTGCATCCTCAAAGATTGCACCATCATATGCACTACCCTCCCAGCCAGCAAGGACATAGTAAAAATGCATGTCAAATGTACATGCTACAAGCACATTCTGTGTAACCCCCCCTCTCCTGTTCCAGTAACGTGCCTTGTGCTCACTGGGTGGATGAACATCCAGATGTGTCCCATTGATTGCACCTAGTGTGTCCTGAAAGTATGGAAAGAGCTTTGGGTTGCTCTCAATCTCTTCAGCAAGTGGTGTGTTCTCATCAGGGAGTTGGACATAGGTATTATAGAATGGGGTCGTGGTGAGAGCTTCAAGTACTCTGTGAAAGCATCTAGGGACATGATCAAAACAGGTAATCACATAAAAATAGTAAACTCAATAACTTTGATATGGTGTCTCCACTTTGCTGAAAGTGTTCGGCAAGTTTCCTATTAGACAGGTTGGTTACGGCTGTGTACAAGAAAATAGCAACTTGTTCCTCCAAGCAAATGTGGCGGGTATGGCCCAGTAGACTTTTGCTAGCAAGCTCCAAGCACAACGCTTGAAATACGTGTTTATGCATGCCAAGTTGGTCCTTCATGCATTGTGGATTGCCATCCAGAAGTTCCTTCACCCAGCCCCATCCTGACAGTACTGAATTATGGAGCAGTTTTTTATCTAAGTACCTTTTTTGATAGAATGTTGTTGTATTGGCAAGAGCACTGGTAAGCACCAAAAAAGCGGCCTTTCAGTGTTTCTGGAGCCTCTCCGACGTGCCCCATCTCAATTGGGAATGTACTGGCGCCATGCTTTCTTTGAAGTGGTGCGGTGGCAGCGGTGCAGAGGAAAATTATGTGTCACGTGACAGAATTTCAGTTTGGAGTGTTCGGCTGCCTTCGGTGAAATTGAGCAAAATCACGCATTTTGAGTGTCGCGTTCGGCGGGCTGAAACTGAGCAAATGAGATCACAATACCACACCACCCGAATTGACATTGCGCTTTCTAATTGCGAATTACAAATCCGCCGCCGAATGAGCTCTTATGGAGACACTTGCCAAGCCTCTCTCAGGCTGTGTATCTGAGACACTGACATACTACGCAGAGACACTTCAAATGTTGCCATCCACCCATGGCCTTACCTGACTGCATTCCGACCTCTGTCCTCTGACCTCTGACCTTCAGCACTGTCTTCCTGACTTCCACCTTCTCCGATGACTGGAAGTCAGATCCGAAATACTTAGGCCAATAATTCATCAGGGGTGCAACACATAAGTTGAAGCCGTTGTCCTTTCTCGTTCTGACCTCCGGTATTTCCAATACATAACATTATCAGAGGGTTGGAATGCGAGTGGAACTGAGTGTCAGAAGTCGGAACTGCATGGTCATAACAAAGTCTTGAGTCAAACTTCAAGTTATTTTCCTCTTGTGTTATCCATTGAACTTGGCCTCGAGCTATAGGCCACATCTATACTCTACCAGTAAATCTATGACTCTATCAATTCTGAACTGGAAGGAAGTGAGATCACTGCAGTGCAGGTATATGATCTTGAAGCAAGAAAAGGTGCTGATAAAGGCCAAGCACTGCAGATATATGAAGAGGACATTTATATGCACAAACATCGGGATCCAGAGGCAGGACTGAGCATGGCTGATGTCTACTGAGCCTGACATCAGCCACACAGGTCATCTGTCACATCTGCTGTACCATCTGTTTTTGTCATGTGGTTTTAGTGTAGATATATGGTATGCCACTAAACCTTTTCTGCCATATTCTGCCACACTCAGCAGAAAGGCCTTCTTCTGCCAGTTCTGCCATTGCAGGCAATTTACAGAATAAATTTCAATTTATGGTTATGATGTTAGATGAATATTCAAGATTTGTTAAGGAGGGTCTGAATATTCCTCAGTATATGAAGGATAATCATCAACCCCCTCAACAATTACAAAATGGGACACTTCAGCCAGGTGCTTGTCTTCCACTCCTGGACACCCACTCACCAATAACTGGAATTCCTCCACATGCCCTGACACCTGCCTCACCTTGATATAAGCGATTAAGGTGTTGCCTGTTATATCTTCACAGTCTATGAGCTCAAGCCAGTGTACGCACGGACCAAGTGAACTCGATTGGGTAAACACTTTGTCTGTCATGGTTGAGCCTTGATTTTCAGGCAGGCATCTTGCCAGATGCCTGCCATTTTCCCTAAACCACTCACAAACATGCAATGCCCCACAGGCCACCACCAGTGGAATAAATTATGAAGAAAGTCAAATTTGAAATGTCACAGAATATATATGTATCCATGGTTTTTTGAATGTATGGGTTTGCCAGAGTGAGCAGATAGCCACATAAGTTGCTGCATATTGCTCTGCTAGTTGGTTTCTATTGGAATTGTGGCTATGATGGCTTAGCTTGGATGCTCTTATTAAGCCTCTGCTATTCTTCCAGATCCTATGGAACCATTAACCAGTGCCTGAAAGAGACGCTGACTGCTCACCAGATGCAATCTGCCCAGCCATTTCTACATCTCCAGGACGTCCAGTCACCCAAGGAAACACATCCAATTCTATCCCAGCTGACCGAGCCTCTTCAGGTGGCTGCTGGTTTTCCTGATCAGCCATGGTGTCCTCCCTTGTCTCAGTGCCAAGTCCCTGGCTCAAATGAGGGTTCCCAAATTCAGCCACTATAGCAGTGTGAACACTTTGTCTGGCTGCTTTGAAGCTTGTGAATGAAAGAGAGGGTAATGAGGGGCTGTTAAGTCGACTGTGTCTCTCTTTGAGAGTTAGATGGAACCGGCAGACAATAATTATCGACAAGCTGTATGTGCAGTGTTAGTACAAGCACATGTCTTTCTTCTTAAATTGGTGAGAAGATACCTGTTCTGAAGGTAGCCTAAGATGCCATGAAGGCTTGGCTTTATGCCATAAATCAGCTTTAGTTAGCCATTCTTTTATCATGATCAATGTATTACAAGCCCTCAATACCTGAAATGTAAAAGAAGATGGGTAAGCCCTCAAAGTTCAAGGTCTTTGTAAGTAACAATAGCCGAGGTGTGACCGTATTAGCCAAAGTAATTGTAAGCACAAATCTAAATATGAATCAACATATGCAATATCTTAGGAATAATGTTTCATACCCATATCTCACCAAGCCTTACCTGTAGATTAGTGATATGTCCATAGATATAAGCAATATGTTGTATGCTCACCTTGGTGAATCATTAGACTAATGAGAGATTTCTTACCCCAAATCTCTCCTTTCCGCCAAAGCCTGAAGGTTTGGATTGAGCTCAGAATGGTTACCATCACAACTCCAGTGTCAAAAAGGATTACAGTAACATTACTGGTGGTATTCCCTGTCAAAGGTATTCAGAGACAAATCAGACAAATACATACCCCTAGATCTTACACCTGAAGAATTTGTTAGTATAAATCTAAGCAGAAAGTCCTAGTCAGTCCTGACAAAGTCAATGTATTAGATTGCGAACTAGTGAAATTGCAATTGACCAAAACAGACAAGTACTATATTCAGTGAAATGAATTTATGCTATTTACACAAAGTCTGCACAGGGACATACCACATGAATGATAGCAGGGCTAAGAATGAGCAGCCCAAGAACACCCAAAACCTTTTGATTCTGAAGGGAGATAGCATAGGTGCGAGCTAGCAGAAGGCCTAGGTAATAAAATGTGTTGATCCTTCTGCCTGAGAAATATATGGGTATAATCACCATGTACACCAATCCCCAAAGGAACTTGTAAAGCACGAACTAGGTGAGTTATAGTATTACATTTCCTTTGAATACATGAGTCTCTAGGTTGCTTGTTCATAAAGAATGCAACTCATACTAGATACTCGTTCCAATCAGTAAGGGTGTTACACATGAGAGTGTTGTCGTAATATACCTCAACGGACAGGTTAGATAAATTGTCATATATGACAAGAACAAAAAAAGCCATGAGCAGGTAATGAGAGAATAAATAGAGAATGGTGCCGATTTTGACAGTCTTGCACCAAATGTGCTTGATCTCAGATGGCAGAGTGAGCAGAGTGTCATAGATGAGCAGCGCTGTATTAACAAGCTATGGAAATCATGGAATTAGATAGGGGTTGTGGACGCATACCAAGCGCTGCTAGGATGGTAAAGTTGAACGCAAAGCTAGTTTAGGTAAGTTCTTCTGCATCTCACTCAATGTGGTAAATACGTACAGGTCTGATAGCGCCTGGATTTCACCCAAGGAGTCCGCCTGAGACATGATATAAGAAAGAAGGACTGGAATGCAGACGAGGGACTGAGTTGTGCGTAGCGATGTGGGAGTGGAGTCACATATCGCGCAAGGAATTGTATTCGGAACTGCGGGCTCAAGCATGGAGACATGGAATACCGGGTGTACTGCGCGCATATTGTCAGGAAGTCTGAGGGTGAAAGAATGACTGCCGGCCTTAGCGATGATCTCGTAAGGACCAAGGTAGTTCTCAGAGAGCTTCTTCGAGGGGTGAGTGGTGCGGAAGTTTTCCGCTTTGACAAAGACTTTGTCGCCTATCTCAAATGCCGGTTGCGGAAGGTGTTTCCGATCGGCGGAAGTTTGGTATATCTTCTGGGCAGCGGAAATGTTCTCTCGGAGGTGCTGGTGAAGGTCGTCAAGTTGCACAATGAAATCTCGGGCTCTGGCAGAGGCAAGGTCGCGTTCAGGGTGGATGGCGAGATTCGGGTGGTAGCCCTTGTTGGCATAAAAGGGTGAAATTCTGGTGGTGGCGGAAGGTGCATTGTTGTAAGCAAATTCTGCGAGCGGGAGGAGGTCAGACCAATTGCTGTGTTGATAGTTGCAATAGACGCGGAGATACTGCTCAAGGGTTTGATTAGTACGTTCCGTTTGTCCGTCTCCTTCGGGATGATAACCGGAAGTGAAGTGGAGCTTCATGTCGAGAGCCTTGCCGAGTGTGCGGAATAAGGAGGACACGAATTCTGATCCACAGTTGGAAGTGACATGGGAAGGCATTCCGTGCTTGGAAAATACGTGGAGCACGAAGAGCTGCGTGAGCTGGGCGGAAGTGATGGTGTCCTAGGTCAGAATGAAGATGGACTGCTTTGTGAGGCGGTCAACGATCACTAGAATGGTATCATAGCCAGATGACGTAGGAAGTTTCTCAATGAAATCCATGGATATCGAATTCCAGGGTTGTTCCATGATTGGAAGTTGCTTCAGGAGGCCGTAGGGTTTGTGACGTTGGGGCTTGGCATGCATACAGGTGGTGCATGACTTGCAATAGTCTTGGACCATCATGCGGAGAAGGGGCCAAGTGTAGGTACGTCAGATTATGTCAAGGGTCTTGTATTGGCCTTGGTGTCCTGAGAGTGGGTGATCGGCTTTGCTGCAGTACGCAAAGTCGTAGATCGTTGGTATCCGGAACGTAAATCCGGGACTTGTACTGGAGAAATCCGTTGGAATCGAGGGACCATCCAGGACTGGTGGGGTCATAGAGGTGGGCTGTGGAGATAGGGTCAGAACGAAGTGCGGAATGGATGTCGGAATGGAGAGACTCGGTGTCCATAATAATCAAGGTGTGGAGTAGCGGAAACTGCAATGCTGTGGCACGCAGGGACAATGCCAGTTGCTCAGTGGAGAATACTGGGCGGAAATTGTGCGGATTACACCTGTTTGCAGTACGTAAGGCGCGCGTCAAATTTGACTCCATTTTAGCGCGCAAAACTCGAACAAGGATTTCTCACTAGCTTCTGCTCGGATTGCCTTGAGATTTTGTACATGAACATATGTTGATCATAGCTAGGGCACAGATGTATGAAATCCAAGTAAGACAAACTTTTGAGTTTTTGCATTTTTGGCCACTAGGCTGGGTGGTCAAACACCCTTTTGTGAGTATCCAAAGGTTTGCATCACTGTAATAAATAACTACATATTCTTCATAGGTACCAGTCTAGATAGAATAATGGCTAGTTGTTGACCCGCTACCGCCACGTCCATAAGCCCCAAGAGAAGACTGTTCGACCTACTACCAAGGATAGCAGACGCACATCCGCCGCCTCATGCTCGAATGTGCCTCTCCTGCATGATAAATACCGGGTTTAAGGTGACTCTACACCAGTAACTAGTAATGCGCTCCGCGCTACCAGATGTCACATATATAATACTCCTTACTCTAGGCAGTACTCGTACTCGTACTACGACCGCTCGACTGGCTCGCTCGGAGGTCTTCAATCCTCGCGGCCCGGGTAAACTCGTGGATCAAATGCACAAATATTCCCCGAGTGGGCCTGGACCGCGCAGTATATCGATCGTAACAGCGTGCCTTAGAAGCAACTCGCCTTTTGTTAGAGTGCCCATCGGCGCCCCGGGCTGTCCCGCCCTCGCCCTGGACGACGCCGCCTCCGCCGCGCCCTTCGACACCTTCGCGTGGCCCCCCGCGTGCCTCGCCGCCGTGCACCGCATCCTCGCGCTCGCGCCCCGCCTCGCGCGCCTCGCCCTTGTCAACGTGCCCCCCGCGCACTGGCCCGCCCTCGCCGCGCGCCTCCCGCCACGCCTCAGCACGCTCACCGTCGGCCCCGCGTGCGCCTCCTCCGCGTCAGCGTCAGGCCACACGCCGCGCGCTCTGCTGCGTCGATGCCGTCCTCCCCAGCGCGGAGCTCGCGTGCGCCGCCGTCGAGCCGGTGATCGCGAACTGCGCGCTGCACATGGTCTGCACCGTGAAGAAGAGGGACATCCCCGCGCAGGAGAGGAGGAAGAGGCGGCGGCGCCCGGTGCGGTCGCAGAGGAACGACCGCCCAGGCGGGTGTCGCGGGAATTAAGGGGTCGGCATGGAAGACCGTATGATGTATTAGACAATTCTTCAGGATGATTGTATCCTTGTGAATGATGATCTTGGTGATCATAATGCGGGCAAACAGGTATAGGTGAAATCTAAGATTATAATATGATTGCTGGCAATGCGTGTCACATCGTAAAGAATGCGCACCTTAGCTTTGGGCCGGGAATTGCCAATAGACCTAAGCTGGCCCAAACGCTCTGACTGGCGCAGGGGGCCTTCCATTATTTTGCACAGGACTTGCTATTTTACTTGAAAAAAAGATAGAAACAAGCCTGCGACAAGCACTCCAGAGAGCACAATGCAACAAAGCACAGATCCAGTCAGCATCATGAATGTAGATTCAAAGAAGGAAAAATTACCTCCACTGTGTCTGCAGGTGCGCTAAGATATAATGTCAGAGTAGAAGGAACGAGCGAGCGTGAAGTACGTTACTCACACGTAAAAATGAGTCGGCGTTATCCGACCCGATTCGACTTGCTGTAGCCGCTGCAACGATGGGGAATGGTAAGAACAAAAGGAAGCCTTCTAAGTCTGGTAGAGATAATATGGTCAATGAATCATTGGAAAGAACATTACCTGGTCAGTATGTTATAATAATGGAATTTCATCAAAAACTGACAAAATGATCTGCCAGCTGATGAAACCGGCACTTCTCGACCGAAGCGTCAGGCAGCAAAAAAGGTCCAATTCGCTGACATGATGGAACCGGCCTCAGATCAAGAAGAGTTTCGACCGGAAACCGTATCCGAGGCCGAGTCCAACGAGCTACCGGACGGCTCAGAATCTGAGGAGCCAGTAGATGTCGTTCATAAACAGGTAAAGGATGAGCCTAGTATGTATTTTAATATTTTTATTATATATATGCTCATGCTTTATCTAGACATTGTCTTGCGTGTTCCGGATTGTACCGAACCGGAAGGATTTATTGAACGTGTCAAAATCCCAGCTAGTGCGCACTTCAATGACGTGGAGGAGCGTGTTTTCAAAGCCATTGGGTGCTACAAAAATGTGAAAAAAATGCCCCAGCTAGCTTACCGCCTCAAAGGAGTGCGCGACAAGCATCTCTCGAAGCTTGCCAAGGAAGATGACTGGGCCACTCTCAAGGATGATGTGAAGAGCGCTCAGGTAAAGAAGAAAAAGGGTGATGCGAGTGGGGTAGAAGTAGAGATCGTCCTGGATGAAGATGTAAGTGTGCATATGGATCGTCATGGCAGCCGTATCTGATATTGTAGTATTTTAGTACATGGCATCACTTCGGCACGCACTTTCTGGCAAAAAAGGAAAAACGGTGGCAAATAATGGTGGCAGGGGCAGAAAGAAGAGAGAAGCTCGGATCCACGATTTGAACGCTGATTCTGATGCCAATTCAGGGTCTGACATCGAAGAGCGTGGCCAGTTGACAAAACGGGAAAAGGATTACATGGAGGCGTTGAAGGCGGAATATTCTAACTGCGGCAAGAGCACTTGCGTTGCAAAGGTTTGCAAGCTAACCAAGAATGGAGAGCATGCACATTTGTCCTGGAACCAACTGCAATCCTGGGTGGTGGCCTTGGTATGTACATACACTGTATCCATGCTACTCACTGCTAATAATGCACAAATAGGTTTCTGAGATGCATGGTGTCACTCTGAAAACTCCACCAAACAATTCACATTTCCGAGACTTCCATTACCGTAAAGAAGAAAATGCGGTTCCAAAAGAAAAGTCTGAAGAGGTGCCGATGCAGAACATACCCGGTCATGCCCCACTCGGCGTTCAAGGCTCTTTTCCCGTCATGCAGTTTCCTGGCTTCTTCCCACAATACGACTATCGAGCACTTGCTCAAAACATTTATCCCGTCCATCCCGCCACTCCACCCAACTCTCGAAAGAGTGAGCCCATTCCTACAACACCTGGGAACATTGATTTTCCTAGCATCAATGACTTTCTTGAGGAGGTTCGTACCTGGCCCGAAGCCAGAGGCCGAAACATCGATTCCCTCAAAGAAAGATTTGAAACAAACCAGGTGTATTTTCTAAACGAACTAAAGGACATAGCGGTAGATACTATCATGGCAAACATTGGATTGTCATGGGGTGACGCTAACTTTATCACACGGGCTGTCAGGAAAGCTATTAGGAATCTTGTCAGGGAATAGGTGGGAGACGGTCATGGATCATTATGAGGATCAGTAGAACACGAGTCATTGCTATAGATTTAGCGCATGCGTTGTTGACGAACATCAGTCTAAATATAATGTTCTTCGTTATATGGAGCTCGAGACGTTAAAAAAAAATTTTTTTTTTTTAATATTTTTAATCCTACTCAGAACAATATTGTAAAAGCCAACAATAAAATTTAAAAATAATTTGAGCTTTTGCCACCAATGCCAACGAAAATTTCCTGCCATTCGCGCAGGTCTGCGTTTTGAATGATGTCCGTGAGGTCATTGGTCACGATCGACTGATATAGACGAAGGTATGGTAGAATAGTCGTCTGGCGTTCGAAATAGGCCTGCGTATTTTGCAAGAGCTCCACGACTCCTTTGACTGCAAGTAAAATCGCGTCTGCGAAATGGTCGGAGGCAATGCAGAGTGATACACGGACTCGAAGCCATGGCCGCATCTCGATTTCTACGCTGCGAAAGAAAACTCCATTGAAGATCATCAAAGTTACCCCAAGATAATATCGTACCGTTTGTCAAATTCACCAACTGCTCAACAACGGGTTTTGAGAGCGTCTCACAGTTGAGAGCATCGAAAAGGGCATCCAGTCGTCATTCAGTGTCATCAACCATACGCTTTTGCTGTGGCTAAATCAACAGGTCAGGAATGGGCAACTAACATAATAATCGTGCGTACGGGGGAAATTTGCCTTAAACATCTCAGCTCCTCTGAGAGGACGCTATACGCGGGCTTAGACGACTCTGGTATGTGACTACGATCTCCGGGAGCTATTCAGTAACCAAAGAATGTCAGCATGATACTACCAAGAATATAAGTGACTCTTTGGACGTACGGTGTTTTACAGAGGGCGCTACGTCTTTGGGTGGAGGAGTGGGAGTGATTGGAGGTGAGCGCCGGGCACATAGGTATTCTGTGATGAAGGATATGAGCACCGGATGCTACTACCGTATAAGCGCTTGTGGAATTTGTAAGCCGATACACGCTCAGAGCCCTATAATGTGCAGGCAGGCTTGGGGCTGCCATATATTATGTTATAGTCGTTTCAAACCATCATAATCATCGAATAAGCATCATGGAGACTCTGTAAGTACTGTCCAAGGGATTCACCTACTTACAAGCTTGAAGTATCCGTTCCAGCTCTCTCATCGATATCATGTTAGCACCATCACGGTGTGGTAGCTCACACAGCTATATCCTTCGCCACCATCTCCATCCTCATCCTCATCATCTTCCTTGTATCCTCGTCATCTTCGCTGTCTGATACGCCTTCGAACTCATCAGACTCTGGTTCAAAGAGGTGAGTGAACTTAAGGTTCACATCAAGAACCTTCAAAGGAAGGGTGGCAGCGGAAGGGATGGACAGATCCGCAAGCAACAGGTGCGTACCACCTGTGATAGACCGAATATATTCGCTTCACCGTAGATGGACAATGCAGACGGGCTTGGTGAAGCAGAAGTTCGTCGAGGCCATTCAAAACTATCAACAGGTGGAACAGCAGTACCGGGCTAAGTACAAACAACGCATGGAGCAGCAATTCAAGATTGGTAGTCAATAGTCACCTGTCGATGCCCTCAAGCTGATTTCTGTCTAGTCAAGCCTGATGCTACCCCCAATGAAGTCAAGGTGGTAGTCAACGACGACCAGGGGGACAGATCTTCGCTCAAGCTGTAAGGTTCATTCCTTTTGTGCTTCGTTTATCTCATCCCGCGTAATAGCTTCAATCTTCCGATCGCTACGGTGAGTCGCGCGCGGCCTATCGTGATGTCCAAGAGCGCCACGAAGACATTAAATGAATTGAGCGTACTCTGGGCGAGCTGGCGCAGCTCTTCAGTGATGTAAGTCCTTAGCAGACCTTCGCAGGGCGCTGTGATCTCATCCCTATTAGATGAGTTCCTCGAGGGCCTGTTCCAACATACTCCACGCTGTCGCGATTTTATCACCAAAACAGATGGCCTCGATCGCTTGGGTAGGATCGTGACACTTCCGTGCATCCCCTACAATTATGCAAGCTCCCCTGGATCCGACGCGCTGGTTCAGGTTTTACGTGCCATGACAGATGTAGCACCTACCCAGACCATAAGCAAGGTCTTGGGCCAAGTCCGGGCTTCATTAGACGAAACTCGCGAATTCTGGGGCACCATGGACAGCAAGTCCAAATTGTTGTGCTACGTGGACATCTCGAGTGAGTTCGAGTTCGTTTGTGCCTTCTTTGTTTAACCGTAGATTCTCAGCGGACGAACAACTACTTGAGGGTAACCTAAAATTCCGCAAGCTTATCGCCCTTCATACTCGTGTCACTCTCATGGCCGATATATTTTCGTCATCGACTTATACGCATGGGAGAGCCTCGCTGTCGTTGCTGTCAGGCCTTACAGGAACTGACGCTTCGGATATCCTTCCGGATATTGGTGCTCTTCACCGTGCATGCATTTGGGAAAATATAGTCTTGAAAAGTGCTTTGTCAGCACGAGGTGTCAATGTCAGCCGTAGTAATCCAGGCGTCCCCTCAGATGGTATCTCGTTGGCCGGTCAGGCAACTGACCTATCAAACGAGGTTGAAGTTGGATCGGCTCTCCCAGAATCGGAGCAATCACTTGACGAAGGAAAATCAAAGGAAGGTGTAAAAAAGGATGGCCCGTGGGAACGCACTGCAAAGGCGTTGAAACATATTGCGACCCAGATTCCTACCTCTCTCACACCTTTCTTTCAAGGTATGCCCGGTGGCAGCAACCCTATCCTCTGTGCATGACCCATTTGTCATAGCCGTTGTGAAGTTACCTTCGTTGCATAGGCGGAGCCCGGACGCTGGACAGAAGCGTCAGGCTATTACGATCGCAAGCCATGTTGCGAAGGTCGCCTTATGTCATCTTGAGTGGGAAGGATCTGGTATGCTGTTGTTGCATGTTAGTCGACCTTAACTAAGATGTGCTCTGAAGACGACATACTGGCATCTTATGCTTATTGGACAGTGATGATGGGCCTAATTACGGTCCTACTGTTTGAGGGTATGTGCAATTAGAGCCACAATTTCACGGGTTATTAATGGACAATTGCAGAGCGCAGCAACATCCACATGATGCTCATCGTGGCCTTCCGCAGGGTTGGAGGCCTAGACATACTGTTGGCCTCTGTCGCCGATATGCCGCCGCCGTGGATCGTATTGTTCAGATCAAGACTGCTGACGGCAGCGAAGATGACAAGCAGCAACCTGTTCACGTCTTTGGCGGTCTGAAGGTCGCACTCCATCTGTTGCACTCGCTGGTGTCATCAAAGCCATTATTTGAGTCGCTGCAAACGCTCTTGCTCGTGACCAGGGATAAGAAAGACACAGACCCCGAATACTTCGAGCCTCAAGACTTTCTTGTCAAATTGAGATCGGCTGTGTTGCCCTTTGTGCGCGAACTATGGGAGTCGCCGTGGTTGGTTCAGGCGCCACTGAGCGTCTGCAAATCTGTTGTCCTGACCATGCTAGAGCTCATGGCTGGCGAGAACGAGGAGCCCAAAGGCGAGTCTGCTCCCGATGTCTTGCCTACGTCAGTGGGGGGTTCCAATGTCCTTCACCGCCATGTTGGGCCGGATGAAAACGGTATACAACAGTTGTGCGACATGGGCTTTCCACGCGCTGCCGCGGAACGTGCATTGGTTCAAATGCGCAATAATGTCACCGCTGCCGCCGAGTACCTTCTAGCACAACCATTGCCATTCCCACCTGACGTGGATCCAGATGACGCCAACTCCAAAGATGTTGCTCTCGACCCTCCGGCTTCAAACGAACCTTTAGGTGTCGAAGCAGAGCCTGTGGTCAGCGTCTGTGACACCCCAACTGATACCGAGATGACTGCAGTAGTTGACACTAACGTGGCATCAACTCGTGTCGAACCTGAGGACACGGCACCTGAGGTAACCGTTGCGAAGACCTCAGAGCAATGGCGAATAGGACTTGGCGAGCAATGAGAATCAGTCAAGGAAGATGTCGGTCGAGGCGCTCTTCGTCTTCTAGACGAACATCCGTCGCTTATTTTCGACGTCAAGAACGCATTCATTGGGCCTTTAGATGGATACTCATCACGAACTCTACCTCTCATTATTCAAGATATCAAAGATTTCTCGCCGGGTGCATATGAGATCCACGAGCAACCCCTTGCTGTTCATTGCCGCTTGCTGGCGCTAGTTCTCAATGAGGTTGGATCATTGGAGACCCGACTGCCTGCCAACGCCTCCAAGGAACTGATGGACGTTTTGCTTGCTCTGCTGCTAGCGCATCCTTTTAACGCTGACAATGAGACCTCCGTCGTCCCCAAATGGTTAGCACCTCATCTCTTAGTTCCGGAGGCACTCCTTGTCATGGGGGATGAACCTCACACCATTACCATTCCACAGGAAGATGAGGAAATTTCTCAACAGGCCATTACAGATGAACCATCATATCCGCGGCTCGACAAAATATCTTCCAGTTTTGCTTGAAGCTCCTTTCGTTGAGCAGCAAGATGAAACCATCGAGACTATCCAGACGGCAGCCATGAATGTCGAGAAGGACACGGAAGTCGGGTACGTCCTTGGCTTCTACGAGTCGATGCCTGTCTGTCTATGACTGGCTGACATGCTACAGGTTACTCGCCGATCTCTGGCGTATGTCACAACACAGGTGAGAAAAGGCCTGACAATCGCTGGTTACCGTTGATCTGGTCTCTACCTCACCCAGACCCGATTCGCGTTATCCTCGGAGGAGACGAATAAAAAGATCAGCCGTTCATTCGATAACACCCAGTTTTTCTGGCACTGGTGAAGTTTTTAGAAGACCCGGATTTTGAGGAAGAGGTACAGGAACTGCTGCACTGGTGGAATAGGTATGCCATTTCTGCAAGATGAACGTCACTAACACTCACCAATTGCAGTCGCCTTTTCCCAAACAAAGAAGAATTGAGGGACAAGGAGGACATGATGGACTCAATAGCATTGCTGAAAGCTCAGAAGGCAGTAAAACATGTAGCTCTCCAGAGTGCTATGAACCATTTAACAACGCTGTAGTCCCCCTTGAGGAATTTGATTGATGGCTTACTGTATACTGTTATTTGAGGTTTCTTGAATATCCATGTACTATGTTGGATAGCAAATGCAAGGTTTCGAGGAGTTTGGATATGAACGATCATATCCCTCACAGGATGTGAAACACTAATGACACCAAAACTCGTCATATACTGCTCAGGTAACGTGAGCTACAACAAAAATCAAGTACACTGCAGTTACAGACTCATGCTTCCCACAGTAGCATATCCTCCAGTCCTACAGATAACCCGAGTCCTTCATCCATCCTTGCGCATGTCTCGACGTAATCTGATCCAGTGCCTCATACAGAAACATGAATGGTCGGGCCTTCTCTTTACTTGCAACGCAGGCGCGGAACTCAGCACCGTGACGTCTGAGGTGAGCTTTGATAAACGAAAATGATTCTTCTATGGGGTTGAGATCGGGCGAGTATGGCGGAAGATATACTAGTTTGACTCCTCTGCAAACATACAACATTATTAGACACTGCTTGCGCAAACAGACAGTCGGTAAGATACCTTTTGGCACACAGGACCTTGACCTCAGGTACGTGATGTATGGCGCAATTATCCATGACGAGAACACTTTGAGGTGCCGGATAAGGGTTCATGACCTCTAACAGACCTTCAAGAAACGCAAGAAACGCGTCGCCATCGTATGCGCCCAACTTGATGTCACTATATATAATGCCATCTTGGGATAGTGCCGGAAGGATTGAAAACCTAAATCAACGTCAGTGATACATAAAAGAGAATTATATACAGACCGTCACCTCTCGCCTCTTTGGAAGCGTGCCCGAACACGAGGTCTGCAGCCCTTAGAAGCCCATCCCATTAGCCTGTAAGTCGTACGAAGATCTATCGCACTTTCGTCTGTAAAAACTAGGCGTTCGGGTGGCTCAGCACCGATGTATAACTGGAAAGCTGTCCGTGAACCTTCACAGCGCTCTGCTGCTGCCCGGGAAAGCTGGATTGGAAGCAATAAGGATTGTGTGCTCCTGCAGGATTTAACAACTCACCTTTTTTCTTTGCAAACCAAGATTATGGAGTGTCCTCCATACAGTTGAAATACTTACTGTAACGCCATGCTGTACTTCTAGCTCTTCAACGAGTTCATCAAGGTAAAGGTCAGGTGAGCGTTCAAGAAGCGCGAGAAGAAACTATTATAAAATAAGTGATAGCTAAACCCAGGTACAAACAGCTTACTTCAATCTGAGTTGGCGACATCTTTGAACCACGAGAGAGCCGTCTTGGCTCTGTTACAACATCTCCGATATCGCGCCAGAGCTTGATTGTGCGCTGAACAACGCGCAATGACCTGTCAAGATCAATGGCAATCTGAGTTGATGTCTTTTGAAGCTTGAATTTCTGGTGTATAACCCGATCCCGCAAGTCCTTGCTGTAATGGCGGCGAACAGGATGAGGGTTGAGAGGGCGAGGCATACGGATGACGTACAGTGTTTCCGGAAGTTCCCGAAACAAAGACTTCGACTTCAAAGTCTTAGCTAAGTATCGACAACAATGACTATCCATTATTCTATCTAGAGGTACATGAAGAATATGTAGTTATTCATTGTAATGCAAACCTTTGGATGCTCACAGAAGGGTGTTTGACCACCCAGCCTAGTGGCCAAAAATCCAAAACTCAAAAGTTTGTTTTACTTGGATTTCATACTTCTGTGCCCTAGCTATGGTCAACTTATGTTCAGGTACAAAATCTCAAGGCAATCCGAGCAGAAACTAGCGAGAAATCGTTGTTCGAGTCTTGCGCGCTAAAACGGAGGCAAACCTGACGCGCGCCTTGCGTACTGCAAACAGGTGTAACGCCGGCATAGTCGCTACTTCCCTCTTTTGGGTAGACGTCCCAATGTCTAGTGAGCACGTCAGGGTTGGCTCTGAGCTTTCCGAAGTGGAAGCGGATCCCCATGTTGAACTGTGAGAGATATTCAGACCAGTGGACTTGACAGTGAGTCAAAATCTTAGTAGTCGCAAAATACTCAAGGTTTTTATGATCCGTTACAACGTCGATCGGATAGGTTGGACCTTCGAGGTAGTGTCGCCAAATTTTGAAGGCTTCGAAGATCGCAAGTAGTTCCTTATCGTGGATGTCATAGTTGAGTTCCGGGGCGGAAACAGTGCGGGAATGAAAAGCGATCGGATGAATTTCTCCGTCGTCGGGGGAAATGATAGAAAGGATTGCGGCTAGCGCGTAGTCGGAAGCGTCGGTTTCGAGTACAAGTTGGGCATCAGGAATCCAGAAACCAAGAATAGGAGCTGTAGTGAAGGCCGATTTGAGGGCTTCAAATGCGGAACAGCATTCCGGAATGAAATTCCATGGGGCACCCTTTCTGGTGAGACGTGTGAGCGGAACAGCAATGTCGGAAAAATTGTAAATGAAACGTGGGTAAAAGTTGGCGAAGCCAAGGAAAGACTGTACATCCTTAACACGTCGGGGTTCTGGCCATTCTTGAATTGCCTTGACCTTGTCCTCTGCCATGGTACGACCCGTAGGGGAGAGGATGTAGCCGAGGTATTCGACCGTGTCGCGATGCCATTCACATCTCTCTGCTTTTGCGTAGAGATGATGTTTGCATAGACAGCGGAGTACTTTGCGGACATGTTCCCGATGTTTTTCCGGTGTGTTGGAATAGATGAGGATGTCGTCAATGTAGACTAGGACGCATACGTTGAGAAGGTCGGAAAATACGTCGTTCATGAATCGCTGAAAAGCGGCAGGAGCATTGGTTAGACGGAAAGGCATGACAACCCACTCAAAAGCACCGTAGCGGCTGCGGAAAGTGGTTTTCCACTCGTCACCTTCCCGGATGCGGACAAGGTGATAAGTGTGCTGGAGGTCAATTTTGGTGTAGATCTTCGCCCTGCGGGGAGTGTCGAGTAGATTGGAAATGCATGGAAGCAGACATTTGTCCTTCTTAGTGAGGGCATTGAGTCCGCGGAAATCGACGCAGAGGCGGAGAGATCCATCCTTCTTCTTGACGAAAAGGACCGGAGCACCGTGCGGAGACAGCAAAGGGCGGATAAAGCACATGCTGAGATGTTCATCGACGAACTCGCGGAGAGTTTGGAGTTCACTTTGCGAAAGGGAGTAGATCGGTCCAAGGGGTGGAGATGCTCCTTCTTCCAAATCTATCTTCAAATCATAGGGTCGATGTTCAGCAGGTTTATCGGCTTTGGCCTTATTGAACACATCCGGGAAGTCATGATATTCTTCCGGAACTGAGCTCATGTCGACCGGAGCGGAAGTCGAGGCGGAACGAGCCTTGACTGGAGCCGAATCGGAGAGGTGAAGCTGGAAAACAGTCGTGTCTTCTTGCCGTTGCAATACAAGGAAAGCGGTGGCGGAAGCGAGCACAATTCGAGGAGCTTCGAGGGGCGGAGGTGCTAAAGCAGGACCGGAGTGCAGAACTGAAGCCACGAGCGGAGTTGCAGAAGAGGCTTGAACCATCTTTGCGGATGACGTCGGAATAGACGGAAGTTGATCCGGGGTACGGAACTGTATTTGACCCAATGCCCAGTTAATTGACGGATTATATCGGGTGAGCCAATTGTGTCCTAGTACAACGGAACAACTAGCATCTAGCAGAGTAACGTAAAACGTAACTTCATGGTTGTCCCCAGTAGCAAAACGGATAGACAGGTCCACGACTTGGGAAATTGCCGTGTTGGATGACCCGTCAAAAAGGCGGAGCAGAATTGTCGGAATGTTGCGGGTCGGAAGTTTATGTTTCAAAACAAAGTCGGAATCGAGGAAACAATGAGTCGAACCGGAGTCGATCAATGCTGTAAATGGGGGTGCGGAAATGGTGTCGGAAGTGAGCGGAACAGAGAGGGTGTCGGAGGACGAAAGAGCGGATGCATTGAGTTTAACCTCGTTTGTCGCACGAATGGGGTCAACACAGCCCTCAGCTCGTGCGGAGGCTGGAGGACTGCTGACTATTGTTTTGCATCCGTAGTGGGGGCCGCTTCGGATTTCTCTTCCGTCTTCGCTGCGTAGCCCTTGGCCTTAGCAGCGGAAGCGGAAGCTTGGGTGCAGTCGCGAGCGACGTGACCGCCTTTGCCGCAGAAAAGGCAAAGGTTGTTGTCCATGCGACGCTGGTGTTCTACAGGGGTTAGTTTTCCGTCCTTCCCAAGTTTGTCGGAAAGGTCCAGAGTGCTCTTCCGGGCATTGGTGTTGGAACCAGAGTCCTGGTTGTTGCGAGGGGTGGAGTTGTTGTTCCGGTTGCCAGAGTTGGAGCCGGAACTGTTGTTGTTGCTGTTGTTGTTTCCGGAGTTGTTGTTTCCGGAATTGGTCTTCTTCTTGTCTTTGTCAGACTTCTTGTCGGAAGACTTGTCGTTCTTGCTCTGGGCGGAGGTTTCTCGAGCAATCTCGGAATGTCTTTCCCAGTAGCGCGAATTGATGGATTGGGCTAGGTTGCGGAGATCGGTAAGGGTGGCGGGTTTTCCGACGCGGGCAATTTCATCCTTGATCTGGGATGGCAAGCCCATGTAGAATTGGTGTCGGAGTGCTGCTTCTCCCCATTGGACTTGAGGAGCAAGCTGCTGGAATGTGACAATATATTTAGCTATCTTATGAATGTCTTTCATACGAAGCTTATCGAGTTCATTTTCCACATCAGCTTCCATATCAAATGGTCCGAAGTTGCCGCGGAGTTTGGAAACGAAGTTGTGGTAATCGTCAGCCCAATCGACAAGGGCGAACGGATCCATGAGGGCGGGTTCAAAGTAGTCAAGAGCCGTGCCTCGGAGATAGGAAAGGGCGTAATTGACCTTTCGTTCGTCGTCGGGAAAGGCATCGGGACGATCGCGGAAGTTGAGTTGAAGCTGGACCAAAAATGGCTGGAGCTTCTTGGGGTCGGAACCGTCGAACTGATCTGGTTCACGGACTTTGTTCTTGGGGGGTGATGGTGCTTGGGCCGGGCGCTGAAGTTGGCCGGCTAGCATGGCGATAGCTTGTGCAAGATCCGGAACTGGCACGGGTGGAACTGGGTTGGCGGGAATTTGAGGTGGGATTGGAGGTGGAGGACCGCCGGGAGGACCGCCTGGGGTACCACCGGGTGGGCCTCCTGGAGGTGGCCCTGGTGGAGGTGGTGGTGGTGGAGCTAGGCGCCAGAACGACGCTGCTGTTTGTTCGCCGCTGCTGCTCGTCGAGTTCCCGTCATAGTCGGGATTAGTGTCGGGAACTTCTTCGAAACGTGGCGGAATGGCATCGGAGAGCTCATTGTCTGTACGAGAGCTGCCTTAAGGTTCCGCGTGCCTTGGTGCTGCAGATCTGAGACTGCCAAAGCAAGAGAGAGCTTCGACAGCTCCTGCTCGAGCTGAAGTAGCTGTGGTACGAGGAGGCATAGTGATAGTTATCGGGCGGGAATCAGATAATACTGTTACGTATCGAGATTTCCGCTAAGTCGGAACTGGAAAGGACAGCAGCTTCAACTTATAGGTTGCGCCCCCAATGAACTATCGTCCTAGGTATTTCAGAAATGAGTCGGAAGTCAGAAAGTACTGAACTAAAGGTTGGTCAGAACTTGAGGCAGAATGGAGGCAGAAGATGGAAGGCGGAGAGACCAAGGTCTTGTTAGACTCACTGTGCTAAGAACAGGAGATAGAGCAAAGGAAATCAAGTATTGAAGGTGATTATCTGATTGCAGATACATGACAGGCTTTTATACAAAGAGCTGAGACAACAGGTAATGGGATGGTACTAAGCAAATTCCGGGGGAAGCGAAAGTCGAGTACACAATGCGTGGGAACTAACTAATTGGGAACAATGGGAGTACAAGGGGGGTTCAGGGTAAGGTAAAACAATGGCAAAGAACACGGGGTCGGGAAAACATATCTGACAACGAAACACAAGGAGGGCCAGACATATGGTCTTGATGAACGATGAAGCGGGTCCGGTGGGTCCGAGTAATAGAGTCGAAAGAACAAGGGAATAGAACAAGGGGCGGAATGTCAGAAATATCGGAGGGGCGGAAAGTGTTGCGGAACTGAAGGTCGGAAGTCGGAAATGAACGGTCGTAACAGTTTCCTTGACTCTGACTTTGTTTTGAAGCATAAGCTTCCGACCCGCAATATTCGGACAATTCTGCTCTGCCTTTTCTATGGGTCATCCAATAAGGCAATATCACAAGTCGTAGACCTGTCTATCCTTTTCGCTACTGGGGACAACCATGAAGTTATGTTTTACATTACTCCGCTAGATGCTAGCTGTTCCATTGTACTAGGACACAATTGGCTCACCCACTCTAATCCGTCAATTAACTGGGCATTGGGTCAGATACAGTTCTGTACCCCGGATCATCTTCCGTCTATTCCAACGTCGTCCACAAAGATGGCTAAAACCTCTTCTGCAACTCCGCTCGCGGATTCAGTTCCGCACTCCGGTCCCGCTTTAGCAACTCTGTCCCTCGAAGCTCTTCGAATTGCTCTTGTTTCCGCAACTGCTTTCCACATATTGCAATGGCAAGAATATTCGACTGTCTTTCAGATTCATCTCTCCACTTCAGCTTCAGTCAAGGCTTGTTCCACCTTGACTTTCGCTCCGGTCGACATGAGCTTAGTTCCAGAAGAATATCACAACTTCCCGGAGATGTTCAACAAGGCCAAAGCCGATAAACCTGGTGAACATTGACCTTACAATTTGAAGATAGATTTGGAAGAAGGAGCATCTCTGCCCCTTGGACCGATCTACTCCCTTTTGCAAAGTGAACTCCAGACTCTCTGAGAGTTCATTGATGAACATCTCAACATGGGCTTCATCCACCCATCACTGTCTCCACATGGCACTCTGGCCCTTTTCGTCAAGAAGAAGAAGGATGGATCTCTCCACCTCTGCAATGATCTTCGCGGACTTAACGCCCTCACTAAGAAGGATAAATATCCACTTCCGCGCATTTCTGACCTTCTCGACACTCCCCACAGAGCGAAGATCTACACCAAAATTGACCTCTGGCACACTTATCACCTTGTCCGCATCTGTGAAGGTGACAAGTGGAAAACCACCTTCCACACCCACTACGGTGCTTTTGAGTGGGTTGTCATGCCTTACAACTCCAGCAGGAACCCAACACGCCATTTCCAGAGCCTGTGTTTGAGTATGCGCAGATAACTGATGGGCAAATCCAATGCACAATCGGCAAAATGGGCCCTTACAAAGCTGCAGCCCCATCTGGGCTCTTGAACGCAGTACTCACATAAGTTGAAGCCATTGTCCTTTCTAGGTCCAACCTCCGGGATTTCCGATACATAACATTATCAGAGGGTTGGAATGCGAGTGGAACAGAGTGTCGGAAGTCGGAACTGCATGGTCATGACAAAGTCTTGAGTTGAACTTCAAGTCATTTTCCTCTTGTGTTATCTGGCCTTGAGCTATCGGCCATGTCTATACTCTACCAGTAAATCTATGACTCTATCAATTCTGAACTGGAAGGAAGTGAGATCACTGCAGCGCAGGTATATGATCTTGAAGCACAAAAAGGTGCTGATCAAGGCCAAGCACTGCAGATATATGAAGAGGACATTTATATGCACGAACATCAGGATTTAGAGGCAGCACTGAGCATGGCTGATGTCTACTGACCCTGATGTCAGCCACACAGGGCATCTGTCACATCTGCTGTAGCATCTGTCTTCGTCCCATGGTTTTAGTGTAGATATATGGTATGCCACTAAACCTTTTCTGCCATATTCTGCCACACTCGGTAGAAAGGCCTTCTTCTGCCAGTTCTGCCATTGCAGGCAATTTACAGAATAAATTTCAATTTATGGTTGTGATGTTAGATGAATATTCAATATTTGTTAAAGAGGGTTTGAATATTCCTCAGTATATTAAGGATAATCATCAACCCCCTCAACAATTACAAAATGGGATATTTCAGCCAGGTGCTTGTCTTCCACTCCTGGACACCCACTCACCAATAACTGGAAGTCCTCCACATGCCCTGACACCTGCCTCACCTCAATATAAGCGATTAAGGGGTTGCCTGTTATATCTTCACAGTCTATGAGCTCAAGCCAGTGTAGGCACGGACCAAGTGAACTCGATTGGGTAAACACTTTGTCTGTCATGGTTGAGCCTTGATTTGCAGGCAGGCATCTTGCCAGATGCCTGCCATTTTCCCTAAACCACTCACAAACATGCAAGGCCCCACAGGCCACCACAAGTTGAATAAATTATGAAGAAAGTCAAATTTGAAATGTCACAGAATATATATGTATCCATGGTTTTTTGAGTGTATGGGTTTGCCAGAGTGAGCAGATAGCCACATAAGTTGCTGCATGTTGCTCTGCTAGTGGGTTTGTATTGGAATTGTGGCTATGATGGCTTAGCTTGGATGCTATTATTAAGCCTCTGCTGTTCTTCCAGATCCTATGGAACCATTAACCAGCGCCTGAAAGAGATGCTGACTGCTCACCAGATGTGATCTGCCCAGCCATTTCTACATCTCCAGGATGTCCAGTCACCCAAGGAAACACATCCAACTCTATCCCAGCTGACCGAGCCTCTTCAGGTGGCTGCTGGTTTTCCTGATCAGCCATGGTGTCCTCCATTGTCTCAGTGCCAAGTCCCTGGCTCAAATGAGGGTTCCCAAATTCAGCCACTATAGCAGTGTGAACACTTTTTCTGGCTGCTTTGAAGCTTGTGAATGAAAGAGAGGGTAGTGAGGGGCTGTTAAGTCAACTGTGTCTCTCTTTGAGAGTTAGATGGAGCCGGCAGATAATAATTATCGACAAGCTGTATGTGCAGTGTTAGTACAGTCACATGTCTTTCTTCTTAAATTGGTGAGAAGATACCTGTTCTGAGGGTAGGCTAAGATGCCTGGAAGGCTTGGCTTTATGCCATAAAGCCGCTTTAGTTAGCCATTCTTTTATCATGATGAATGTTATTACGAACCCTCAATCCCTGAAATGTAAAAGAAGATGAGTAAGTCCTCAAAGTTCAATGTCTTTGTAAATAACAATACCCTTGTTGTGACCGTATCAGCCAAAGTAATTGTAAGCACAAATCTAAATATGAATCAACATATGCAATATCTTAGGAATAATGTTTCATACCCATATCTCACCAAGCCTTACCTGTAGATTAGTGATATGTCCATAGATATAAGCAATATGTTGTATGCTCACCTTGGTGAATCATTAGACTAATGAGAGATTTCTTATCCCAAATCTCTCCTTTCCGCCAAGGCCTGAGGGTTTGAATTGAGCTCAGAATGGTTACCATCACAACTCCAGTGTCAAAAAGGATTACAGTAACATTAGCAATGGTATTCCCTGTCAAAGGTATTCAGAGACAAATCAGACAAATACAGACCCCTAGATCTTACACCTGAAGAATTTGTTAGTATAAATCTAAGCAGAAAGTCCTAGTTGTTATTTCGTTATTTCATTGCCTTGCCATGATGGGAAGGACCGGGAGGAGTCTGCACATTAACTCGAGTGCAGGAGATGTAGGGAAAAGAACTTGAGACTGATAGTGAGGACACTGTTAACTCACTCAACTGGACTCAACAATGTGAGTGAATGGGCTGAAACCAATGATTTGTTGTAGCTAAAGTCCTAGCTACTTATACAGTGGTGAACAGGGGTAAACCCCTATGGAACATTGGATTAGGAGTGCATACATCACTAATGATGTCAATGATGATGCTGTGTGCCCCTAGGTGGATAATCCATTGATGATGGTGTATGCCCCTAGGAGGATAATCCATTGATGATGATGCATGCCCCTAGGAAATACCCCTCTAGAATCCAATAACACTAGTCAGTACTGACAAAGTCAATGTATTAAATTGCGAACTAGTGAGATTGCAATGGTCCAAAACAGACAAGTACTATATCCAGTGAAATGAATTTATGCTATTTACACAAAGTCTGCACAGGGACATACCACAATAATGATAGTAGGGCTAAGAATGAGCAGCCCAAGAACACCCAAAACCTTTTGATTCTGAAGGGAGATAGCATAGGTGCGAGCTAGCAGAAGGCCTAGATAATAAAATGTGTTGAGCCTTCTGCCTGAGAAATATATGGGTATAATCACTCACCCTGTACACCAATCACATAAGGAACTTGTAAAGCACGACCTAGGTGAGTTATAGTATTACATTTCCTTTGAATATATGAGTCTCTAGGTTGCTTGTTCATAAAGAATGCAACTCATACTAGATACTCATTCCAATCAGTAAGGGTGTTACACATGAGAGTGTTGTCGTAATATACCTCAACGGACAGGTTAGAGAAACTGTCATATATGGCAAGAACATAAAAAGCCATGAGCAGGTAACGAGAGAATAAATAGAGAATGGTGCCGATTTTGACAGTCTTGCACCAAATGTGCTTGATCTCAGATGGCAGAGTGAGCAGAGTGTCATAGATGAGCAGTGCTGTATAACAAGCTATGGAAATCATGGAATTAGATAGGGGTCGTGGACGCATACCAAGCGCTGCTACCATGGTAAAGTTGAACGCAAAGCTAGTTTAGGTAAGTTCTTCTGCATCTCACACAATGTGGTAAATACGTACAGGTCCGATAGCGCCTGGATTTCAGCCGAGGGGTCCGCCTGAGACATGATATAAGAAAGAAGGACTGGAATGCAGACGAGGGACTGAGTTGTGCGTAGCGATGTGGGAGTGGAGTCGCAGATCGCGCAAGGTGTATAAATAAGATTCTCGACATGGGTGCTGCAGGTCAACAGATATGATTCACATCCCATCAGTGCGAAGCATCGCACAATTTGCAAGGTGGGCCGGTCTGATAGAAGAACGTCATGTGTAAAATAATTAATACAAGGGCGAAGCATCAGATACAGTGGTCTTCTCGGACGAGTAATTGAACCTTGGGTTCTTGGAAGTGCGGTGTCAGCATAACGACACACGAAAACCAACTGCGACACAGCTCACTGATGTGAATTGAGATGTCGCATCTCCAGTGTGTTATTTATGAAGATGAGAACACGAGCAAGCGAGATGATGTGGGAGATCTAGCCTGTCCAGCTCAATGCACAGAGTTTGCACGTGGCTGCAATTCAATAGCGATGCCGGATGATCTCGGAAGAGGTATCAGTTCGTGTCAACATTGCTCGATGTGGCGACACGAGACAACTCTCATTCGGGAGGCATGTCCTGAACGGCGTGGAAAGAAGTGGTATGAAGGGAGTATCGAATTTAAACTTGGAGTACAACAACATGGTATCCGCGAGGCTGAGCATTCGGTGTATCGGATGTGACGGTGATGCAGAGCTGTTTAGAATGACGACAGTGCCACCTAGCGAGAATAAATGGTACTGGTGTCCCTTGTTAGCTGGTTGGCTCCAGAGCTAAATATAAGCGACATTATCCACATACATAGCACATCCCCATCGCATTTCGTAAACACCGGATACTGATAATCCGGAGCGAAGTGAGGCTTAATTAACTCGGCGTCTATGATGTTGGCCTTGCTCCTAATATTCCAGACGCATCACGAATGCCAGTCGTCGTGCATCATGACTGCCAGTGCGCATGATGCATGATTGCACGACGGTTCCAATTACAGCGCGCTGTATCGTCCTAGTCCATAAATAAATCAGGCTCCGTTGCAGAGTCTGGTCCTGAGCCGAGTCAGGAGTTCGCGTCACGGTTCAGAACTAGCGCTGTCGGGCGAGATCGATCCGAATCGAGATGTGGTGGTGGCGGTGTGATCCGACATGAACAAACTGAGTACTTTGCGCGGCGTGTGGCAAACCACGTGTGCGGTAAAGTGATCTACTGACTCTGACTGGGAACTACAACTTTGCGCATACCTCATACCCACACACCGACCGACGCATCCCACACACCCAAAGCCTTAATAAATGCGCCTAATGCCACTGCACAGGCACCAGACTCGTCACCTCCGCACCTCCGCACCTCCGCACCTCCGCACCAGCCCCACCCACCCCGGGACCGTAACAGCCTGCGGCGCAGGCGAGTGTGGTGTGCCATGCGTTTGCGTTTGCGTTTGCGCTCAAGTGCTGCGGCGGGTCAAGGTGTGCATGCGGGCGCGGGGAGTGTGACGAGCCCAGGTAGGCGTGCGCGTGCGGCGGGGTGTGGGGGGAGGATGGGCGCGGGGTACACATTGGGCCGGGCGGCGGGGTCTGGGGGGCTCTGGCAGGGGGGCCGGTATGGGCAAGGGTGCAGGTAAGGGTGCGCTGGCGGCGCCGGTGGTGGGCGCGGCTAATGGGGCTCGCGGGGGGTGTGTGGCGCTGCGGTGCGGCTGTAGTTGTTGTGGGCGGCCGCGGCGTGTGTATGCGGGGGTGCGGGGATGTGCGGGACGACACGCGGACGTGCTCACGTGCGTCGCGTACGCGGCCCCCAGGCGAGACACACAGCGTCACCAAGACACATCGACGTCGGTCGCGCTCTACAGCCCCAGCCCCAGGCCCCTGCGCCGCTTCGGGGAGGCTCGTCCCCGGACCCCGCTGCGCCAATCCCGTGCACGTGCTCCCCACCGACATGAAACCGGCTTTCGGCCTCGGGTCTGAACTCCCACGCGGGTGCCACCTTGAAGTACTCCCGCTGTATGGGAGGGTCCGTATCATCGCACGTGCGCCCGCCTCTCAGTGCGCGCGAGCCCCCTTCTCCGCCTCCGCCCCCGTCGCCGAAAAACGCACGCCGAACGACGCGGACGTCCCGCGGCCACGCTCACGCTCCAGGTGCCGATTCTTCTCGAGCTCGCCCCGCGCACGCGCCTCGCACGGGCAGCGCGCGTCCTCCGCGTGGAAGCCCCCCCGTGTCGCGGTGGGCGTGCGCGTCGTGCGGGTGCGGCCCACTGTGCGGGTGGGAGGGCGGTGCAGGACGTGAGGGGCGGGAGGGTGGAGTCCAGGGAGCAGCGAGTGGCGCTCGGTAAGCGACATGAGGGACGGGGCAACGGGACATACCATCCGCGTCTCCAGGGTCGCTGTTTATGTCTGGGTCCGGGTCATGCTGGCAGATGGATGGATGGCGAGACGTGGGGCAGAAGGCAGTAAAGGCGTCATGCAGGATGGACGGTCTGTTTATATGCAAAAGGGAAATACCATACACTCTGCTCGTTCCTCTTGCTGGCCGTTTCTACACCCGGCACATACACACACGCCCCACCACTGGCGGACATGCCGGAAACATCATGAGCAGTTCATGCCCGTGCGCTGGAGAGGACGGTGGGTGATAAGAAGCCTGGGAGGGGAGGCTGTTAGTGTCATGTGAGGGGAGGTGAACCGATCGCAGTGGACGGGTAAAATGCGTCGTAATGCTATGAAAGACGAGGGAGTAGAGGGACGACATGTGCGTACCATGCAATGACGGCGTCAGGGTTTGCCCGTGTCTGTGTCCGTGTCATGCTGCTCGTTGTAACTACGGAGTCGGCGTGCATGTTTGTCTTTGTTTGGTGGGTTCCTGATGTCGCCGCGCACGACGAAGCCTCACTTCGCTCCGGATTATCAGTATCCGGTGTTTACGAAATGTGCTGTGTATGTGGATAATGTTGCTTATATTTGGCTCTGGAGCCAACCAGTTACCAAGGGACACCAGTACCGTTTATTCTCGCTAGGTGGCACTGTCGTCATTCTAAACAGCTCTGCATCACCGTCGCATCCGATACACCGAATGCTCAGCCTCGCGGATACCACGTTGTTGTACTCCAAGTTTAAATTCGATACTCCCTTCATACCACTTCTTTCCACGCCGTTCAGGACATGCCTCCCGAATGAGAGTTGTCTCGTGTCGCCACATCGAGCAACGTTGACACGAACTGATACCTCTTCCAAGATCATCCAGCATCGCTATAGAATTACAGCCACGTGCAAACTCTGTGCATTGAGCTGGACAGCCTAAATCTCTTATATCATCTCGCTTCTCGCGTTCTCATCTTCATAAATAACACACTGGAGATGCGTCATATTAATACACATCAGTGAGCTTTATGGCAGTGTTTTTATGTGTTGTTCATTACTGACATCGTACTATGAGTCCTCAATGAGTGTTAAGTGCATGATGACAAGGTTTCAATGGATTTCGGAGACCAATATTCCGCCCAGGAAAATCGGATGTAATAACCAATTGCTGGCAGGCCTCAATTACTAGCCCGAGCAGCTAACTATAGCTATCCGATACTTCTACTTTGTATTAATCCTTTTACATTTGATGTTCTTCTATCAGACCCATCCTTCAATTATATTACTCAGTGTCGACTATCACTGAGGAGAAAATTAAATAGTTTATTAAGCTCCTGCAAGTCCCATTGTTCATACAACTGGTCTGTAACTTCCTACTTGCCCAAGCTGAGTTACTACAGTGTCTTGCGCAGGCACATGGAAGATGCTTGTGCAGTGTCATCAAACTGGGCCTACTCACCCTCCTCAAGCAGTCATGACCGGTTACCTATGCAGGCATGCTGCTCGCCACTGAGCTTGAGGATTAGGCAGTTGCCCAGGGCAGGCCCATGATGGTAAATAAATTCTCATTCCATAGTATATTGATGTATCTTTTACTCAGAACAATTTCGGCTGCACTGAATGCAGTAAGCCCTTCCCCCTGAACTTCAATGTAGGTAGTGTGGAAGTAGATTTGAAACCAGGATGTGGGAAGCATTGAGCTCAGGAATTCATATTAGCATTGTGCCGCTGTATATATCTATGAGGCAATACAGGCCTTTGAACTGTATTGTTCAGTCTGATGTTTCAGCTTGTACAGTGCCTCTGGAAAATCTCCATCAGTACCTTAGTTATCTGTTTTTGTCACAATTCCAACACAAAAACATTATTTACTTCATCTCATACAACCCCTTCCACCTGCAATACATCCACTCCCACTATCCCTCTGATTCCCCCCTCTATCCCACACACATCCACATGATCCACCACAACATCCCATCAACCCACGGACATATGGCTGATCCAACAACCCGCAAATCCACCCCTGAATTGAGACAAAGCCCGACCCCGAGAGGCGTTGATCCATGGAGCAATTTGATGGCTAGCCCATCATACACATTCCTTCTTTCTCTCTTTCTTTCTTTCTCCCTTTCTTTCAAACACACATCTCTCACTTATGATGCTCATAATCATACACACCCCTTCCCAATCCACACACAAGACACATATCCACCGCAGCACCCAACGCACCTGTCAAGATTGGTTTTTAGGCATTAATATTGTGTATTAGTGAACACAGCGAATGCCCAAATAGCTTGTGCAAAGAAGTGTGCTGTTTGGCAAATAAGGTGAACCAATAAATGTTCAGAAGGTATGAGGGCTGCCCGAACGGAGCTCGCCCTATCTACAGTCGTAGTGAAGTATGTTAGCAACTAGGGGCTATGGCAGGGAAGGTTCGGTAGAGTTCTTAGAAAGCTAGAATCAAATGTACTCTCTCAGTGAATTTATTGTCACTGTTATATTGATACAATACCTAGAATCAAATGTACTACATGATTTTCAGTCAACATGTTATGAAAATACAAAGAATACTACTCGCCTCTCTCAGTGAATTTATTGTCACTGAGAGAGGAGTACAATCCTGTCTCAGAACGCATATACCTGCACCCGGCCCTTTAGCGCCTAAGGGCTCGCGCGTTGAAGTCATTTCAAACTCCGCTGGGTGCAGCCGCTTGTGAAAATAGGAATAACAAAATGAAATGGAGAGGTAGGGAGTGACTAGAAAATTTTGAAAATAAACAGAGAAGTGAATGCATGGTACAAGAACAATCTGAGAAGAGATTGAAACACCATACAGTAAATCGAATATATTATGCTTGATTTTGGTGCAGGAGCATATATGCACCCAACAAAGTAGCCCGTAACACTTGATGATGTAATGTGCAAGGTGTCATGGAAAGGTTGTTTAAGCAGCAACAATCCTTTCACCGACAGCGCGGATAATGGTACAAAGGCTAAGGTGATGAAGGTGAAGTACAAAAGCTCACCAGTCATGCTTAAGTCCTCCTCTGGTCGAAGATTAGTGTTCTGCAAAGCCCGGCTTCAGCCGCGGCCTAAGCCGGAGCCGGGCCCCCAAAATCCGGGCCAGGCCGGGCCAAAGCCGTCCTGAGGCCGGGATCTAGGGCCCGGCTTGAGTTTTGAGAGCCCGAGCCGAGCCCTGAAGCCACGGCTTTTGGGCGCTTACCCAGTATGCACTGTTCGGGTGGCAAGCGGCACTCAGGTAGCTAATTTGAGTATATCCTGTGCTCTATTGGTTGAGTTTGAAAAAATTCTCTTTCTGCTGCTCACTGCCATGCCCTTGCCCCGTATCCAGGACCCCAGCGATGAGGACGAGGTTCAGCTGCTCCCTATCAAGAGTGCCCGTTCGGGCCGAACGCTAAAGCCAAGCGCCACACTGAAGGATCCCGATATTGTGGCCAATGTTCTTGGTCAACGCGAGCATGCCAAGGTCGTGACTAAGGTGGTAGAAACTACTGACCAACATAAAAATAAAAAACAAAAGACTATTGTTGAGCCGGCCCTGGTGATCGATCCAAATGCAAGGACCGTTGCCAAGCCTACTGATTTCAGTAGTACTGAAATGGTTATGAATAAGGAATCTGGCGGCATTACTGGTGAGTCATATCTTTGCATAGAATATTGTCTATCTATTGATCTAAGATTCAGGTACTCAAAGCATTCAAGCTTGGGAATTACAATCACAAAACGGCGGAACCGACTCAAAGGAGATGTAGTTGAAGCACTCCAGGTCGTCAAATGCGGACTGAAGACAAAGTTGATACTACGGGATTCAGCTCCGTCGTCTTCTTATGAGCTCGAATTAATGGACAAAGATCCGGAGGTGCCTCAGACACCGGGAGAGGTCATTGACCTCTCCAGTGACTGTGAGCTTGTGGAGGGGGAGAGCGAAGTCGATATAGAATACGACTAGCTAGTTAAAAGTACATAGAATTTCCACTTCGGCGTTGCATCCCCTCGGTCGATATTTCCCACTGAAGAGCCCCGGCTTAAGCTGGGCCAAGCCCGAGCCGAGCCCAAGCCGGCACTCAGGGCCTGGCCCTGAATTCTGTGAGCCCGAGCCGGCGTGAGCCGAGCCGAAGCCGGGGCTTTTGAGCCGAGCCGGGATTTGCAGAACACGATCGAAGATAGGAATCTATAGGAGAGGGCTCAAGGTGATGGTCACAGTGAGGTCAAGTTTTGCACAAGATAGACGTATGATAACTAACTGGGGAATATACATGTGAATGTAGACTACTTATACCGAATGCTCATATGATATCAGCAAATAGGAAAGAGGCCGTCATGAGTCAGGGTTGGACAGGGGTGCGCAGTCAGGATACAAATAGATGAAATGTATGCAATAGAGGAAGGGAGGAGTGTGAACATGAAACAACGGAGGGGAAGAGGATAAAGGTACCCATGCAAGAAAATATGCCTGAAGGCCTGCATACACGTTGCCCTGCACGGACTCTTGGTCTGCTGGGTTGATCCCACACGATCTATGGGTAGGACATCCCGCGAATGCATTCTGGCCATAGTAACACCCAAAGGGGGTTGAGTCAAGAAGATGATGGGACCAGTGATGAACCATCAAGCCGGGTAAAGGATGTCGATCGTGTTTGATGGCGTGCCTACTGGCAAATGATGCGAATAGTGAATAACTGTTCGGCGAATTCAGCAAAGAGCGAACGGAGCGAACATATAAGTGGAGTGATGAAAGGGAAAATGGAGATACTGGATACAACAAATAAACAAGTCATGATAGCACCCTACACCATCATGGCTGCCACCTTCCTCACCTCGCTGCAATCTTGTTTGCTCGTGCTGGACCAAACTTAGGTCAGGTCTGATAACAAGGTGCAGAATGTTCAGTCATTGATTCTTGTCACAATATCATCTATGGACAATATTTTGTATGACCTGAATCTGACCACTCATGAGCATCTGAGTTCACTGAGGTGCACATATGTGCGTACACACGAGTTATAAGTTGAGGCTATCCAGTGCACATGCTGGATCACACACCGAGCTATAAAGCTGAGCTGAGATAGTGCATATACAATGAGTCAAGTCGAGGTACGCAATATATGTGTACATGAGTAGCCATACAACTGGACCAATCCCATCTCCTTGATCCCATCTTGCCAACCCTATCTCATGACACCTTTCCTCCAACACACCCGAGTCACATCTATAACTCCTATTTGATTACACCTACCTCTCCACCTTATCCTTTGAGCCATGAAATGAGTACGAACCCTTCTGCCTTTTGTCTAGGCCACACCGAGCAGGCAAGTCGAAGTGCAAGTATACAGTGCAGGCAGTAAACATGCACCTACCATATACATATTCCCACCAATCCTGTTGCTCACTACCTTGTATCGATACCGCTCTCTGAGTTGACATAAATAGCTAACCATGTAAGAGCAAAATAATGAGAACGAACATTTGGACATACTTATTGACTTCAAGTCTGTTACGTATCGAGCTTTCCCCAAGTTGGAACTAGAAAGGACAACGGCTTCAACATATGTGTTATGCCCCCAATGAACTATTGTCCTAAGTATTTCGGATCGTGAGTCGGAAGTCAGAAAGTATCAAACTTGACAAGGGTCGGAAGTTGGGTTGGAAGGCAGAAGGCAGAGAGATGGAGGTCTTGCAAACCTCACTGTGCTAAGAACAGGAGATAGAGTGAAGGAAATCACATATTGAAGGCGATTATCTGATTGCAGGATAGCAAGCATACATGAGGGCCTTTTATACAAAGAGCTGAGGCAACAGGTAATGGGGTAGTACTAAGCAAATTCCAGAGGAAGCGGAAGTCAGACAGACATACAGGGTAAATAACTAATTGGGAACAAAGGACTACAAGGGGGTGCAGGGTAGGGTAAGGAACAATGGCAAAAGAACAAGGGGTCGGAAAGTATATCTGAGATAAAGAAACAACGAGACTCCAAAGGGGGATGGACATATGGTCTTGCTGTGCTGCGAGTTGAGTCCGGTGGGTCTGAGTAATAGAGTTGAAAGAACAAAGGATATAACAAGGGGTGGGAATGTCAGAATTATCAGAGGGTTGGAATGCAAGTGGAACTGAGTGTCAGAAGTCAGAACTGCATGGTCATAACAAAGTCTTGAGTTGAACTTCAAGTTATTTTCCTCTTGTGTTATCCATTGAACTTGGCCTTGAGCTATAGCCCACATCTATACTCTACCAGTAAATCTATGACTCTATCAATTCTGAACTGGAAGGAAGTGAGATCACTGCAGTGCAGGTATATGATCTTGAAGCACAAAAAGGTGCTGATCAAGGCCAAGCACTGCAGATATATGAAGAGGACATTTATACGCACGAACATCAGGATCCAGAGGCAGTGTAAGGGCGACCCTGGCTGGTTGTGGAGATCACACTACCACACAACTGACAAGGGGAAATCCAAAGTATGTACAAATGAACAGAGTATACAAGAGAGGGCATTCTCCCTGACAAGGGGAAATCCAAAGAGAAAAGTCTAAGGACCCCCAATGTCAGCGAGCCCGTATTATACTACGCTGCGCAGCCAGGGACAACACTTGGCACCCGCCATCAACGCTGCATCCTCCTGAGCTCCCTGACCCTTGATCGACCCTTGATGCCACCTATTACGCGAGTCGCTTGATTTCTGACACTGTTCCGAGAGTGGAAGTCGGAAATTGGAGTGGAACTGGCAAGGTGAACAGAACTGGTGGAAGTTCTCCCAGAAGCGGAATCATTTCCAAAAGCATAGGCGGAGATGGAATCGGAACTGGAAGCGGAGTCGGAAATGGAGTCGGAACTGGGTGTGGTGTCGGAACTGGAAAAGGAAAACAGGGTGTCCCCTGACAGGCAGCACTGAGCATGGCTGATGTCTACTGAGCCTGACGTCAGCCACACAGGTCATCCATCACATCTGCTGTACCATCTATCTTTGTCCCATGGTTTTAGTGTAGATATATGGGCAGAAAGGCCTTCTTCTGCCACTTCTGCCATTGCAGGCAATTTACAGAATAAATTTCAATTTATGGTTGTGATGTTAGATGAATATTCAAGATTTGTTAAGGAGGGTCTGAATATTCATCAGTATATTAAGGATAATTATCAACCCCCTCAACAATTACAAAATGGGACACTTCAGCCAGGTGCTTGTCTTCCACTCCTGGACACCCACTCACCAATAATTGGAATTCCTCCACATGCCCTGACACCTGCCTCACCTCAATATAAGCGATTAAGGCATTGCCTGTTACATCTTCACAGTCTATGAGCTCAAGCCAGTGTAGGCACGGACCAAGTGAACTTGATTGGGTAAACACTTTGCCTGCCATGGTTGAGCCTTGATTTGCAGGTGGGCATCTTGCCAGATGCCTGCCATTTTCCCTAAACCACTCACAAACATGCAAGGCCTCACAGGCCACCACAAGTTGAATAAATTATGAAGAAAGTCAAATTTGAAATGTCACAGAATATATATGTATCCATGGTTTTTTGAGTGTATGGTTTGCCAGAGTGAGCAGATAGCCACATAAGTTGCTGCATGTTTCTCTGCTAGTGGGTTTGTATTGGAATTGTGGCTATGATGGCTTAGCTTGGATGCTATTATTAAGCCTCTGCTGTTCTTCCAGATCCTATGGAACCATTAACCAGCGCCTGAAAGAGATGCTGACTGCTCACCAGATGCAATCTGCCCAGCCATTTCTACATCTCCAGGACGTCCAGTCACCCAAGGATACACATCCAATTCTATCCCAGCTGACCGAGCCTCTTCAGGTGACGGCTGGCTTTCCTGATCAGCCATGGTGTCCTCCATTGTCTCAGTGCCAAGTCCCTGGCTCAAGTGAGGGTTCCCAAATTCAGCCACTATAGCACTGTGAACACTTTTTCTGGCTGCTTTGAAGCTTGTGAATGAAAGAGAGGGTAATGAGGGGCTGTTAAGTCGACTGTGTCTCTCTTTGAGAGTTAGATGGAACCGGCAGACAATAATTGTTGACAAGCTGTATGTGCAGTGTTAGTACAATCACATGTCTTTCTTCTTAAATTGGTGAGAAGATACCTGTTCTGAGGGTAGGCTAAGATGCCTGGAAGGCTTGGCTTTATGCCATAAAGCCGCTTTAGTTAGCCATTCTTTTATCATGATGAATGTTATTACGAACCCTCAATCCCTGAAATGTAAAAGAAGATGAGTAAGTCCTCAAAGTTCAATGTCTTTGTAAATAACAATACCCTTGTTGTGACCGTATCAGCCAAAGTAATTGTAAGCACAAATCTAAATATGAATCAACATATGCAATATCTTAGGAATAATGTTTCATACCCATATCTCACCAAGCCTTACCTGTAGATTAGTGATATGTCCATAGATATAAGCAATATGTTGTATGCTCACCTTGGTGAATCATTAGACTAATGAGAGATTTCTTATCCCAAATCTCTCCTTTCCGCCAAGGCCTGAGGGTTTGAATTGAGCTCAGAATGGTTACCATCACAACTCCAGTGTCAAAAAGGATTACAGTAACATCATTGATGGTATCCCCTGTCAAAGGTATTCAGAGACAAATCAGACAAATACAGACCCCTAGATCTTACACCTGAAGAATTTGTTAGTATAAATCTAAGCAGAAAGTCCTAGTCAGTACTGACAAAGTCAATGTATTAAATTGCGAACTAGTGAGATTGCAATGGTCCAAAACAGACAAGTACTATATCCAGTGAAATGAATTTATGCTATTTACACAAAGTCTGCACAGGGACATACCACCTGAATGATAGTAGGGCTAAGAATGAGCAGCCCAAGAACACCCAAAACCTTTTGATTCTGAAGGGAGATAGCATAGGTGCGAGCTAGCAGAAGGCCTAGATAATAAAATGTGTTGAGCCTTCTGCCTGAGAAATATATGGGTATAATCACTCACCCTGTACACCAATCACATAAGGAACTTGTAAAGCACGACCTAGGTGAGTTATAGTATTACATTTCCTTTGAATATATGAGTCTCTAGGTTGCTTGTTCATAAAGAATGCAACTCATACTAGATACTCATTCCAATCAGTAAGGGTGTTACACATGAGAGTGTTGTCGTAATATACCTCAACGGACAGGTTAGAGAAACTGCCATATATGGCAAGAACAAAAAGAGCCATGAGCAGGTAACGAGCGAATACATAGAGAATGGTGCCGATTTTGACGGTCTTGCACCAAATGTGCTTGATCTCAGATGGTAGAGTGAGCAGAGTGTCATAGATGAGCAGTGCTGTATAACAAGCTATGGAAATCATGGAATTAGATAGGGGTCGTGGACGCATACCAAGCGGTGCTACGATGGTAAATTTGAACGCAAAGCTAGTTTAGGTAAGTTCTTCTGCATCTCACTCAATGTGGTAAATACGTACAAGTCTGATAGCGCCTGGATTTCAGCCGAGGAGTCCGCCTGAGACATGATATAAGAAAGAAGGACTGGAATGCAGACGAGGGACTGAGTTGTGCGTAGCGATGTGGGAGTGGAGTCACAGATCGCGCGTGTATAAATAAGATTCTCGACATGGGTGCTGCCAGGTCAACAGATATGATTCACAACATCCCATCCGTGCGAAGCATGGCACAATTTGCCAGGTGGGCCGGTCTGATAGAAGAACGTCATGTGTAAAATAATTAATACAAGGTCGAAGCATCAGATACAGTGGTCCGCTCGGACGAGAAATTGAACCTTGGGTTCTTGGCCTTGCCAGGACTGGTTATGATCTCGAAGATGCATTTAAAACTTGATGTAATGTAAGCGCACCTGGCACTCATTGACGACTCCAAGTGCGGTGTCAGCATAACGACACACGAAAACCAACTGCGACACAGCTCACTGATGTGAATTGAGATATCGCATCTCCAGTGTTATTTATGAAGATGAGAACACGAGCAAGCGAGATGATATGGGAGGTTTAGGCTGTCCAGCTCAATGCACAGAGTTTGCACGTGGTTGTAATTCTATAGCGATGCTGGATGATCTCGGAAGAGGTATCAGTTCGTGTCAACATTGCTCGATGTGGCGACACGAGACCACTCTCATTCGGGAGGCATGTCCTGAACGGCGTGGAAAGAAGTGGTATGAAGGGACTATCGAATTTAAACTTGGAGCACAACAACATGGTATCCGCGAGGCTGAGCATTCGGTGTATCGGATGTGACGGTGATGCAGAGCTGTTTAGAATGACGACAGTGCCACCTAGCGAGAATAAACGGTACTGGTGTCCCTTGGTAGCTGGTTGGCTCCAGAGCTAAATATAGGCAACATTATCCACATACATAGCACATCCCCATCGCACTTCGTAAACACCGGATACTGATAATCCGGAGCGAAGTGAGGCTTCGTCGTGCGCGGCGACATCGGGAACCCACCAAACAAAGACAATCATGCAGGTCGACTCCGTAGTTACAACGACAGCATGACACGGACACAGACACCGACAAACCCTGACGCCGTCATTGCATGGTACGCACATGTCGTCCCTCTACTCCCTCGTCTTTCATAGCATTACGACGCATTTTACCCGTCCACTCCAAACTTCAGGTCACCTCCCCTCACATGACACTAACAGCCTCCCCTCCCAGGCTTCTTATCACCCACCGTCCTCTCCAGCGCACGGACATGAACTGCTCATGATGTTTCCGGCGTGTCCGCCAGTGGCGGGGCGTGTGTGTATGTGCCGGGTATAGAAAAGGCCAGCAAGAGGAACGAGCAGAGTGTGTGGTATTTCCCTTTGCATACAAACAGGCCGTCCATCCTGCATGACGCGTTTACGGCCTTCTGCCCCACGTCTCGCCATCCATATCCATCCATCTGCCAGCATGACCCAGACCCAGACACAAACACGGACCCTGGAGACGCGGATGGTATGTCCCGCGCCACTCGCTGCTCCTTAGACTCCACCCTCCCGCCCCTCACGTCCTGCACCGCCCTCCCACCCGCACAGTGGGCCGGACGCGCACGACGCGCACGCCCACCGCGACACGGGGGGGCTTCCACGCGGAGGACGCGCGCTGCCCGTGCGAGGCGCGTGCGCGGGGCGAGCTCTAGAAGAATCGGCACCTGGAGCGTGAGCGTGGCCGCGGGACGTCCGCGTCGTTCGGCGTGCGTTTTTCGGCGACGGGGGCGGAGGCGGAGAAGGGGGCTCGCGCGCACTCAAAGGCGGGCGCACGTGCTATGACACCGACCCCAGACGGCGGGAGTACTTCGAGGTGGCCCCTCCGCGGGAGTTCAGACCCGCGGCTGACCCCCAGTTTCATGTCGGCGGGGCGCGCGTGCGCGCGATTGGCACGGCAGGGCCCGGGGACGAGCCTCCGCGAAGCGGCAGAGGGGGCTGGGGATGGGGCTGGGGCTGGAGGGCGGGACCGACGTCGATGTGTCTTGGTGACGCTGTGTGTCTCGCCTGGGGGCCGCGTAGGCGACGCACGTGAGCACGTGTGCGTGTCGTCCCGCACATCCCCGCACCCCCGCACACACACGCCGCGGCCACCCACAACAACTACAGCCGCACCGCAGCGCCACACACCCCCCGCAAGCCCCATTACCCGCGCCCACCACAGGCACCGCCACCGCACCCTTACCCGCACCCTTACCCATACCGGCCCCCCTGCCAGAGCCCCCCAGACCCCGCCGCCGCCACGCCGACAAATGCACGAGCCGCGTCTTCGTTAAACCGCCCACCACGCCACTCGGGAACGGGAACGGGAAAGGACTGTTAGTAATCGGGACGATAACACCGCCGAGGCAGAGCCGGCACGCATTTAGCCGGAGGTTCGAGATCGCTCTCGACCCCGGGTTGCTGGTGCGCCGGCATCGCATCGGCACAGCAGCTCGAAGGGATTGGTAATATAATGGACATTATAATTTGTATATAAAGGAACGATCTACTTGAGATCAAGGTAGAATATCAGATCATATTTACTCCTTCGTTCTACAGGTTATGGGCCCCGACCATAACTAAACTATTACACATCTAGCTTACTCCAAATTACACTCTATACTCCAACGACTCAATAACCGATCGACGATGTCGAGTAGCAACAACACGTACAAGATCGACCCCTTGAACGGGGATAACTACGCGGCGTGGCGCCGGCGGCTCGAGTGGATACTCGATGACTCAGATCTGTGGGACGTGGCTATCGGCAGGGAGACGGAACCGAGACCGGCAGATGCCGACAACGTCACTGCGAGCGAGCAGCAGGAAATCGACGATTGGAGAAGAAAGGACAAGAAGGCTAGAAAAGAGATTTGCCTCAGAGTTGCCGATGAACAACTAGTTTACATCAATCAGACGATGTCTGCGTTTGCTGTATGGACTAGTCTACAAGCAATATTCGAATCTAAGGGAGCAGTGGGAATTGTAAATCTCCGAAGAGATTTCTTCCGGACGCTTGCCGAGGATGGCGCAAACATGGAGGAGCACGTACGCAAGCTCCGCGGCATTCAACAGGAATTGAATGCGCGGGGGCATTACATCAGTGACACCGAGTTCTCGAACACGTTGCTGACGTCATTACCAGATTCCTGGTCGGCGTTTATTACGGCAGTAAACGCCAGTGGAGCCGGGACAACAGCTGATATATTAATAGCTCGGGTCCTCGATGAGGATCGAGCACGGAAAGCTGGATCGGCACGGCAGACGGCGCTTAAGGCGCAACAACGTCACAGACCTAGGAAAGATGACTCAGGAGCAACAAAGGGAAAATGCCGAAATTGCGGCAAGAAGGGTCATTACGTGAAGGACTGTTGGGCGAAAGGTGGCGGCAAGGAAGGCCAAGCACCGAAATGGTTCAAATCAGGGAACAAAGAAACAGTCAAACAAGCAGAAGAAAAGGACTTCGCATTTGTATCTAAGGAGGTAGCATACAGTGCTATATCTGCATCCGACTGGCTAGCCGATTCAGCGGCAACAACACATATAGCTCGAAGCCGAAATGATTTCGCTAGCTATGCCGAGGAACCATCGGAAATCGAAGGAATTTCACCCGGCGCGGTACTACATACACAAGGCCGAGGCACTATATACATGGAATTCAAGATCGGCGCCAAGACGAACACGATCGAACTACGTGACGTCAAGCATGCACCGGATGCGCCGAACAACCTTATCAGCGTAGGGCGTCTGACTGATAAGGGCAACACAGCCACTTTTTCAGGCACCGGCGTCGAATTCAAATCACGCGCCGGAGTTACCTTTGCACAGGGACAGAAGCGCGGGCGGCTGTTCTGTATGAAGGCACGGGTCACCCGATCAGTCGAGGCACGGGACTTTGCCGCAGCGGCAAAGGGACGGTCATGGGACAAATGGCACAGGATACTAGGGCACGTCAATATAAACTCCATAAAGTTGTTGAAATCTAACGATCTAGTCACCGGACTTGAGATCGACGAATCAAACGAGCCGAGCCAGTGCAAGGCATGCATACAAGGCAAACGGCATGTGGAGCCATTCCCCAAAAGAGCCGAGGACACTGTAGAACAGGTCGGTGACCTGACAGTATCCGATGTATGGGGACCTGCCCAGACCGAGGGACCATCACGTGAAAAGTATTTTTATTCTTTCACGGACATCAAATCCAGGTACACGGTCATCTATTTTGGGAGCGCCAAAGATGAAGCGCTCAAACACTTCGAGACGTACAAGGCATTCCTCGAGACCCAAACAGGTCAGAAACTGAAGAGGTTTCGCTCAGATAATGGAGGGGAATATGTCAATAAAAATTTCAAGGAATTTTGTGCAAAATATGGCATTATCATGGAGACCACAGCTCCATACTCCCCAGCCCAGAATGGAATTGCCGAACGACTCAACCGGACCTTACTCGAGCACGCACGGGCAATGATATTTGCCAAGAACCTGCCTAAAATACTCTGGCCCGAGGCCGTGGCTTACGCGTGTTACATCAAAAACCGATCACCCACGCGAGCGCTTGGAGATGACGCAACGCCGTTCCAGGCACTATTCGGCAAGAAGCCGAACATAGCACGTCTAGAGGAATTCGGGACAAATTGTTGGGTTATGGTGCCGGATCAACGACGAGCTAAACTTGATCCAAAGGCAGAAGAACACATCTTCGTCGGAGTAGCAGAACATGCAAAAGCATGGAGGTATTACAATAAAGCCTCAAAACATGTTCAAATTTCGAGAAATATCACATTCGACGAAAATGACAACCGACTCTACCCTATCCCAGACAACGACGATGATGACACGGCACCGCTCGAGGGGGAGCACTCACCGCGCGAGCATGTGCCGGACCCGATCACATCTACCCCACAGACGTCATCACCCCAGACAACACCCGTTCCTGATCCACCTGAACAAGCGCCAGCTCCAGAGATCCGACGGAGCGCGCGTATCACTCAAAGGCCGGATTACCGGAAACTGAATAATTCAGGACGCACCGAGCAGGTTTACATAACGAGAGAAATCGTCACTGAACCTGAGAATTACAGAGCGGCGGTATCACGTGATGATGCGCCGATCTGGGAGAAAGCGATGGAAATTGAGATGGAACAACACAAAACGTTAAGAACATGGGAATTAACAGAACTACCACCCGGACGAATAGCTATCGGTTGCCGATGGGTATACGCCGTCAAAACGCAACCGGATGGACAATTTGATAAGGCTAAAGCAAGGGTCGTGGCTCAAGGATTCACACAGAGGCCAGGAATGGACTACTACGAGATAACTTCACCCGTGGTCAAATTCGATTCACTACGTGTTCTATTGGCGATCGCAAACACACTCGATTGGGAAATCGAAATGATGGATGTCAAAGGCGCCTACCTCAATTCAACTATAGATGAGGAGATCTACATGCGCCAGCCCGACGGATTTGATGATGGATCTGGACGCGTTCTAAGAATATACAGAGCGCTCTACGGACTCAAGCAATCGGGGCGAGCTTGGCATCAGCGCTTACGCAAATTACTACTCGATCTCGGCTTCCATCAAAGTACAGCCGATGAATGCGTCTACATCAGACAAGATAAGGACTCAATCGAAGTCATATCAGTATATGTGGACGACTTTGGACTATTTGCTGACTCCAAAGGAGGGATGATTAAGCTCAAGGGGGAGCTTCATGGAAAATTCCCCTTAACAGATTTAGGAGAAATGAAGAAAATATTGGGAATTAGAGTTGAGAGGAATAGAGATGAGGGAACGCTGATCATGTCTCAAGGACATTACATCGACATCATACTCGATCGATTCAACATGACAACGGCTCATTCGGTATCTACACCCCTGCATAAAATGATCAAACTCACGACACCCATGGACTCAACAGGTCCAACTGCCGAAGTACCCTATGCCAAAGCGATCGGATCACTCATGTATGCAGCACTCAGCACGCGACCTGATTTGGCTTTTACCGTACAACACTTGAGCCAATTCACTACTACTTATGGACCCGAGCACTGGACGGCAATCAAACACGCGCTCAGGTACCTCAAAGGGTCACGTGACGACGGCATAATCTTCCGACGAGACGCTGGTCTCGACCTCGAAATATTTGTCGACTCGGATTATGCTAATAGAAACGACGCACTATCTATTAGTGGCTACGTAGCTATACTAGGAGGAGGAACCATTGCATGGAGCTCGAAGAAGCAGCGAACGATCGCGCTATCTACCACGGAGGCCGAATACATGGCACTTACCGAGGGCGCCAAGCAATTAATCTGGCTGAGGCGTTTTATCGAGGAACTTGGAATCGATCAAACCCAGCCCACGTCACTTCGATCAGACAATCTAGGCGCCATTACACTATCGCATGACGCAACGTATCATGCGCGTACCAAACACATCAATGTCGCATATCATTTTATCCGTGAGAAAGTGGCCTCTCACGAGGCATCACTTACATACGTACCGACGAAGGAGAACATAGCGGACATATTTACAAAGGGATTAGACATGCACCAACATAGGTATCTATTAGGGAAATTGGGATTTTACCGAAGGGACTTCTCGCTGAGGGGGAGTGTTAGTAATCGGGACGATAACACCGCCGAGGCAGAGCCGGCACGCATTTAGCCGGAGGTTCGAGATCGCTCTCGACCCCGGGTTGCTGGTGCGCCGGCATCGCATCGGCACAGCAGCTCGAAGGGATTGGTAATATAATGGACATTATAATTTGTATATAAAGGAACGATCTACTTGAGATCAAGGTAGAATATCAGATCATATTTACTCCTTCGTTCTACAAGGACCAGCGCCCAACGCGTACCACACGCACGTGCTCCTCGCCCCCAGCCCCGCCGCACGCGCACACCTACCTGGGCTTGCCGCACGCCCCGCGCCTGCATGCACACCGTGAGCCGCCGCAGCACTTGAGCGCTAACGCAAACGCAAACGCAAACGCAAGCCACACCACGCTCGCCTGTGCCCCGACGGGTCCTTGGGTGGGGCCTGGGGGTGACGAGTCTGGTGCCTGTGCAGTGGCATTAGGCGCATTTATTAATGTGGAACGAAGGAGATATAAATGATCTGTTATATTACGATCTGTACAAGATCATCTGTCCTTATATACTAATTATGATGTTCCTATATTACCAATCTCTTCGAGCTGCTGTGCCGATGCGATGCCGGTGCACCAGCAACCCGGGGTCGAGAGCGATCTCGAACCTCCGGCTAAATGCGTGCCGGCTCTGCCTCGGCGGTGTCATCGTCCCGATTACTAACAATTAAGGCTTTGGGTGTGTGGGATGCGTCGGTCGGTGTGTGGGTATGAGGTATGCGCAAAGTTGTAGTTCCGAGTCAGAGTCAGTAGATCACTTTACCGCACACGTCGTTTGCCACACGCCGCGCAACTGAGTTTGTTCTTGTCGGATCACACCGCCACCACCATATCTTGATTCGGAGCGATCTCGCCCAATATTAGGCCGGGGCTTGCCAAGGCCAACATCATAGACGCCGGGTTAATTAAGCCTCACTTCGCTCGGGATTAATATCAGTATCCGGTGTTTACGAAATGCGATGGGGATGTGCTATGTATGTGCATAATGTTGCCTATATTTGGCTCTGGAGCCAACCAGTTACCGAGGGACACCAGTACCGTTTATTCTCGCTAGGTGGCACTGTCGTCATTCTAAACAGCTCTGCATCACCGTCACATCCGATACACCGAATGCTCAGCCTCGCGGATACCATGTTGTTGTGCTCCAAGTTTAAATTCGATAGTCCCTTCATACCACTTCTTTCCACGCCGTTCAGGACATGCCTCCCGAATGAGAGTTGTCTCGTGTCGCCACATCGAGCAACGTTGACACGAACTGATACCTCTTCCAAGATCATCCAGCATCGCTATAGAATTACAGCCACGTGCAAACTCTGTGCATTGAGCTGGACAGCCTAAATCTCTTATATCATCTCGCTTCTCGCGTTCTCATCTTCATAAATAACACACTGGAGATGCGTCATATTAATACACATCAGTGAGCTTTATGGCAGTGTTTTTATGTGTCTTTCGTTATGCTGACATCGCACTATGAGTCCTCAATGAGTGTTAAGTGCACGATGACAAGGTTTCAATGGATTTTGGAGACCATTCCGCCCAGGAAAATCGGATGTAATAACCAATTGCTGGCAGGCCTCAATTACTAGCCCGAGCAGCTAACTATAGCTATCCGATACTTCTACGTTGTATTAATCCTTTTACATTTAATGTTCTTCTATCAGACCCATCCGCGGTCGCAGATTGTGCCAGGCTTCGGTACTGATATAGGCTGCTGTGAATATCTGTTGACCTGGCAGCACCCATGGCCAGAATCTTACATATAGACCTTCGCGGTGCTACTCCGACCCTACATCGCTACGCAAAACTTAGTCCCTCATCTGCATGCTAGTTTTTTTTCTTATATCATGTCTCAGGCGGGCCCCTCGGCTGAAAGCCAGGCGTTATCACACTTGTACGTACTTACCACACTGAGTGATATGCAGAAGAACTTACCTGAACTAGCTTTGCACTCAATAGCTTGTTATACAGCACTAGTGCTCATCTACGACACTCTTCTCACACTGCCATGTGAGATCAAGCACATTTGGTGCAAGACCGTCAAAATTGGCACCATTCTCTATTTATTCTTGAGCGTAAATACGCCATGGCCAAACACTTTGTGGTGACCAGCGTGACTCTAACTTCGAGGGCTAGGTTATCCCTTACTGTAAGACATAGCTGAGCGAAGTTCTGTCCCCCTAACGGTTAGCATCACACTTCGTAGGCCGCCCATTACCGTGTCGCGTCGATCAAGCAAGACCCACGAAAAATTAATATTGATGATTCCTGGCACACGGATTTACACATGATTAGTCCTAGGGAGGCGCATGACTTGGGGCAGCGCTACGACCCAAAACGATGTCGAATTCGATATGGTGGAGAACGATCCGACTCACGATCGGGGGGCGCCGTGCAAGCCGCAACAATGCAACAAATATGATACAGAAAAATATCGTCTCACCACCACCTCCTGCTGGATCATAGGAGAACTGTACCACTTCTCGCCGTGGCGCATACCCAAAAGAAGGAATTGGGTACCATGCTACTTACGTTATTATGCGGTATCGGTACCGTCGCAAAGGGTCGACGAGGTGCATACAATCACATCGTCCACATTCAAGCCGTATCTCTCCCTCCCTGCCCAAGCAAAAAGTCTACATAATACAATGACAAGTTTCACTCAGTCCTAAATAACTTAGAAAACACTCACTACTGGCAACCCACTATGGGCTAGAATGAGTGGCATTACATTCTAGCCGATTCTCCACAACTTGGTCTCTGCTGAGACTCTGGCAGAGTCGGTCGCTGCCCTGAGGACTAGCACGTATTGTGTCACGATTCATAATTCGGGGCAACCAACGCCAGCGACTGTGCATGACTGGCATACTCGCAAGTCAAAAGAAGTGCGTTGACGGCAGCATACTGCTAATATTGGTGCCCTTGGATAAAATACATTCAATACCGATCAATCATCGTTCGTCAGTCCATATTCTTCGTGCAGCTCCCTGACCGTGATCTGTCGGACAGCCGCAAGCTGCCACAGGATCACCAAGTCAATGAAATGCGTAACAGAATTATGAAGAGGACGTACTTTCCCTATAAGAAGCTTTCCTCACATGCAAGAAATAAATCACCAGCATGGATCGGGTCAGTATGGGGATCGGTGGGACCAACCTGAGTAGCGTCCTTTGCTTCATTATATCGATGCAGCGACTTGATATGATCGTTGACAATTTTCTCCGCATCTTCGTGCCTGCCAGCATGAGTTCCAACTCAGAAGCGTTCGGGGGAATTGGGTGGAGGTTGATACACATACTCGCCCAGTTCGCTCTGCAACTCTGCAACGGTGTCTATGATGTTGGCCTTGGCAAGCGCCAGTCGTCGTGCATCATCACTGCCAGTGCGCATGATGCATGATTGCACGACGGTTCCAATTCCAGCGCGCTGTGTCGTCCTAGTCCATAAATAAACCAGGCTCCGTTGCAGAGTCTGGTGCCTGAGCCGAGTAGGAGCTCGCATCACGGTCAGAACTAGCGTTGGAAGATCGGGCGAGATCGATCCAAATAGAGATGTCATCAGGAACGGTTACACAGCGCCACCGGCGCTACTGGTAGGTCACGTCAACTACGTAGCTGCGCTGGGTTCGACGTAGCTCTACAAATGGTTCCGTGGCGCGCAGCGCGCACTAGGTAGACCTACGGCTTTCTACTAGGCCTCTAGTGCCCCTCCACCTTCCCCAACCTTGACAAGCCCGAGCCGCCTCCTCGCTCATCTCGGCGTCCACCCTCCTAGAAACGTCTGCGTGAGTCCATTCGTGCCCTCCGAGTCTCTTCACCCCGCGGGCCGCTCACGAACCTTTTTTTCGGTCTCTGATATGCTGGCCTCCTCTTCCTGAAGTTATGACTCGGAGGCGTCGGTCTGGACTGAGGCTGCAAACGGGAGCGACATCAGCAATGCATCCTAGTCAGTCGCGCATGAGATAACGATCGTGAGACCGTGTCGAGATATCTGAAGATCAATGATCTGTGACGAGAACCATCATTCGAGGCACTGCGAGCCACCGATGGAACTAGATTACTATTTCAATGACGCGACTAGAACTCTAAACCATGTTCGGCTTCGCGTGTAATGTCAATGTCTCTCCCTACAGAAACACAAATCCTCGTCGTTGGAGCGGGTCCGAATGGCATGGCGTGCGCAATCACGCTCAAAGCGCTCGGGCTGCAGGTGACCATCGTAGATGCCCTTTCTCGAGGCAGGTACGAATCCCGTTCGTCCCTTGTCTATCCGCGCACTTTAGCAGTACGTCTGAGATATGGAACTTGCAATGAGTTCGCTCATACCCCCACTAATGGCAGGAATTGGACACAGTTGGTCTTGCACAGCCATTGCTCGACAACGGGATCAGTTCTAAAGGTGTTACCTTCCACGGAGATACAGACACTCTCATAGCTGTAGACGTCAGCAAATTACACAAGCTTACCCGGTTTCCCACCACGCTGCTTATCTCGCAGAGTGACGTAGAGAGCATATTTGAGGACAGACTCAAGAGAGAAGGGGTAAATGTGATCTGGAATAAGAAAGTGGTAGGCATGGCAAGCAACGTCCTAGGTGTGGAAGTGAGTCTGGAAGACGGAAGTAGTGTTGTCGCGCAATATGTCTTCGGCGCTGATGGATCGCAGTCCACGGTTCGTCATGTTTTTCCTTAAGGTTTTTGTGTTTTCGCGTGCTCAGCTAGGGGATATTCAAGGTTCGACGCCTCTCCAAGGTAGATTTTCGAGACCCCGACACTGGCGTTTCCTATGATGCCAACGCTTTCCCTAGTTCTGCGCTTCAAATTATCCTCGCCGATATTTACCTTGAGGAGCCCGTTCCTCCAACCATACTTCGAGACGCCGTCTCGTGGCACCTTAACAACCGCATCCTCTTTTGTCCTCTTTTACGACCAGCAAGGGGTGGCCCAGAGCCTGGAGCGCCGCCCACGTCATACTGGCGCACAGCTATGGTAGTCCCAATTGGTACGACAACACCGCAGCACCCGAGCCTTGAATATATACAAGCAGAAGTTGCAAAACGCAACCCGTGGAAGCAACGCTTACATGTGGTGAAAACGACACAGGCTGCGACATACCGTGTGCGTTCGGCAGTTGCGAGCACATTCTTTGAAAAACTGGGAACTGGAAATATCCTGCTAGTCGGGGATGCAGCGCATGTGCACCCACCTACGGGAGGGCAGGGACTGAATCTCGGGCTGTGTAATGTGATATCGCTCGGACGTGCTACCGCACGCGAGACACGTCAGCTTTGTCGCAATTGTCGTGGCAGCGAGTCGGGCGTGGCTGGAAACATCAGTCCCGTTCACTATATCGTGAATGTTGCACTCACTGCTGCGGTAGCGAGTCAGACGTACCCAGCCACACGGTTCCCGACTCGCTATTGGAGACAGTGACGCTAGATGGCTGGAGGAGCTAGCAGGAGGTCGCTCCAACGTGTCTGTCACAGGTTCTCTGAAAAATTACATTGTATTGTGATGGAGGAGCAAGACTCAAACTTCATTACTCGATTGCATAAGGGACATATTAGTATTATCCCGTGGCCCGTTATCGAGTCCAACAAGTTCTACTCGACCAGGATGTGTCTTGCCTGTCAGAGTCGGCCTTGCATCCCCGGGGTTCACTGGCCATGTGACCGGTTTCGGCCTCGCTCCTTTGTTCGTTCTTGTTCTCATGCCATCACGCTCCTACCATATCGGTAGCGGCGCATTGGCGCCAGTCCCCGACTCCTGGTGGGGCTGAGTATAAACAATCGGTTACATTTAAAAATCATAAACAATCGGTTACATTTCGGTTACATTTATGAATCAAAAACAATGGGTTACATTTCGGATTCTTAAACAAAGGTCTCATACCATCACGCTCCTACCATACCCACTTGACGCCCACTCAAGGAAATCGACCTCATACAGTGACAGAAAACCAAGGTATCCACAAGCAATGTGACAGCAAAACCGAAGTCTGTAATCTCAGAGCACCAGGTGGCTGTGCCGGCGTCACGCACCCGCGAACGCATCCAAGTTAAGGATGGACTGACAGAAAAAGGACGGGAATATAGTATGTCTCCCTTTGCTCATAAAGCTCACTATGTACATTTGCCTTGCAGGACAGCAACTAGCCAAGGAAAAAGAGAGACGTGAGCATAACCAGCGGAAGAAAGCGGCCCAAGCAGCCCACAAACGCAAACATGCCCCGTCCCAAGGTCGGTCTGCGGATGGTGACGTGCGCAGACAACAAATTGATCAGCCCTCAGATGAATAATACCTCCTTCCCATGCTACTAAATACCTGGAGACGAACGCTCCAGCTGTGCGGCATGGGGGTGATGACGAATATGAGATGGGGGAGGAGGACGATGAAGAGGAGGCCGAGGATAATGGTACGTGGTTCCTCAGCTGTTTTGGGCGAAATATAACTGGAATACTTGGTCATAGAGCCCATGTCTATACGCGAAGCAGCCCTGCAAAGCGAGGTATGTCCCAATATATGATTCGACATGGCTTACCTTTCCTCTCCCTTGCAGTTCACGGTCCCTCGCGAGTCTGAAAGGAAACTCCCCACTCAACGTCATGTGAAACCGCACCCTATTGCGGCCAGCTCACCAATCTCCTCCGGTCAGCGCAAAGTCATCGCTGTCTCTGCAGAGACAGCGACGCGATCATCCCCTGGCCCCCAGGGAGGCTTTCGCGAGCCTTCCTCCATCACTCACCCCACCCAACCTCATGGGAACCGGCACTGTATTGCAGTGAGCGCACCAATCCCCTCCAGTCACCGCCAAGTTCGGACAGCGCCAACTGAAAGAAAACAAAGAACTCGCCGGGAAGCTCTTAGGAGACGATGGATATATTTTCGAGGTGTGTACCCAAGCTCTATACTACAGCTACGTATCAACGCACACACAGGACGCCGCCACAAGCATGGGAATGTATGAGCATCCTATCCTTCAGGATGTTATCAATGCCCAGTGGTTCAGTAAAAAAAAGAAGTCTGACGGCATAGTGTTTGGTGCCTCATTCAACCCAATCCTGGACCCTGTGATTGCGCTCGTCTTCACTGCGGTAGGTCACTTCAACTTGGTCTATGCCCTCGCAATTCACGAAATACATAGGTGGAGTACGCAATTAAACAGTGGGCATCCGGGCTTCTTGTCAGTGGATCCCAATTCAGCGAGGCAGACTACCATGATGTGTACAAGCGTCATCTCAATGGCTTGGAGCAATGGCGTAACTTCAGCACACGAACCGCTCAAGCTCTGGCCCGTCACCAGCAGTGTTTATACAGCTATGGACGGTGCGTTACACCTCAAACTCTTATACTGTTACATTCGATATCTCACTGGCTGGAACGCCTCACAGATCTAGAGCCGGGTTTCACAATGTTCCGGAACGCGTGAACTCACGTTTCGACAATGCCAAGCTCGCACGAGCAGCGGCCGCGATTCGCGACGCCTCCGACGAAGAATAAATAGCAAATTTATCCCCCATGTATATAGACCAATACCTAACTACCAAATGATTTTAATGCCTACCGGACCCTGAACGGGCATTACATCTCACCTCGACCATATATACCCTGGGACGTCGCCCACCGTAGACACGACGTGCCGTTACGTGTGACTGGTGTAGTCCACCGTAGACACCGGGGCGCGGCTACGTGGACCTACGGCCCACTACAAAAGCCTGGAACTGCCACACACTGTGGATAGCGAATCCATTGAAACCTAGTGGGTTTACCCACGGGGTTTCTGTTTTCAGTGGGTACATCATTGAAACAGCCCCCATTGAAACAAACCAATGAAATTTGGGCTTACCGGGTTTCCTAGAAAAAACCAATGAAATTATTCAAGTGGTTGGACCAGTAGAATTTTCAGTAGCTTTGTCACTTAGTTTCTGTGCCATAGGAACTACATATTCAACGTAATTATCATGAGAATTTCAGTGCTCGAAGGCCTGGATTGCCGTTGTTCGCACACTTAAAAATTTTCAAGATAGCTCATGGAGCACTCAGTGAAATCCAATGAATTAATATATATATTTCTGGGCAAATATACTGAAGTTTCCATATATGGATCAATGAATTTCCATGCTTGAGGTGCCGGAATGCTACTGCGGCCCCAAGTGACAACTGCTTTTGGGATACAGCACTAAGTATAGACTCTAAGTGTGAAAAGACTCCTACTACTAGTCCGCCTCCATTCCATCCCCGCCCAGATCATCTTTGAACACAGTCCGCACGTAGTCGCCACTTTGATCGATGATGTCCCACCGTGAGTCACTCACGCGGACCCGACCTACGGCACATTGAATGGCATTAAGGTTGATGAATATAGACGGGTTTGTCCTCTCATAGGACACTACGGACGTGGCAGCGTCTCCACCCGGGGGGTTGCTTTGGCAAGTGTGAACGAGTGCTATCAAGTAAGTTGTTTCCCGATCAAGTCCTATGGCATGGGATGGAGGTAGAGTACACCTGAGCGCAAATTCAAACTGCCCGTAGAAAATTTGAGCTTCATATTCTGGTAGACGGCACCGATTTCGAGCGTTCTTGTCAACGAGAAGTGTATACTAGCACAAGCCTAGCTGAGTGAAAGAAACTGTGCCAGGAGAAATAGTACCAACACACCTTAATGAATGAATTATCCCGAGCATCTGAGGGTAAGTTGCTACTGCCGCGAATGACATCGCCACCGTCCCCAATCCGCACTTTACCCCACCGTGTCATTTCTTCAGGTAAGATCTGCTTAACAGTGCTGACAGTGCGATTGAATGTTGTGCTGAAGAACACGGCCACCTTCTTCAGTATGACAGTGTCCGGCCGATACCGTATTTGCTTGGGCCAGCGTAGGTAGAGACCGGGATCTACCCAAAATGGGATACGTTAGACCAGTGGTATCGCTGTCAACAGAGCACCCGTACAGTCTGCAATGACCTCCTCTTGCCCAGACATCCCACTTGCCGGCTTCTCGAGTCGAAGCACATTCGAAAGTTGGTATCAAGCCGTTATTTGTGCCAGCTGGCTCAGCTGGAGTATGTACTTGTTAAGGCACGCATATGGCCTACGTTTGGACTTGATTGCTGGCATAAGCAGGCCACAGAAGCGTTCCATCACAAACGACCAGTTGACCCATACTGTTCCAGTGCGTTTGATGTCGTCTGGGATGTGAAGGAGCGCATGCAACGTAATGCGACACGCGGTAAGTTGCTCCTCGCGGTATTGGTAATAGAGCCTATATTCAGCACCGTATACCTTTAGTATTTGTAGCTTCGAAATAGACACATGACTTACTTCTCGAATTCTTCTACATAGTCAATAATATTGACACGTAATGCTGGGAGCTCTGCCCTTTTGATATCAAATTGAAGCACAATCTTGATGATTTCCACGAGTTTCATCATGTGCACATAGTACTTGTTCTTGCGAAACCGATTACGCAGGAGGTGAGGGGCAAGAAAAAGAAACCAGAAGGACCATGCCTCAGCCGTGAAGAGGTGCGAGTCCATGTCGATGTTTTGGAGTGTCGAGACAAATGCGGATGGGATAGTCTTAACAGCCGCCACTGTTTCTAACCCGATTTTTTCCCAGACAGACTTGGCAAGCAAGTATTCACCTGTCCCCTCGTCAAGAGGGGTCGCATGTTTACCTTTCCCAAATTTCCCCTTCCATAGAAGCACAAGGTTCGGGATGTGATTCTGGAAGAGGAGATGCATCCCTTCAAATGGGAAGCTGGCAGTTCGAGACATGGAAGGGAGTTGGAATAGAACCGAATCACCATTGAGTCCGTAGAGCTGGCCACATCTAGCATGTTCTGTCTTAGTAGGGGCAGACCTGATTTCGAGGAGTTGCCTGGGTATTTCATCATCGGTGCGCATGGGGAGGTTATGCGGATCCCATTCCAACCCTGCACGTGCTTGTGGGGTTCCTATCAGAGGTCGCAGCGGGACATAGTAATTTGTTTTCTTGGCTATTACGCGCCGGAATCCCTGTATGCGACAGAGGCGACAAGGAGAGAAGGCGTTCGGGCCCTTCATGCATGATGTGTATCGTATGGCAAGCATATCACCCGAGTTAACGATGCAATATGCTCTCATCGGAAACATCGATTCACTCAGGGCATCGAACGTCCGGACTCCAACAGCTAGCCGTTTGAATTGTTGTGTCGTAGGGTGCAGGAATGAATTAAAATGTTTGGGAGCGTTTGGCCCTCCAATGATGAACAGGGGCATCACATACTCAATGTGGGTTCGGAGCTCAGGAGAAAACGCATAAATGACGGCAATGAAGGGCCACACAGTGGATTTTCCTTTGTGAGCACGCTTGAATATCTGTATGCCATTGCCTAAGATTCCGATTGGTATGTCACGCCAGTCCTCAAAGAAGCAATGCTCATACTCGATGCCATCGATGACAACTCGCTTCTTGAGTAGGCTCTTATAGTGGGAGCCGTCGAAGACATCGCTGATATATTCGTTAGAGGTGTCACGCGCAGTTCGATAACGAAGGTTCTTGACGAACTCCTTGTTCTGGAACAATGCTTGGAGACGGAAGACCAGAGGAATGGTCTCAAAAAACGCCTGGGGCTTGCCGTTAGGGGAGAAGCGAGGCTGGGCACAGTATGGACAGGCCTGTTGGTCAGTGTGTTCGTCCGCATATGCGCAACAGTTTTGGGGGCAGCAGTCGGTAAGGATTGGTTGTATTCCTGATAGTATTGCCATTCTCCTGTGTAGGACATACAGTGACTGCAGTTTGATTTTCTCGGAGTATGCAGCACGAAAACGTTCATGGAAGCGTCGTGTGAGATGGAAAGTGAGCCGCAATGCGAACATCTTGATGTTATCGATATCTTCAGGTGTCAAAATATTCTGCACTACATTGATACACTTAGTGACTAGTATAACGGTGCCATTCAAAGAAGTCAGGACGTACTTTGCAAGTTCTTGCCGACATCCAGAGCATCCTCATGCCATTGTTCCAATAACTCTGCCACTTCCTCAGCGTTCAGGTCTTCATCCTCATCATCATCCCAGCCCTCGCTAGTATCTTCTTCGTCGATGCCGTGAGAGTTGTCACCATCGCTGCCGGGGTCCGAGGAACTGTTCTCAAAGTCACTCGGATACTGAATCAAGTCGTCCTGATGGGACTCGGGTTCATCATGGGGTTGACCTATAGGTTCTGAAGGAAACTGGAAGGGATCCGATGGTGTATCGACAGTATCATGGGTGGACTTAGATGGGGGGCCTTCTGCAGATGGTCCAGCGGTCACAGGATTAGCCCCAGCTTGCCGACCATCTACACCTTCAAGAAACAAAGGTTTCATGTCAATATTTACAACCGTACTTACAATAAATTAGTACGAACCTTGGGCGATCGCATTATATGCCGTAGCGATCTTGCAAGCCATTGATGGCTTCTTCCATCTGTGCTTGCGAGCTTGAATCTCTGATATCATCTTCTTGCAGCAAGGGCATAGAACCTGAGGCGTGTTGGGGATACACAGGCAGAGCAACCGCAACAACACGCATAACACGGCTGGAATGAAAGTCGTCACGTGACCTTGCAAATCGCGTGTAGGCGCCTAGGCACGCGTTTGTGCACGTGCACAAATGACCTCGCGTTTTCTTATCTCATCCTTTCTCGCACCTTCTTCCCCGTCTCTCATACTCACTCTCAGAGATGCCGTCAAGCGCTTCAAGCAGCAAGAAGAAAAAGGCTCAGGCTCAGGCTGGAATGGGGACGTCGACCGCCGAACTCCAGAGGCGTTTGGACTAACAAGACTCGATGATCAAAATGCTCGTCGCCCAAAATAAGAAGAAGAGGAAGTCAGCTCACGTGGAATCAGACGATGAGGATGCAAATGGGTCCAGTGATAACGATGATGACAATGAGGGTAAGTAACTCTTTATATGTATGCCGCTTTTTCTCCCTTCTATGCTTCTTTGCAGATTATACTAGCTCAGAGTCCGAAGAAGAAGAACATCGCAGTCGTCGCAAGCACAAGCACAAGCACAAGCGTAAGCATACACTGATCTCCAGACCATTCGGAACTGCCGGCAAAAAGGGCGATGGGTTATTCGGCAGCAAAGGATACAACCTCCAGGATCACATGGGTCTTGCGGATGATAATCAGTGCTATTTGGACATCAGGGTAAGTGATTGTATCCAGAAATGTCTGCGATGTCTTAAAAATCCACATGGCGTGCAGGCTACAGTGCGCGACCAGATTGCACACTATCGACTCGAGGGGAAGAAACGTAAACAAGACCCTAAAGACATGGCGGCCATTTACGTTTCCGTTAATGAGTTTGGCATCGTTAAAATGGCCTGTTTGTTGACATTTTTCACCAGGTTGAAAAAAAAAATACCCCGAGCTCAAGGATTTCGAGAATTCATGGCCTATACAAGATATGGTTACCGGGATCCTGTGCAACAGGACGGACTACAAGAAAAACAGAACTGTGCAACGTCCTAAGAAAGCGGAACAAACGAGGGCCCGACGCCTGGCCTTGAAGGAAGCGGTATATGTGTCCGTTTCCCCCCCTTCAATGTACTGACATATCTATCAGAGAACTGAAAGGGAACAGGTGGAAGCAAGCAACAAGAAAGAAGTGAGTGAAGAACGCAACAATTGCAGCAAAGAAGTGAGCGAAGATCAGGACAATCGCAGCAAAGAAGTGGGCGAAGATCAGGACAATGACAGTAATCACGAGGAGATCACAGCTGATAACCAACATGGAGAACAGTCGAGAGAAGAATATACTAATGGGGATGCTGACACGTATCAACCAGCTACAGATGGCGATGGGGATCCCGCTCCTGGCGATGGGGATCCCGCTCCTAGCGATGGGGATCCCGCTCCTAGCGATGGGGATCCCGCTCCTAGCGATGGTGAGTTCAGGGGCGATCTCCCCGAATTGACTTCATCCGAGGATGTCGAGGAAGAGGAAGTTGGGGATAATGATAGGGTTTTTGCCTGTTTTGTCAAGAAAAAAGCGAAGAAAGTGGACCCGCGTTTCAAGACCCAAACGCAAGGCGGCAGCAAGATTCACCATATTTTCATTCCTCCGCCAAACTCCCAACCGCGTCAGAAGGGGCCGGCTGCTGCACCAAGTGTGATAGCCCCTCATCAACCTACGCCTCCTCCCTCTCGATACAGCACTCGTCACAAAGTGTCCCAACAGGTAAGCTATACTCCCATCTTGACCATTTGTTCTTGACTTTGCCCAGGTGCCGGCATCGAGCCAGGCCGCGAAGCCCGCACCCAATGCTGGAAAGTCCCTCAAATTTGCCTCCCAGGCCACCAAATTGACTGCTCAGTCTAATGCCAAGCACAGGCTGTCCAAGCAGAAGAAATTGATGCAGCCGCGTGATGCTTAGGTGCATATATATGCCAGGGAGTCAATGAGAGCTTTTAACTAATCCTACATCCACAGAATCTCTCCCCTCAGCTCTCAACTGCAATCATAGAATTCAATGATTTATTCACTTCGACTTCACATCTCCCTGTATTATCCAGAGCTCTCTGTCTCTCGCCTTCTTGCACCATTCGCTCGTCTTGCCGCTTGCAATCGCTCTGCTTTTTGCCACTCTAGGATGCTAATCAATGGGAGGAATTAGCTATGTTTTTCTGTGGGACCATTCAGATAGTTCCTCCTGTATCACCCATGTTATCATCGCATTGCAATCCATCGTTGTCGCATTTTATTATCACGTGATCGGTGTAAGTAAGTCCTTGTGTACGTGTAACTCCGACGCGTCGCGCAAATTGGCTTCACTCCCACCATCACCCATCCAGCTTGCGCCGACAAATTAATTCTCTTCTAGAGAACACGTCGAAGATGATGCGCTCAGCGTGTCACTACATTACCCATCTAATGCATGATTTACTTCTTGTGATTTTATTACTCACTTCTGCGCAGGCTCCCTACTCTCGAGAGCCTCGAACTGGTTTCCGTTGAGGATGTATTGCCCAATCTGCTCATGGTAGGAGCATTCGTACAGTCCGATTTCTCGAGCCCAGGCACTAATGCTTCAATAGGAACATCGTCTGAAAACGTATATATGCGCCATGCGGCGTATCGAGGTAATTGATGCAGGTGTGTTGCTATTCGTTTTGTTTTTTCTCGACTACGCGCCTCTGCGCACCTCCTCTGTATTCTCTCCCTAGCTCGGGCTATCATCCCAGCTTCTTCCCCCCGCTGAGCGTCTTGCACGCCAAGCCTTCTATGCTCAACACGGCATCGGCTGGGTCGCGCGCCCCAAGCACCATTCCCCGCCCAGCCGCCCAAGGCCAAGGCAGGCTCCCCGCCCCCACCCATGCACTGTGGCTTCGTGCGTGCAGGCGGCTTCAAGAAGGCGAGCAACATGAACTACGGCCTCGCGCTGAGCCTGAAGGTCGAGAAGTTCGTGCTGCAGCTCGTTGAGGAGCAGGAGCGGGAGCGCGCGCAGAGGGCGGTAGCGGCGGGGGAGAGCGGGGTGGGTGTGGCGGCGGCGGGTGCGGGTATGGGCGCGAGCTCGAACTCGGCACGCTCGGGTGCGACCGCGCTCACGACGACGACGTCGAGCAGTGCGCTGACGGCTGCGGACGTGGAGCTCGACATTGAGGAGCGCCCACTGCACCTGGCGGTCGAGGAGATGTTTGAGGAGATCGGGCGGCGGTGGATGCCGTGGGCAGCGTGCCATACGTGTGGGCGAGCTTATCCTGATTGTGGACTCAGACACGTACCGGAGGATTGCCTCAAGGATGCGGCGTGGGAGCTGGCAGAATCCCCCAAGGTAGCGATCATTGAGCATGAGTCGGGTGCGTGCGGCCGACGGCGGGGGTTGCTAGCCGCGACTGATTCTATTTTTCTTTTTGGTACCAGCTGTTATGCAGGTCATCTACTTTTTCTCGTGTCTTGCATTGCTCTCATGTCTTGCATCGCCAAGCACAGATGCACACCGTTCCCAGACGTATGCTTGCAGTCTTCCACGCTCTTTAGCACACGCTCGCCCATCCTAGAGGCCCCAAGTAGCCGCCTAATCCAGGTGAGTGTTGATTGATGTCACGTCGTGTTCACTGACTTAGGCACACCGTTCCCAGACGTATGCTTGCAGTCTTCCACGCTCTTTAGCACACGCTCACCCATCCTAGAGGCCCCAAGTAGCTGGCTAATCCAGGTGAGTGTTGATTGATGTCACGTCGTGTTCACTGACTTAGGCAGCAGGTCACTGGTGACTGCCGCCTTTGCCTCCTTTCGGCTCCCGGCGCACTGTCGCTGTACTGAAGCAGCCTGGTATGTGGTTCATGGATCTGATCACAGTTTTTCAGTGATTTTTACCTTAGGTTTCATCGCTATTCTGCCGCTCCACTGAAGCACCCTGGTATGGGTTTCACGGATTGGAAAGCGGTATTTCAGTGATTTTCACCTTATGTTTCATCCATATTTTCCCTTGTATATATTGATTTATGACTTTAAATAATGGGGAAGTTTAACTGGTATCCCATGGCATTTGAACAAGATTGCAAGGCAATAACCATTTAAAACTCATAGCTATACAACCTGACATTCACTACAAATTTCATGAATCTTCAGTGATTTGCCTCATATTATTCAGATCTCAGGCCAGTGACATTCAGTTACTGCATCTCTGAAATGTGGTGATAGAACCATGGGGTCGTAAGTGACTATCTCATGGGAACCCAGTGGTTGTCAACTCGAAATGCCTGGTTCAATCCATTGGTCTTCCATTGTAGGATCCCTGAATACCCATGAATCAACCCCTGAAACCAACTCATTGAAACGAAACTTTTTCCACTGAAACCGATTCAGTGAATTTTCAACGGGTTCTATTGGTATTTACACTAGCTAGTATGGTTTATATACTGAATCCTCAGTGGGTCCACCCAATAGGATTCATTGGGTTGACTACCCACTGTGCACAGTGTGGCGGTTCCAGGTGTGTTGGGTCTGGGTTCGGGTTCCGATTGGGCGCGCTGTGACCTGTCCTGCGGCCTTTTGTCTCCTTCCATGCGCCGTTGTTGCCACATATTTAGTTATCCCACTGTCGTACCACTTTTTGTACTCCATTGTAAAAAGCCACCGATGCTCCAGCAAAACTAACACCTCTCCTGTTCCACAGCTAACCGCCTTCCTTGACCCCATCGCAAGAGCATACATCTGCTACCTTGGGTGGATCAACACGCCGGTGCCAATCAGTGTGAACTTGTGTCTCATTGTGGAGGGTGAGTACTTTTGAATTGACTTTGAGATTCTTCTGTTTCTGTTGATCTTTTGGGGAAGGAATCCATGCTCACAAGCGAGAGCCAGAAGCCGCCTCGCACTTACTGACTTTCTTGAATCATGCCACAAGGATTCCCGGTTATCTGCCAATGGTCGAAGCTGCGTTCAGGACAGTGTGTAACATGTCACAGCCTGGTGCATTGTTCCAGTCTATAGAGCTCAATGCGAAAACTCCCTAGCCTACGATACAGCTGAGCTAGTAGAATACTGATGACGAAGTCACCAGCTTATACACTCTAAATAGGATCGAGAACTCAGGATCTTTCTTGACTTCGTGATTAGTGAATCATAGTCAGAAACGTAGATGTTATAATATGGGGCATGTTAGATCCAAGAAACAAAGCACAAATAGCCTACGTGAATCAGGCTACTACTAGAGAATAAGCATGGTGCATATGACAGAGGAAATGGGGTCTTTCTGAAATGGTAGGTGGGTGAGACACGGTGTCCAGATATGATCATCAGAGCCCGTGCCACCACCCGGGCCATGGGAAGTCTAGTAACGACGGGTCAAGCTACGAGACTGCGGGTGACTGAAATTTGCAGTTAGCACACAATGATCAACACATTAATGTCACGAGAAATCTCATGCCTGGGTTGGGTCGAAGAGGAAGGGTAGGAATGACCGTATGGTTCCTCTGAGCTGCTGCATAATGGTCAGCCGGCACTGTCGTGGAAATCATACTGGTATGTCGTACTCATCATTCGTATCTTCCTGCCCCGAATGCGGAACATGAGACTGCGGTCCTAGCGAAGATCTTTCACAGATATGAGTATGAAACCGAAGACACCACACGAGCTGGTCGTACGTTGTCTGTAGACTGTCTTGCGGGTAGTTGGAAGGACCTGCGTGCACCTGACTCCCGCTGCTTGGGGAATTGTTAAATGTTACGCTCCAGGCACAGAGTGAAAACCATGTACTGACGTGATGTGCTGCGAGGTAGAACTTTGGCTGATGTGTCGTCCACGGCTGTCCCTGCCAAAAGTGAAGATTGGCAGACGAACATTACCCCGATCCATCGATGCTTACCTCCTAGAACTACTACTAGACGCGACACGTCCGAGATTAGCTTGGCCGTGTCCATAGCCACTGTGGGTAATAAATGCCATCTCAGAGAGTCACCGTAATACATCGTCGGTGAGATGAGTGCTTACCTTCGTGAACTGTCGGGGCCAAACGCCTCTGTTTGTTGACGAACATGACCAGGCTTCTAGGCATTGTCATCATAGGGTGCGTGTTTGAGGGATGTTGCGTTACTCGCCACAGTGTCGTGGCGGTGAATTGAGAGGCTATCCCAGAAGAATGACAATGACAACTAGTTCATTACATGCTGGAGTCACTTGACGTACCAGTCGCTGTTGGGTTGGCAATCCACATCGATGCTGCGTGTACGCCTAGATTCGGTTGAAGTTCGCGTTGCAGTTTATGTCGTATGCTGCTTTGTTCTTCCAGGCGGTGGAGGGAGGCCAAATAATTTCGAGGTTCGTTCCCTCGGTGGGGGAGAGGACTCAGAGGAGGCAGGGAGAGAAAAGAGGGAGGAGTGTGAGGTGGGGGTGGATTTCCCTGTCTTTGGGGTCATCGACTTCTCTCTGAAACCGCGCAAGTTACCGAAAAGAAGGGGAAATCCAGCTCCACTTCACACTCGTCCTCCCCCTTCTCCACACTAACTGAGTTTGTTTAGTGACCAGAGAAAACAGCATATTAGGGAGGAGATGAATGCATGCATATCGCCGTGAGTCATGATTGGCCTATTGACGAACACATGCTCTGGTTCACGTGCTTCAAGCGATTCACGATATCGCACAGTCGTCAATAATGCAAGAGCTTCGCAGGTGCAGTTGTAGTTATTTACCTTTCTCCCTTGGGATAGCGAAACATAATCAGCTAGCTTGACAAGTAATCTATAAACCTAGGTGTCCTGACGACGGGGGAGGTTACTCTACATCAATCAAAGAGAATGACGGGATAGTTCACTTGAAAGTCACGCTTGCTTTGGGAGATGGCGTCTCGCAATGCATCCAGAGAAGATTCAACGTCAGGACATACGCTTGTGCACCTCTTCTTCTCTCCACAGGCTTTATATGCCTCGTTATCCTTTGACAAGTGTTTGTCAAAATCCAGGCTAATATCAAGGGCATAGCTTACTCTTCTACCTAGTAAACAGTCCTGTTCACGATGTCTGGAAATGTGGTCCCTTCTTCATTCCGCTGCTGAACACATTTCTTTACGTCTCCAGTGTCCCCATGTTGTACTGTGTGAAATTTTCTGAGAATTTTTTCATTGGCATGGGGAGGATCATGATTCAACGTGCAGCTGCAGTCCGAGTCACGTACTGGTGGCTTCATATTCAGAATTAGTGAACCGAGTCTTTTATACCTGGAACCGGACCAACACTCCGATAGTATTCTAAGTTAGTAGTGAACCAGGTAAAATTTCATGTCACACCGCCGAGCTCTGAACCTATGGTCGTAATGGTACAGCAGCGTCAAAGCAGCCCCGGTGCCGTTACCCGTTACTAACCGGGCGGTTGATGGTGACGCCCAGGTGGGTGGCGCTGCCTCTGGAGACACGGGCCAGCTGGCGTTACAGGAACACGCCGTCGTTCATACCGAAATCGAGGTACTACGTGTTCTAGAGGCTGTCGGCGACATCTGTGAGTTTTCTGGTATCAGGCGTTTCCCGAGCCTAATACACCTTGCTACCAGCTGGCGCAGTTCGGCTGATCGACATGCCCTGTGCAGCGGGAGCTGCATGCGATCCTCAAAAAGGCTGTTGTCCGGGTACTCGCGAGAAAGGTATTGGGGAGATCTGCAATTGGGCGAACCAGGATAGCGATGATGCTCCTCGGATATTTTTCTTGCATGCTGTTGCTGGTTTTGGAAAGTCTGCAATTGCTCATGAGGTCGCTTGACAATTTCATAAACTCAAACGTCTCGGATCATCATACTGTTTTGACCGCGATCATCCGGCAGAGCGATCCCCCGACAATATCTTTAGCACTATTGCTCGTGATCTGGCTGATCTGGACCCACAACGCAAAGCATCGTTGCTGAAAGTGGTCGGAGAGCAGACAGCCCTTCGGACCACACGCATACCTCATCTGCAGTTCCAGAAGTTCATTCTAGACACCGCCCATGGGCTAACGACTGTCGGACCAACAATGATCGTTATTGATGCATTGGATGAGAGCGGAGACATGAAATCTCGCCAGAGTCTCTTGTCTGTGCTTGGCAACGAAACTGCAGAATTGCCGCCTAACTTCCGTGTTCTCATCACCTCCCGTACTGAACAAGACGTCCAAACGGCCCTTCTCGGGAAGAAGCACGTGCTTTCCAGGTCCCTAAAGGATATTGACCCGCACCCTGCCGATGCCGTCACCCGTTGTGTGAAACATGAACTAGGTAACATTACGGCCCTGGAGCGCAAATGGCCCAAAGATGGCTGGTGTCGGTTATTAGTGGAGAAGTCTGAAGGTCACTTTCAATGGGCGTCCACGGCTTGTCGATTTGTCAAAGGAGATGGGAAGGGTGGTCGCGTTGCTGTTAGGCAACTGGAGGAAATTTGGTCAAGAACCTCCGTGGGATGGCTAAGCTGTATCTCGGTATCCTCAAGCAGATATTCGGGGATGGCGATGACTTGACGGACGATGTCAAGTGTCGCTTTCGTGTGGTGATGGGCTGTATCCTGACTGCCAGAGAACCGCTCTCGATGTCTGCCCTGCAGACGCTGTGCCATGGGGTCGAGTCGGGTACCGAGGTTCATGCAATAGTTGGACACATGGGGGCTCTGTTGAGCCTTCCCACTCAAAACTCTGACCCAATCAGCCTGCTGCACACGTCTTTTCGTGACTTCTTGACAGATCGCAATGGGAGTGGACCATACTACATCAATACATCTTCACACCAAGGCGGCCTTGCTCTCTCATGTTTGCGCGTAATGAAGGATGAACTTTGTTTCAACATTTGTCAGCTTGAAACTTCACATCTGCGTAATGACGACGTTGTCGACTTGGCGACACTGACCACGAAGTATATATCCCCACAACTTTCCTACGCTTGCCGTTTGTGGGCGGACCATGTTCACGCCATCACCTTTACGCCGGGTATAGGTGCAAAGATCAAGGAGTTCTTCGAGACTAAGCTACTCTACTGGTTGGAAGTTTTGAGTTTGATGAAGAAGGTACCCGATGCATCAACCGCGCTCTCGTCAATAATGGCCGGGAGTCAGGTGAGTGCCCAAGTTGTTATGAGCTCCGACAGGAGTTAAATGCTCTTCAGGATAATGACATTACAACATTCGTGATGGATACCCGCAATTTCGTAGGTGCGTTTGGGAGTGTAATCTCCGAGAGTGCACCCCATCTCTATTTGTCGGCACTGCCGTTTGCACCTGAAAGGTCGAAAATATGTGAGACTTATCTCCCACGATTTCCATGACTACTCAGCATCGAGACCGGGAAAGCGACATCGTGGCCACCTATTCAAACCGTTCTGGTAGGCCACACCCGTTGGGTCACGTCGGTGGCGTCCTCGCATGACGGCAAGCGCATCGTCTATGGGTCTTGGGACACAACGGTCCGTGTGTGGAATGCAGACATTGGGGTGGTCATTTCACCACCATTCGAAGGCCACACTGACGGCGTCACGTTGGTGGCGTTCTCGCACGATGGCAAGCACATCGTCTCCGGTTCTCATGACAAGACGATCCGTGTGTGGAATGCAGACACCGGGGAGCTCATTTCAGCACCATTTGAAGGCCATACCGAGTGGGTCATGTCGGTGGCATTCTCACACGGGAAGCGCATCGTCTCCGGGTCTTGTGACATGATGATCCATGTATGGAATCCAGACACCGGGGAGCTCATTTCAGCACCATTTGAAGGCCACACCGATTGGGTCCATGGGTACCTTGTAAGAAAACACGCCTTGAGACCTGCATACCTGCTACCCTGCACGGACCCTTCATCTGTCCAAGGTCCAACTTATCCGATCGACGTTGTAATGGATCATAAAAACCTTGAGTATTTTGCGACTACTCAGATTTTGACTCGGTGTCAAGTCCACTGGTCTGCATATCTCTCACAGTTCAATATGGTGATCCGCTTCCGCCCTGGAAAGCTCAGAGCAAACCCGACGCGCTCACTAGATGTTGGGACGTCTACCCAAAGAGGGAAGTAGCGACTATGCCAATGTTAATCTGCACAATTTCTGCCCAGTATTCTCGACTGAGCAGCTGGCATTGTCCCTGTGTACCACAGCATTGCAATTTCTGCTACTCCGCGCCTCAATCATCATGGACACTGAGTCTCTCCATTCCAACATCCATTCCACACTCCATTCCGACCCCATCTCCGCAGCCCACCTCGATAACCCAACCAGTCCTGGATGGTCCCTCGATTCCGACAGCTTCCTCCACCACAAGTCCTGAATCTATGTTCCGGATATCAATGATCTACGACTCCGCGTACTTTAGCAAAGCCACCATCATCCACTCTCTGGACACCAAGGCCAAAACAAGACTCTCGGCCTCATCCGATGCTCTTACACTTGGCCACTCCTCCCACATGATGGTCCAAGACTACTGCAAGTCATGCACCACCTGTATGCACGCCAAGCCCCAACATCACATCACAAACCCTATGGCCTCCTGAAGCAACTTCGATCCCGGAACAACCCTGGAATTCGATATCCATGGACTTCATGAGAAACTTCCTATGCTGGCCTTAGTGATGATCTCGTAAGGGCCAAGGTATTTTTCGGAGAGCTTCTTTGAGGGACGACTGGTGCAGAAGTTTTCAGCTTTGACGAAGACTTTGCCACTGATCTTGAATTCCAGTTGCAGAAGCCGTTTCCGATCGGTGGAAGTTTGATATCTCTTTTGGGCAGTGGATATGTTCTCTCGGAGGTGCTGGTGAAGGTCATCAAGTTCCACAATGAAATCTCAGGCTCTGGCAGAGGCGAGGTTGCGTTCAGGGTGGATGGCGAGATTCAGGTGATAGCCTTATTGGCGTAGAAGGGCGAAATTCCGGTGGTGGCGGAAGGTGCATTGTTGTAAGCGAATTCCACGAGCGGAAGAAGGTCGGACCAGTTGCTGTGTTGGTAGTTGCAATAGATGCAGAGGTACTGCTCAAGGGTCTGATTAGTGCATTCCGTTTGGCCGTCACCTTCAGGATGATAGCCGGAAGTGCAGTGGAGTTTCATGTCAAAAGCCTTGCTGAGTGTGCGGAAGAAAGATGACATGAATTCTGATCCACGGTTGGAAGTGACATGGGAGGGGATTCCATGCTTGGAAAAGATGTGGAGCACAAAGAGCTGTGTGAGCTGGGCGGAAGTGGTGGTGTCATAGGTTGGAATAAAGATAGACTGCTTTGTAAGGTGGTCAATGATAACTAGGATGGTATCATAGCCAGAATATGCGCACAGTACATCTGGTATTCCATGTGTCTATGCTTGAACCCGCAGTTCCAAATACACTCCCACATCAAGAACAACCTCTGCCTCTGCCAGTTATCATCGACGGAGAACCGGAATACGAGATTTCAGAAATTCTCAATTCCAAGCTCAACAAGTGATACCGTTGTCAACTTCAGTACCTAGTCAAGTGGGCAGGCTATGAAAACACCAACGAAGAGACTTCCTGGATTTCCGCCATGGAACTCGACCACGCCTCCGAACTCGTCTCAGATTTCCATAAGGCATACCTGTCATGACGCGTTTACTTCTCATACTCAGCTGCTTGGTTCTTCCATTCCCCACTCCATCTCCGTGTTCGCTCCGATCGCCCTTGCCGTGTTCGGCGACCGAATTTTGCTGTTCGCGCCATTCATGTAAATAACCCGTGTATCTACATGTACATTAGTTATTACATAATCCCAGTGGGCCCCTTAGGGACCCACTGTATAGTTTATGCATGGGAACCGGCCAGCGGCCCCCATCGCATCTTACCCTTACACTGTCACTACGTAGTATCAGAATACCACACATTGGTCAAGTTCTGTCGTGCTCTTATGACTTAAGGCTTAAGATAGACATCTTTACACCTTTTTGAACTATCCTGCGGTTGATCGCCATGCGACCAACCGATAGTGGATTGAAGCAATCTTGAAAAAGATCGCTGCGTCGACGACTAAAAATCATTGAGACCCTCCAGTAGACCTTCTACTGTCGGCTGCGAGCATGATGATTCCACGCAGTTGAAGACGGACACGAGCGACGAGCTCGAGGTCCACGCCCCAGGCACAGCCTAGCGACACGACGGCTGACGCTATCCTGGACCAAGAGAACAGGACGATAGAAGACGGAGAGATCGTAGATCTCACCGCCCTCGTCCCCTCAGTAGAGGACGAGGAAAACCCCGACCACGTCTCGTCGAGCGTGGCTGAGGAAGAGACGACGCCGGGTGACGAACTGGCGCTGCCCCCCCACATCTCTCTGCCCAAGGACAAAGGAAAGGGCAGAGAAGTCTCGCCGTCGTCAGACGGTAGAGCAACAATGTTGAGGCAGGCACAAAGCCACGACTCAAACCAACACTCACGAAGTAGAGCGACGACGATCGTCCCTGAAGGAGGACGACGGCAAAAGAGACGAGCCCCAGATGATGGTCAGGACTCAGAATACTCGAGCTCTAGTCGCAAGAGCTCGAGGGCTCACGCCATCGACCACGAGACGGCAGAGGCCCTGAACAAACAGGTGCAGGCTGCACTGCACCGAAGTACGCTGACGCGCCACAAGCACGATCAGCTGGCATTGCAGCTTGACAACGCCGCCGCCGCCCTAATGGAAATCGGCAAGGAACTCCACCAGGCGGAGGAGGTCAGGCTGCAAGACGCAGCCACACTGGAGGACGTCCAGAACGCCCTCCACCCACGTGGGGAATGCGACGCAACTCGTCTGAGCTCGCGACAGTCCGCCGGTCAACGAACGCAGTCGCGACGTGGAAGACCCGCGCCGAAAGGAGCGAATGCCACCGCCAGCTGTCCCGGTCGAACAGGATGTAAGGTTCGGGAACGAACCTCAGGAACAACCGGCTGCCCCAACGGACAGCTGTAAAACGATCCAACAGATCGTTAGGGATCAGGTCGCCTCAGAGCCTGACTCTGAAATGACGACCGAGAGCTTAGAGCTCAAAGTCGCACACTGGCAGCGTAAAGAAGCCGCAGCCACGCGCCGCCACACACGGGCACTCGAGCTATTAGCGAAGAACGCTGAAGAGACGGTGGCCCACAGCCACACCGCTCAGCTGCCCGACGAGCCGCTCACGCAAGCCGTACAGGACGCACGGCAAGCGCGCGCAGCCTACAACAGCAGGCTACGGATCCGCAACGCAGGACTGACCGGGGACACCAGGCACAAAAGTTCCTGATCCCGAGCCCGATCCGGGCCCGGGGCCCGTCAGGGCACATAACAGCCTACCCCGCGCGGCGTCACAACTGCACGAGCGATCCATGGCCCCAACGGAAGGCCAGGGAATCCCTGACCAGGCCGACGTCGTACCAATGGAGCCGTATGATGGGATCACACGGATGATCCGCGTGGCATTAGCAGACGCCACGGACACAGACCCGGAGAAGTCTGTGCTAGCGAAGGCCGGCGTAAAATTGGCCCACCCCGAGCCATATGCAGGGGGATCGGACCTCGAAGAGTTTGAAGTCTTCATGGTGGCCATCCTACGATGGCTAAAAATGAATTGCCTCCTAGGGCCAACCAGCATTGACATGCAGGTCGGCTATGTGGGTACTCGCCTCACCGGCGAAGCCCAGGAGTGGTTCCTTCGAAACGTTGAACGCTTCAATCGCCAGGTCCGCAGCTGGACGCTGGAAACCGTGATGCAAGGCCTTCAAAAAAGGTTCCTGCACACACTGACATACTGTCACGCATCGAATACATTCGGCGCGGTCATGCAAGGCATGAAAACCTTTCAGGAGATGCTGAACAAGCTCACGAAATACACAGCATGTATGATACAGCCGCCAGACGAGTACACGTCCTGGAGACGGTTCATATCGGCGCTGCGCGAAACGCTGCGCAACGAGGTCCTCAAAAAGGGCTATAATGCTGAGAGCAGCTCAATCGAGCAACTCTTCGAGACGGCCTGGATGATCGAGGAGGCTTCCCGATACAACATGGGGATGCGCCACGCAAAAAGCGCAGCAGCAACGGCAAGCGCTGCCCGGCTCACAGGGAGCAAGCTGTTGACACAAACAGGCCTGACCAGGCCCAGCCTGTTCACAAGAAGCGGAGCAGGACAACGGCTACCGCCCTCACGCCCAGCACAAGCTGGACGCCCGCCTGAAGCTAAACAGCCTCAAGTGTCAGGGTCATCCCCACGACCTGCCCCACCGACGAAAACGTCGGGCCGGCCCAACGACAGGCCCAGCGGCAGCCAAAGCAACACCACATGGTTTGAATGCGGCCAACCTGGCCACAAGAAGGCAGAGTGCCCCCGGCTTAGGACCGGTATAAGGACAGCGGCCGTGAGGCACGACGATGAAGCCGAGGATCCGGAGACGGATCTCGGTCAAAACTCTCTTCAACAGATTGATGAAGAGGGGGAGGGTGATCCCCAACCCAACGACACTCCGGATAACGGAGATGCGCCCGCTGAAGAGTGGGACCCTGAGCCGTCCCAATACTATGAATGGGACGAAGAGGTGGAAGACACCACCCACAGGTGCAGCGCGATCAGATTCGCACTGGAAGACGAAACCGCCACGAAGGTCATGGCGGCACGCACATCGGTCACGCCAGACAAGGTGGCCGAGCCGGTGTATCACCACCGAAGCAAACACAGGACGCGGCCAACGCGTCCGCGCAGTGAGAACCGTACCCTATCGGGGTACTGGGAAATAAACGGCGTAAAAGCCCACTGCCTGCTAGACTAGCCAATAGACCCGTGCTTCGCACCGGGTGAGTTAAGGTTAACATTGCACATGGGTAGTTAATAGAATTAAAGAATTATTTGATGAAATGAAACTACATATTTAATCAGGCTTTAGCAGCACCTCTTTGTATACAATATTAGATGTTGTATTCCCCTCCCCTAAAGCCTAAAGAACATGGACTCTGTTCCAATTAGTGCAATGTAAATCTGCCCATGGGAAAATACTGCATATTGCAAGTCTATTCCTATGCTGCATACCAGGATATGCCTGGATGTGGCACACCACTGGGTAAGGACCATCTGGGACCTGTGGTATAAGCCTGGATGCGCTGGGACCACTGCTAGGGTGGGGACCCATGCTTTGCCCAGGGGTTAGGCCAAACACATTGGGTAAATGAAACTTGGGATAAGTAAAATGCATCTTATCACAATTGAATGTAGCTCCAAGTAACACATCTGGGTAGGTAATGTCTCCACACATTTCTCCCATGTCTGCGTGCCCCTCATGTGTAGCATGTCCCCATTTATGGCATGCATTACCTGAGTGTAGTGTGTCTTGATATTGCATACCATTCTGCATAAGCACTCAAGTATTGTGTGCACAGCATGTCCCCTGAAGTATATCATGTATAGCATGTCCCTTGTTTGTGGTGTGTCCCGGATGTGTAGTGTGTCCCGGATGTGTAGTGTGTCCCGGATGTGTAGTGTGTCCCGGATGTGTAGTGTGTCCCGGATGTGTAGTGTGTCCCCATTGTAGCGTATCCCTGTTACGACCATGCAGTTCTGACTTCCGACACTCAGTTCCACTCACATTCCACCCCTCCAATAATCCCAACATTCCCGCCCCTTGTGATATCCTTTGTTCTTTCGACTCTATTACTCTGACCCACCAGACTCGCCTCGCAGCACAGCAAGACCATATGTCCAGCCCCCTTTGGAGTCTTGTTGTTTTGTTATGTCAGATATACTTTCTGACCCCTTGTTCTTTTGCCATTGTTCTTTACCCTACCCTGCACCCCCTTGTAGTCCTTTGTTCCCAATTAGTTGTTTACCCTGTATGTCTATCCAACTGCCGCTCCCTCCGGAATTTGCTTAGTACTACCCTATTACATGTTGTCTCAGCTCTTTGTATAACAACCCCTCATGCATGCTCGTTATTCTGCAATCAGATAATCGCCTTCAATATGTGATTTCCTTCGCTCTATCTCCTGTCCTTAGCACAGTGAGTTTTGCAAGACCTCTGTCTCTCCCCCTTCCGCCTTCCGACCCAACTTCTGACTCGCGATCCGAAATACCTAGGATGATAGTTCATTGGGGGCGCAACATATAAGTTGAAGCCGTTGTCCTTTCTAGTTCTGACTTGTGGAAATCTTGCTACGTAACAGTCCCTGTGTATAGCCTGCGTTCCCCAATGTGCAGTGTGTCCCCATGAGTAGCATGCCCCTGTGTATAGCCTGCATTCCCCAATGTATAGTGTGTCCCTGTGTATAGCCTGCCTTGACCAAGTGTAGCATGTCCCTTGTCTGTAGTATGTCCTCCATACATGGCATATCCCCAAGAGCCTAAAAGTGAAATTATTGTAGGGGCAAGAGGAAATAAATAAATGTCAGAGAGTTTACTGCAAGCAGCTGTTGTCATCAATTTTTAGCAAAGTCAAGGAAATTTTTCAATATTTGATTTTACAACTCTACAGTACACATATATACACAAAAATTTAAAAAATTAAATAACAATTAAAAAAAGAGGCAGTGATCCTAATAATTATCACAACAACACAAATATGATAGAAGACACACACCAGATGCAGCAATGGCAGACAGGCTGTGAGACACTAAGAGGAGGAACCTGGGCAGAAAATAAAAATAAAAATAAAAATAAAAAAAAATAAACCAAAAGAGAATAAAAAAGAGAATATTATTGGAAATGATAAGGAAAAAACACATCAGAGCCAGTAATGATACCCATGAAAGGTGGGCGGCAATGAGAGGAGCAACATAGGCTGAAAAGCAGTCAAAAAGAGGGTAAAAAAGCGAAAATTAGTGCAAGAAATACCATGGATAGAAGCTGATCCTAATAAATATCAAAACAACATAAATATGATAGCAAGAAACACACCACATGCAGCAATGGCAGACAGGCAAGGTGGGAGGCACTGAGAGGAAGCTGGGCTGAAAAGAAGGCCAAAAGAGAATAAAAAAGCGAAAATTATTGGAAGAAATGACAGATATGATAAGGAAAAAACACACCAGAGGCAGTAATCGTGGCCAAGAAAGGTGGGAGGCAATGAGAGGAGCAACATAGGCAAAAAGAGATTAAAAAAGCGAAAATTATAGCAAGAAATAGCAATACTTACCATGGAGAGAAGCTAATCCCAATAAATATCAAAACAACACAAATATGATAGCAACACACACACCAGATGCAGCCATGACTGACAGGAACGGTGGGTGCACCGAGAGGAGGAACCTGGGCTGAAGAAAAAAAAAAAAAAAAAGAAAAGAAAAGAGGATTAAAAAAGCGAAAATTATTGCAGGAAATGACAGATATGAGATGTAGAAAACACACCAGAGGCATAAGGAAAGTTGGGAGGCAATGAAAGGAGCAACCTAGGTTGAAAAAAAGTCAAAAAGTGGTTAAAAAAGCGACAATGTTGGAAGAAATACCATGGAGAGAAGGTGATCCTAATAAATATAAAAAAAAAACACAAAAATATGATAGCAGGACACACACCAGATGCAGAAATAACAGACAGGAAAGGTGGGGGGCATAGAGAGGAGGAACCTGGGCTGAAAAGATGGCAAAAAGAGGATAAAAAAGCGAAAATTATTGGAAGAAATGACAGAAAAAACACAACAGGGACTGTAATGATGGCCAAGAAAGGTGGGAGGCAATGAGAGGAGAAACAAAGGCAAAAAGAGATTAAAAAAGCGAAAATTATGGCAAGAAATAGCAATACTTACCATGGAGAGAAGCTGATCCTAATAAATATCAAAACAACACAAATATGGTAGCAACACACACACCAGATGCAGCCATGACTGACAGGAAAAGTGGGAGCACTGAGAGGAGGAACATGGACTGAAGAAGAAAAGGAAAAAGAAAAAAAAAAGAGGATAAAAAAGCGAAAATTATTGCAGGAAATGACAGATATGAGAAGTAGAAAACACACCAGAGGCATCAGGAAAGATGGGAGGCAATGAGAGGAGCACCCTAGGCTGAAAAGAAGTAAAAAAAGAGTTAAAAAAGCGAAAATATTGGAAGAAATACCTGAGGGGACTGTAGAGAAATAAAAGTTACCAGCAGTGACAGACAGACCCACCAGCAGAGAAAGAGAGAGCCAGAAACAGACACAGAGAGCCAGACACAGAGAGCCAGACAGAGATCCAGATGCAGAGAGCCAGCAGCAGACAGACAGATCCAGCAGGCACAGAGACAGTGGGCAGGAGAGCCAGAGGTTGCCAGTTGAACCAGAGGAAATGGCAGCAGGAGGGTTGAGGGAAGGTGGGTGCGCGCGCAGCAGCGTTGGACGCGAACTGGTCACGTGACCAGGGGCGCTCACTGCACCGCGCGTTGTCAGTAGAAAGTTGGATGCGTGGTTTGTTTGCATCTTAGTCAGGATTACGTAAAACACAAACACCCCCACAACCACCCACGCACCCATCTTTATACTATTGATAGCGGCAGCGAAGGGGTATTGCTATCCCCCGAATTCACGCGAGCTACAGGGATGAAGACATTCTCCCTGGAGCACCCAATCGCGCTGCAGCTAGCCTGCATAGGCAGCCATTCCACGATCAACTATGGAATGAACACGACCATCAAATTTGGTCGCGAGACATACGACGAATATTTCGACGTAGCGAATGTCGAATATTACGATGCGATCTTAGGGACACCGTTCCTAAGGAGATTCGGCATAACCCTGGACTTCTCGAGCCCAGGACGATTCGCAAGGGGAATGAAGTGATCCCCACAGACAAGGTCTCATTCGACAACGACGAATCGACGAACGAGGACAAAGGGCCACGGGTGAGCAGGATCACCCAGGCACCGAAGCCGAACCTGGCTCATTGAAGCCAGGAGGACGAGTCGTGGGACGACCCGTCCTCGAACTCACCCTACAACCGTAGGGAGAGACGCTCTCACCTAACGGTGAAAGCGATAGGAAAGAGGAAAGCGGGCCCGTGCGCCGCGGGGCCTAATAGACGCCAACAGCGCCTAATGGCATCTAAGTCAACCACCACCATCATCCTCACGGATGATGACCTTCCTCACTCCGCGAGGAATGGATGGAACAAATCACTGACCTAGTCAGTGGAATTCCACTAGAACTCCCGCCACTACGTCAGTGGAATTCCACTAGAACTCCCGCCACTACGGGAGAGCAACCATGAGATCAACCTCATCGATCCCAACAAGCACATGCGGTATTGACTACCGAAATGCCCCGAACACTTCCGAGAGGAACTGTCGGCTAAGATAGAGCGATACACCACTGCAAAGTGGTGGATTCCGGCAGTAGCACAGCAGGCAGTGCCCATGCTGTGTGTGCCGAAGAAGAATGGTATGTTGAGAACCGTCTTCGATCTGCCCCAGCAGAATGAGAACACGGTGAAGGACGTCACGCCCTTCCCGGATGAAGATATCATTCGCAGTGACATGGCTCGCTGCCGATATCGAACAGAACTCGATATGTCAGAAGCATACGAGCAGATTCGGATCCATCCGGATCCCGTAGCAAAGACAGCCTTTGCCACGATCCTTGGCACCTTCAGGAGCCAGGTGATACAGATGGGGGACTGTAACGCCCCATCAACATTCCAACGGCTGATGACAGCCATTTTCCGCAACTGCATAGGTCGCTTCGTCCATGTATACGTGGACGACATCTTCATATTCTCGCTCTCAATAAAAGAGCATGAAGAGCACCTTTACATTGTCTTAGACAGACTGAGGAAGAATCACCTCTTTCTGAGAAAGAAAAAGGTGGACCTCTACTCCATCCGAATGGAGTGTCTCGGCCAGATGATTGATGGCTGAGGGGTACATGCCGACGAGGACAAGATGCAATGCATTGGCGAGTGGCGCAGGCCACGGACGTTCAACGACGTCCAGCATTTCCTCGGGCTGGTACAGTATCTGGCACACTACATGCCAGATGTTAGCGCATATACCACCCCACTATCGGGCTGTGCGCGTAATAACCGTCCATTCGAATGGACACCACTACTCGACAAATGCTGGCAAAGCATTAAGGCGTTGGCCTGTAAGGCCCCTATCCTGCGTCCAGTAGACGCAAGGTGCCCAGAGCCAATCTGGGTGATCACCGACGGATCAAAAGCTAGCGTCGGTGCAGTCTACGGCCAAGGTCACGACTGGAAAACTTGTCGACCAGCCGGCTTCTTGTCAAAGAAGTTCAGCGTGGCTCAACAACACTACCGGACTCATGAGCACGAAACGATCGCGGTGCTCGAGGCTCTCATGAAATGGGAGGACAAACTGCTGGGGCAAAGGTTCACCCTCATCACAGACCACAAAGGGCTCGGGTACTTTGAGACCCAGAAGAACCTATCTGACCGACAGGTCAGATGGTGGGAGTTTCTCTCCCGGTTCAATTTCAACACCGTTCATGTTGACGGTATAGAGAACAAGGTAGTGGACTACCTGTCGCGCTACTACGAGAGCGACACGAGTGATGACAATCACCCGGACCATGTCTTCGTGAACGCGGATGCGCGTTTGGACCCGGACGGTGAGTTATTGCCCACCGACCGGTATGTCCAGTTGCGAACAGTGGCGACAAGACGCTCTAAGCGCCTTGCTGAGAAGACAGATGCGAGAGTAACGGAAGCCGCCGCTTTAAACGAGGGCTCACCAGAGCCCGCGAACGTCACCGCGTCCCGCGACGATGACGATGAGTTCAGAGCCATCGCCACAGGAAATGACGGCGCGCCCCTGCGCCGGATCATCGAGCAAGGCGTAGACCTGTCTAAGGTCCTACGAGACGCGTACCACAGGGACACCATGTTCACAAAGATCATGGCGCACCCAGACGCGCACCTGAGATTCGGGATCCGGGACGGGCTGATCTGGACTAAGAATCAGCTCAAAAGAGACGTCATTTCTGTCCCCCGCTCTGTTCTTCAAGGGGGAAGGAAGCTGATCGAAATTATCATCGATCGGGCACATCAGATAGTCGGCCACTATGGCCATCTGAAGACTTCAAACTACGTTCGAAGAGCATATTGGTGGCCGGGCATGAACCCAGACATAGAAGTGTTCTGCACATCGTGCGCGAGGTGTCAGATGATGAAAACCGGGCCACAACGGCCCAAAGGCCTACTACACAGCCTACCCATTCCAGATAGGCTGTGGCAGTCGATTGGCATCGACTTCATGGGGCCCCTGCCCAAATTCAACGACTGTGACTACCTGATGGTAGTCATCGACCGACTAACGTCGCTCGTACACCTCGTACCAACCACGATGAGCGTGTCAGCCAAGGGAGTAGCCTGGCTGTTTCTGAAGGAGGTCATCTGACTACACGGAGTTCCCGATTCCATCGTCTTGGACAGAGACTCAAAGTTCAGGTCGATCTTCTGGCGTGAACTACAGCGACTCATGGGGACTAAGCTCCTCATGTCAACTGCTTTTCATCCCCAAACGGATGGAGCAACCGAGCGGGAAAACCACTCGATCGGCCAGATATTGCACGCTGTCGTCAGAGACGATCAGAAGGATTGGGCATTTAAATGCCCAATGGTTGAGGTCGCCCTCAACAGCAACGTCAGCGCGACCACAGGGTTCGCACCTTTTGAGCTGAACCACGGCTATATGCCGCGGATAGACCTCCCCATAGCCGTGGACACCCCGTTCAAGGGGGTGGCCCGGTTTGCACATCAGGCAAAATGGAACCTGATGGGGGCACACGATGCAATCATAGAGCATCAAGTGACGCAAATGTTTCACGCGAATAAGAAACGTATGGCGAGCGACAGGTACGCGGCCAACGACCGCGTCTACCTTTCGACACAAAACCTAACTCTCCTGAAAGGAAGAGCCAGAAAGCTAGTCCCGCGGTACATCGGACTGTACCGCGTCATCGAGGCTCACAACGACGCCTCGACGGTGACCCTCGATCTTCCCGACAAGCTGAAAAGCTGTCTCATTTCACCGGTCTTCCATTCCAGCCTCGTACGGCGATACGAGGCTAACAACGATGAATTGTTCCCTCGTCATGAGGCCAAGTCATTTTATGACTTCGGAGCCAATGACGATGAGGAGTGGCTTGTCGACGGGATTATCGCACATCGATGGATAAACTCGACGGACCTGGAGTTCCAGGTCCGTTGGACCCTAGGCGACGTGACATGGGAACCCATGTCGTCCTGCAAGGACCTTGAAGCCCTAGATAGCTATCTAGAGCTTCGGGGGGTGGGCAAGCCACGCAACCTCCCAGACGCCGCTAAACGCGTCTGTCACGTGCAGACCATGTGACGCGCCGGCCATGGCGTGGTTAAATTTTTGCCTCAGATCTTTCCGAGGGCGCATCGCTTCTTGGAAGCAACCACCATCATCTACCCACGAAGATGATGCCCCCCAAAGATAGGATGGACATTGATCCATCAACGTCCACAATGCGAACAACGGCCCCGAGACAGGGGGCCGCAGACATTCTCCGTTCTCCAATAGACCAGGAGCACTGGATGATCGTGGGATGGGAGGACACCCTCACCATCGTCCACCTGGACGACTGCGCAACATGTGCGGACTACGCCGCGCACCTGAGGGCCGTGACCGGCACCCGCAAGGTCAAATTGCGGGACGAAGACATCAGCGACGCCGTCGATGCAGCTTGGGGATGGCTCCCAAGGGGCATCACGCATGACGCGCGAGAAGAGCCCCTCTGGGACGTCCACGACCTCAAAAAAGAGGTCAAGGAGCTAGAACGCGCGGTCGAGGACCGCGACGACGTGCTCGTAACCGAGCATGCCAGGATCAAGGAACTGGAGCAGCAGCTGAGTGCAGCCCAGCTCCAGGTTACCCTGGTTCACGCTGCTTCAAAAAGGCCACGACATGACCCAGCCACAGACCCAGTGGCCGGGCCATCATCACCTCACACGACGGCACCGACCCCGACAACGACAACGACGGAAGGGCTGAGCGCGCCTTCCGACTCGGCGTACGGTGTCCCATATGGATGGGAGTCCGACTCATCCATCTGGAAGACGTACGACCCCGAACGGGCACAGAGGCTGGCAGAGCAGCCGAAGAAAAAGCGCAAGAAATTGCGCGGCTCCCCCCACACCGTCAATGGGCCAGCCATGGCGAAGGAAAGCGTGATCAGCGCTTACCTAGCGGCGTCATCGTCGCACACCATCAACGACCCTGCCCTTCAGCGGCGGGTAGCACAGATCGACGCCCAGTACATCGGGCCTGGCGTGGCCCTTCCTCCGCCGGCGGGGACAGTTCACCCTCCCTACCTGGGGGAGGGAGTGATCATACCACTCGGAGACCCACCGATCTCCGAGACGGGCCTCCTACCACGGCCGGTAGGAAAGGCCCAACAGCGTCGTACTCAATGGTACGACGTCTGCCCGCTCGACGACCCACACTTCGTCGAACTCATAGCACGGGCAAAAGAAATGCCGCAGATCGCACGTACGCGCGAGATGATCGGCGTCTTCAAACGCATCGAGCGCGAACAACGCGCTCACAATCCCAAAAGGGATTGTCTCGTGATAGCAGGCGGTACCCCGCATGAGATCGCGGCCATCCTGAAGGGTTGGATACACAACCCTGAAGGAATCCCATCCGCCATCCATGACAACGCCGATGGCACCTTCAACCTAGACGACATGGGCGTCTGGATGTGGTTGAAGGCCCTTGCGCCCCGGGTCAAAGGGGTCACATCACCTCTCAGGGCGAGGCTACTCGACCTCTTCAGCTTGACAGACCAATGGTCGAGCCTCGTTGACGCCAGGGAAGTGCTGACGCCTCAGAGCACCACCCTGCGGCTCTCAATCACGGGCCCATTCCCCGTGGAGGGCCGAGCCGGCCCTGACATCCCACTCGTGGAGATCGCAAGATGGTTGGCCCGCTACACGGGAGTCACTCGCGAGCGAGCGGCACGCATTGAACATTATGTTCAACGCAGCATCACCGGCGCAGCATTCAGTGGCACCGCCCGCGAGGGTCAACAAAAGGTCATTGAGACCAGCCATGTGAGGGCCGCGGTGACGCGACCCCTCACTCACGCTCAGCTCAATTGAGAGCTGGCGCGCTTCCGGCCCCCTCCTCAGACTGAGGACCTGGCCGTTGAAGCCATGCTCCGCGAGGACACTGGCCCTGTCACCCAAGCGGATACCGCCAAGCCATCTTTACAATTCACCATAGCCACGCTGTTGGAGCACGATCGACGTCTTTGGACCGACTTGGTAGTCATCACTGGGCCTATCACCTCCTCTGCTCAACCCTCTTTCGATGGTGTTCCTATGATCAGATTGTCATGGCTTGTGCACTTCCTGCACCTTGCTACCCCCATTTCCCCTTTCGCCACTCCTCCCCCATGTTCACTCGGCTTTGCCCCCCATGTCGACCACTCCTCCCCTATGTCATCTCTGTTCTCCCTTCCTCACATTTCACCGAACGACGATTCACTGCTCACATCATTCGCCAACAGGCACGCCATCACAACACGATCGACGCCCCCTCCCCGGTATGATGGCTTGTTACTACTCCCATCAGCTTCTCGATCCAACCCCTTTGGGTGTTCATATGGCTAGGATGTGTTCACAGGATGTCCCTTCCGTTGGTCGTGTGGGATCAACCCCGTAGACGAAGAGTCCGTGCAGGGTAGCATATATGCAGGTCCCAAGACATGGTTTCATACATAAGTGCCTTCGCCACCTTTACTCTCCGTCATTTCATGTTCGCACTCTTCCCTCACTCTATTGTATGTTTATTCCATCTATGTTGTATCATGACTGTGCACCCCTATCCAACCCTAACTCAGGACGGCCTCTTTCCTATTCGCTAATACCTTACGAGCATTCGATATAAGTAGTTTGCATTCGCATGTACATTCCCCAGTTCAATTATCATATGTCGTTCATCTTGTGTAAACTTGACCTTGCTGTGATCATCACCTTGAGCCTTCTCCTGGAGATTTCTATCTTCGACCAGAAGAGGACTTAGGCATCACTGGTGAGTATACTTCACCTTCGTTATCTTAGCCTTCGAACTATTTCCTGTGCTGTCGGCGAAGGGTTCTGAAGGAGCACCTTCGCCGGCGAAGGGATTGTTGCTACTGAGACAGCCCTTCCGTGACACCTTGCACGTTACATTGTCAAGTGCCACGGGCTATTTCGCTACGACTGTAGATAGGGCGAGCCCCGTTCGGGCAACCCTCTTATCTTGTGAACATTTATCGGTTCACCTATTCGCCCAACGGCATACTTATTCGCACAAGTTATTCGGGGATTCGCTGTGTTCACTAATAGACGATATTAACGCCCAAAAACCAATCTTGACAATACCCTGCCTAGCCTGGACCCCTTCTCATGCACTAAGTCATTCCAGCACCTCCAACATTCTATTCCATTTTCGCTCCTTAAGTCACAAGTTAAATTTGATTATTAATTCATCTAATCTATTCCAACGTTCCAAGAAAACTATTCTACAAGTTGTTCCGACCCTTAGTCTTCCTCCATGGTATTGTCACCCCCAAATCCCACCCAGTCATCTGCCTCTGGATCCTCCACATCTCCGTTTCTCCCATAGGCCTCCTTGAACCTCACGACGTCCTGGACCTTGCCCTCCGACACTTCCGTGCCCGCTTCTGAGTCCTCCGTCTCCTGAATCCACCTCAACTCCGCAACAACCTGATCCAGGTGATCCTCCAAGGCCCCGAGGCAATCCGCGACTGCACTGTAAAAGTTATGCTGCATGCACACCCCTTGCTCCCCTTGTTGGAGCAATCCATGGAGTGACCGCATGATATCCAGAAGAGGATCTGTGGTCCACTCCTGTCCGGTCACCCCACTCATGCTCGCCTCTGGCCCACCTTGGTTTCCCTTCACCTTTGCATCCCTGGACAAGGGTTTCCTTCCTTGCGAAGACCTTTCCGACCCGATTTCTGACCCTCTGGTTTTCTTCCGCTTGGTCGACACCTGGGCCGTGAGTCCATCAACGACGCATGCCTTCTTGTCGTCCTTGCAGTGGTTTCAGGCTGTGGCCTTTCCGGCCAGGTCCCACACACACGGCAATTCCTTTTCTATACAGCCCTCACAGCTAGGCTCCAAAGGGCCGTCATCTTCCAGTGCCGATCTCTTGACACCTGCTCGGTGTGCCTCCTTCCGGCGCTGTTTTTCCTCCTGTGCTGCCCGCTGTTATGAATACACAACTAAAGCTATGCCACACAACATTCATCACTATAACACGCTGATATACTACGAAAACATCATCTCAACTCTATGGACCACTGTGGGCCACTTTCCTTATTTGGACATTGCAAATCACACACATGTTACGACTTTGCATGTCACACTGTCACACTGTCACACTGTGACGCCCAGCGTACACACCATGGCCGACCCAGTGCTTAACTGTCACGAACCAGTCACAACACACCTCAACATGCACACACGCACTACCAAGCCCACCAAGCACACATACAAATATCGCCGAACCACTAATATTATCACAGCACTGTGGACCAAGCCAAGCCAAGTATTTTCCCCACATGCCACGCATCACGTGTGCACGTGATCCGATCAAGGGACGTGACACACTGAAGTGACCCTGCACGTGTCTCAATGATTTCTCCTATTCTCCTTTATTCCCCATTCCCCATTCACCATTATACTTTACACATCACATCCCACACACATGTCCCTCCTACTCCTAATACTCAAAACTATGCCAGTTGCCCCATACGACCTTTTTCTTGTTCCTATCTTGTAACACACCAAGAACGCCAAGTTCTTTTCTTGATAGTTAAATACTCGACCTTGTACACTACATTCGATAGTGAAACAGTGAAAACAGTTAATCACTCACTTCTTTTGCGCTCTATAGCTATCAGCTTCAGTCAGTATTGTTGTAAGATGCATGTGCCTTGTTACATGTGCAAACACCCTACTTTCTCGAGCACTACTCGATTCGACTCTTATTATGAGTTTGAATCATACTTCCACTAGCTATTTGTGACACCACAACTAACAAGACCCACCACTCATCTGTTGCTTTCCCCTTGCCCTTGTTTTTGGGCTTCGGGGTCTCTTCCGGTGTCCTCCGACGGAGTTTTGCTCCAAACAGAAATCCCTTCCGCTTTGGCCAGTTTCTTCTGTTCTGACAGTCAGGCTATCTTATCAAGTGGACCGAAGCACTCACCTTTGTCGCCGCGCGACTTTTCTCCGCCTTTTCCACGGTTGCCTTTTCCCCAGTGGCTTGCTCCTCCGCGAGCTTTTCTGCCACTTCTTCGGCCTCCCACTCTACGCACTCGCGCTCCAGACGATCATGCTCCTCGCGGTCCTTGCGCTCTCTTTTTCTTTGTGCTCCTCTTCCTTGCACTCCTCCTCCAGCCGCTCCTTCTCCTTCTGAGCGGCCTCTTCAGCCTTGCGTTTTTCCACCAATTCTTTTTCCGCAAGCACAATTGGTGAAATGCTGCTTCATTTGGGCACTGGTCATTTTGGAGAAGTCGACTGGGGAGCTCATAGTGGATGTGGATTGAAGTGTGTTGCTTCTCCTGCCTATCTTTCGAACTCCGACGCGTTGTTCACATGTCACATGATCCGACTTGTGGTCTCATGGGGGTCGACCTTGAAGGGGAGATACTGTTACGACCATGCCGCTCAACCATCTCTGCCACCTCCGGAACAGCACATCAGGAATATTGTGGATCAGAATGAATACATGGACCTGATATGTGCAACCAAGCAGGAGTTTTGCATTGATTGGTTGCAAAATGCAGATGAGTCCAGCATATGGACAGCTAGTTATTTGGTGTCGGGGCCATCAACCGACGGAGCCTGCATGAGAATCCCTCCCCTCAAGGTTATAGGCAATTTGGAAACCAGAGTTTCAGATAACGCAGAGAAAAGCAAAATACTGTTCATGTCCTGTTTCCCTTCGCAAGGGGTACAACTCCAGCAGGAACCCAACACGCCATTTCCAGAGCCTGCGTTTGAGTATGTGCAGATAACTGATGGGGAAATCCAATGCACAATTGGCAAAATGGGCCCTTACAAAGCTGCAGGCCCATCTGGGCTCTCGAACGCAGTACTAACTCATTGCGCAGATTTATTCACCTCTTATCTGGGCTGCATTTACCAGGCCACACTTCATTTCAACACTTACCCCCTACAGTGGAGAACCTCCACCATCGCCACCCTGTGGAAACCAGGGAAACCTGATTACACGGTAGCGAAGGTGTATCAACCTATAACACGTATGGAGAAACTTGCCAAGCCTCTCTCAGGCTGTGTAGCTGAGACACTGACATACTACACAGAGACACTTCAAATGTTGCCATCCACCCATGGCCTTACCTGACTGCATTCCGATCTCTGTCCTCTGACCTCCGACCTTCAGCACTGTCTTCCTGACTTCCACCTTCTCTGATGACTGGAAGTCAGATCCGAAATACTTAGGACAATAGTTCATCAGGGGTGCAACACATAAGTTGAAGCCGTTGTCCTTTCTCGTTCTGACCTCCGGTATTTCCAATACGTAACATTATCAGAGGGTTGGAATGCGAGTGGAACTGAGTGTCAGAAGTCGGAACTGCATGGTCATAACAAAGTCTTGAGTCAAACTTCAAGTTATTTTCCTCTTGTGTTATCCATTGAACTTGGCCTCGAGCTATAGGCCACATCTATACTCTACCAGTAAATCTATGACTCTATCAATTCTGAACTGGAAGGAAGTGAGATCACTGCAGTGCAGGTATATGATGTTGAAGCACAAAAAGGTGCTGATCAAGGCCAAGCATTGCAGATATATGAAGAGGATATTTATATGCACCAACATCAGGATCCAGAGGCAGCACTGAGCATGGCTGATGTCTACTGAGCCTGATGTCAGCCACATGGGTCATCCGTCACATCTGCTGTACCATGTGTCTTTGTCCCATGGTTTTAGTGTAGAGATATGATACGCCACTAAACCTTTTCTGCCATATTCTGCCACACTCAGCAGAAAGGCCTTGTTCTGCCATTGCAGGGAATTTACAGAATAAATTTCAATGTATGGTTATGATGTTAGATGAATATTCAAGATTTGTTAAGGTGGGTCTGAATATTCCTCAGTATATTAAGGATAATCATCAACCCCCTCAACAATTACAAAATGGGACACTTCACCCAGGTGCTTGTCTTCCACTCCTGGACACCCACTCACCAATAACTGGAAGTCCTCCACATGCCCTGACACCTGCCTCACCTCGATATAAGCGATTAAGGTGTTGCCTGTTATATCTTCACAGTCTATGAGCTCAAGCCAGTGTAGGCACAGACCAAGTGAATTTGATTGGGTAAACACTTTGTCTGTCATGGTTGAGCCTTGATTTGCAGGCATCTCGCCAGATGCCTGCCATTTCCCTAAACCACGCACAAACACGCAAGGCGCCACAGGCCACCACAAGTTGAATAAATTATGAAGAAAGTCAAATTTGAAATGTCACAGAATATATATGTATCCATGGTTTTTGAGTGTATGGGTTTGCCAGAGTGAGCAGATAGCCACATAAGTTGCTGCATATTGCTCTGCTAGTGGGTTTGTATTGGAATTGTGGCTATGATGGCTTAGCTTGGATGCTATTATTAAGCCTCTGCTGTTCTTCCAGATCCTATGGAACCATTAACCAGTGCCTGAAAGAGACACTGACTGCTCACCAGATACAATCTGCCCAGCCATTTCTACATCTCCAGGACGTCCAGTCACCCAAGGAAACACATCCAATTCTCTCCCAGCTGAGCGAGCCTCTTCAGGTGACTGTTGGCTTTCCTGATCAGCCATGGTGTTCTCCATTGTCTCAGTGCCAAGTCCCTGACTCAAATGAGGGTTCCCAAATTCAGCCACTATAGCACTGTGAACACTTTGTCTGGCTGCTTTGAAGCTTGTGAATGAAAGAGAGGATAATGAGGGGCTGTTAAGTCGACTGTGTCTCTCTTTGAGAGTTAGATGGAACCGGCAGACAATAATTATCGACAAGCTGTATGTGCAGTGTTAGTACAATCACATGTCTTTCTTCTTAAATTGGTGAGAAGATACCTGTTCTGAAGGTAGCTTAAGATGCCTTGAAGGTTTGGCTTTATGCCATAAATCCGCTTTAGTTAGCCATTCTTTTATCATGATCAATGTTATTACAAACCCTCAATCCCTGAAATGTAAAAGAAGATGAGTAAGCCCTCAAAGTTCAATGTCTTTGTAAGTAACAATACCTGAGTTGTGACCGTATCAGCCAAAGTAATTGTAAGCACAAATCTAAATATGAATCAACATATGTAATATCTTAGGAATAATGTTTTATACCCATATCTCACCAAGCCTTACCTGTAGATTAGTGATATGTCCATAGATATAAGCAATATGTTGTATGCTCACCTTGGTGAATCATTAGACTAATGAGAGATTTCTTATCCCAAATCTCTCCTTTCCGCCAAAGCCTGAGGGTTTGGATTGAGCTCAGAATGGTTACCATCACAACTCCAGTGTCAAAAAGGATTACAGTAACATTACTGATGGTTCTCCCTGTCAAATGTATTCAGAGACAAATCAGACAAATACAGACCCCTAGATCTTACACCTGAAGAATTTGTTAGTATAAATCTAAGCAGAAAGTCCTAGTCAGTACTGACAAAGTCAATGCATTAAATTGTGAACTAGTGAGATTGCAATTGTCCAAAACAGACAAGTACTATATCCAGTGAAATGAATTTATGCTATTTACACAAAGTCTGCACAGGGACATACCACGTTAATGATAGTAGGGATAAGAATGAGCAGCCCAAGAACACCCAAAACCTTTTGATTCTGAAGGGAGATAGCATAGGTGCGAGCTAGCAGAAGACCTAGATAATAAATGAGTTGATCCTTCTGCCTGAGAAATATATGCGTATAATCACTCACCCTGTACAGAAATCACAAAAGGAACTTGTAAAGCACGAGCTAGGTGAGTTATAGTATTACATTTCCTTTGAATATATGAGTCTCTAGGTTGCTTGTTCATAAAGAATGCAACTCATACTAGATACTCATTCCAATCAGTAAGGGTGTTACACATGAGAGTGTTGTTGTAATATACCTCAAGGGACATATTAGATAAACTGCTATATATGGCAAGAACAAAAAAAGCCATGAGCAGGTAACGAGCGAATAAATAGAGAATGGTGCCGATTTTGACGTTCTTGCACCAAATGTGCTTGATCTCAGATGGCAGAGTGAGCAGAGTGTCATAGATGAGCAGCGCTGTATTAACAAGCTATGGAAATCATGGAATTACATAGGGGTCGTGGACGCATACCAAGCGCTGCTACCATGGTAAAGTTGAACGCAAAGCTAGTTTAGGTAAGTTCTTCTGCATCTCACTCAATGTGGTAAATACGTACTTGTCTGATCGCACCTGGATTTCAGCCGAGGGGTCCGCCTGAGACATGATATAAGAAAGAAGGACTGGAATGCAGACGAGGGACTGAGTTGTGCGTAGCGATGTGGGAGTGGAGTCGCAGATCGCGCAAGGTGTATAAATAAGATTCTCGACATGGGTGCTGCCAGGTCAACAGATATCATTCACAACATCCCATCAGTGCGAAGCATGGCCCAATTTGCAAGGTGGGCAGGGAGTAATTGAACCTTGGGCGCTTGGTCTTGCCAGGGCTGCTTATGATCTCGAAAATGCATTTAAAACTTGATGTAATGTAAGCGCACCTGGCACTTGACGACTCCAAGTGCGGTGTCAGCATAACGACACACGAAAACCAACTGCGACACAGCTCACTGATGTGAATTGAGATGTCGCATCTCCAGTGTGTTATTTATGAAGATGAGAACACGAGCAAGCCAGATGATATGGGAGATTTAGGCTGTCCAACTCAATGCACAGCGCTTGCACGTGGCTGTAATTCTATAGCGATGCCGGATGATCTCGGAAGAGGTATCAGTTCGTGTCAACATTGCTCGATGTGGCGACACGAGACAACTCTCATTCGGCCGGCATGTCCTGAACGGCATGGAAGGAGCTGGTATGAAGGGACTATCGAATTTAAACTTGGGGCACAACAACATGGTATCCGCGAGGCTGAGCATTCGGTGTATCGGATGCGACGGTGATGCAGAGCGGTTTAGAATGACGACAGTGCCACCTAGAGAGAATAAACGGTACTGGTGTCCCTTGGTAGCTCGTTGGCTCCAGAGCTCAATATAAGCGACATTATCCACATACACAGCACATCCCCATCGCATTTCGGAAACACGGGATACTGATAATCCGGAGCGAAGTGAGGCTTAATTAACTCGGCGTCTATGATGCTGGCCTTGGCAAGCGCCAGTCGTCGTGCATCATCACTGCCAGTGCGCATGATGCATGATTGCACGACGGTTCCAATTACAGCGCGCTGTGTCGTCCTAGTCCATAAATAAACCAGGCTCCGTTGCAGAGTCTGGTGCCTGAGCCGAGCCAGGAGCTCGCGTCACGGTCAGAACTAGCGCTGGAAGATCGGGCGAGATCGATCCGAATAAAGATGTGGCGGTGGCGGAAGAACAAACTCAGTACTTTGCACGGCGTGTGGCAAACGACGTGTACGGTAAAGTGATCTACTGACTCTGACTGGGAACTACAACTTTGCGCATACCTCATACCCACACACCGACCGACGCATCCCACACACCCAAAGCCTTAATAAATGCGCCTAATGCGACTGCACAGGCACCAGACTCGGCACCTCCGCACCAGCCCCACCCACCCCGGGACCGTAACAGCCTGCGGCGCAGGCGAGTGTGGTGTGCCATGCGTTTGCGTTTGCGTTTGCGCTCAAGAGATGCGGCGGGTCAAGGTGTGCATGCGGGCGCGGGGAGTGTGACGAGCCCAGGTAGGCGTGCGCATGCGGCGGGGTGTAGGGGGAGGCTGGGCGCGGGGTACACATTGGGCGGGGTCCTTTCCCGTGCCCGTTACCAAGTGGCGTGGTGGGCGGGTGCACGAAGACGCGGCTCGTGCATTTGTCGGCGTGGCGGCGGCGGGGTCTGGGGAGGTCTGGCAAGGGGCCGGTATGGGCAAGGGTGCGGGTAAGGGTGCGCTGGCGGCGCCGGTGATGGGCGCGGCTAATGGGGCTCGCGGGGGGTGTGTGGCGCTGCGGTGCGGCTGTAGTTGTTGTGGGCGGCGGCGGCGTGTGTGCGGGGGTGCGGGGATGTGCGGGACCACACGCGCACGTGCTCACGTGCGTCGCGTACACGGACCCCAGGCGATACACACAGCGTCACCAAGACACATCGACGTCGGTCCCGCCCTCCAGCCCCAGCCCCATCCCCAGCCCCCTCTGCCGCTTCGCGGATGCTCGTCCCCGGGCCCTGCCGTGCCAATCGCGCGCACGCGCACGCGTGCCCCGCCGACATGAAACCGGCTTTCGGCCGCGGTTCTGAACTCCCGCGCGAGCGCCGCCTTGAAGTACTCCCGCCGTATGGGAGGGTCCGTGTCATCGCACGTGCGCCCGCCTTTGAGTGCGCGCGAGCCCCTTCTCCGCCCCCGCCCCCGTCGCCGAAAAACGCACGCCGAACGACGCGGACGTCCCGCGGCCACGCTGACGCTCCAGGTGCCGATTCTTCTCGAGATCGCCCCGCGCACGCGCCTCGCACGGGCAGCGCGCGTCCTCCGCATGGAAGCCCCCCCCTGTCGCGGTGGGCGTGCGGGTCGTGCGGGCGCGGCCAACTGCGGGCGGGAGGGCGGTGCAGGACGTGAGGGCGGGAGGGTGGAGTCTAGGGAGCAGCGAGTGGCGCTCGGTAAGCGACACGAGGGACTGGGCCACGGGACATACCATCTGCGTCTCCAGGGTCCGTGTTTGTGTCTGGGTCTGGGTCATGCTGGCAGATGGATATGGATGGAGAGACGTGGGGCAGAAGGCAGTAAACGACGCGTCATGCAGGATGGGCGGCCTGTTTATATGCAAAGGGAAATACCATACACTCTGCTCGTTCCTCTTGTTGGCCTTTTCTACACCCGGCACATACACACACGCCCCGCCACTGGCGGACACGCCGGAAACATCATGAGCAGTTCATGTCCGTGTGCTGTATAGAGATTCAAGAGTTTGCTGATTGTTGATCTTGAGAGCAGTATGATTCAGACTTCAGCTTGAAGTCGAATCGAGTAGATTTTAGAGAGGTCGAGCGCACACAGTATATGCGCAATTGGGTCTAGTACGAGAAGGAGCGACCGGCGCGAGTGGGTGTGCATGTGGAGTGTTAATTAGGGAATATGGTGTGCCGGTTGCTAACTAGGGGATATGGGATGCCGGGTGACTAGCTTGGAGTGTTCGGTTGGAAGGATCGTATGGTTTATGTACTAGCTACGTATGTTATGATATGAATGATCAATCAGAGATGTGTGTAATGGAAAAAGGAAGGAATGGAAAGGATACGGGGGGTATATGTGCTGCAGACTAGCTGCCACATCACTCCGTGGATCATACGGTCTCGGGCTCGGGGGCGAGTTTGCGGATCAGTTGCGTGCCCGCGGGTTGGCAGGGTATTACGGTGTGTGATGTGGTGTCGTACATGGATTTGAGTGGGCGTGCGTGGATTGTGGTGTGCGTGGAGTTGACGGGGGGGGGATGGGTCGTGATGGCGATGTAGGTGGGTGTGAGATGTGTGGAGAGGGTGATGGGGTTCTTCGCTTTTATTTCATGACATGCTGGAGAGGATGGTGGGTGATAAGGAGCCTGGGAGGGGAGGCTGTTAGTGTCATGTGAGGGGAGGTGACCTGAATTTTGGAGTGGACGGGTAAAATGCGTCGTAATGCTATGAAAGACGAGGGAGTAGAGGGACTGTGGAACGAAGGAGATATAATAATCTGTTATATTACGATCTGTACAAGATCATCTGTCCTTATATACTAATTATGATGTTCCTATATTACCAATCTCTTCGAGCTGCTGTGCCGATGCGATGCCGGTGCACCAGCAACCCGGGGTCGAGAGCGATCTCGAACCTCCGGCTAAATGCGTGCCGGCTCTGCCTCGGCGGTGTCATCGTCCCGATTACTAACACTCCCCCTCAGCGAGAAGTCCCTTCAGCAAAATGCGAATTTCCCTAATAGATACCTGTGTTGATATAAATCCAATCCCTTTGTAAATATGTCCGCTATGTTCTCCTTCGTCGGTACGTACGTAAGTGATGCCTCGTGAGAGGCCACTTTCTCACGGATGAAATGATATGCGACATTGATGTGTTTGGTACGCGCATGATACGTTGCGTCATGCGATAGTGTAATGGCGCCTAGATTGTCTGATCGAAGTGACGTGGGCTGGGTTTGATCGATTCCAAGTTCCTCGATAAAACGCCTCAGCCAGATTAATTGCTTGGCGCCCTCGGTAAGTGCCATGTATTCGGCCTCCGTGGTAGATAGCGCGATCGTTCGCTGCTTTTTCGAGCTCCATGCGATAGCTCCCCCTCCTAGTATAGCTACATAGCCACTAATAGATAGTGCGTCGTTTCTATTAGCATAATCCGAGTCGACAAATATTTCGAGGTCGAGACCAGCGTCTCGTCGGAAGATTATGCCGTCGTCACGTGACCCCTTGAGGTACCTGAGCGCATGCTTGATCGCCGTCCAGTGCTCGGTTCCGTAAGTAGTAGTGAATTGGCTCAGATGTTGTACGGTAAAGGCCAAATCAGGTCGCGTGCTAAGTGCTGCATACATGAGTGATCCGATCGCCTTGGCATAGGGTACTTCGGCAGTTGGACCTGTTGAGTCCATGGGTGTCGTGAGTTTGATCATTTTATGCAGAGGTGTAGATACGGAATGTGCCGTTGTCATGTTGAATCGATCGAGTATGATGTCGATGTAATGTCCTTGAGACATGATCAGTGTTCCCTCATCCCTATTCCTCTCAACTCTAATTCCCAATATTTTCTTCATTTCTCCTAAATCTGTTAAAGGGAATTTTCCATGAAGCTCCCCTTGAGCTTAATCATCCCTCCTTTGGAGTCAGCAAATAGTCCAAAGTCGTCCACATATACTGATATGACTTCGATTGAGTCCTTATCTTGTCTGATGTAGACGCATTCATCGGCTGTACTTTGATGGAAGCCGAGATCGAGTAGTAATTTGCGTAAGCGCTGATGCCAAGCTCGCCCCGATTGCTTGAGTCCGTAGAGCGCTCTGTATATTCTTAGAACGCGTCCAGATCCATCGTCAAAACCGTCGGGCTGGCGCATGTAGATCTCCTCATCTATGGTTGAATTGAGGTAGGCGCCTTTGACATCCATCATTTCGATTTCCCAATCGAGTGTGTTTGCGATCGCTAATAGAACACGTAGTGAATCGAATTTGACCACGGGTGAGGTTATCTCGTAGTAATCCATCCCTGGCCTCTGTGTGAATCCTTGAGCCACAACCCTCGCTTTAGCCTTATCGAATTGTCCGTCCGGTTGTGTTTTGACAGCGTATACCCATCGGCAACCGATAGCTACTCGTCCGGGTGGTAGTTCTGTTAATTCCCATGTTCCTAATGTCTTGTGTTGATCCATCTCAATTTCCATCGCTTTCTCCCAGATCGGCGCATCATCACGTGATACCGCCGCTCTGTAATTCTCAGGTTCAGTGACGATTTCTCTCGTTATGTAAACCTGCTCGGTGCGTCCTGAATTATTCAGCTTCCGGTAATCCGGTCTTTGAGTGATACGCGCGCTCCGTCGAATCTGTGGAGCTGGCGCTTGTTCAGGTGGATCAGGAACGGGTGTTGTCTGGGGTGATGTCGTCTGTGGGGTAGATGTGATCGGGTCCGGCACATGCTCGCGCAGTGAGTGCTCCCCCTCGAGCGGTGCCGTGTCGTCATCGTCATTATCTGGGATGGGGTAGAGTCGGTTGTCATTTTCGTCAAATGTAATGTTCCTAGATACTTGAACGTGCTTTGAGGCTTTATTGTAGTACCTCCAGGCCTTTGCATGTTCAGCTACTCCGACGAAGATATGTTCTTCTGCCTTTGGATCAAGTTTGGCTCGACGTTGATCCGGCACCATAACCCAACAATTTGTCCCGAATTCCTCTAGACGTGCTATGTTCGGCTTCTTGCCGAATAGTGCTTGGAACGGCGTTGCGTCATCTCCAAGCGCTCGCGTGGGTGATCGGTTTTTGATATAGCACGCGTAAGCCACGGCCTCGGGCCAGAGTATTTTTGGCAGGTTCTTGGCAAATATCATTGCCCGTGCGTGCTCGAGTAAGGTCCGGTTGAGTCGTTCGGCAATTCCATTCTGGGCTGGGGAGTATGGAGCTGTGGTCTCCATGATAATGCCATATTTTGCACAAAATTCCTTGAAATTTTTATTGACATATTCCCCTCCATTATCCGAGCGAAACCTCTTCAGTTTCTGACCTGTTTGGGTCTCGAGGAATGCCTTGTACGTCTCGAAGTGTTTGAGCGCTTCATCTTTGGTGCTCCCAAAATAGATGACCGTGTACCTCGATTTGATGTCCGTGAAAGAATAAAAGTATTTTTCACGTGATGGTCCCTCGGTCTGGGCAGGCCCCCATACATCGGATACTGTCAGGTCACCGACCTGTTCTACAGTGTCCTCGGCTCTTTTGGGGAACGGCTCCACATGCCGCTTGCCTTGTATGCATGCCTTGCACTGGCTCGGCTCGTTTGACTCGTCGATCTCAAGTCCGGTGACTAGATCATTAGATTTCAACATCTTTATAGAATTTATGTTGACGTGCCCGAGTATCCTGTGCCATTTGTCCCATGACCGTCCTTTTGCCGCTGCGGCAAAGTCCCGTGCCTCGACTGATCGAGTGACCCGTGCCTTCATACAGAATAGCCGCCCGCGCTTCTGTCCCTGTGCGAAGGTAACTCCGGCGCGTGATTTGAATTCGACGCCGGTGCCTGAAAATGTGGCCGTGTTGCCCTTATCAGTTAAACGCCCTACGCTGATAAGGTTGTTCGGCGCATCCGGTGCATGTTTGACGTCACGTAGCTCGATCGTGTTCGTCTTGGCGCCGATCTTGAATTCCATGTATATAGTGCCTCGGCCTTGTGTATGTAGTACCGCACCGGGTGAAATTCCTTCGATTTCTGATGGTTCCTCGGCATAGCTAGCGAAATCATTTCGGCTTCTAGCTATGTGTGTTGTTGCCGCTGAATCGGCTAACCAGTCGGATGCGGATATAGCACTGTATGCTACCTCCTTAGATACAAATGCGAAGTCCTTTTCTTCTGCTTGTTTGACTGTTTCTTTGTTCCCTGGTTTGAACCATTTCGGTGCTTGGCCCTCCTTGCCGCCACCTTTCGCCCAACAGTCCTTCACGTAATGACCCTTCTTGCCGCAATTTCGGCACTTTCCCTTTGTTGCTCCTGAGTCATCTTTCCTGGTCCTGTGACGTTGTTGCGCCTTAAGCGCCGTCTGCTGTGCCGATCCAGCTTTCCGTGCTCGATCCTCATCGAGGACCCGAGCTATTAATATATCAGCTGTTGTCCCGGCTCCACTGGCGTTTACTGCCGTAATAAACGCCGACCAAGAATCTGGTAATGATGTCAGCAACGTGTTCGAGAACTCGGTGTCACTGATGTAATGCCCCCGCGCATTCAGTTCCTGTTGAATGCCGCGGAGCTTGCGTACGTGCTCCTCCATGTTCGCGCCATCCTCGGCAAGCGTCCGGAAGAAATCTCTTCGGAGATTTACAATCCCCACTGCTCCCTTAGATTCGAATATAGCTTGTAGACTAGTCCATACAGCAAATGCAGACATCGTCTGATTGATGTAAACTAGTTGTTCATCGGCAACTCTGAGGCAAATCTCTTTTCTAGCCTTCTTGTCCTTCCTTCTCCAATCGTCGATCTCCTGCTGTTCGGTCGGAGTGACGTTGTCGGCATCTGCCGGTCTCGGTTCCGTCTCCCTGCCGATAGCCACGTCCCACAGATCTGAGTCATCGAGTATCCACTCGAGCCGCCGGCGCCACGCCGCGTAATTGTCCCCGTTCAAGGGGTCGATCTTGTACGTGTTGTTGCTACTCGACATCGTCGATCGGTATTGAGTTATTGGAGTATAGAGCGTAGTTAGATTTGTAGTAGTTTAGTTATGCGCGGGGCCCATAACCTGTGGAACGAAGGAGATATAATAATCTGTTATATTACGATCTGTACAAGATCATCTGTCCTTATATACTAATTATGATGTTCCTATATTACCAATCTCTTCGAGCTGCTGTGCCGATGCGATGCCGGTGCACCAGCAACCCGGGGTCGAGAGCGATCTCGAACCTCCGGCTAAATGCGTGCCGGCTCTGCCTCGGCGGTGTCATCGTCCCCATTACTAACAGGGACGACATGTGCATACCATGCAATGACGGCGTCAGGGTTTGTCCGTGTCTGTGTCCGTGTCATGCTGCTCGTTGTAACTACGGAGTCGGCATGCATGTTTGTCTTTGTTTGGTGGGTTCCTGATGTCGCCACGCACGACGAAACCTCACTTCGCTCGGGATTAGTGGATAATGTTGCTTATAATTGGCTCTGGAGCCAACCAGTTACCAAGGGACACCAGTACCGTTTATTCTCGCTAGGTGGCACTGTCGTCATTCTGAACAGCTCTGCATCACCGTCGCATCCGATACACCGAATGCTCAGCCTCGCGGATACCATGTTGTTGTGCTCCAACTTTAAATTCGATAGTCCCTCCATACCACTTCTTTCCACGCCGTTCAGGACATGCCTCCCGAATGAGAGTTGTCTCGTGTCGCCACATCGAGCAATGTTGACACGAACTGATACCTCTTCCGAGATCATCCAGCATCGCTATAGAATTACAGCCACGTGCAAACTCTGTGCATTGAGCTGGACAGCCTAAATCTCCCATATCATCTCGCTTGCTCGTGTTCTCATCTTCATAAATAACACACTGGAGATGCCTCATATTAATACACATCAGTGAGCTTTATGGCAGTGTTTTTATGTGTCGTTTGTTATGCTGACATCGCACTATGAGTCCTCAATGAGTGTTAAGTGCATGATGACAAGGTTTCAATGGATTTTGGAGACCATTCCGCCCAGGAAAATCGGATGAAATCACTAATTGCTGGCATGCCTCAATTACTAGCCCGACCAGCTAACTATACTTATCCGATCCTTCTACTATTAATCTTTTTACATGTGATGTGCTTCTATCAGACTGATCCGCATCGCAGATTGTGCCATTCTTCGGTACTGATATAGGCTGCTGTGAATATCTGTTGACCTGGCAGCACCCATGGCCAGAATCTTACATATAGACCTTCCCTGTGCTGCTCCAACCCTACATCGCTACGCAAAACTCAGTTCCTCGTGTGCATCCCAGATTATCTTTTTTATATCATGTCTCAGGCGGACCCCTCGGCTGAAATCCAGGTGCTATCAGCCAAGTACGTACTTACCACATTAAGTGTGATGCAGAGGCACTTACCTGAACTAGCTTTGCGGTCAACTCTACCATCGTCGCAGCGCTTGGTATGCGTACATATCCCCTATCTAAATCCACAATTTCCATACCTTGTTATACAGCACTGCTCATCTACGACACTCTTCTCACACTGCCATGTGAGATCAAGCACATTTGGTGCAAGACCGTCAAAATCGGCACCATTCTCTATTTATTCGCTCGTTACCTCTCCATGGTTTTGTTTCTTGTTATATATGGTAATTGATCTACGTCCATTGAAGTACATTACAACAATGCTCTCATATGTAACCACCTTACTGATTGGAATGAGTATGTAGTATGACTTCCATTCTTTATGAAGAAGCAAACTGGAGACTCATATCTTCAAGGAAGTGTAATACTCTAACTCACCTACTTGATGCTTTCGCAGTTCCTTGCCTGATTGGTGTACAGGGTGAGTGATTATACCCATATATTTCTCAGGCAGAAGGATCAACACATTTTATGATATAGGCCTTCTGCTAGCTTGCACCTATGTGATTTGCCTTCAGAATCAAAGAGTTTGTGTTCTTGGGCTGCATATTCTTGGTGCTATTATCATTGATGTGATATGTGCCTGTGCAGACATTGGATGAACAGCATAAATTCATTTCACTGCATATAGTACTTGTCTGTTTTGGAAAACTGCAATCCCACTAGTTCAGTCCTTTCTGAATAGCTTGTGTGAAGAAGTGTGCCGTTCAGGGAATAAGATGCTCAGTCATTGATTCTTGTCCCAATATCATCTATGGACAATATTTTGGTATGTCCTGAATCTGACCACTCATGAGCATCTGAGTTCACTGAGGTGCACATATGTGCATACACACGAGTTATGAGTCTATGAGTGAGGCTATCCAGTGCACATGCTGGATCACACACTGAGCTATAAAGCTGATGCCGAGATAGTGCATATACAATGAGTCAAGTCGAGGTACACAATATATGTGCACATGAGTAACCATACAACTGGACCAATCCCATCTCATTGATCCCATCTTGCCAACCCTATCTCATGACACCTTTCCTCCAACACACCCGAGTCACATCTATAACTCCTATTTGATTACACCTACCTCTCCACCTTATCCTTCGAGCCATGAAATGAGTATGAACCCTTCTGCCTTTTGTCTAGGCCAAACCGAGCAGGCATGTCGAAGTGCAAGTATACAGTGCAGGCAGTAAACATGCACCTACCATATACTATTCCCACCAATCCTGTTGCTCACTACCTTGTATCGATACCGCTCTCTGAGTTGACATAAATAGCTAACCATGTAAGAGCAAAATAATGAGAACGAACATTTTGACATACTTATTGACTTCAAGTCTGTTACATATTGATATTTCCACAAGTTGTAACTAGAAAGGACAAGAGCTTCAACCTATGTGTTGTGTCCCCAATGAACTATCGTCCTAAGTATTTTGGATCACAAGTCAGAAGTCAGAAAGTATCAAACTAGACAAGGATTGGAAGTTGGGTTAGAGGGTGGAAGGCGGAGAGATGGAGGTCTTGCAAAACTCACTGTGCTAAGAACAGGAGATATAGCAAAGGAAATCACATATCGAAGGTGATTATCTGATTGCAGGATAGCAAGCATACATGAGGGCTTTGTATATGAAGAGCTGAGGCAACAGGTAATGGGTTAGTACTAAGCAAATTCCAGAGGAAGTGGAAGTCAGATAGACATACAGGGTAAGTAACTAATTGGGAACAAAGGACTACAAGGGGGTGTAGGGTAGAGTAAAGCACAATGACAAAAGAACAAGGGGTCAGAAAGTATGTGTGACATGACGGAACAACGTGGATGGACATATGGTGTTACGACCGTTCATTTCTGACTTCCGACCCTCAGTTCCGCCACACCTTCCACCCTTCCGATATTTCCGCAACACATTCCACCCCTCCGTTATTTCCGACATTCCACCCCTTGTACATTTCCCTTGTTCTTTCGACTCTATTACTCGGACCCACCGGACCCACCTTACCGTTCATCAAGACCATATGTCCGACCCTCCTTGTGTTTCGTTGTCAGATATGTTTTCCCGACCCCTTGTTCTTTGCCATTGTTCTACCTTACCCTGAACCCCCTTGTAGTCCCATTGTTCCCAATAGTTAGTTCCCACGCATTGTCTACTCGACTTACGCTTCTGTTACGATACGATCCGTCGTAAGGTTGACCGAGGTCGGGGACGAAACCCGAGTCAAGGTCCGAGGTTACAGGGCGAGGTTTGGATGGGGAAGTCGGAGAGGGACTTGGCTTCAGCTTATGTGCTGCGCCGACCCTACGCACGAGTCCCAACTTCGGAGGTAAACGAATAAGAGGCGAGGTTCTAGCTTAAGAGGTGAGGCGTAGAAACTAGCTAGGGATCGAAGGGACACGATAGTTGATTTTCCGACTCAGGAGTAGGAATGCATACAAGGGGGTTATATACGGACGAGGTGCAAGTCAGGGCGAACAGATTAGTGGAGGTCAGGGCGAGGTCAGGAGACCGAGGTCAGGGCGAGGTAATATACGAATGATGCGTGATGGAGCGGAATCAGTAACTAAGGGGGATACGGGCATGGGATCAAGGTCGGATATGAGTTCAAGCTCGGGCTCGGGCTCGGGTGCGGATAAGTATCATATGTACTCGGGCACGGATATCACAAGGCTTGGGGCTCGGAAGAAGGTTCTACCGGTAAGTAGCCGGCCAAAGGCCGGGTCCTTACAGCTTCCTCCGGAATTTGCTTAGTACCATATCATTACCTGTTGCCTCAGCTCTTTGTATAAAAACCTGTCATGTATGTCTCTTATTCTGCAATCAGATAATCGCCTTCGATACTTGATTTCCTTCGCTCCATCTCCTGTTCTTAGCACAGCGAGTCTAGCAAGATCTCAGTCTCTCTGCCTTCCGCCTTCCGCCTCAGTTCCGACTCAAGTTCCGACCAAACCTTTGGTTCACTACTTTCCGACGTCTGACTCAGTTCCGAAATACTTAGGACGATAGTTCATTGGGGGCGCAACCCATAAGTTGAAGCCGCTGTCCTTTCCAGTTCCGACTTAGCGGAAATCTCGATACGTAACAGTATTATCTGATTCCCACCCGATAACTATCACTATGCCTCCTCGTACCACAGCTACTTCAGCTCGAGCAGGAGCTGTCGAAGCTCTCTCTTATTTTGGCAGTCTCAGATCCGCAGCACCAAGGCACGCGGAACCCTCCGGCAGCTCTTGTGCTGACAATGAGCTCTCCGATGCTATTCCACAACGATTCGACGAAGTTCCCGACGCTAATCCCGACGACAATCCCGACTATGACGGAAACTCGACGAGTAGCAGTGGCGAACAAACAGCAGCGTCATTCCAATGCCCAGCTCCACCACCACCACCTCCACCAGGACCACCTGCAGGCGGCCCTCCTGGTGGCCCTCCCAGCAGTCCCCCAGGCGGTCCTCCACCTCAGATTCCTGCCAACCCAGTTCCGCCCGCGCCAGTTCCGGATCTTGCACAAGCTATCGCCATGCTAGCCGGACAACTTCAGCGCCCGGCCCAAGCGCCACCACGCCCCAAGACAAAGGTCCGCGAACCAGATCAGTTTGACGGTTCCGACCCCAAGAAGCTCCAGCCATTTCTGGTCCAGCTTCAACTGAATTTCCGTGATCGTCCCGACACCTTTCCCGACGACGAACGGAAGGTCAACTATGCCCTTTCCTATCTCCGAGGCATGGCTCTCGACTACTTCGAACCCGCCCTCATGGACCCGTTTGCTCTCGTCGACTGGGCCGACGATTACCACAACTTCGTTTCCGAACTCCGCAGCAACTTCGGACCATTTGACATGGAAGCCGATGCAGAAAATGAACTCGATAAGCTTCGTATGAAAGACACTCATAAGATAGCTAAATATATCGTCACGTTTCAGCAGCTCGCTCCTCGAGTCCAATGGGGAGAAGCCGCACTCCGACGCCAGTTTTACATGGGCTTGCCATCCCGCATCAAGGATGAAATTGCCCGCATCAGAAAACCCGCCACCCTTACCGACCTCCGCAACCTCGCCCAATCCATTGATTCGCGCTACTGGGAAAGACACTCCGAGATTGCTCGTGAAACCTCCGCCCAGAGCAAGAACGACAAGTCTTCCGACAAGAAGTCTGATAAAGACAAGAAGAAGACCAATTCCGGAAACACCAACTCCGGAAACAACAACAACAACAGTTCCGGATCCAACTCCGGCAACCGGAACAACAACAACACCCCTCGGAACAACCAGGCCTCTGGTTCTAACACCAATGCCCGGAAGAGCACCCCGGATCTTTCCGACAAACTTGGGAAAGACGGAAAACTAACCCCTGTAGAACGCCAGCGTCGCATGGACAACAACCTTTGCCTCTTCTGCGGGAAAGGCGGTCATGTCGCTCGCGACTGCACTCGCGCTTCCGCCTCCGCTGCTAAGGCCAAGGGCCGTGCAGCAAAGACGGAAGAGAAATCCGAAGCGGCTCCCGCTGCGGATTCAAAAAAATAGTCAGCAGTCCTCTGGCCTCCGCACGAGCTGAGGGCTGTGTTGACCCCATTCGTGCGACAAACGAGGTTACACTCAATGCATCCGCTCTTTCATCCTCCGACTCCCTCTGTGTTCCGCTCACTTCCGACACCATTTCCGCACCCCCGTTTATCGCATTGATCGACTCCGGTTCGACTCATTGTTTCCTCGATTCCGACTTTGTTTTGAAACATAAACTTTCGACCCGCAACATTCCGACAATTCCGCTCCGCCTTTTCGACGGGTCTTCCAACACGCCAATTTCCCAAGTCGTGGACCTGTCTATTCTTTTCGCTACTGGGGACAACCATGAAGTTACATTTTACGTTACTCCGCTAGATGCTAGCTGTTCCGTTGTACTAGGACACAATTGGCTCACCCGATATAATCCGTTGATTAACTGGGCATTGGGTCAAATACAGTTCCGTACCCCGGATCAACTTCCGTCTATTCCGATGTCGTCCGCAAAGATGGCTCAAGCCTCTTCTGCAACTCCGCTCATGGATTCAGTTCCGCACTCCGGTCCCGCTTTAGCACCTCCGTCCCTCGAAGCTCCTCGTATTGCACTCGTTTCCGCCACCGCTTTCCGCGTATTGCAACAGCAAGAGGATACGACCGTTTTCCAGCTTCACCTTTCCGATTCAGCTTCAGTCAAGGCTCGTTCCGCCTTGACTTCCGCTCCGGTCGACATGAGCTCAGTTCGGGAAGAATATCGTGACTTCCCCGACCTGTTCAATAAATCCAAAGCCTATAAACCTGCTGAACATCGACCTTACGATCTGAAGATAGATTTGGAAGAAGGAGCATCTCCGCCCCTTGGACCGATCTACTCCCTTTCGCAAAGTGAACTCCAAACTCTCCGCGAGTTCGTCGACGAACATCTCAACATGGGCTTTATCCGCCCTTCGCTGTCTCCGCACGGTGCTCCGGTCCTTTTCATCAAGAAGAAGGATGGATCTCTCCCCCTCTGCGTCGATTTCCGCGGACTCAATGCCCTCACTAAAAAGGACAAATATCCGCTTCCGCGCATTTCTGACCTACTCGACACTCCCCGCAGGGCGAAGATCTACACCAAAATCGACCTCCGGCACGCTTATCACCTTGTCCGCATCTGCGAAGGTGACGAGTGGAAAACCACTTTCCGCACCCGCTACGGTGCTTTTGAGTGGGTTGTCATGCCTTTTGGTCTAACCAATGCTCCCGCCGCTTTTCAACGATTCATGAACAACGTATTTTCCGACCTCCTCGACGTATGCGTCCTAGTCCACATTGATGACATCCTCATCTATTCCGACACACCGGAAAAACATCGGGAACATGTCCGCGAAGTACTCCGCCGTCTACACAAACACCATCTCTACGCAAAAGCAGAGAAATGCGAATGGCATTGCGACACGGCGAATACCTCGGCTACATCCTCTCTCCAACAGGTCTTACCATGGCAGAGGACTAAGTCAAGGAAATTCAAGAATGGCCGGAACCCCGACGTGTTAAGGATGTGCAGTCTTTCCTTGGCTTCGCCAACTTTTACCGGCGTTTCATTTATAATTTTTCCGACATTACTGTTCCGCTCACGCGTCTAACCAGGAAGGGTGCCCCATGGAATTTCACTCCGGAATGCCATTCCACATTTGAAGCCCTCAAATCGGCCTTCACTACGGCTCCTATACTTGGTTTCTGGATTCCAGATGCCCAACCTGTACTCGAAACCGACGCTTCCGACTATGCGCTAGCTGCCATTCTTTCCATCATTTCACCCGACGACGGAGAAATTCATCCGATCGCCTTTCATTCCCGCACCTTTTCCGCCCCGGAACTCAACTACGACGTCCACGATAAGGAACTACTTGCGATTTTCGAAGCCTTCAAAATCTGGAGACACTACCTCGAAGGTCCAACTTATCTGATCGACGTTGTAACGGATCATAAGAACCTTGAGTATTTCGCGACTACCAAGATTTTGACTTGCCGTCAAGTCCGCTGGTCTGAATATCTCTCACAGTTCAACATGGTGATCCGCTTCCGCCCCGGAAAGCTCAGAGCAAAACCCAACGCACTCACTAGACGTTGGGACATCTACCCAAAAGAGGGAAGTAGTGACTATGCCAGCGTTAATCCGCACAATTTCCGCCCAGTATTCTCGACTGAGCAACTGGCATCGTCCCTGCGTGCCACAGCATTGCAGTTTCCGCTACTCCGCGCCTCAATCATTATGGACACCGAGTCTCTCCATTCCGACATCCGTTCCGCACTCCGTTCCGACCCCATCTCCGCAGCCCACCTCGATGACCCCACCAGTCCTGGATGGTCCCTCGATTCTGACGGATTTCTCCAGTACAAGTCCCGGATTTACATTCCGGATACCAACGATCTACGACTTCGCATGCTCCAGCAAAGCCACGATCACCCGCTCTCAGGACACCCAGGCCAGAACAAAACCCTCGACATAATCCGACGTACCTATACTGGGCCTCTTCTCCGCACGATGGTCCAAGACTATTGCAAGTCATGCACCACCTGTATGTGAGCCAAGCCTCAACGTCACAAACCCTACGGCCTCCTGAAACAACTTCCGATCCCGGAACAACCGTGGAATTCGATATCCATGGATTTCATTGAGAAACTTCCTAAGTCATCTGGCTATGATACCATTCTAGTGATCGTTGACCGCCTTACAAAGCAGTCCATCTTTATTCCGACCTACGACACCATCACTTCCACCCAACTCGCACAACTCTTCGTGCTCCACATCTTTTCCAAGCACGGAATTCCTTCCCATGTCACTTCCAACCGTGGATCAGAATTCGTGTCCTCCTTTTTCCGCACGCTTGGCAAGGCTCTCGACATGAAGCTCCACTTCACTTCCGGTTATCACCCCGAAGGAGACGGACAAACGGAACGTACTAATCAGACCCTTGAGCAGTATCTCCGCGTCTATTGCAACTACCAACACAGCAATTGGTCCGACCTTCTTCCGCTCGCGGAAATTTGCTTACAACAATGCACCTTCCGCCACCACCGGAATTTCACCTTTTTACGCCAACAAGGCTTACCACCCGAATCTCGCCATCCACCCCGAACGCGACCTCGCCTCTGCAAGAGCCCGAGATTTCGTTGTGGAACTTGACGACCTTCACCAGCACCTCCGAGAGAACATTTCCGCTGCACAAAGAGATATCAAACTTCCACCGATCGGAAACGCCTTCCGCAACCGGCATTCGAGATAGGCGACAAAGTCTTTGTCAAAGCGGAAAACTTCCACACTACTCGCCCCTCGAGGAAGCTCTCTGAAAAATACCTTGCCCCTTATGAGATTATCGCTAAGGCCGGCAGTCGTTCTTTCACTCTCAGACTTCCTGACAATATGCGCGCAGTACATCCGGTATTCCATGTCTCTATGCTTGAGCCAGCAGTTCTGAACACAATTCCAAATCGAGAACAACCTCCGCCTCCGCCAGTCATCATCGATGGAGAACCAGAATATGAGATCTCGGAAATTCTCAACTCCAAGCTTGACAGATGATACCGCTGCCAACTCCAGTACCTAGTCAAGTGGGCAGGCTATGAAAACACCGACGAAGAGACCTCGTGGATTTCCGCCATGGAACTAGACCACGCCTCTGACCTTGTCGCTGATTTCCACAAGTCATATCCTGATAAGCCTGGCCCCATTTCCGCACCCTAGTCAATTCCGGCCCCATTTCCGCTACCCCATTGATTCTTACAGTTCTCAAGTCAATTGTCAAAATCCGATTAATTTTCCGTTACTCTATTTTCCGACACTTCAAGAAATTATCTACAAGTCTTTCAACACCTAATCCTCCCTCATCGTTTCCCCCTCACCCTCGTTATCCGCTTCCTGACCCTCTTCCGCATGACCTATCTGTAGAGGACAGGAATTATAGGCAGTAGGACTGGACTTGGTGCTCAAAAGAATAGACTAGAAAACAATTCACTCTCTCAGTGAATTTAGTTGTCACTGTAAATATATTATACACTACCTAGAAAACAATTCACTACAGAGGATTTCTAGGTTAATAAATCGAAAGAATGCTAGACTAATTTACTTGCCTCTCTCAGTGAATTTAGTTGTCACTGAGAGAGGGGGAAACTGTTTCACTGCGCATGTACTACTACCCGGCCCTTTAGCGCCCAAGAGCTCGCGCGTCGAAGTCATTTCAGACTCCGCTGGGTGCAGCCGCTTGTGAAAGTAGGAATAACAAAATGAAATAGAGAGACAGGGAGTGAGTGGAAAATTTCGAAAATAACCAGAGAAATGGATGCATGATACAAGAACAACATGAGAAGAAATTGAGAAAGCACACAACAAATTGGATATATTATGCTTGATTTTGGTGTACCCAACACTATCTCCCGTTCGTCAACTCAGTCTCCACCCTCACTTCCGCCCTTTGGCTCATACCAGCTTCCGCCTCGTTCTCCTGCTCCTGCATGCGCACCTCCATGCGATCCCGGAGCAAGTCGTTCCGCCACCGGAATTCCCGGTTGAATTGTTCCCAAACCGTCGACATGACGGCCTTTTGGTTTTGGAACGACAGCAACTGCTGTTCCTGGACCACCGCCATCTCCGCAAGAAGGTTCCGGATCCCGCGTTGGGTTTTCCGGATGCCCCTCAACGAATCGGCGATGTCAAACAGCGGCAACACCATGGAGAAGCTTCCCGGTCACTGGAAAGCCTTCCGCAACCTTCTTTCCACTCGGTCCCAGTTTCGACTTGGGTGTTTCAGGCCCCTCAGTCTCGACCCTGCGCCTTTTCCTTTCCACCCTCGCGGCACAACCGTCAATGACACAGCGCCTCTTCTTGTCCCGACATTGTTCGCAGGAGGTTTCCTGCGGATTCTTGGACCACACGCAATCCCGCCCCTTGGTTTTGCATGGGTCGCATGGGGCTTTCTCTTCTTCATCATCATCCCTCGTTTTCCATTTCCTCGTAGCAGGATTTTCCGGCCCCAACTCCCGCAACTCCAGTATCCGGATCATCTTCTCTTTCCGAGCCTTTTGGAACTTGTCCGCCCTCCGTTTCCGCTCCGCAACGATGTTCGGCATGGGAGCACCTTCTTTCTGCTTCCCCTTGCCCTCTGGAGTCGGTGTGCTTTCCGCACTGCTTTCCGCTTCTGACTCCCCCTCGGATTCTACGACTCTCTGGCAGTTTTTCCGTGAGCTCCGGAATACACCACACGACATTTCCGACTTACCCGGGATTTCCCTGCCTTTTCCGCTGCGGCCTTGTCTTCCGCAGCCTTTTTCGCCGCGTCCCGTTTCCGCTGCTCCTCGCGGAGGCGCGACTCCTCCTCGCGGCGTTTATGGTCCTTTTCTTCCCTCTCCTTCTGCTCCTTCTCCCGACGCTCCTGTTCCTTGCGCTCTCTCTCCTTGCGCTCCTCCTCCAGACGTTCCCTCTCTTTCCGCGCGGCTTCCTCAGCCTCGCGCTTTTCGGCCAATTCCTTCTGCGCAAGCATGTCCACACAGTGCTGCTTCATCTCGGCACTGGACATTTTGGAGAAGTCGACTGGAGTGCTCATGGTGGATCAAAATGAAGACGCGTCTTGTTTCCCGCCTATCTTTCGAACTCCGACGTGTTTGTTCACAGGTCACGTGATTCCGACTTGTGGTCTCGCGGGGGTCGACCTTAGAAGGGAGATACTGTTACGACCGTTCATTTCCGACTTCCGACCCTGAGTTCCGCCACACCTTCCGCCCCTCCGATATTTCCGCAACACATTCGGCCCCTCCTTTATTTCCGACATTCCGCCCCTCGTACATTTCCCTTGTTCTTTTGACTCTATTACTAGGACCCACCGGACCCACCTTACCGTTCATCAAGACCATATGTCCGACCCTCCTTGTGTTTCGTTGTCAGATATGTTTTCCCGACCCCTTGTTCTTTGCCATTGTTCTACATTACCCTGAACCCCCCTTGTAGTCCAATTGTTCCCAATAGTTAGTTCCCATGCATTGTCTACTCGACTTACGCTTCCTCCGGAATTTGCTTAGTACACATTGCATCCAGACTTGGATCTCGGGCACTCAAATCCCGGATTCTACTCTACAAGAAGTCGCTCTACGCACAAACGTGCAAGAGGATAAGGGAACGGCTAGACTACTCGGTTTGCTAGATTTTTATCTCTCTCCTTTATCCAAACTCATACTGTTGTCTTAAGGAAGGAAATGAAGGAGCAATAATATTTTCGCTTCATATGCCGTCTTGGATCTTAATTCGGCCAAACAAACAGTTGGAGAAAGGGAACAGGTCCAAGGCTAGTGATACAACATATGGCGCTTCACCAGAAAACAATACAGTGCGCAGGATAGAGCACGTGCAGCCTCATGAAAGGACTCCCGTTACCTCTCGGGATTGGATGGACAACTTGTGGATGTGGCTCGCAGCAAACTGCACAGTACGTACTTATATAATTCTGTGATTGTATTGAGAAGCACATGATACTCCACGTCAGATATCCACCCTGGCCCTCGGAACGCTGGGGACATCGACCTTCGCCTTGACCCGCAAGATCTCAATTCTCACAATTGTGTTCTTCAACCTTCTTTCCATGGTACTATATTCCTGCCCTTCGCGCAAACTTAATCCAATAATGCAACAGGTTCAGGCGAAATTACCATCTGTGAACTTGACAAGTCCTTTGTGTCTATTCTTCCCCATACATATCCTGCAACACTGGCAACATGGCCATGAATAGATCCCATGCAGATAATGCTGTGATAGGGGGAGAACCTAACTGTTGGTAAAGTAGTTGGGCTGCCTGGTCAAAGTCATCATCTACCCAGCAAAAAGCCTCAGAGGGAGGCATGTCAAGAGAATTACGCAATTCTCATATCTCATGTTCAACATCAGCTTCGTCCTGTTCATCGGTTTGAAGAGGGATGGTGAGTGATTCTGCTCCCCACTCCTCGGGGCAGGTATATATGTGCCTGGGAGTCATGCCAGAAGGCATCGCCTTCTCAGGCTGTGAACAAATGGTATGATTGTTCCAGTATATCACAAACTCGTCGAGTTTTGCCTGAAGTACAACTGGCCAAATCCAATAGAATACAGCACTGTTACAATGTATCATTAAGTCATATGCATCAATGTAAGAGAAGCCAAAATACAAACACATACCGGTGCAATGAGCTGGTATGGTCAAAAATGCCCTGGGTCTTGCCATAAGTAATAAGTTCAAATAGACCATAGCCCTCATTCTCCCTAAACCAATGCCAAAGTCCTTCAATGGCAATGTTACGGATGCTCAGGAGCTTCTGATATGGTGGCCATTCAGTTTTGTCAACCTCAGGTGCTTTAATGGCTCTAGATTTGGATGTCAGCTTGTGGATTGGATATGTGAGTGCATTGTCACACCTACCGTAGATGCTTGTGAAAACGCAACATCTCACCGGTTTCTGACCCACCATCAACTGTTAACTGCAGCGGCAAAGCTACACAATGAGTAGTTAGCATTGCATCAACTACAACAGTAACTTATATCTCAAACCTTTAAACCCTTCCACAAAATCCAGATATAGGTGACCAATTGCAGCAGCAAGGCGCTCGTTGGGCAAGACAACGAGCCATTGAATGGCAGAGCTGTACTTGTCCTTTAATCCATAAATAGGAAGTCCAACCCCCCCCATCTGAAGGGCTTGTGCAGCAAGCTTGGCATGTCCGTCCCCCGCAATCTCATGGAATGGTCCTAGTGTGGTCAATCGACCTCGTTGTATGCGAGCTGATCCAGGGAAACGGTGATCAAGGCCTTCAGGCGCAAACATTCGCAGAGTTTGACGTACAATCTGCCTACAATGTAGTGAGTGCACAGCAGTCAAAATGGCGAATAGTGATAGATATACCTAGGTATCATCCAGCCCTTCTCCTTGAGCTTATCTCGTATCCCCCCGGTCCCCTTGCGACCACCCACGTCCTCAGCCAGGGCCAGCAACACTAGCTGTGTGGAGACCCCAGCGGGTGGTGGGTTCCGAACTGTTGGAACATCGAATGCCTTGTTGAGTTGTTTGAGCTTTGTCAGTCTGTCGTTTCTGTAAGTATGACAACTAGGCAATTTATGAATCACAAACTTGATATCATAGTTGAGTTCCTTCTTGAGTCTGGTGAGTCGCTGCTGAAGTGGGAGGCATTCCTTCGCATACTGAAATAGGGCAGCATGAAGGATATCCTCATTGGGAACTTAGTTGAGCATCAGAATCTCTGCGGATATCAATAGGAAGCAGTGGCTCACTGTTGTCATTCTGGTATTGATTCTTGCCGGAGGAGTTGGGCATCTACTCTCAGAGGTTTGCAGTGCGTGCCGCCACAATGGTGATGGAGTGACACACGGTTACGCGTGAGAACACGTGCCACGCCAACAGTCGCAGCCTGAACCAGAAATGGAGGGAGACATTCGGGTGCAACACGAGACCTTAGAAACCAGAGAAATCAAGCACTCTAGTGTATGAAGTATGAAGTCGCTCTTACAGTGCGGCTTGACAGTGGTATGCGTGTTGCCCCAAATAGGATCCGGTTACTCACAAGCCTGTGGTCAACGAGCAACTAGTCAATGCCAGCAGGAAAATGATGATCTTGGATCGCTTGCTTACCATGAGAGAACACGAGGACGTATGAACACTCCCGGATGTCCTTTCACAGTGTCGGAGTCTTCCAAGGTGTTGTATGTCCTCAAGTCTTCTGGAGGGGCGCCCTGGAGATCCAATATTTGAATCATGGCTGGTGCAAAGCCGCATTCGGGGAGTTTTGGACTGCCCTTGCTGAAGACGACAATGGGATCTGCATTAGATATCTTTGTGCATGCCTCCTAGGCGCTGGACTGCTTATGTACCCTTTGAGTCGCATTGACACGCCGGCGTGAAGGGGTCCATGGTTTGATCCCGATCATGCTCCCATTTTCTTTCTTATCGTGAGTAGCTTTTTTTGGTTTCCCAGCATCTTTTTTATTGATGCCGATGATATTACCACTCAGGTGAGCATTGACGGCTTGTGAATTTGTTTGATTTCTTTGAGATCTCGGCCTCGTATGTCCGTGTAATATTTTTCTCCCTGTTCATTACTTTTGTCCCACATCCTTTTGATATATCTTACATTTGCATGCCTCCTCTTTCTCCTCCGCTTTTCCATAGACCTCATATACCAGTCACCCGCGGCCATCCCACGGTATGTCTTTCCTGTTCGTTGATCTCCTTCCACTCCTTCGCTGACTTGTTTTATCCTGTACTTCTTCGTCTCTCCTTGCCGCTTTTCCATATTGTGAAGGACACGCAGACGGGCGAAGTGCTGAGAGCAGATCATCTCGTCAAGGCCGTCCTGGAGACTTGTGTGGCTGGGGATAAAGAAGCGTGAGGTTTGAAAGCTGACATGGTGGACTCGGAGAAAGACAAGAAGCGAAAGAAAGAAGCCAAAACAATCGCTGTCAAGCTGCCAGACGAGGTTGTCTCTCAATATGAGACCATTCTTGCACAGGTGCGGCATGTCACACGTTCTGGTTGCGATATTTTTGTGATTCTCTTGTCTACTTTAAGCTGGATAACTACTCTGGTCTGGAGCTCGGTCAACTTTGCCAGCAGCACAAAATCACAAATCCTGACACACGAAACGAAGTGGGTGAGTTGCAGCAATATAACCTTATGTTCGCCAGTAGTATGTATTGGCCCTACTGGTCAGCATCCTGGGTACTCCCACTTTTCAGTCAGTCTTCTTGTGGCTCACTCCATCCCAGTTACTTGCGCCCGGAAACTGCGCAAGGTCACTTCCTCAATTTCTCTCGCTTACTCGAATTCAATTACAACCGCGTCCCATTTGCATCTTCCCAAATTGGCAGATCATTCCATAATGAAATTTCACCACAAGCCGGCCTGCTGCGTCTGCGAGAGCTCACCATGGCTGAAATTGAGCATTTTGTCGACCCGCTCGACAAGCGCCACGAAAGGTTCTCCCAGATCCGAGACGTCGAGATACACATTTTCCCACATGATACGCAGTCTGCAGGGAAGACAGAACTGACCACTATTACCGTTGGGCAGGCTGTCGATAAGGGCATCATTGCAAACGAGACACTCGGCTATTTTGTTGCACGCATATATCAGTTCTTGCTCAAAATTGCTATCCACACACGTCGGTTGCGATTCCGCTAGCATATGGCCAACGAGATGGCACATTATGCGACCGATTGCTGGGACGCTGAGATAGAGAGCTCAGCCGGATGGACAGAATGTGTTGGTTGTGCAGACAGAGCAGCGTACGGCTCGAGTGTTCACAGCGAGAGGACTGGGAAGCCACTTGTCATCCGACAGGCGCTTAAGGAACCAATCATCACGGAGGGGATCTGAGGACCGTCATGCAGGTAATCTCGGATATGGATGAGGCCGAACTACTGAAAGTAAAGGGCGACCTAGCCCAAGGGTGTGTCTCACTCCTTCCCGCTCATCCACCGCTTCTGATATGTAAACGTCAGCTCTGCAGCCATCACTGCAGATGGCCGCAATTTCCAACTAACCCCTGACCTTCTGACAATCAAACAAACAGTAGTAACACAGTCAAGTACACACGTTCTCTGGATGGCTTTACTCATCTTGCTGTAGTGTGGGAATTCATTCCCAATGTGATCGAGCCTTTGTTTGGGCTTGGGCATATATTATATATGCTGCTCGAGCATAGTTTCTGGACCTGCGGGGATGATGAGAAAAAGGGGGTTAGATGCTGTTTCCATCACGTGTGTCAGTCATAGAGCTGATGTACAACCCAACCTATCTAGGTTTTATTGCTCCCCATCCTGGTGGCCCCGATTAAAGTGCTCATTGTCACCCTCAGCGCTAAAGAGGAGCTGAAGCCACTTGTACAAGAAGTTTGTAAGTGGACTTGACGGCAGATGCAACCCACAGTCTGATGATGTGAGCACGGCAGCTGCCAAATTGCGGCGGGAAGGGGTATTTTCACGGGTAGATGATTCCACCGCATCAATAGAGCTCAGGTAAAGACACTTTTTCATGATCTATGCTCAGTGCCTCATGACCGTGATTGTTGACAGGATCTCGCTCTTGCAGGGTCTCGCTGCTGAAACAGCTGAACCAGCACAAGATCCTGATGGTGACCCATCAGCATCTCGCGGGTCTCATGCATAGTCTATCTGTTCTAACAGCATTGTGCGTGATACTCAACTTTAAATGGATCATCACCCGGCACGACGCATGACCTGGCCAAAAGGCCACACATTTTGGCCAGGTCGTGCGTCATGCCCCAGCCGGCTGAGGACGCCCACGGTGCTAATGTACCCTTGGGCGCTAGAGCTCAATTTGTATGAACAAAGGAGTCAATGCAGCCAGCCTTTGGATCGGATTTGCACCCGAAAGTGGGATGAGACATATGTGGGTGTTGCAATTTTGAATCTCAACTGTGGCACGGCCATTCAGATCCCACCGCTATTCCTGTGATTGCATCCTCCACAGGTATAAAGCATCTCACAATTGTGCTGCTTTGGTCATTCCACCTTAAAACATCCCATAACGCTCCACCACTAGAACGCAGAGAAGACGGAGGCGTGGATATTAGGATCCGCCGCCTTAAACGGGGGCTCACAAAAGCCCACCTACATATCCTCTGTGCCATCAGTCTCTATCCCTCGTAAGACACTGTTTCTGTGTTGGGAACTTTAGTGTGACGAGGACGACGATGATGTCCCGGTCATCGCCGCAGGCAACGACGACACACCTCTGCGCCTGAGCGTCAAACAGGGTGTGAACATATTTCTCGCTGATTTCCCTGTGTTTTTCATGAGAAGGGTGGTCAGCCGTTGCTCTATGTATATAAGATTGATGGTTTATCCTATTCTTCGCTTTTTTGAGTTCTGACAGTTCTGTCCACCAGCGATGCGAGTGGGGCACTGGCTTTGAGAGCGGCACCACTGCATCGATAGTGTCCTGAATAGCAGCGGTTAGCGAATTAACCATTTCGTTGAACTCATCTATGGTGTCAAGCTCCTGTGGGTCCGGAACCTCCTCTAGATTCTCTGCCAGTTGGTCTCTGAAGTCGGCCCAGTCGACCATTCAGAAGTTGCAAAAAGGCTCCAGCTCCTTTATCTCCACCTCAACATCCAGTGTCATGAGGATAGGCACATGGTCGGTGCCTGGCCCTCGTCTGCACGGGGCAGTGTCGCAGTTGATGACGGAGTCGGCAATGTTGTCTCTACAGAACACGTTGTCGACTCTTGTCCAGTTTTTAGTGGACATGTATTGCAGGGTAGGGAGGTGCTTCGGGAGGGTAATGATCATGTTGTAATCCACCAGGAGTGATATCAACTCTTCCGCTGCTCTGGTCGCCTCCGCGGTGAATAGGTGGTGATTTCTCTCCTCATCCCACATGGGGTGGTGCCGGTTGAAGTCACCGCACCATACCATGGAGTCCGATTCATGCTGGAGTATGTGGCTCCGCTCCGCATCTAGAAAGCTGTCAATAGCCCTTAGTGTAGCCGACTGCTCACAGTCATTATAGATATCTATCTTCTATTAAGCATACGACACCATTTCATTTGCATTGCTTTGCCAGTGTTTTCCCATGTGACATTGTGAGACATTGGATTGTAGCCCTTTCATTGGCTATCGTGTCAGACAAGCATTACTCAGCATTCGTGATTGGGTGTCGCAGAGGTTTGCATATGTTTTGCTATGTTTTGATGGCATTGGATTGCTTTGCCAGTGGTGTACCGTGTTTTCCACCCATGTGACATTGTGAGATGTTGGATTGTTGGCCTTTCATTGGCTATCGTGTCACACAAGTGTTACTCAGCATTTGTGTGATTGGGTGTAGCAGGGGTTTGCATATGTTTTCATCTGTTTTGGTGGCATGTGATGTTGTCTGTCTAATGTTATTGGCTGAGAAGTGACACTGTCCTTCATGTGCCCTCCTCTGATTGGCTATTGGCTCTTCCTCTGCTTTGCATGTGTGTTGCACTGTTTGCTTACCAAGGTTTTCCCTCTGTGTGCATGGGCTCACTACCATCATCAATCGCCACTTGCGTGTGTGTGGCACCGTTTGCTTGCCGAGGGTTTCCCTCTACGTGCACGGGCTCAGTACCATCATCGATCAGCAGTCAGTGACGTGTGCTACGATTTACTTATCGATATCCGTGGTTTCCTCTCTCCCGTGACTACGTTTGGTGCGTCTGTTTTGCTTATCTAAGCCCGCCCTTTATGTCCCTATTTCACGTCTTCCATTGCGCTCCGTTCTTAGATGCGATGAATGTCTGGCTGGGTGTTTCTCCTCGCTCCCTGGGTCTCCTGCGTCGCGTGAGCGACTACGACAACGGGGCCACTGTCTGCCAGTCTCTGCAGGTGTTCTTCGGCCTTCTTCGCTATTCCCTCCGCTATACCCATATGCTCTCTACACTCTCCTCCTTCCTGCCCGCCGCATTCGCCGAGAGACCCGACAAGCTCGACGACGCGCGCAGACAGCAGGTGTTCAAGCACGCCACCAAAGCATCAGAGAACTCGAACATGTAGAAAGATTAAGAGTTTGTTGATGATGAGCTTAGGTAGCAATATAATTCAGACTTCGAATAGAGGTCGAATCGAGTAGAAAATAGAGAGGTCGAGTATACACCGTATGTGTGTATCTCGAACAGCAGTTACACAGTATATGCGTAGTGAGGTGTTCAATAACTTCCAAGATAAGTGAGTACTGATTGACTAGAGACTGTATACACACATTGAACTATTTAACTAGCTACGAGGTGTGCTGCGGCGCGAAGAGTGGAGGGGGAACGTATGGGCCGACTAGGGTGTCTGGACTCGGAAGTACGGTGGTCCGGAGGCAGCGGTAGCTAGGGGATTGATCTATCGAATGGGAAGTGGTGTAGGTAGTCATAAGCATCAGAAATATAGGTTGTGAATAAGTGAAGAAGGTAACATGGAAGATATGTAGATGGGTGGCTCAACGACTAGTTCCTCCATGGATCAGCATCCCTCGGGCTCGGGCTGTGACTCGGGTTGAGTGGATCCGCGGGCATTGGGTCAGGGTCGAGTCAACAGGGCAATGGGAACGTTGTGGGGTGTCGTGTGGATGTGTGTGTGTTCGAGGGGAAAGGCTGGTGATCAGTGGCATGTGTGTGTTGTGGGTAGGAAGGATTAGATGGATTGGGAGAAGTATGAATGATATATTTGGAATAGAATTATGACAGAACATACGCCCACGCAAGCTTCCAGTCTGCTGGCCTAGACGCAAGTCTTTTCTACGGCAACTCTATCACAGCGACGCTTGCATTCGAGGAATTAGGCAGAGACGTTGTTGGCATCCCAGGTCTCTCAATCAGAACCCAGTTCTTCGCCGCCATCAACGATACCAACACAACTCTTCAAACAGGCTCAGCGGGGATTGTTGGCATGGGATTCCTGGTAAACACGTACTCAGCCCTGCTTCACTTTTTTCCGTCCCGTTGCTGATGCTCACCGCAGTGTAGTATGGGCACAATCAAATCACACTTCCTCACATATTTGCAGCCACCTTTAAAACGTTTGAACTTAAACTCCCCCAATTTCCCACACCTACAGTCTCTCCTCAGTGGATCTCACAACATGCTTCTTATGTCACGCGATATACCATACGCCCCTGATCTCAGACGTACCCGTTTTCCTGACCTAGCCTCCCTTCTCCCCTCCCACCAGACATCCAAACGCCAATCTACTACTTCGCCATCTCTTGATGACCTTCTCAACAGCTTCGCAAGCGACGACCCGCTGGGGGTGCACTTTAGAGCACTTACGATCGACGTGTTCGTGGGTGAGGAGCCAGGGGTGAAAGTGACCGCCGGAGGATGAGGTGAGGAGTGAGAGGGACATGGAAAGGGACAGCAAGGGTGAGCATCCTCGTCGTTCTGTACCATTGGTATGACAGAGGTCACATTAGACAGTGATGTCCATAGATCCCGACGCAAGAGCTTGAAACACTCCGGTGGGAGATTATGATAAGATGGACGACGATAGTCGTTTCAGGTCAGGTATGAGCAATTTTCTCGGGGAATAAGAGTACTTACGCTGCACGGAGGGAGACGGAGTAAGCAGTGGTGATATACCATGGACAGCCGAATTGGCAGAGATGCTGCCATAGACTCTGAAGATGAGCGGTCGTCTGCCACAAACGGGTTTCTAGCATGCATATGGGTGAATAATCGTTTAGAGGGAATGCGGATGCCTCCCATGTTACGTATATGCGGCCTATGCGCTATGATTTCAATCGCTCATCATACGATCCACCGCGGCAATTTGTGTAGACCTGGCTGAGGCGATTTCATTGTATCGAGAAGCACTCGAGCTGCTCACGGTAGCACATCCTCGGGGGCTGGAGGATGAACCCCAGGAAGGACGTCGATGCATGCTCGGGGAACACCACCTGTGCTATGGAGCGCGTGGTGATGCAGATAGGATGCGGCCCTCATTTTTCCTGTTATTTTATTTTTTACTTCAGGGATTACACATAGCGCCTCTCCACTGAAACACATTCCTTACAGCAATCGAAGGGGTTTTTCTCTGGGATTACATATCCATTCATCCGATTAATCGCCTCTCCATTTAAACGTGTTCCTTACAGCAATTGAAGGGGTTTTTCTCTGGGATTACACATCTATTCATACTGTACATCCGATTAATCGGGTTCTTTGTACCAGCTGGAGGGGTTTTTTTTTCAGGGATTACTCATGCATCCATAGCGTCTATCGATAAATCGGGTTGTTTCACGACGTCGTGGCCATGCTGGCACACCGCACATCCTCCCACCCCCCGCACACACATGCCGCCGCCCCCAACAGCAGGACGGTCGTCGACCTACTGGGCCGGCCAGATGGGTAAGAGGGCTTAGTAGCAGCGTCAGGAGGTGAGGAAGGTGACTAACGACTACTTTGTAGCAGGTTTGTCATTTGTGTCTCATATGTGTCATGCCGTGCTGACAGCTTTTAGTCGAACATCGTCCCAGCATGTGAGGTGTTACGCTTTGAGGATGTATCAGCATGGATTACACCAAATAATGCATGCTCGCAGACAAGTACGTCATTGAAGCATTTGGCGACGTTTATCTTTCACCCCCGCAACTGCTTTTATCTACCCTATTGCTGTAGGTTCTGAGTCACTGCACACGTGTCCTCGGCTGTTCAAACGCTCTCATTGTCTCAAGATATGACATTGGATATCAAGGACCCTATTCTCAAGGCTCTACATAGCATAGTGTACTTGGTCAAGACTTTTCTCCTTCCAAGACAATAATTTTAGTTCGCGTGTCTTATTATGTGTGACAAATTCATCTATGGCCCATTCCTTGATGAAGAGTTCTTCTTCTATGATGATGTGCGGACTTTTCTCGAATAGACTGTCAAGATATTCGACATGGATCGGGGTTTCATTGGGTTGGATGATCTGGATAAAATACATCATCAGGGGAGGGATGGGAGCTTTTATAGGGTTATGTTTTTGGGTGTGGCGACGCTCAAGAAGGTGAGCGTCAAAGTCCATTCAAGAGACTGCGAAGTTGGGTTGGGGCGTTCAGTTTGGTGTCGTACGTCCAGCCCTCAGCAAACACATCGCATACCACATAGTCAGGCTACTCACTTATAAACACAACAATAGTCTTTTCGAGCTCAAACTACGCCCCAAAGCGAATCGTGTTCCCCTGCGCATCAAACCCGCTCAAGTCAGCAGCAGCAGCAATCTGTGTTTTTTTTCGAGGATTAGTCATCCATTGGTAGCGTCTGTCCGATTAATCAGGTTGCACCCACCGTTGTACGGTATTATCCCGTGAACCTCGCACAGACATTGTTGTGACTAATCTCTCAGTTTACTCGGACTTGACCAACCGGAGGGTTTTTTTTTTTCGGGGATTACACATGCATTCATAGCCTCTCTCCGAATAATTGGCTTCCTTGCACCAACCTTGGGGGTTTTTTTTTTCGAGGATTACACATCTCCGATACATCAGGATCGTTGTAGCAGCTGTTGTGACCAATCAGCTTCCTGTATGACTCCATTGTCATTATTCCACTCTGTCCATTTCATGTTGCCCTTGGCTTATGGATGTTGCCTCTTGCTTTTCCCTGTTATTCACGTCCTTTCTTCTCACTCTCACCCCCCCACTTTCAAGTTTGATTCACTCTCATCCTTTGACTCATCAACAAATCCACAAGTCATTCCCCGGTCACCTTTCTGTTGCTTTAAATTTCTGTGGTTACTGGAGCATACTTTCTTTCAAATCTCATACAGGGCCCTTACATATTATGTACATGGATACTCAGGACTCAGTGCCGCCTTGTGCATGAGCTGCGTTTGGATCCAGGTGTGTTGGTCTCCATGCAGCGCCCCATCACAGAAACAGAGCTTGATATCACTATTAAGAGAATATTCGCATACTATGCCAACCCCAGGCATGCAGAGGGTTTCTCGGTGAGCAGTGATGCTATGATGCATGATTCATTGTTTTCGTTGCATCACTCTTGGCCATCCCTTATGTTCATTCTTCCATTGTCCGTGCATGTTGAGTCATTGACGCACACAGGAACTCCTCAGAGAAGTGTTGAGCAGCAATCCATGGTGACTTTGACACACCAACAAGCCCGATCTATAAAGACCTTGCAGGCTTGGATCTCAACTTACTAGGGACTGACACAGGCCACCCAGACTGCCTGGATCACCACCCTACCTGTTCTCTCATCACGGACATCATCTGTGCCATCAGAGGGTTGCTCCATCAGCGGCTCATGGAACCAGACCTTGAGATCACTATTAAGAGAAGATTTGCATACTCTGCCAACCCCAAGCATGCGGAGATATTCTTGGTGAGTGGTGGTTCCTTTTCAGGAACTTTGCCTGTTCTTTAGTGATTCTATGATGCATGATTCATTGTTTTCATCCTTTTCATGTGTGTTCCATCTGCAGTGTTGGAAACTAGCACCATTCATCCTTGCCTGAAATCCTGGCCGGAGCGAAGCGCAGGCCAGGCTTGTTGAATATAGTAGTCCTGCCCTGGGGGTGTTTGAACTGGATGACCGTTACGTCGTTCGTCCCCATGAAGGAGACCTGTGACCACATGTTGGTGTCCAGCGCCGCATTCACGAGTATGACCGAGCACTTGGTAGTCGAATCAGTAAGGTGGGAAGTTGGGTATAGTACTCGCCAATTATGGTTAGCCCTTGTATTCCCTAGCGCATCTATGTATGGCTCTTGTAGTAATATTAGGTTTTGTTCCATGTGTATTGCAGAGTTCACAAGGTCGTACTGGGCCTTGTCGGATTTGTTGAGATTTTGCTGATATATTCTCAGTCTCTTCGGCAATGGTCCTAGCGTGTATGTCATCGTTGTTGTTGTGGGGGTGGGGGCAGTCTGCCTGTTTCGTCTGTGCCTCCCCTCTGGGGGCTAGGCCCCAGGTCAATGCTGTTAGGGAGGGTCGCTGGGCTGTTACGTGTCTGTGAGGGTGTGGGCGCTGGCAGTGGTGAGTGACCCCCCCGCGAGTGGGGCGACTTACTCCAGTAAGGTAGTGTCATCTGTCTGTATCCGCCCCTCCCATGCCTGACTGTTTCCCAGCCTCCTCTGTATTGTGGTGTATTTGGCTGGGGAGCCGGTGGAGGTGCGGGGGGCGGGGGCTTAGGAGGCTGCGATACATGGGTCCAGGCCTCTTCATTCAGGAAGTACGGCATCTGATTTTCAAGTAGCTTAGCATCCATCTCCGCGCACTCACCCAGGAACATGGGACACGTCCTGTCCCAGCTCGCGTGGTTGTATGTCCTGCAAGATGTACAGTACAGCCTTGCGTTGCTGCATGTTGAGGTTTTGTGCCTTCCCCCGCAGTTGGCGCATGTATCGTATTCTTTCAGGCAGATATATGACAGATGGTTCCACCCTTGGCATTTGAGGCACCGGGTAGGTTCCTTCTTGCATTTCTCAGTGTATACTCATTTCTGGCACACTATTAGACCATCGGTGAGCACCTTGTTGGCCATTTCCGGCATGGTGAAGGTGATCAGCATGTGACCACAGGTTTGATTGGCTGCACGGCGCTGTTTGGGTTTGATCCACCTGGCTGTATCGATCGCGCCATATGGTAGCTTGTTGTTTTCCTCTACTCCCCTAAGCTCGCCTTCCCTATCTGGCTCAAAATGCAGAGGTATGAACTGGAGGACGAGTGGGAATAGGCGTGCTTTTATTCTTGCATCTGGGGCGAGTGTCTCCGTGAACTGGACGCTGTGCCTCGCTTCATTCAACCATCTGGCCGCACCCTTGGAGTTGAGTTCAGGCAGCACTCCTCCATTGGCGAGTCGCTTCGCACTGAATGCAGCCTGAGTTCCGTCCAAGTCCATGGTGCCGATGACCTCATTGGCCCATAGGACGAGCCCCGCATTGTTGAGGTCTGCTAGGATACGGTCCCCCAGGGCTGTGGCATCTACGAGCACTTGTCGCTGTTTAATTCCTTCCCTCACTCTCACTCTGGCATCTAACGTGTGTGCCGCCGCCGCCGGTGTCTGCTGTGGCGCCGCCATGGCTTTGAGTATGGCGTCTCGATAGCTGGAGGTGGTCTCCCTGATCTTGGTTGCCGTGGTAGTGACCACGGAGGACGCAGTGTGTACCGTCTCCACCACAGCCGTCGCCTTCTTGGCGGCCTGTTGGGACGCCCTGGCTGCATCTCCGGCGACCGCGGCAGATTTATTGACCAGCTCCGTGGCTTCTCGTACCCTGTTCGTGAGCACGGCGCTCTCAGCCCCGATGCTCGCCCCTATTAGGTTCACGATCCTCAGGCTCCTCTCGTCGTCCTCTACCCTCTCCAGTGCGAATGCGATAGATCTTATTGCGTTGACTGCCTGGCGCGGCACCCCCTTATACTGCGTGACTTGTAGCAGGGCGGTGGACAACATGTTGATCGTCCACGAGGCACCTGGCACTGTCAGCAGCGTGTGTTCAAGATAACACTTACCTTCTTCAGCATTCTTTATCTCCTGCCCCAGCAGATCCCTGATTTCCTCGTGTGTCAGTATTTCCGAGTCAGCTGCGGCTCCTCTAGTGGTTGGTCGGGTCACTGGCACCCGCTTCTCTGGGGGCTGTCCCGTTCGCTTCGCTGGTTCTGTCGTTTTTTCTCTGGCTGTCCCTGTCACAGTTCTGGGCTGGATGTGTCCCTGGGAATCTAGCTTGGCCTGCGCCATGGCTGGGGGCATTGGACGTTGTGTCGGCGTGTTCCGTCGTCCCCTCGCCCCACTTGTCGACGCGTCATTTGACATCGGGGCTAGGGCTGGTGGAGTTTTGGCGTGTGTATGTGTGTAGAGAAGAGGGTATGTAGTAGAGGTCTTTTAGAAGCGTATCTATGTGAAGAATTACGGAAAATGTGTAGAACTTTGTTAAGCGCCCTGCCAGTGGTGGTGGTCGGAGTACAAAAGGAGTTCAAGTCAATCGTATATTTGTATTCCTATGCCTCTTTCGCGCAGCCAAGCTCTCACTCGTGCTTTATGCTTTCCACCATGGTTTACTCTCACAGCCTCTACCTGCTGTATCCACTCGCTGTTGCCTCTTCGTTGTATTCTGATAATCATTCATCTCGCTCTCAATTGCCGACGCGTTCTTGTTTTCCCCCACAGGTGATTTGCTTTCGATATATTCCTTGCACGTATGACTTACCCTAGATGCCAAGCTCGCTTGGCTCATCTCGATTCTCTACTTGTTTCGATTCCCAACACATCCAATAACAACACTTGACTCTGCACACCCGACTTGGACACTCAAGTATTGCCGTCTAGGTCTGATTTTTGCTCTCTATTCCATACTTGATGTTTGCTCCTACACTTTGCTACGTGATCGCCTGTCTTGTATTCACGACCTGAAATAAAGTTCATTCGTGCCTATATACAAGTCCCAAAAGCACTCGGATACCGCACAAAGACCGCTGCCGGCAAGCCACTAAATGCGCTAAAATGTTCATGATCACTACTGAATTTCAGGGCGTGCCGATCAGAGCAAAAAAACTTGAGGCAGAAGCCCGGAAAACCATTATAAGTTCGTGTGCGTGGGCGGGAGAGGGCGGCGGCGGATATGAAGCCCGGGAGGGGAGGCTGTTAGTGTTATCTGAGGGGAGGATGGGTGAAAAGCGTGGCCGGGACGATATGTGCGTAACATGCAAAGACGACGATGTCCGGGCTTGTTGCCTGTGTCCGACGTGTCTGTGTTATGCTGCTCGTTGTAACTGCCGAGTCAGGCGTCGGTTTGCATGTTTGTCTAGGTTTGGTGGTGATCGAAAGCATCCGGTCGTTCGGTCGTTACATAAGTGTGTGCGAAATTCGATAAGATCAGTATCCGGATAATGTCGTTTATGTTTGACTCTGGATCCAACCGGGTTAGCTTTTTACCAGTGTTCCAAGGGAGCTGACATGATTCACGCCGACAGCTATGACTTTTTCCAACCTGAATTATGGAATGACTGCAAAAATATGCCAGGGTCCAATACCGTTTATTCTCGCCAGTGGCCATTCTAATAATATCATACTTAACGAAACTGCAACCACGTCACAGATCATCTCAGTAGCTTCCTGGGCTTTCCTCGGCCACCAGGCACAGCACTACATCACCGTCACGGCATCCAATGCACCGAATGCACAATATCGCGGTTACCATGTCGTTGTGCTCCATGTTTAAATTTTATATGACCTCTTTTCATGTCGTACAGGACATTCCCCCAAAATGAGAAACGTCTCGTGTCCCCATATCTAGCAACATTGACATGAGCTGAGATCTCTGCTGACATTATCCAGCACCGCTATAGAATTACAGCCACGTGCCAACTCTGGGCATTGAGCTGGACAACCTAGATCTCTCATATCATCTCGTTTCCTCTTGTTCTCATCTTGATAAGTAACACGCCACAGATGCGACATCTTGATACACATCAGTGAGCAGTGTGTTGCAGTTGGTTTTCATGTGGTGTTACGCTGACACTGCACTGTGACTCGTCAATGAGTGCCCAGTGTGCCTACACGACAGTTTATGTGGACCTTGGGACCGCCAAGGCAAATCGGATGTAATGACCAATTCCTGGAAAGAACCCAAGCGTCAATTACTCGCCCGTGCCCATCTGATGCCATCATGCCACGTTGGAACAGTATTGGTAACGTTAATTCTTTTACATAGAATGTTCGTTCATCAAACTACCCCCTTATAAATTGTGTCATGCTTCGGCACTGATATACGATGCTGTGAATATCTGTTGACCTGGCAGCACCCATAGCCAGAATCTTATATATAGACTTTCGCGATCTGCGAATCCATCCTCACATCGCTACGCAAAACTTAGTTCCCAGTTTTTCTTTCTTATATCATGGCTCAGGCGGACGCCTCGGCTGTTACCCAGGGACTATCAGACAGGTCCATACTTACTACATTGAGTGGGATGCAAAACAACTTACCTGAACTAGGTTTGCGATCAACTATGCCGACTTCGCGGGGCTTGGTATGTGTGCATGTCCCGTCTAATTCCACGAGTTCTATACCTTGTTACACAGCACTACTCTTCTTCGACACGCTTCTCACACTGCCATCTGAGATCAGCCACATTTGGTGCAAGACCGTCAGCCTCGGCACCATTCTCTATTTACTTGCTCGTTACATGCCCTTGGTTTCGTTTCTTATTGATATATATGGTAACTTATCTAACATTTCCGCTGAGGTGCATTACATCTATGGTTCTCATGTGTAACACCCCTACTGAGTTGAATGAGCCCTAGTATGACTTTCATTCCTCACACAAAAGGAACCCGGAGACTCATATATTTGGAGGAAATGTAATGCTATCTTTCACCTCAGTGGTACATGCGGTGTTCTTTCTCTGATTGGAATACAGGGTGAGAGATTATACTTCTCAAGTAGAGAGATCAACACAATTTACTCCTCCAGGCTTACTGCTAGCTCGCACCTATGCTATTTCCCTTCAGAATCAAAGAGTTTTAGGTGTTCTTGGGCTGCTTATTCTTGGTGCTATTATCACTCAAGTGGTATGTCCCTGTGTAGACTTCATATAAGTAGCATAAATTCATTTCACAGGATATAGTACATCACTGTTTTGGACAACTGCAATATCACTAGTTCACAATCACAACATAGATTGACTTTGTCAGTACTGACTAGGACTTTCTACCTAGAGTTATACTAACAATTTCTTCAGGTGTAAGAGCTAGGCCTGCATTTGCCAATCTGCCTCTGAGTACCTTTGACAGTGGCCACTATCAATAATGTCACTGGAATCCTTTTTGACACTGGAGTTGTGACAGTAACCATTCTGAGCTCAATTCAAACCTTGAGGCTTTGGCGGAAAAGTGAGATTTGGGATAAGAAACCTCTCATTAGTCTGGTGACTTACCAAGGTGAGCATACAACATATTGCATATATAGGGACATATCACTAATATCAGGTAAGGCTTTGTCAGATATGGGTATGGAATATTATTCCTATGATATTTCATATATCTGATTGATATTCAGATTTGTGCTTACCATTAATATAGCTAGTACTATCACATTTAAGGTCTTGTTACTTATAAACCTGTTAAGCTGGGAGAGCTTACTCTGTCTTCTTTTACATTTCAGGTATTGAGGGTATGCAAGACAGTGATCTTGATGACAAAAATGGCTAATTTCAGCTCCTTTGTTGTATAAAGTCAAGCCTTCATAGCATCTTAATCCCTCTTCAGAACAGGTATATTTTTAGTGAGAAAGACCTGTGATTGTACTAACAATGTACATACAGCTTGTCAGCAATTATCATCTGCCGCTTTCACCTAGCTCTCAGAGAGAGACACTCTCAACTTGGCAGCCCCTCATCATCCACTCTTTTATTCTCCACCATCCAAGTGGTCAGACAAAGTGTTCACAATGCCATAGTGGCTGAATTTGGGAACCCACAGGCTTTTAGTGCTGAGACCTTTCAAAACAATGTGGCTGATCAGGAAATCCAGCAGTCGGAAGAGGCTAGGTCAGCTGGGATAGAGTTAGAGGAGATCACTGACGCAACTGGATATTCTGGAGATGTAGAAATGACAGGGCCTGTTGTGTCTGGTGAGTGATTTGAGTCTCCATCACACTGCAGGCATATAAAAGTATTCTTGTTTGAAAAACTGTTGAAAAAACTGTAAAAATTTTCCAAATATTTTTAGTGTTTTTTATGTAAAAAAAACTATCATAAGATTTTGTGTTTTTATTAAAATTTGTTGAGCAAGAAAATTGTAAAAAAATTCAAAGTTTTTTTCAGGGTTTTTTATGGGTTTCGTCACCGCGTTTTAGACCAAAAAATTGGCTTGCGGGTTTTGTATCAATTTTCAAATGATATCCAACTTTCATCCAGAAGTCGCATCGGGGTGTCGCTGGGTTTATTGCCGGATGAAATTTGAAATATCTCTTGTGCAAAAAGTGGTGAGCTGAGCGCAGCTATAAGCAATATATATTTCTATGCCAGGATTTGACTTAGGCTAATACACAAGACACAGCGGAGCTCTGCCACAGTCACATGAGGCCACGTCGCGTCACGTCTTCAACGTCATGATCAGCACTCCCACTGCTCTGAGCTATATCTAGTCTTGTTTGACACCACGACTTCGTAGAATGTTTGATCTTCATCGCTGCCTGTGTACCCTGTGCAAAAAGATGGTTATGCCCTGGCAGAAAAGCCGGACAATCAAGCAGCATCTGCAGCGGGATGCTGAAGCCCTAGAGCTCGTGAACTCTAATCACGTCGAGAATAATTCCAGAGAATTTAGTTTGGATGGTGAGAGAGATGCTAATTCTCTCCCCTCCGATCCAGAAACTCTTCGGGACAACTACATCTCGGCTGTTGACACGAGGGAGACACAAGAGATCAAGGGAAATGATCTCTGTTCATACACCCAGTGTGATGGTGGTGGTGACTGGTATGGCTCTGAGTAACTGGTCATCGCTTGGTGTCTTCGAAGACGTATCAGGCACCCAATAACCATGTAAAATAGGATCTTTCAGCTGCTCCAAACGTTCCTCAATCCCCATGAGACCATAGAATGCTGCACACACAAAACTCTATTGTGTGCATTAATAATGGTAAGTTCCACGTTTTCATTTGAAAACAACGATGCTCACATTTAAGGAATTATTGCGACGTTTGACGTTATCATGGCCTTCAATGTTGCCACCCACTTCCTCTTGATCAGATTCCGGAACTACTCCAAGTGTTTGGCTTTTTTTATCTTCTCAGCCTGCTCCTCGAACAACTTGAATTGGGCCTCGAGGTTCATGAGATCTTTATCTTGGGCCTACAGCGTGCCTAAAATATTTTTGTTTTGTTCTTCCAATGCTCTCACGTCATGCATCACCTTTCCCACCAGTTCATCAATCTCAGCAACTGCTGTATTAGGCTGGGAATCGCTGAATCTTTAACTTCCCCCGTCGTTTTTACCAAGGTTGCCACAGTAATTTTAAGGTCAGTTACGCAATCTGTGAGGCTCTTGAGCCCTGTCGAAGGAAATCACAGTGTTGATATGGCTGTGATAGGGACTGCAGCATTCACAGATGCCATTTGAGAGCATGCCGACACATATGGTGTGATAGTTGCATTGGGACGACGCAAGCCAGCAGAGGGATGAAGACTTGGCTTTGTTTTCTTTGGAGGTGGCGTAACTGATCTTTGCTTGTACATTTTGTGTCTGATGTGCCATTGTGTCTGTCCAAAGCAGATAGTTTCTTCGGCAGTGTGCTTCCTCCGAGTCCACCCTGGCTCAAAATGCAGCCGAGTGGGGATAGCCTGTAATCGTGTGTGCACACGATGTTTGTATATTGGGGACTTTACTAACATGGAGATCCATAGTCTAATTAAGCAATGCGACGCCACTGCTACAGCGAGCGATTGGGGATTGGGTGGCCGGATCGATATAGCTCCCCCACTACATTTGCAAATTGCTCAGTGTGCTTGGAGCAACGTATATAATATGGTACTCATTCCGTTTTACAGTCGCTATCCAATGGTGTATATATATTTTCTACTCTTAATATGTATTTTACGCTACAATATTCAAGGCGGCGGCCAGGGATGCCGACCCCAGTAAGATTTTCTTAGCTAGCGATATTTGGGTGACATATGGGGCAGCATTTGGATGACATGTCGATTATATTTGGACAATCAGTCAAATCTCACAATGGAGTTATCTGGGTAACAGTTGGATGACCTACCAATTATTTTTGGAAAATCATCCAGATTTCGGTTGACCGTAATCTGGAGCGAAGCGCGGTGCTTTGTTTTTCACAAAGAAATTTATAAAAAGAGATAAAAAACCCTGCAAAAAACTTTAAACTTTTTTACAATTTTCTTGCTCAACAAATTCTAACAAAAACACAAAATTTTGTTAAAGTTTTTTTACATTAAAAACACAAAACCAATTTGGAATATCTTTATAGTTTTTTGAACAGTTTTTCAGACCAGAAAACTTTTATATGCCTCCAGTGTCAGGCACTGATTAATAGCTCAGTAGGCTCTGGAAGCACAGCAGGAGCTTAAGAATAGCATGCAAGCTAATGCATCATAGCTGCAATTCCAATGCAAACCCCACAGCAATTAATATGCACACACTTACATTAACCATCCTGTTCTTGAGTGTGGGAGATGGCAGGGCTGTCCACAAGTCAACCTGCAGGTTACCTGGTCTTGAACTCGCAGGTTTGCCAGCTTCCAGAAGTGGAACCTGGACTTGACCTGAGTTTTCCTGGAGGTTGACTTGGACCCGCAGGTTAAACCTGTGGGTGACTTGAGGTGACTCGCCAGATTATCCCAAGCTGACTCACCCCATGCGAGTGCATGACATGTCTCCTCCAGCGGAGACAGCCCTCCTCCATGGAAAGACATGGCCCAGGTCCCTGGCCAGGTGCAGATCATATGTAACAGACAGCAAGTCACATGGTCTGTTTGGACTTGCAAGTCTGCACAACTACTGATGGCCGGTCAATCAGTGGGCAGCAACGCCGCACCATTGGTGTGGAGGAATAGGCATACTTGCAGATCACCTGAGGTCTGCAAGTTCTCTACCAGTTTGTGTTTTTCTTTTCCTGTGTTTCAGGTCTCTATTCAACTGTCTAGTGGTCAAGGAGGTCAACCCTGTAATCCATTGTAGAGCAACTGGCATACTTGCAGATACCTGCAATGACCGTCTTCTCTACCAGTGCATTTGTGATAAGAGTCAGCATGTCAAGAAGGCTGTTGTGCAGAAGGAGGTAATAGTAGTTGAATGACATGTAAATGACATGGTTTCTTGGCATTTAAGGCTCACAGGTCTGCAAGTCACCTGTGGAATTCCAAAGGCCAAACCTGGACTTGCCAGGTTTTTAGGCACCAGTTCACCTGGACTTGTGGGAGTTGGATCTGCAGGTTAAAATCACAGGTTGAACTGCGAGTCACCTGCAGGAACCTGGACTCGTGGACAGCCCTGTTTTTAGGCTTCAAATATTTTACAGAGCACTGAAAATAAGTAGCATAAGAACTGACAACTCAGTACAGGGAAAATTACTATAACAGATGTTAACAGATGTCTTGCACCGAAAGTGGTTAACACCATTGGCCTTGGCCATGTGGCCGCATTTGTAACCCCAAAAATTACACCCATTTGCTGTACCTAAGGTGTGCGTCGGATTTGCTTCCGGTTTAGCATGCAAACCTCGAACAATGATATCTTGCTTTATATCGCTCCGATTCGCTTGAAATTTCATATCTGAAGCTATGTGGACCATAGCTAGGGTATAGAACTAAAAAATCCAAATAAAACAAGCATTTTCTATTTTGCATTTTGGGTGCTGAGGGGGAAACAATGTCAAGCTTAGCTTACTGTATGTAGTTCAATTCAGGTTTGAATTTTGTTTGCTACTTTGTACTAATGGTGAGAACCCACTACAGGAGAATCTCCAGAAGAGGGTGTTGTAGGATTGGAGAGGAAGGGCTTACACCCGTTTGCAGTACCTAAGGCGCGCGTCATCTTCCCACTCCACCTCCATATGTCCCATCCACTCCACAGTATATACATGTACAATTAGGTACCATGGCTCGACTCCACCCCAGCCATATCCCCGGGCATCTATCCCCATCCATTCCACCGCTCGCTCACACATACACACCCCTTCGCGCTCCACAGTCGATCTCAATACCTACTAGCTAGTGTTCCAAGTAGTATAAAGTAGCTACCCATGTGCATTGAACAATCAGACAGTTGTCCCTGTCCATTTCCGCGCTAGTCCCAGTCTAAGGCCCTTCGTTGTGTTCACTGCTGCTCCAGCCTAAGTGGCACAGTCTACCGAGATATTTGTACACTACAATACGTAGTATAGTCCCACTGAGCTACTTTCCGAACATCTATCGCACCCGCCGGTCCACTGGAAGCATCATCGTGCTTTCCTCTAATATCCCCAGTCCAATCTATTAAAGAACTTCTATTACAGAACAAGATAAAATAATTAATACAAGGTCGAAGCATCAGATACAGTGGTCCGCTCGGACGAAAATTGAACCTTGGGTTCTTGGTCTTGCCAGCACTGCTTATGATCTCGAAGATGCATTTAAAACTTGATGTAATGTAAGCGCACCTGGCACTCAATGACGACTCCAAGTGCGGTGTCAGCATAACGGCACCACGAGCAAGCGAGATGATATGGGAGATTAGGGCTGTCCAGCTCAATGCACAGAGTTTGCACGTGGCTGTAATTCTATAGCGATGCTGGATGATCTCGGAAGACGTATCAGTTCGTGTCAACATTGCTTGATGTGGCGACACGAGACAACTCTCATTCGGGAGGCATGTCCTGAACGGCGGGGAAAGAAGTGGTATGAAGGGACTATCGAATTTAACTTGGAGCACAACAACATGGTATCCGCGAGGCTGAGCATTCGGTGTATCGGATGTGATGGTGGTGCAGAGCTGTTTAGAATGACGACAGTGCCACCTAGCGAGAATAAACGGTACTGGTGTCCCTTGGTAGCTGGTTGGCTCCAGAGCTAAATATAAGCGACATTATCCACATACATAGCACATCCCCATCGCATTTCGTAAACACCGGATACTGATAATCCCGAGCGAAGTGAGGCTTAATTAACTCGGCATCTATGATGTTGGCCTTGACAAGCTCCTAATATTCCAGACGCATCACGAATGCCAGTCGTGGTGCATCATCACTGCCGGGGCGTATGATGCATGATTGCACGACGGTTCCAATTACAGCGCGCTGTGTCGTCCTAGTCCATAAATAAATCAGGCTCCGTTTCAGAGTCTGGTCCTGAGCTGAGTCAGGAGTTCGTGTCACAGTCAGAACTAGCGCTGGAAGATCGGGCGAGATCGATCCGAATCGAGATGTGGCGGTGGCGGTGTGATCCGACAAGAACAAACTGAGTACTTTCCGCGGCGTGTGGCAAACGACATGTATGGTAAAGTGATCTACTGACTCTGACTGGGAACTACAACTTTGCGCATACCTCATACCCACACACCGACCGACGCATCCCACCCACCCAAAGCCTTAATAAATGCGCCTATTGCCACTACACAGGCACCAGACTCGTCACCCCCAGGCCCCACCCCCATGACCCGTCGGGGCACAGGCGAGCATGGTGTGGCTTGCGTTTGCGTTTGCGTTAGCGCTCAAGTGCTGCGGCGGGTCACGGTGTGCATGCAGGCGCGGGGCGTGTGGCAAGCCCAGGTAGGTGTGCGCGTGCGGCGCGGCTGGGGGCGAGGAGTGTTATTGGAGGAGGAAGGACAGTTTCAATCAGGACAATCTTACTTCTCATTTCTCTTATCACTCACCTTATTTTCCCATCATTCCAAGTCGAGTCGAGGCGCATACATGCGTACCATGAGTCAAACATCGAGTCGAGGCGCAGACATGCGTACCATTGAGTTAAGAGTTCATTTTCATGCCTATTATCGAGTCGAGTCGTCATTCTACTGGTCTGACATCATTTATTGCATCATCTCCATCATTTATGAAGAGATTAGCCATATAGGAGCTGTTGCATCACTGTTGACATCATTATGCTCCCATCCCCTAAGTAGCATCATATTTCACATGATTATTACATTCACACATGATTATTTCCTCCTATCCTACACTGCTTAAATACTTGGACTCTAGATACGAATAAACAAGTGACTTAACAATCTTTTTCCCTAGAGCTTCGAGTCATAAGCTTCTTTGGACTATTATTGTTTCCTCCTCAACTCTTATTGCACCAAGAACATTGCTTAAATCTAGAACTCTAGAACATTGCTCTTATCTCTCAACTAGAACACTGCTTGAGATCTTTATCACATCATTATTCACTCGACCCCAACCCCTTACTCTGATTTATATTAGATTAAAAGTCTCATAGACTTTTCATGGCCCAACAGATCATGACCGCCCTCCCTCATCCTAAACATGATATCCACAAGTTTAGGGATATAAAACCAAAGCTGAGTAAGGATAACTGGATGTCTTGGAAGAGAGAGTTGTTGGCTACTTCTCGAGACAGAGGCCTTTACAGAATGATCACAGGAGCAGATGACTATCCAGATGTCACCAACAGGGCTGTAGTAATCCTCAATGGGGTTGAGACTGTTGGTAATATTCCATTAACTCAGCTCCAGGACGAGTGGCACGACAGGAACAATGTGGCTTATAGCCAAATACTCCTGTGTATTACCCCTGAACTCCAAACAGCCATCGACTCTACAGAATCTTCAGCTATAGCATGGGAGATCCTGACAAGGAAATTCGAGTCTACAGACCCTAGCAAAATCAGCATCATTCGCACAAGATATGAAAATTATCACATGACCGAAGGACAATCTGTCTCCTCCTACCTCACTATAATGAAGGAGTACAGGAATCAATTGGCAAAAATGGGTGAGATCATTGCTGATTCTACCCATGCTGCCACTGTCCTCAGGAATGTACCTGAATCCTGGAGGCCTATCGCTCAAACCATCAGGATGATCACTGGGGACATAGATGTCATTGAGGAGAAGCTAGAGGCTCATGAGGCGGATTTAAGTGCGGTGGAAATATCGAATCAAGCAGCTACGGCTTTTGTGGTACAATCAAAGGGGGCAGGACGACCTAATAACTCTGCATACCCCACCACAAAACCATGGAACACCCCCTATCCAACAAATAACAATCAGAGACCATTTTACAACTGCAATAATTGTGGAAAGGAGGGTCATTCAGCTTCAAGATGTTTCGCACCAGGAGGGGGGCTGGCAGGACAAGACCCATGGGGAGGCAGGGGTCGAGGAGCAAGTGTTGCAAGAGGTGGAAGAGGGGGTATTTGGCCGGGAGGAAGTGGCAATCGATCAGCTCCTGTTTGGAACTCTCCAACAGTTGCCTCACAGATGCATCAAACTGTGCCTGCAGGAGCCAACAATTCTTCAAATAATTCTTCAGTGCCATCATCAAGATTTGCCAATGCATCGACAAAGAATATTGTTATGATGGCATATATCTCTGAACAAGAAGAAGACCAATCCAAGAGTGTTGTTTTATCCACAAAAACATCAGCTCTATCAGCCATACAAGACAGGTCTCATATGTGGTTGGTGGACTCTGCAGCATCAAGTCATATATGCGGCAGATTGGAACTCTTTGATGAAATTCACTCGACTCCTACTATATTGGTCGAGACTGCAAGTGGTGAGGCCTTCGAGGCTAGTCAAAAGGGGACAATTCGCATCACACTTCAAAGTGATGAGTCTATGAACCTACCACCCTTGGAGTTGACATTGCAAAATGTCATTTTTGTCCCAAAACTCGATGCCAATCTACTTTCTGTTGGGAGGATGACAACAGCAAATGTAGATGTGGTTTTCAGTCGAGGGGACACTTCACTGCTCTATAATGGGGAAATTGTTGCAAAAGGAACAAAAATCAACAATTTATTCGCATATATGGCAACATCAGTTCAACACCCTGTAGAGACTGTGGAATATTCTGGTGAGCCAAGTGAGCTTACACTTTGGCATCATAGGCTTGCACATGCCGCGCCATCAACACTGGAGACTATGTCGAGGTTGCAAACAGTTGATGGACTCCCTGATGTGGAGGAGGACCAGTACATGAGCCAATGCTCACATTGTCCCTTTGGCAAGCAAACACGCGCACCTTTCAAAAGTACAGAAGAATTACCAGAGAAAATTGGAGATATCATTTCCTCTGACCTTTGTGGTCCATTCGACGTCTCCATCAATGGCTTTCGATATTTTGTGACCTGGATTGATCACAAAACTCGCTATGTCAGTATTGATTTCTTGAAGAACAAGGAATGTGCCACTGTTACCAATTCATTCAAGGGATATATTGCATGGTTGAAGAAGCAGAAAGGAGAGGATGTGAGGAGAGTGAGGACAGATAATGGAGGAGAATATATGGGGAAGGAATTTCAAAAGTTATGCAAAGACCTTGGAATCGCTCATCAAACCACTTCTCCCTATACTCCAGAGCATAATGCCATTGCTGAAAGATACAACAGGACCCTTCAAGAAGGAGCATTGACCCTTCAGCATGATGCTGGACTCTCGAATCGATTTTGGGTCTCTGGAGTGCACACGGTCAATTTTGTCAAAAATCGAATTTTGCATCATAGGATCAACAAATCACCTTATGAGGCCTTCTGGCTAGTAAAACCAAAGGTGAATTGGCTTCGCACTTATGGCTCCAAGTGCTGGGCCTTGATTCCTAAAGCAACAAGGAGAAAGGGAGATTACAAGTCAGTGGAAGGAATATTTGTTGGATATTTCGACAATTCCAAGGCTTACAAGGTCTGGGTTCCACGCACACATACACTGCTGAAGTCCAGGGACGTTGTCTTTGATGAGCTGAATCACATAGAACGAGTCTCTATTCATGGAACTGATGCAGACGACACACCTACACTCTGGCAACGTGAATCCAGACTCCCTGTTATTTTCCAGCCTGAGGAGCCGAGGCCTGTACAGGAATGGCAGTATGATGAAGAATTACCATTCGTTGACAGGACTGATACTACTTGAATATTACAACAAGTCGAAGAGGAGGAGAAGAAGATAGAGCATGAGGAAGAGATCGAAGGAGTGGAGCTGAGAACAGAGGAAGAAGACAGAGAAGCAGAAGAAGAAGAAATTGAAGAAGAAATCGCTCCAAAGGATTTTTCCAAAGGTCCATGGATGGATCCATCAAATGTGGAGTATGGAAGAGGAAGGAGACACGCAGCACTGATGAAAGAGATGATTGCTATGGCGCATGGGAGGAAGGAACTTGAGGAGGTGGAAGCAGCATTCGTGACTCTTGCAGAGGATGAACCAAGCAACTACAAGGAGGCTATGAGCTCGGAAAATGCATCACAGTGGAGGAAATCATGCGAGGTGGAATACGACACACTCACAGGTTACTATACCTGGACCCTGGTCGAATGTCCTCCGAACACGAATATTATAGGATGCCGTTGGGTTTTCAGAGTCAAACGAGACAATATAGGCGATATAAACAATTTCAAATCAAGACTAGTGGCACAAGGCTTTTCACAAGTTCCAGGCATCGATTATCAAGAAACATTCTCCCCCACTATCAGATTAACCTCAATTCGACTCATTCTTGCATTAGGTTGCAAGTACAACCTTGAACTGCGCCATGTGGATGTAAAGGGCGCATATCTCAATGGCAAACTTGAGGACACTGTGTATATGCGCCAACCAGAGGGTTTTATCAAGTCAGGAGAGGAACATCTTGTCTGCAAGTTAACCAAGGGGATCTATGGGTTGAAACAATCAGGAAGAGTGTGGCACAATACTTTGAGGAAGGAATTAGAGAAGATGGGGTTCAAGGCAGGGGAAGCAGATCAAACAATGTTTTTCAGGTTTGGAGACAAAGGAGAGGTGGCTGTAGTGGGCTGGTATGTGGATGATGGATTAATGGCTGCAAATTCCAAGGAAACAATGGAGAAAATGATCAGAGATGTGAGGGGGAGCTTTGACATCCAAGACCTAGGTGAACCAAGCCGGCTTTTGGGAATTCGAATCATCAGGAATCAAGAACTGGGCACCATTCATATTTCCCAACCATCCTTTATCAACTCTATTTCAAAACGATTCGATGTTACAGCTGGACGTGCTATAAACTCACCCATGGACCCAAACATCGAATTCAGAATCTCCACCAATCCAAATGATATTATGGATATATCCTATTCATCATTGATTGGAAGTCTCAACTACTGTGCAGTGGCCACTCGACCAGACATATCCTATGCAGTCAACAAATGTGCACAATTTGCATCCAAACCCAATATCACTCACTGGGAAGCTGCCAAACGAATTCTACGCTACTTAATCAACACAAAAGAATTTGGCATCACATTCTCAAGTCATGGTGATGGCACAAAGGGATATGCTCATGGACTTGCAGGATTCACAGACGCAGACTTCGCAGGAGACAAGGATGATAGGAAGTCTACCACAGGATGGGTTTTTATGTTCAATGGTGGCCCTATCTCTTGGGCATCAAAGAAACAGAATCTTGTGAGCCGATCATCAATGGAATCGGAACTGGTTGCAGGATCCTTTGCATCAGCAGAAGGAATATGGCTTATAAGAATGGGAAAAGATTTTCAGCATAACCTTGCTCCCATCACCATATTTACCGACAACCAATCCTCCATCGCATTTTCCCAAGACAACATCAATAACAGTCGCACAAAACATATTGATGTTCACTTCCATTACACAAAGGAACAGATCACCAATGGAAACATTAAACTACATTATATTCCTGCGATGGACAATCCTGCGGACATTCTCACAAAGCCATTATCTCCACGCAAACATCTCCATATCCTAGAATTTCTAGGAATACGTCGAGTTTGAGGGGGAGTGTTATTGGAGGAGGAAGGAGAGTTTCAATCAGGACAATCTTACTTCTCATTTCTCTTATCACTCACCTTATTTTCCCATCATTCCAAGTCGAGTCGAGGCGCATACATGCGTACCATGAGTCAAACATCGAGTCGAGGCGCAGACATGCGTACCATTGAGTTAAGAGTTCATTTTCATGCCTATTATCGAGTCGAGTCGTCATTCTACTGGTCTGACATCATTTATTGCATCATCTCCATCATTTATGAAGAGATTAGCCATATAGGAGCTGTTGCATCACTGTTGACATCATTATGCTCCCATCCCCTAAGTAGCATCATATTTCACATGATTATTACATTCACACATGATTATTTCCTCCTATCCTACACTGCTTAAATACTTGGACTCTAGATACGAATAAACAAGTGACTTAACAATCTTTTTCCCTAGAGCTTCGAGTCATAAGCTTCTTTGGACTATTATTGTTTCCTCCTCAACTCTTATTGCACCAAGAACATTGCTTAAATCTAGAACTCTAGAACATTGCTCTTATCTCTCAACTAGAACACTGCTTGAGATCTTTATCACATCATTATTCACTCGACCCCAACCCCTTACTCTGATTTATATTAAGGAGCACGTGCGTGTGGTATGCGTTGGGCGCTGGTCCTTTCCCGTTCCCGTGCCCGAGTGGCGTGGTGGGCGGGTTAACGAAGACGCAGCTCGTGCATTTGTCGGCGTGGCGGTGGCGGGGTCTGGGGGGCTCTGGCAGGGGGGCCGGTATGGGTAAGGGTGCGGGTAAGGGTGCGCTGGCGGCGCCGGTGGTGGGCGTGGGTGATGAGGCTTGCGGGGGGTGTGTGGCGCTGCGGTGCGGCTGTAGTTGTTGTGGGTGCGGGGATGTGCAGGACGACACACGCACGTGCTCACATGTGTCGTGTACGCGGCCCCCAGGTGAGACACACAGCGTCATCAAGACACATCGACATTGGTCCTGCTCTCCAGCCCCAGCCCCAGCCCCAGGCCCCTGCGCCGCTTTGGGGAGGCTCGTCCCCAGACCCCGCTGCGCCAATCCCGTGCACGTGCGCCCCACCGACATGAAACCGGCTTTCGGCCGCGGGTCTGAACTCCCACGCGGGTGCCACCTTGAAGTACTCCCGCTGTATGGGAGGGTCCGTATCATCGCATGTGCGCCCTCTGAGTGCGCGCGAGCCCCTTCTCCGCCCCCGCCCCCGTCGCCGAAAAACGCACGCTGAACGACGCGGACGTCCCGTGGCCGCGCTCACGCTCCAGGTGCCGATTCTTCTCAAGCTCGCCCTGCGCACGCGCCTCGCACGGGCAGCGTGCGTCCTCCATGTGGAAGCCCCCCCGTGTCGCGGTGGGCGTGCGCGTCGTGCGCGTCCGGCCCACTGCGGGTGGGAGGGCGGTGCAGGACGTGAGGGGCGGGAGGGTGGAGTCTAGGGAGCAGCGAGTGGCGCTCGGTAAGTGACACGAGGGACTGGGCAACGGGACATACCATCCGCGTCTCCAGGGTCCGTGTTTGTGTGTCCGGGTCTGGGTCATGCTGGCAGATGGATGGATGGCGAGACATGGGGCAGAAGGCAGTAAACGCGTCATGCAGGATGGACGGCCTGTTTATATGCAAAGGGAAATACCATACACTCTGCTCGTTCCTCTTGCTGGCCTTTTCTACACCCGGCATATATACACACGCCCCACCACTGGCGGACACACCGGAAACATCATGAGCAGTTCATGTCCGTGCGCTGGAGAGGACGGTGGGTGATAAGAAGCCTGGGAGGGGAGGCTGTTAGTGTCATGTGAGGGGAGGTGAACCGATCGCAGTGGACGGGTAAAATGTGTGGTGCCGTGAAAGAGGAGGGAGTAGAGGGATGACATGGGCGTACCATGCAACAGCGACGGCATGCACTGTGGATAGCGGAACCATTGAAAACATATAGGCCGACCCACTGGATTTCAATTTTCACGGCTTCTGCCACTGAAACAGCACCCAATGAAAAACCCACTGAAAATTTTTCAGTAAATATGTTCACTGAAATTATCACTGAAGTATTTTAGGTGGTTTGGGCATTGAAAATTTCAATGATATTTTAATGACATTTCAGTGTAACATGCACTGGTAATTTACATGCCCAACCTCATGAAATTTCAGTGAACAAGGCATGGGAACTCCAGGATATAGTCACAGAAAAAAAAGGAAGTAACACCAATGAAAAGTCGGCAAAAACTTGATTGAAAATCCGTGCGGTCGGCCGGGAAAATAATGGATGAGGAACGCTGGATGTCGTTGAGTCAGTAAGTGAAATTCCATGACTGGGCATTGAATATAGGGGAGAGAGGATGTGATAATGGCACTGAAAACACCATGTTAAGGAAATGAAAATCAAATGATAACTCACAATACTAACCGGCTCTGTCCTACACCTAGCCTCGAGCCCGTTCGACACCGCATCCCTAGCGACATCTCCGTCAAGTGCCTCTTGATGTTTGCACAAGTTCAAATGAGGATGTACGTAGCGGGGTGCTCCAGTCCAATCACACGCGACACAGGCATAGTGTGAACCACAATGAAGTCAAGCTTCCTATAGGACACATTCTGGGACGCGCCTTCTATGGCGGGCATTTTTCTCTATGAGATGGATGGGAGAATCTGACGCAGCAATTCATTATCGTAGGTTCGCTGTGGTAACAAGAACGTGATTATGTAATCACGTGACATTTCGTTTACCTTCTTACTGCCACGACCACCCATGGATGGTACACGCTGGCAACCTGTCTCTGGTTTCCAGATCCACACCAACCTCACCCATTGTGGTGGGTATAAGTTGCTTGCTACGTTCTCATGCTGTTTTCTCCGCCATGCCAATGTTGCTTTTATTTTTTGTCCTTGTGTGTATGCGGTGGGCGGTTTCTGTGGCACGTTTCTGCTCTGTCTCGCACTTACGCTTGATTGCCAGCACGTGCGGTGCGGGGTGTTGGGACTGCGAACTGACGAAGTGACGATGACACGACGCAGCCATTCGGGTCGGTGCTGCATAAGGTGTCGAGCGTGTATGAGTGGTGTCCGTTTTTGTCCACTGTCGGTGAGTCGTCATGTTTTTGTTTTTTTTTTCCCGACGCTGTAAACTTACTATATGCGTCTTGTGATGTACTCATTCGGCTTCGAGGCAGGGGACATCTTCGCAACGGTGCGTGGGGTGGATGGGATGGGCTGGTTGGACTACTGCGTGTCTTTCTCTCTCGTTAGTGTCTGCAAGCCGCAACCACAGTCGTGAAGCATTTGATCGACATGCATGCGCCACTGGAGATCCTGCGATATGTGCTCGACTGCTTCTTCGTGATGGGTGAGTTCTGCACGTGTTCCTGCTCAAGGTACGTTGGCTGCCATTTTTTTTTCTGTGGGTGTTCTGAATGATGTTGTTGTGGATGCTGCATCCCGAGTTCGCGGCCTTGTTGGACATGGACATGGAGCAGCACGTGCGCATTGTGGCGCTCGTCACACGCTTCGTCTAGGTGCTCTTGTCGCCCGCGGCATTGGTCAATGAGACGCACACCCCGAAGCTGTATGCAAAGTTCCTGCACTGGTAGCTGCAGTATTTCTTAGTGGCCGTTCCCCAACAACAGTCCACCACCACACCCACACCAGGCCTGCGTCCGCCACCCCGTGCCATGACACCGTGCGCCCCGGACACGTCTCTCGCAGAGCGCTATCCGCACGCCACGCTCGCGGCCGCCTTCCCCGACCCGCCGGACGCTGGAATACAGTGGTATCTCCGTAGAAATTCAATGACTTGGCAGGTATTTTACATCTTATATGTCTGTTATTACTAGAATATCATCCAGAAATAGACTGCTATTTCACTATATTTCATTGGATCTTCCACTGGCTTTGGGTGCCTAAGTCACAGAAAATCCGCCTTCTAGCTCAGGCTCTAACAAATGAAAAACGGCAAAGAAATCATGGGAATGCGGGGAGCCACCCATGGGTATTTCCACTCTTGTTATGCTGAGTTATTGGTGTATTTGAGCTGACATTCCGTGATTACCCCATGAAACCTCGGTGATAACTCATTATAGTGTCCATGATATAAACACTGAATTTGTATGATATTACTACTTAAATCCAATGATTTAAACATGGAAATACCATAATAACTCACTGAAATTACATGATATGCACACTGAAATAAACTCATGGGTATGAACACTTTTCCACTGAAAACAATTCAGTGGCTTTATCTCGGAAACTCAGTGGATTATGCACAGAACGCAGTGATTTAGCCACTGAAATTTCAATGGTTGAAACTAAAGGTTTTCAGTGGTTCCACTATCCACAGTGCATGCTGCGAGTCGGCGTGCATGTTTGTCTTTGTTTGGTGGGTCCGGTGTTTACGAATGCGATGGGGATGTGCTGTGTATGTCGATAATGTTGCTTATATTTCATCAGGAAAAACCCGAAATCCTGGTAGCGGCGCCTACCCGCACGTCGCGTCACGTGGTCTACTGTAGCCCATGTAGTTGCGCGCGTGGCTGCGTAAGTCCACGTAGTCCTCTGTGCTCAAACCTCCCTATGTATCTTATGTTAGATACATATCTGAGCCCTTTCTACCATAGACATCTGCCGTCTATCGTCGGCTAGAGCGCAAGCGCCCATCTACACACCAATACATTGCGTACCTGTGCTTTGGTGGGTCAATCTTTCACCACTTTGTTCACGGTCAATTGAGTCCAATCAATGTTGGAACTACGATGTCATACGGTACACATGGACCCACATATGTGTACCTTTATCTTTTTCTAACCCCGCTATTCCCCCTTTTCCTCAGTCGTTCATGTCCATCTGAACGCCTGAGGTAAGAACACGCTCCCTACCTATTAGTATACACTACTCACGAACCATTACTCGCACTGTAGCTAATCAGAGTGCAGGTAATGATAAATACAGTCGTTCATGTCCATCTGAACGCCTGAGCTAATCAGAGTGCAGATTCAATAGGTTATGGGCCAACCGTTGCACTGCTGATAACTTCGCATATCTTCACCGTGCAAATTTCCCTCTGAGATCAAATCGTTTTTTTTTCGTACACGAGTAGCCACCTTATCCTCTCGCCATGACTACCGCATCGTCGATTACCTCCTTCATTCCTGAAAACTGGGCACACCCCAAGATGTCTAAACTACTCCTAGGGGGTGAGAACTATGACTCTTGGGCCAGCAAAGCCAAGGCCCTTCTCGCGACTAGCGGCCTCTGGAAGTATATTGACAAAGACGACCCTTCCTCTATTTCTCCCCCCGACACTCACGTGTCTGAGAAAGCACTGTGGACTGCGAAGAACACTACCCTCATCTTCACCATCCAACTCATGATGGACCCATTGCTGCACCATATCATCTCGCACTGCGCTACTGCCACTGACACCTGGATGCGCATTCACGAGTCCTTCTCCACTCTGGGTCCGATGCACCAGGTCTCCCTACTGAAGCGCGCCCTCTCAACTCGCTTCACCCCTGGCATCGACATCGATGTGACGCTCCTCGCCCTCGAACGCACCTTGAAAGACATGTTCGCGGCCGGCCCCATAAAAGAGGACGACTGGATGATCATGATATGCCTCAACGCTCTCTCTCACGACTTCTATACCCCCATCCGCAAGCAGCTCGAAGGACTACTCACCTCTACCAGGGACGGCATATCGTTCGACGGCCTCAAGGCCCGCTTGCACTTCGAAGCCTCGAAGGTCCGTCATGCGAATCATGCTATTGCTACCGAGGAGGCTCTCGCTGCCCTAACGTCCAAGAAGCCACCTAGGGTTATCTGCTCAGACTGCAGCAAGCCCGGTCACTCCAAAGAGAAGTGCTGGCGCCCCGGCGGCGGTGACGAAGGTGGTGGCCCCCGCGCTCGTGCCAAGAAGGAAAAAGACGCTGCCCTTGCCGCCATCACCAATGTTGCGGGGGAGCCGAAGAGCGAATCCGCCAATGTTGCCTCGGTCAGACCCTCCATGCCCAACTCTGCACCGTCATACCCGATCTCCTTCTATCAACCAGATGATCGCCTCTATGACATGGACTGGTCCTTCGCGTGCACAGACAAAGGGACCACATGCAATGTCAACTGGATGGCGCACAAACTTGATCACGGACTCCCTGATCTCGTCCTCGCCTCATCAGACTCTATCCCTCATTTTCTCGACTCTGGCGCCTATTCCAACTTCGTCCGCAAAGATGGCTAAAGCCTCTTCTGCAACTCCGCTCACGGATTCAGTTCTGCACTCCGGTCCCAATTTAGCAACTCCATCCCTCGAAGCTCCTCGAATTGCTCTTGTTTCTGCCACTGCTTTCCGCGTATTGCAACGGCAAGAAGATTCGACTGTCTTTCAGATTCATCTCTCCGATTCAGCTTCAGTCAAGGCTCGTTTCACCTCGACTTTCGCTCTGGTCAACATGAGCTTAGTTCCAGAAGAATATCACAACTTCCCGGAGATGTTCAACAAGGCCAAAGCTGATAAACCTGGTGAACATCGACCTTACAATTTGAAGATAGATTTGGAAGAAGGAGCATCTCAGCCCCTTGGACCGATCTACTCCCTTTCGCAAAGAAGTGAACTCCAGACTCTCTGAGAGTTCATCGATGAACACCTCAACATGGGCTTTATCCACCCATCACTGTCTCCACACGGCACTCCGGTCCTTTCATCAAGAAGAAGAAGGATGGATCTCTCCACCTCTGCATTGATTTTCACAGACTTAACGCCCTCACTAAGAAGGATAAATATCCACTTCCGCGCATTTCTGACCTTCTCGACACTCCCGGCAGAGCGAAGATCTACACCAAAATCGACCTCTGGCAGGCTTATCACCTTGTCCGCATCTGTGAAGGTGACCAGTGGAAAACCACCTTCCACACCTACTATGGTGCTTTTGAGTGGGTTGTCATGCCTTTTGGTCTAACCAATGCTCCTGCCGCTTTTCAGCGATTTATGAACAATGTATTTTCCAACCTCATCGATGTATGCGTTCTAGTCTACATTGATGACATCCTCATCTATTCCGACTCACCAGAAGAACATCAGGAATATGTCCGCGAAGTACTCCGCCGTCTCCGCAAACACCACCTCTACCAAAAGCAGAGAAATGCAAATGCTATTGTGACACGGTCAAATACCTGGGCTATATCCTCTCTCCAACAGGTCTTACCATGGCAGAGGACAAAGTCAAGGCAATTCAAGAATGGCTGGAACCCTGACGTGTTAAGGATGTGCAGTCTTTCCTTGGATTCGCCAATTTTTACTGACGTTTCATTTATAATTTTTCCGACATTACTGTTCTGCTCATGCGTCTCACCAGGAAGGGTGCTCCATGGAATTTCACTCTGGAATGCTGGGCAGCATTCGAAACCCTCAAGGTGGCCTTCACTATGGCTCCTATACTCAGTTTCTGGATTCCAGATGCCCAACTTGTACTCGAAACCGACACTTCCAACTATGCACTAGCCGCCATTCTTTCAATCATTTCACCCGACGACGGAGAAATTCATCTGATCGCATTTCATTTCCGCACCTTCTCTCCCCCGGAACTCAACTACGACGTCCACGATAAGGAACTACTTGCAATCTTCGAAGCCTTCAACACTACCTCGAAGGTCCAACTTATCCAATCGACGTTGTAATGGATCATAAAAACCTTGAGTATTTTGCAACTACTAAGATTTTGACTCGCCGTCAAGTCCACTGGTCTGAATATCTCTCACAGTTCAACATGGTGATCCGCTTCCACCCCGGAAAGCTCAGAGCAAAACCCGACGCGCTCACTAGATGTTGGGATGTCTACCCAAAAGAGGGAAGTAGCGACTAAGCCAACATTAATCTGCACAATTTCGGCCCAGTATTCTCGACTGAGCAGCTGGCATCGTCCCTGCGTGCCACAGCATTGCAATTTCTGCTACTCCGTGCCTCAATCATCATGGACACTGAGTCTCTCCATTCCAACATCCATTCCGCACTCCATTCCGACCCCATCTCCACGGCCCACCTTGATAACCCAACCAGTCCTGGATGGTTTCTTGATTCCGATAGGTTCCTCCACCATAAGTCCTGAATCTATGTTCCAGATATCAATGATCTACAACTCTGTGTACTTCAGCAAAGCCACCATCATCCGCTCTCAGGACACCAAGGCCAAAACAAGACTCTCGACCTCATCCGATGCACTTACACTTGGCCACTCCTCTGCACAATGGTCCAAGACTACTGCAAGTCATGCACCACCTGCATGCGCGGCAAGCCCCAACATCACAAACCCTATGGCCTCCTGAAGCAACTTCTGATCCCAGAACAACCCTGGAATTCAATATCCATGGACTTCATGAGAAACTTCCTATGCCGGCCTTAGTGATGATCTCGTAAGGGCCAAGGTATTCTTCAGAGAGCTTCTTCGAGGGACGAGTGGTGCGGAGGTTTTCAGCTTTGACGAAGACTTTGTCGCCGATCTTGAATTCCAGTTGCGGAAGCCCTTTCTGATCGGTGGAAGTTTGATATCTCTTTTGGGCAGTGGATATGTTCTCTCGGAGGTGCTGGTGAAGGTCGTCGAGTTACACAATGAAATCTCAGGCTCTGGCAGAGGCGAGGTTGCATTCAGGGTGGATGGTGAGATTCAGGTGATAGCCTTATTGGCATAGAAGGGTGAAATTCCAGTGGTGGCGGAAGGTGCATTGTTGTAAGCGAATTCCGCGAGCAGAAGAAGGTCGGACCAGTTGCTATGTTGGTAGTTGCAATAGATGTGGAGGTACTGCTCAAGGGTCTGATTAGTGCGTTCCGTTTGGCCGTCACCTTCAGGATGATAGCTGGAAGTGCAGTGGAGTTTCATGTCGAAAGCCTTGCTGAGTGTGCGGAAGAAAGATGACATGAATTCTGATCCACATTCGGAAGTGACATGGGAGGGGATTCCATGCTTGGAAAAGATGTGGAGCATGAAGAGCTGTGCGAGCTGGGCGGAAGGGATGGTGTCATAGGTTGGAATAAAGATAGACTGCTTTGTAAGGCGGTCAATGATAACTAGGATGGTATCATAGCCAGAATATGCACGCAGTACATCTGGTATTCCATGTGTCTATGCTTGAACCCACAGTTCCAAATACAATCCCAAATCAAGAACAACCTCCACCTCTGCCAGTTATCATTGACGGAGAACCAGAATATGAGATTTCGGAAATTCTCAATTCCAAGCTTGACAAGTGATACCATTGTCAACTTCAGTACCTAGTCAAGTGGGCAGGCTATGAAAACACAGACGAAAAGACTTCCTGGATTTCCGCCACGGAACTCAACCACGCCTCCAAACTCGTCTCAGATTTCCGTAAGGCATACCCTGCCAAGCCTGGAGCCCTTCTCATGCACTAAGTCATTCCGGCACTTCCAACATTCTATTCCATTTTCGCTCCTTAAGTCACAAGTTAAATTTGATTATTAATTCATCTAATCTATTCTGACGTTCCAAGAAAACTATTCTACAACTTGTTCCGACCCTTATTCTTCCTCCATGGTATTGTCACCCCCAAATCCCGCCCAGTCATCCACCTCTGGATCCTCCACATCTCAGTTTCTCCCATAGGCCTCCTTGAACCTCACGACATCCTGGACCTTGCCCTATGACACTTCTGTGCCCGCTTCCGAGTCCTCCGTCTCCTGCATCCACCTCAACTCACAACAACCTGATCCAGGTGATCCTCAAAGGCCACAAGGCGATCCGCGACTGCACTGTAAAAGTTATGCTGCATGCGCAACCCTTGCTCCCCTTGTTGGAGAAATCCATGGAGTGACCGCGCGATATCCAGAAGAGGATCTGCAGTCCACTCCTGTCCGGTCAACCCACTCCTGCTCCCCTCCAGCCTCCCTTGGTTTCCCTTCGCCTTTGCATCCCTGGACAAGGGTTTCCTTCCTTGCGAAGGTGTTACGACCATTCATTTCCGACTTCCGACACTCAGTTCCGCCATACATTCCGCCTCTCCAATAGTTCCGCCACACGTTCCGCCCCTCCGACATTTCCGACATTCCGCCCCTTGTACATTTCCCTTGTTCTTTCAACTCTATTACTCGGACCCACCGGACCCACCTCGCCATCCATCAAAACCATATATCCGGTCACCCTTGTAGTTCGTTGTCAGATATGTTTTCCCGACCCCTTGTTCTTTGCCATTGTTCTACCTTACCCTGAACCCCCCTTGTAGTCCCATTGTTCCCAATTAGTTAGTTCCCACACATTGTACTCGACTTCCGCTTCCTCCGGAATTTGCTTAGTACAACACCATTACTTGTTGCTCTGCGCTTTGTATAAAAACCCCCCTCATGTATGTTTGTTATTCTGCAATCAGATAATCACCTTCGATACTTGATTTCCTTCGCTCCATCTCCTGTTCTTAGCACAGCGAGTCTAGCAAGATCTCAGTCTCTCTCTCAGCCTTCCGTCTTCCGCCTTCCGCCTCAGTTCCGACTCAAGTTCCGACCAAACCTCTGGTCCAGTACTTTCCGACTTCCGGCTCATTTCCGAAATACCTAGGACGATAGTTCATTGGGGGCGCAACCTATAAGTTGAAGCCGCTGTCCTTTCCAGTTCCGACTTAGTGGAAATCTCGATACGTAACAGAAGGCCTTTCCAACCCGATTTCTGACCCTCCGGTTTCTTCCGCTTGGTCGACACCCGGGCCGTGAGTCCACCAACAACACATGCCTTCTTCGCATCCTTGCAGTGGTTTCAGGCTGTGGCTTTCCCAGCCAGGTCCCACACACACGGCAATTCCTTTTCTAAGCAGCCCTCACAGCTAGGCTCTGAAGGGCCGTCGTCTTCCGGTGCCAATCTCTTGACACCCGCTTGGTGCGCCTCCTTCTGGTGCTGTTTTTCCTCCTGTGCCGCCCGCCACTCTGCCATCACTTTCCCCTTGCCCTTGTATTTGGGCTTCGGGGTCTCTTCCGGTGTGTCCTCCAATGGAGTTTTGCTCTGAACAGAAATCCCTTCTGCCTTGGCCAGTTTCTTCTGTTCTGACAGTCAGGCTATCTTATCAAGCAGACCGAAGCACTTACCTTTGTTGCCGTGCGACCTTTCTCTGCCTTTTCCGCGGTTGCCTTTTCCGCAGCAGCTTGCTGCTCCACGAGCTTTTCCGCCACTTCTTCAGCCTCCCGCTCTTCAGGCTCGCGCTCCTCACGGTCCTTGCGCTCTGTTTCTTTGTGCTCCTCTTCCTTGCGCTCCTCCTTGTCAAGATTGGATTATAGGCGTTAATATCGCATGTGAGTGGCGAATGCCCGAATAGCGTGTGCGATCTAGAGAATCACCCAGCGAACAGTACCGAAGAGGTAAGGGTTAAGAAGTAAGAGGGTTCCTCGAAAGGAATTCGCCCTGATCTACAGTCATAGCGAAATAGCCCATGGCACTTGACGATGTAACGTGCAAGGTGTCACGGAAAGGTTGTCTAAGTGACGACAATCCTTTCGCCGGTGAAGGCACAGCACAGAAAATAACTCGAAGGCTAAGGTAACAAAGATGAAGTATGAGAACTCACCAGTGATGCCTAAGTCCTCTTCTGGTCGAAGATAGAAATCTACAGGAGAAGGCTCAAGACGATGATCACAGTGAGGTCAAGTTTGCACAAGATGGACGACGTATGATAATTAAACTGGAGAATATACATGCGAATGTAGACTACTTATACCGAATGCTCATATGGTGCTAGCGAATAGGAAAGAGGCCGTCTGGAGTCAGGGTTGGATAGGGGTGCGTAGTCAGGATACATAATAGATGGAATAGACATCCAATAGAATGGAAGAGGGGTGCGAACATGAAACGACGGAGAGGGAAGAAGGCGAAGGCCCCTATGTACGAAAACATGCCTTGGGACCTGCATATACACCACCCTGCACGGACTCTTCATCTGCTGGGTTGGTCCCACATGACCTACGGGTAGGATGCCCCGCGGATGCATTCTGGACATAGGAACACCCAAAGGGGGTTGAGTTGAGAAGATGATGGGACCAGTGATGAACCATCAACCCGGGTAAAGGATGTCGATTGTGTTTTGATGGCGTGCCTGCTGGCGAATGATGCGAGTAGCGAATGGTCATATGGCGAATGTGGCGAATAGCAAATGGAGCGAGGAGTGAATGGAGCGAAGACACGTGAACATGGAAGAGTGGTGAAAGGGACAACAGGGATAGCTGGGTACAAGAAATAAATGAGTCATGACAGCCTGCACCTCCTCGCAATTCATGATAGGACCAGTGATGAACCAACAATCCAGGTAAAGGATGTCGATCGTGTTCGATGGCATGGCTACTGGCAAATGATGCAAGTAGCGAATGGCCAGTTGGCGAATGTGGTGAATAGTGAATGGGGCAAGGAGCGAATGGAGCGAAGCCGAGCAAACATGGAAATGTGGTGAAAGGGAAAACAGGGATAGCTTGATACACGAAATCAATGTGTCATGACAACTGTGTAGTGAAAACTTCAGCGAAGCTAATTCGTCCTGCGCTGCAGTGGTGCGAGTCCCATTGAGTCCAACCTGCATGGAGGCTGCAACTGACACTATCCGAATGCATCCTGAGCATGTGGGTCTGGCATGCTGGCAGGAATGATGCGAATAGCGAATGCGAAAGCAGTATGGCGATGAATATTTTGGCAAGATATTCGCTGGTTCAGGAAGTCGTTCGCTGGTTTGGGAAGTCATTCGCCTTGTGCTGAGGGATGATTCGCAGAATAAACGAATCATGACACTCCTCCAGCCGCTCCTTCTCCTTCTGAGCGGCCTCCTCAGCCTCGCGCTTTTCCACCAATTCTTTTTCAGCAAGCACATTGGTGAAATGCTCCTTCATTTGGGCGCTGGTCATTTTGGAGAAGTCGACTGGGAGCTCATGATGGATGTGGATTGAAGCGTGTTCCTTCCCCTGCCTATCTTTCGAACTCCGAAGCATTGTTCACAGGTCACATGATCTGACTTGTGGTCTCGTGGGGCTAGACCTTGAAGGGGAGATACTGTTACGACCATGCCGCTCAATCATCTCCGCCACCTCCAGAACAGCATATCAGGAATATCGTGAATCAGAATGAATACATGGACCTGATACATGCAACCAAGCAGGAGTTTTGCATTGAGTGGTTGCAAAATGCAGATGAGTCCAGCATATGGACAGCTAGTTATTTGGTGTTGGGGCCATCAACCAACGGAGCCTGCATGAGAATCCCTCCCCTCAAGGTTATAGGCAACTTGGAAACCAGAGTTTCAGATAACGCAGAGAAAAGCAAAATACTGTTCACGTCTTTTTTCCCTTCACAAGGGGTACAACTCCAGCAGGAACCCAACATGCCATTTCCAGAGCCTGCGTTTGAGTATGCACAGATAACTGATTGGCAAATCCAATGCACAATCGGCAAAATGGGCCCTTACAAAGCTGCAGGCCCATCTGGGCTCTCGAACGCAGTACTAACTCATTGTGCAGATTTACTCACCCCTTACCCAGGCTGCATTTACCAGGCCACACTTCATTTCAACACTTACCCCCAACAGTGGAGAACCTCCACAATCGCCACCCTGTGGAAACCAGGGAAACCTGATTACACGGTAGTAAAGGTGTATCACCCTATAACACTTAGATCCTGTTTGACTATGGAATTGTATGGAATCACGCACCCAAAATGAGATCACATTGATTCCTGATGATTCCGAAAATTGCATGAGATTGTGTGACCGTTCAGCTGACAAAATTTCGGAAATTGCCAACTTCAGCGATTGCAATTTTCATAGGTAAGTTGGAATTCTGGTTCTGCCCAGAATTCCTCGTTATTTTGAAAACCGAATTGCCTTCCATCATTACACCAGGTCGTTCTACGCACTACGTCATGGCGGTTCCCAGATCGGACAAGCCAAAAAGGAATGTGTTGACTGGACAGCTGAAGAGGAGGCTGAGCTCGTCGCTGTACTCCTCCAAGCACGCAAGGGTGGTACTCAAGCGGAATCAGGCTGGAAGGCCACCACTTGGAGTCTCGTTGTCACGGCATTGGCAATGAAGTTTAGTCCTGCAGTAGCCAAGAAAATAGGGCCGTGTAAGACGTGCTGGCAGCACGTAAGTACCGTTTCAATTCTATACTACTGGTTTCTAATCTACTAGTTAGCTCAAGACACATTACAAGATAGTCAAAACATTGTGTGAGCAATCCAGGTTCGGATGGAACGAGGGCAAGAAGCTCGTCACGGCGTCGAAAGAGGTGTGGGATGCGTATATCCTGGTAAGTACATGTGCCACATATCTATTCTAATTGCTTATTCTATCACAGGCCCACCCGAAGGCAAAGCCCTTCCGCAGAAGGAGCTTCCCCCTGTTTGCACAGATGGCGCACCTCGTTGATGGTGTCATATCCACTGGTACAGGTGTTTTCAGGAGTAGTTCTCCTTTTGTAGGTGATATAGATGAGGGAGATGACGACGACGAAGAATTAGCGGACTCGGGGCGTGATGCGCCAGCAGAGGAAGATGGGAATAAAAGTAGCGATGATGAAAGTGATGATAAGGTGTGAACCGTTCTTTTATTTCACTCATACGCAGTCCTTCTTACACTATGAAGGTTACACCAAGCCACAAATCCAAAAAACGCAAGGCTGCCACTGCGATGAAGCTGGCATGCAAACGGGTTCACAAAAGTGATACCGATGCGATACTTTCCATGAGTACTGCTGTCACCGACATGGCAGCAGCCTTGAGTAATCAAGGTAATAAGCTCTACTGACCTTTGTGCATCCCCGGTACGTAAGACAAAAGCCATGCAAACGGTAGAGGACAAAGAGGAAGGGCTCACAGACCTTGAGGTGGTCACTGTGGCCGAGATTTTCATGCGCAATACAGCTGCTGCAGACATGTATCTGGAAATGTGCAATAAGCCCAGGTGGCGGTTGTGGTTGGAGGCTCATATACGTGAAGAAATAGGAACACACGCAGCTTTATTCAGTATACAAGCCTTGCCTGCGCTTCGCTTCAGCGGATGGTTATTACGTGGGAAGAATAGAAATTATTTTGCAAGTATACTACTTACGGAGTTACAGTAAAAACTGATCTACTCAGAATCAGACACCGTAGGGTTTGAACTATTGAAACTACTCTCGATACCATTGACAGACCACACCATATGCACCCATAATACCTCCTGCACGTGACCCACCCAGTCCACATTATAAAGCACATGTGGGAGGAGGTACACATTGGGTTGGCAGACATAGATGGGAAGAAAAAAAGTTAAAGGGGATATATTACGTTGGTACAAGTCCACTAAATGTTGGCGGGGACGCAACATACCAAGGGCATGGTAAGTACGGCGAAGGATCATGGGACGAGCGATTCTGGGAGGTATAGCAAAGATGAGAAACTTGAAAGGGGACAGGGAAAGAACAATAAGACACTGTCTTAAACCCAAAGTCAGGCGATGACCGAAAAAGGAAACATGTCGAAGTGCAGACTTTTTAAGGCAGTGTCAGCAAACCCCTGGACGATGGTGTCATAAGTAAGTCAGTGAAGTCATCTGACCATGACCACCTCAAAGACACACATTAGCAGCCAAGGTAATGGTAGACATTTGGAAGAGACAAATGGGAAAAGACCACGCTCACCACCTTATAAGTTGAGATACACAGCGACAATGTCAGAGACAGGAGGGAAACCAAGAAAGAGGCAAAAGAAGAAGAAGGAAAAGAAAGGGGCATGAAAGGCTAGGCAAGACCTCGGTTTCCCTCCTGCACTCGCTGTGTCTTCGTGGGCATAGTGGGGGGTAACATGCAACCTTTAGCAGGATACGGCATACAGTCGGGTTTGTAAACGACTAACAAAGACGAAGAGGTGAGGGTACTATAACAAAGCAAGGAACGCAGACGCACTCCAACACAAAAGACTTAGTGCCATTGTGAATGTCTCCCTGGGGGGACTGTGAAGCCTCATCTCGAGAGGCACGGTGCCATCAGCGACCCCCTGGATGACAGTGTTGTAAAACCAATAGTAAGTGGGCGTAGTCATCTGATGACAACCACCTCGAAGACAAAAATTAGCAGCCAAGGTAATGGCAGACATTTGAAACAGACAAACGGAAAAACACGACAGTCAGCTGCTTATAAGTTGAATTATATAGCGAATATGACATCAAGGCAAGTGAGAGACAGAAGGAAAACTGGAGGGCAATAAGAGGGAAAGAAAGAAAGGAGAACGCAGGGCAGGATTGTTAGCAACTAGGGGTTATGGCAGGGAAGGTTCGGTAGAGTTCTTAGAAAGCTAGCATCAAATACACTCTCTCAGTGAATTTATTGTCACTGATGTATTAATACAATACCTAGAATCAAATACACTACATGATTTTCAGTCAACATGCTATGTAAATATGAAGAATACTACTCGCCTCTCTCAGTGAATTTATTGTCACTGAGAGAGGAGTGTAATCCTGTCTCAGAAGGCATATACTTGCACCCGGCCCTTTAGCGCCCAAGGGCTCGCGCGTCGAAGTCATTTCAAACTCCGCTGGGTGCAACCGCCTGTGAAAATAGAAATAACAGAGTGAAATGGAGAGATAGGGAGTGACTGGAAAATTTCGAAAATAATCAGAGAAGTGGATGCATGGTACAAGAACAGTATGAGAAAAGATTGAAACACTATACAATAAATTGAATATATTATGCTTGATTTTGGTGCAGGAGCATAAATGCACCCAACAGGATGACAGCACGGACAGACAGGAGAAAAGGCAAGGGGAGGGAAAGAAAAAGGAGAATGCATGCCAGGACGATGGAGCGGGCAGACACAGAGTGGGCTTTAGTCGTTTACTCGGCTTTAGTCGTTTACAAACCCGACCGTACGCCGTATCCTGCTAAAGGTTGCATTTTACCCCCCACTACGCCCACGAAGACATGGCGAGTGCAGGGGGGAAACCGAGAAAGAGGCAAAAGAAGAAGAAGGAAAAGAAAGGGGCATGAAAGGCTAGGCGAGACCGTCTCAAACACGGACAAAGAAGGACAAAGCGATACATGTCATATGCTTAATAGAATCTGATAGTCATATCTCAGTATCCCTATGCATGTCGATGGTTCCCTGTGTCATAGTCCAACCATATGGCTTCAGCAATAGCATCATGCCTATGTGCTGCCCTTGTGGATTCTGCTCGTGTGATGCCTACATGAGGTTGCTGCTCTTTTTGAACTGCATGAGGACCTTCCCCCCCATCCCACTCCATATCATCATCAATGTCATGGGTGCGGATAAAGTTATGCAAGATGCAAAGAGCAGAGATGATTCGACCCTGCACTGCAATTGGGAACTCATTTGCACCTCGTAGCATGGCAAATCGTTTCTGAGATACCCCAAAAATCCTTTAAACCACATTTCGTGCCTGTGCGTGTTGCAGATTGACCAGTTCCTTGGGATTTCCAGGTCTATGAACTGTGATAAATATTGGAGATAATAAGCCTATGGTTCCACAACTCACTTGTGCTGACTAGCCTCCCACTCCCGGAGATGGTAGCGAACACCTCAATATGGGACAAGCAATGCATCACATGAGGCAAACCCAGCATCAGCAAGGTAGTACTTCCCAGCTGGTATCTTCAGGTCATGGCACCGTGCATCCTCAAAGATTGCACCATCATATGCACTACCCTCCCAGCCAGCAAGGACATAGTAAAAATGCATGTCAAATGTACATGCTGCAAGCACATTTTGGGTAACCCCCCCTTTCCTATTCCAGTAACGTGCCTTGTCCTCACTGGGTGGATGAACATCCAGATGTGTCCCATCGATTGCACCTAGTGTGTCCTGAAAGTATAGAAAGAGCTTTGGGTTGCTCTCAATCTCTTCAGCAAGTGGTGTGTTCTCATCAGGGATTTGGACATAGGTATTATAGAATGGGGTCATGGTGAGAGCTTCAAGTACTCTGTGAAAGCATCTAGGGACATGATCAAAACAGGGAATCACATAAAAATAGTAAACTCAATAACTTTGATATGGTGTCTCCACTTCGCTGAAAGCGTTTGGCAAGTTTCCTATTAGACAAGTTGGTTACGGCTGTGTACAAGAAAATAGCAACTTGTTCCTCCAAGCAATGTGGCAGGTATGGCCCAGTAGACTTTTGCTTGCAAGCTCCAAGCACAACGCTTGAAATACGTGTTTATGCATGCCAAGTTGGTCCTTCATGCGTTGTGGATTGCCATCCAGAAGTTCCTTCACCCAGCCCATCCTGACAGTACTGAATTATGGAGCAGTTTTTTATCTAAGTACCTTTTTTGATAGAATGTTGCCGTATTGGCAAGGGCACCGGTAAGCACCAAAAAAGCGGCCTTTCAGTGTTTCTGGAGCCTCTCCGACGTGCCCCCTCTCAATTGGGAATGTACTGGCGCCATGCTTTCTTCGAAGTGGTGCGGTGGCAGCGGTGCAGAGGAAGAATTCGGTGTCACGTGACAGAATTTCTGTTTGGAGGGTTCGGCTGCCTTCGGTGAAATTGAGCAAAATCACGCATTTTGAGTGTTGCATTCGGCGGGCTGAAACTGAGCAAATGAGATCACAATACCGCACCACCCGAATTGACATTGCGTTTTCTAATTGCGAATTACAATTCCGCCGCCGAATGAGCTCTTATGGAGACACTTGCCAAGCCTCTCTCAGGCTGTGTATCTGAGACACTGACATACTACGCAGAGACACTTCAAATGTTGCCATCCACCCATGGGCTTACCTGACTGCATTCCCTCCGACCTCCGACCTTTAGCACTGTCTTCCTGACTTCCACCTTCTCCGATGACTGGAAGTCAGATCTGAAATACTTAAGACGATAGTTCATCAGGGGCGCAACACATAAGTTGAAGCCGTTGTCCTTTCTCGTTCTGACCTCCGGTATTTCCAATACGTAACATTATCAGAGGGTTGGAATGCGAGTGGAACTGAGTGTCAGAAGTTGGAACTGCATGGTCATAACAAAGTCTTGAGTCAAACTTCAAGTTATTTTCCTCTTGTGTTATCCATTGAACTTGGCCTCGAGCTATAGGCCACATCTATACTCTACCAGTAAATCTATGACTCTATCAATTCTGAACTGGAAGGAAGTGAGATCACTGCAGCGCAGGTATATGATCTTGAAGCACAAAAAGGTGCTGATCAAGGCCAAGCACTGCAGATATATGAAGAGGACATTTATATGCACAAACATCGGGATCCAGAGGCAGCACTGAGCATGGCTGATGTCTACTGAGCCTGACGTCAGCCACACAGGTCATCTGTCACATCTGCTGTACCATCTGTCTTTGTCATGTGGTTTTAGTGTAGATATATGGTATGCCACTAAACCTTTTCTGCCATATTCTGCCACACTCAGCAGAAAGGCCTTCTTCTGCCCATTCTGCCATTGCTGGTAATTTACAGAATACATTTAAATTTATGGTTGTGATGTTAGATGAATATTCAAGATTTGTTAAGGAGGGTCTGAATATTCCTCAGTATATTAAGGATAATCATCAACCCCCTCAACAATTACAAAATGGGACACTTCACCCAGGTGCTTGTCTTCCACTCCTGGACACCCACTCACCAATAACTGGAAGTCCTCCACATGCCCTGACACCTGCATCACCTCGATATAAGCGATTAAGGTGTTGCCTGTTATATCTTCACAGTCTATGAGCTCAAGCCAGTGTAGGCACGGACCAAGTGAACTTGATTGGGTAAACACTTTGTCTGTCATGGTTGAGCCTTGATTTGCAGGCGGGCATCTTGCCAGATGCCTGCCATTTTCCCTAAATCACTCACAAACATGCAAGGCCTCACAGGCCACCACAAGTTGAATAAATTATAAAGAAAGTCAAATTTGAAATGTCACAGAATATATATGTATGCATGGTTTTTTGAGTGTATGGGTTTGCCAGAGTGAGCAGATAGCCACATAAGTTGCTGCATGTTGCTCTGCTAGTGGGTTTGTATTGGAATTGTGGCTATGATGCCTTAGCTTGGATGTTATTATTAAGCCTCTGCTGTTCTTACAGATCCTATGGAACCATTAACCAGTGCTTGAAAGAGACGCTGACTGCTCACCAGATGCAATCTGCCCAGCCATTTCTACATCTCCAGGGTGTCCAGTCACCCAAGGAAACACATCCAATTCTATCCCAGCTGACTGAGCCTCTTCAGGTGACTGCTGGCTTTCCTGACCAGCTGTGGTGTTCTCCATTGTCTCAGTGCCAAGTCCCTGGCTCAAATGAGGGTTCCCAAATTCAGCCACTATAGCACTGTGAACACTTTGTCTGGCTGCTTTGAAGCTTGTGAATGAAAGAGAGGGTAATGAGGGGCTGTTAAGTCGACTGTGTCTCTCTTTGAGAGTTAGGTGGAACCGGCAGACAATAATTGTCGACAAGCTGTATGTGAAGTGTTAGTACAATCACATGTCTTTCTTCTTAAATTGGTGAGAAGATACCTGTTCTGAAGGTGGCCTAAGATGCCTTGAAGGCTTGGCTTTATGCCATAATGCAGCTTTAGTTAGCCATTCTTTTATCATGATCAATGTTATTACAAACCCTCAATCCCTGAAATGTAAAAGAAGATGAGTAAGCCCTCAAAGTTCAATGTCTTTGTAAGTAACAATACCTGAGTTGTGACCATATCAGCCAAAGTAATTGTAAGCACAAATCTAAATATGAATCAACATATGTAATATCTTAGGAATAATGTTTCATACCCATATCTCACCAAGCCTTACCTGTAGATTAGTGATATGTCCATAGATATAAGCAATATGTTGTATGCTCACCTTGGTGAATCATTAGACTAATGAGAGATTTCTTATCCCAAATCTCTCCTTTCCCCAAAGCCTGAGGGTTTGGATGGAGCTCAGAATGGTTACCATCACAACTCCAGTGTCAAAAAGGATTACAGTAACATTACAGATGGTAGTCCCTGTCAAAGGTATTCAGAGACAAATCAGACAAATACAGACCCCTAGATCTTACACCTGAAGAATTTGTTAGTATAAATCTAAGCAGAAAGTCCTAGTCAGTACTGACAAAGTCAATGTATTAAATTGCAAACTAGTGAGATTGCAATTGTCCAAAACAGACAACTACTATATCCAGTGAAATGAATTTATGCTATTTACACAAAGTCTGCACAGGGACATACCACATTAAAGATAGTAGGGCTAAGACTGAGCAGCCCAAGAACACCCAAAACCTTTTGATTCTGAAGGGAGATAGCATAGGTGCGAGCTAGCAGAAGGCCTAGATAATAAAATGTGTTGATCCTTCTGCCTGAGAAATATATGGGTATAATCACTCACCCTGTACACCAATCACATAAGGAACTTGTAAAGCATGACCTAGGTGAGTTATAGTATTACATTTCCTTTGAATATATGAGTCTCTAGGTTGCTTGTTCATAAAGAATGCAACTCATACTAGATACTCATTCCAATCAGTAAGGGTGTTACACATGAGAGTGTTGTCGTAATATACCTCAACGGACATATTAGATAAACTCTCATATATGGCAAGAACAACAATAGCCATGAGCAGGTAACGAGCGAATAAATAGAGAATGGTGCCGATTTTGACGGTCTTGCACCAAATGTGCTTGATCTCAGAGGGTAGAGTGAGCAGAGTGTCATAGATGAGCAGTGCTGTATAACAAGCTATGGAAATCATGGAATTAGATAGGGGTCGTGGACGCATACCAAGCCCTGCTACGATGGTAAATTTGAACGCAAAGCTAGTTTAGGTAAGTTCTTCTGCATCTCACTGAATGTGGTAAATACGTACTTGTCTGATAGCACCTGGATTTCAGCCGAGGGTTCCGCCTGAGACATGATATAAGAAAGAAGGACTGGAATGCAGACGAGGGACTGAGTTGTGCGTAGTGATCTGGGAGTGGAGTCGCAGATCGCGCAAGGTGTATAAATACGATTCTCGACATGGGTGCTGCCAGGTCAACAGATATGATTCACAATATCCCATCAGTGCGAAGCATGGCCCAATTTGCAAGGTGGGCCGGTCTGATAGAAGAACGTCATGTGTAAAATAATTAATACAAGGTCGAAGCATCAGATACAGTGGTCTGCTCGGACGAGTAATTGAACCTTGGGTTCTTGGCCTTGCCAGGACTGTTTATGATCTCGAAGATGCATTTAAAACTTGATGTAATGTAAGCGCACCTGGCACTCATTGACGACTCCAAGTGCGGTGTCAGCATAACGACACACGAAAAACAACTGCGACACAGCTCACTGATGTGAATTTAGATGTCGCATCTCCAGTGTTATTTATGAAGATGAGAACGCGAGAAGCGAGATGATATACGAGATTTAGGCTGTCCAGCTCAATGCACAGAGTTTGCACGTGGCTGTAATTCTATAGCGATGCTGGATGATCTCGGATCAGGCATCAGTTCGTGTCACCATTGCTCGATGTGGCGACACGAGACAACTGTCATTCGGGAGGCTGCATGTCCTGAACGGCGTGGAAAGAAGTGGTATGAAGGGACTATCAAATTTAAACTTGGAGCACAACACCATGGTATCCGCGAGGCTGAGCATTCGGTGTATCGGATGTGACGGTGATGGAGAGCTGTTTAGAATGACGACAGTGCCACCTAGCGAGAATAAACGGTACTGGTGTCCCTTGGTAACTGGTTGGCTCCAGAGCTAAATATAAGCAACATTATCGATATACACAGCACATCCCCTTCGCATTTCGTAACTACCGGACACTGATTATCCCGAGCGAAGTGAGGCTTCGTCGTGCGCGGCGACAGGAACCCACCAAACAAAGACAAACATGCACGCCGACTCCGTAGTTACAACGAGCAGCATGACACGGACACAGACACAGACAAACCATGACGTCGTCATCGCAAGGTACGCACATGTCGTCCCTCCACTCCCTCCTCTTTCACGGCTACCACGCATTTTACCCGTCCACTGCGATCGGTTCACCTCCCCTCACATGACACTAACAGCCTCCCCTCCCAGGCTTCTTATCACCCACCGTCCTCTCCAGCGCACGGACATGAACTGCTCATGATGTTTCCGGCGTGTCCGCCAGTGGCGGGGCGTGTGTGTATGTGCCGGGTGTAGAAAAGGCCAGCAAGAGGAATGAGCAGAATGTATGGTATTTCCCTTTGCATATAAACAGGCCGTCCATCCTGCATGACGCGTTTACGGCCTTCTTCCCCACGTCTCGCCATCTATCCATCTGCCAGCATGACCCAGACCCAGACACGAACAGCGACCCTGGAGACGCGGATGGTATGTCCCGTTGCCCAGTCCCTCATGTCGCTTACCGAGCGCCACTCGCTGCTCCCTAGACTCCACCCTCCCGCCCCTCACGTCCTGCACCGCCCTCCCACCCGCACGGTGGGCCGGACCCGCACGACCCGCACGCCCACCGCGACACGGGGGGTGCTTCCCCGCGGAGGACGCGCGCGGCCCGTGCGAGGCGCGTACGCGGGGCGAGCTCGAGAAGAATCGGCACCTGGAGCGTGAGCGTGGCCGCGGGACGTCCGCGTCGTTCGCCGTGCGTTTTTCGGCGACGGGGCCGGAGGCGGAGAAGGGGACTCGCGCGCACTCAAAGGCGGGCGCACGTGCTATGACACCGACCCCCCCAGACCGCGGGAGTACTTCAAGGCGGCGCTCGCGCGGGAGTTCAGACCCGCGGCCGAAAGCCGGTTTCATGTCGTCGGGGCGGTGAGATGAGTGCTTACCTTCGTGAACTGTCGGGGCCAAACGCCTCTGTTTGTTGACGAACATGACCAGGCTTCTAGGCATTGTCATCATAGGGTGCGTGTTTGAGGGATGTTGCGTTACTCTCCACAGTGTTGTGGCGGTGAATTGAGAGGCTGTCCCAGAAGAATGACAATGACAACTAGTTCATTACATGCTGGAGTCACTTGACATACCGGTCGCTGCTGGGTTGGCAATCCACGTCGATGCTGCGTCTACGCCTAGATTCGGTTGAAGTTCGCGTTGCAGTTTATGTCGTATGCTGCTATGTTCTTCCAGGCGGTGGAGGGAGGCCAAAGGATTTCGAGGTTCGCTCCCTCGGTGGGGGAGAGGACTCAGAGGAGGCAGGGAGAGAAAAGAGGGAGGACGAGTGTGAAGTGGGGGTGGATTTCCCTGTCTTTGGTAGTAGCTTCCCCTGGGTCATCGACTTCTCTCTGAAACCGCGCAAGTTACCGAAAAGAAGGGGAAATCAAGCTCCACTTCACACTCGTCCTCCCCCTTCTCCACATTAACTGAGTTTGTGTAGTGGCCAGAGAAAACAGCAAATTAGGGAGGAGATGAATGCATGCATATCGCTGTGAGTCATGATTGGCCTATTGACGAACACTTGCTCTGGTTCACATGCTTCAAGCGATTCACGCTATCGCACAGTCGTCAATAATGCAAGAGCTTCGCAGGTGCAGTTGTAGTTGTTTACCTTTCTCCCTTGGGATAGCGAAACATAATCAGCTAGCTTGACAAGTAATCTATAAACCTACGTGTCCTGACGACGGGAGACGTTACTCTACATCGATCAAAGAGAATGACGGGATAGCTCACTTGAAAGTCACGCTTGCTTTGGGAGATGGCGTCTCGCAATGCATCCAGAGAAGATTCAACGTCAGGACATACGCTTGTGCACCTCTTCTTCTCTCCACAGGCTTTATATGCCTCGTTATCTTTTGACAAGTGTTTGTCAAAATCCAGGCTAATATCAAGGGCATAGCTTACTCTTCTACCTAGTTAACAGTCCTGTTCGCGATGTCTGGAAATGTGGTCCCTTCTTCATTCCGCTGCTGAACACATTTCTTTATGTCTCCAGCGTCCCCATGTACTGTGTGAAATATTATGAGAATTTTTTCGTTGGCATGGGGGAGGATCATGGTTCAACGTGCAGCTGCAGTCCGAGTCACGTACTGGTGGCTTCATATTCAGAATTAGTGAACCGAGTCTTTTATACCTGGAACCGGACCAACACTCCGATAGTATTCTAAGTTAGTAGTGAACCAGGTAAATTTTCATGTCACACCGCCGAGCTCTGAACCTATGGTCGTAATGGTACAGCAGCGTCAAAGCAGCCCCGGTGCCGTTACCCGTTACTAACCGGGCGGTTGATGGTGACGCCCAGGTGGGTGGCGCTGCCTCTGGAGACACGGGCCAGCTGGCGTTACAGGAACACGCCGTCGTTCATACCGAAATCGAGGTACTACGTGTTCTAGAGGCTGTCGGCGACATCTGTGAGTTTTCTGGTATCAGGCGTTTCCCGAGCCTAATACACCTTGCTACCAGCTGGCGCAGTTCGGCTGATCGACATGCCCTGTGCAGCGGGAGCTGCATGCGATCCTCAAAAAGGCTGTTTTCCGGGTACTCGCGAGAAATTTATTGGGGAGATCTGCAATTGGGCGAACCAGGATAGCGATGATGCTCCTCGGATATTTTTCTTGCATGCTGTTGCTGGTTTTGGAAAGTCTGCAATTGCTCACGAGGTCGCTTGACAATTTCATAAACTCAAACGTCTCGGATCATCATACTGTTTTGACCGCGATCATCCGGCAGAGCGATCCCCCGACAATATCTTTAGCACTATTGCTCGTGATCTGGCTGATCTGGACCCACAACGCAAAGCATCGTTGCTGAAAGTGGTCGGAGAGCAGACAGCCCTTCGGACCACACGCATACCTCATCTGCAGTTCCAGAAGTTCATTCTAGACACCGCCCATGGGCTAACGACTGTCGGACCAACAATGATCGTTATTGATGCATTGGATGAGAGCGGAGACATGAAATCTCGCCAGAGTCTCTTGTCTGTGCTTGGCAACGAAACTGCAGAATTGCCGCCTAACTTCCGTGTTCTCATCACCTCCCGTACTGAACAAGACGTCCAAACGGCCCTTCTCGGGAAGAAGCACGTGCTTTCCAGGTCCCTAAAGGATATTGACCCGCACCCTGCCGATGCCGTCACCCGTTGTGTGAAACATGAACTAGGTAACATTACGGCCCTGGAGCGCAAATGGCCCAAAGATGGCTGGTGTCGGTTATTAGTGGAGAAGTCTGAAGGTCACTTTCAATGGGCGTCCACGGCTTGTCGATTTGTCAAAGGAGATGGGAAGGGTGGTCGCGTTGCTGTTAGGCAACTGGAGGAAATTTGGTCAAGAACCTCCGTGGGATGGCTAAGCTGTATCTCGGTATCCTCAAGCAGATATTCGGGGATGGCGATGACTTGACGGACGATGTCAAGTGTCGCTTTCGTGTGGTGATGGGCTGTATCCTGACTGCCAGAGAACCGCTCTCGATGTCTGCCCTGCAGACGCTGTGCCATGGGGTCGAGTCGGGTACCGAGGTTCATGCAATAGTTGGACACATGGGGGCTCTGTTGAGCCTTCCCACTCAAAACTCTGACCCAATCAGCCTGCTGCACACGTCTTTTCGTGACTTCTTGACAGATCGCAATGGGAGTGGACCATACTACATCAATACATCTTCACACCAAGGCGGCCTTGCTCTCTCATGTTTGCGCGTAATGAAGGATGAACTTTGTTTCAACATTTGTCAGCTTGAAACTTCACATCTGCGTAATGACGACGTTGTCGACTTGGCGACACTGACCACGAAGTATATATCCCCACAACTTTCCTACGCTTGCCGTTTGTGGGCGGACCATGTTCACGCCATCACCTTTACGCCGGGTATAGGTGCAAAGATCAAGGAGTTCTTCGAGACTAAGCTACTCTACTGGTTGGAAGTTTTGAGTTTGATGAAGAAGGTACCCGATGCATCAACCGCGCTCTCGTCAATAATGGCCGGGAGTCAGGTGAGTGCCCAAGTTGTTATGAGCTCCGACAGGAGTTAAATGCTCTTCAGGATAATGACATTACAACATTCGTGATGGATACCCGCAATTTCATAGGTGCGTTTGGGAGTGTAATCTCCGAGAGTGCACCCCATCTCTATTTGTCGGCACTGCCGTTTGCACCTGAAAGGTCGAAAATATGTGAGACTTATCTCCCACGATTTCCATGACTACTCAGCATCGAGACCGGGAAAGCGACATCGTGGCCACCTATTCAAACCGTTCTGGTAGGCCACACCCGTTGGGTCACGTCGGTGGCGTCCTCGCATGACGGCAAGCGCATCGTCTATGGGTCTTGGGACACAACGGTCCGTGTGTGGAATGCAGACATTGGGGTGGTCATTTCACCACCATTCGAAGGCCACACTGATGGCGTCACGTTGGTGGCGTTCTCGCACGATGGCAAGCACATCGTCTCCGGTTCTCATGACAAGACGATCCGTGTGTGGAATGCAGACACCGGGGAGCTCATTTCAGCACCATTTGAAGGCCATACCGAGTGGGTCATGTCGGTGGCATTCTCACACGGGAAGCGCATCGTCTCCGGGTCTTGTGACATGATGATCCATGTATGGAATCCAGACACCGGGGGGCTCATTTCAGCACCATTTGAAGGCCACACCGATTGGGTCCATGGGTACCTTGTAAGAAAACACGCCTTGAGACCTGCATACCTGCTACCCTGCACGGACCCTTCATCTGTCCAAGGTCCAACTTATCCAATCGACGTTGTAATGGATCATAAAAACCTTGAGTATTTTGCGACTACTCAGATTTTGACTCGGCGTCAAGTCCACTGGTCTGAATATCTCTCACAGTTCAATATGGTGATCCGCTTCCGCCCCGGAAAGCTCAGAGCAAACCCGACGCGCTCACTAGATGTTGGGACGTCTACCCAAAGAGGGAAGTAGCGACTATGCCAATGTTAATCTGCACAATTTTTGCCCAGTATTCTCGACTGAGCAGCTGGCATTGTCCCTGTGTACCACAGCATTGCAATTTCTGCTACTCCGCGCCTCAATCATCATGGACACTGAGTCTCTCCATTCCAACATCCATTCCACACTCCATTCCGACCCCATCTCCGCAGCCCACCTCGATAACCCAACCAGTCCTGGATGGTCCCTCGATTCCGACAGCTTCCTCCACCACAAGTCCTGAATCTATGTTCCGGATATCAATGA